>CM077311.1:86633337-87833337 GCA_039655065.1 Glossophaga mutica
GCCACACCCCAAAGAATAAATGCTAGAAATAGATAACTCTGCTTCCACTGAGGAGAAAGAAAGAAAGAAAAAGTTAGCTTTCAATCTACCAGTGAAAGAATTTGGGTACAGTACAAATTAATAACTTCAGTTAAACCTGTCAGAGTGCTGGGTTTGTAAAGCAGCTGAGCTGCCTAAATTCTAAAGAAGGGACAGGCACCTCCAAGGAGAGATGAAACATAAAGTCTTCATGAGGAGAACTCCAAAAGGGATAAATGCGAAAACATTCCAGGCATATCTTATTTAAACTGCTGAAAATCGAAGATGAAGAGAAAAATTTGAAGGCCACCAGAAAAAAGACATGTTACATATACAAAAACAATAATAAAAATTAAAGCAGAGTTCATGTCAAAATTATGCAAGTCAGAAAATTGTACTGTGACAGCTTAAAGTGCTGACAGGAAAACAATAGCGGTCGACAAGAATTCTATGCCCAGTGAAAATACCATATAAAATGGGCACAAGACAAAGGCATTTGCAGATAAGAAAAATCTGAGAGAATTCGTGTGCTCAGATCAATATAAAAATTTTCAAAAGAACTGCTGCAGACAAAAAATTTATATTAGACAAAAACTTGGCTCATATAAGTAAACAAGTCTGGAAATGGTAGAAATGAAGATAAATATAAAAGACCTTTTTCCTTACTTGTAATCACTCTTAAAAAACATGTATTATCTAAAGCAAAAAATAATAATGTATTATGAGGCTTATTATATAGTAATAAAATGTATAATAATATCACAGTGGATATCTGAGAGGAATTAAAAGTATACAATTAGATGTTCTTATGGTAGACATGAAGTAATATAGTACTATTTTAAAATAAGTTATAATAAATTACAGATATGTAGAGCAACTATTAGAAATTGTGATGAAACTGATGTAACTAATAAATGAACAAAAATGCTCAATTACAATAAAAGCAGACTATGATGAAAATAGGGAAAAACAAGTAATATAGAGATAACCAGTATGGTGGCAAATACAAATATAATCATATCAATAATTAAATTAATTATAAATGGCCACCCCCCAAGTGCAAATAGTCTAAAATACAGAAATTGACTAATTCAATTTAGAACCAAGCTCTAACTGTATGCTATCTACATGGAATCTACTTTAGATGTCAAGGTATGATTAGAATAAGAGTAAAAAATAATGTAAAAGATATACCATGCAAACACTAGTAAAAATACAGCTGGAATGGGTATATTGTCAAAGCAAACTGGGAAGATTGCCAGGGATAAGCAGGAACATTACATAATGATAAAGGGCTGACTTCATCAAGAATACTTCATTTCAGTATCTGTATAGCTAACAACACAGTGTTAAAATACATGAAGTGCAAACAGTACACCTGAAAATTAAATAGACAAATCCACAGAGTTGAAAAGTCATATTTTTTACTCGTTAATCAATAGAATAGTTAGAATATATCAGGTATTAGATATTAATACCAAACACCAGTAATTAGAACACACATTATTTTCAAGAAAAATGTAATACTTTTTAATATGATACATATTCTGTGGTCATAAAATAAATCCTGACAATGTAAAAGGTTGTAAATCATGCAAGGTATATTTTTCTGATATTCATCAAATTAAATTTTGAATAACAGAATGAATATGTGCAATATCCCCAACATTTGGAAGTTAAAAAATAAAACTTTAAATTACCAATGAGTCAAAGAGAAAGCCACAAGGGTATTGAGAAAACTATTTGACGTACAACTTCAAATAAAACTAAAGGCATGCATATAAAAATATGGACAAAGTATCCAAATGTGCTAGTATTTAAAAAATTAAATAAATGGAGTGTTACATGGTATTCATGGGTTAAAAGACACAATGTCAAAAATCAGGGGAAGGGTTTGCAGGAAGAAGTATAAAGGACACATGGACAATAACAAGGGCGGTTGGAAATGGGAGGGAGGTGGGGAAGGCTAGGGGGTGGGCTGGGATGGGGGTAAAAGGCAGAAACTCTACTTGAACAACAATTAAAAAAAAAATCAGTTCCCTCCGAATTGATCTGTAGATTCAATGCAATCCCAACCCTGACCCCAGTGAAACTGTATGTGTATGTAAAGTGAAAGCTCATTTGGAAAATCAAAGGAAATGAATGGTCAATTTAATTTTAAAAAATTTAAAAATTTTTAGGCCTCTCACTTCTGATTTTACATTTAATGTGAAGCATTTAATTTTGTATTTAATAAAGAAAGTGTGGTTTCAGTAAAAGACAGACACATAGACCAATAACCCAGAGTAGGGAGTCAAAAATAAATCCATACATGTTTGGTTAATTGCTTTCCAACAAATTTCACCTTGTAGAAGTGTTTCAACCCTTTTTATTCACAACCCCTACACCTCCTCTAAATTTATGGCATCATCATGATTTTATTCATATTATTATGTGATTAATCTGACAACTTTCATGCAAAAAGAGTTTCACGGGTATGAAATACAATAAGCAGTACACATTTCTAAGGTAATTTAAATATACAGTGAAAGGCAATGCACTGATATTTGCTCATGGTCAATTTATACTTGCTGAGGGCAAAATAATGTAGGAGACATGTTAGAAGTATCTCTAAATTTGTAATTTCTATTACAAACTTTACATTTATAATTCTCTTTTAAGCCTTTAGAATTTACATGACCATTGCACTCTAAAAACTCCATATGCTCAAAATCTAGCTGTGGAAATTTAAATGGCATTGTGAAGTGAACAACCTTTTTTAAAAGCATCTTAGATTCAATTTCAGGCTAAAATTCTGATTTAAATGCAAGGAAACTTTGTGATAATAATCCATCTCATGAAATAGCTATTACTTTGATAAAAATGTGTTTTAATAGAAAACTATATCAGCTATTTTAATATTTACTTGATTAGAGTTAGAACATCATCAGCAAAAAAAAAATACATCCATTTTAAGAATTCCAATTCAATTATTTTGGCCTTTATCTTTTTAGAAACCTGATTGTGTGTGTGTGTGATGTCTTTAGTTTAGACTTCACCTTCATTTACCTTAAAATTTGAATCAATTTACAGCCTATTTTCCAAGGCTGTTTATTTTCTAAAGTGCATATCAGCCAAATGCAGAAATATTTCACTTTTTGGTCCATATTTTAAAATACCAATAAATAATTGCATTTCTATCTATTTGTTTGAGAGTTTAACTTGCTAAGGACTCATACAATCATAATTGGACTTTTAATTATGTGGGAGTGCTTCTATAAATGTACTTGAAGGCATTTTGATGTTCTACAACCTATTATAATCAAAACACATGAAATGTCAACATAATTGCTGCTGCATACTTTGTTGGGCTGCCTCAATCAAGGATTCCAAATATGGCCGAAGTCATGAGTAACAGTCAAGCTTTATGAGATCAAAATCAAACTACAGATACCAAAACCCATTTCCTCTGAGCCAAGCCCAACTGATGTTTCATGTGTTTGTTTGTTTGTTTTTTGCTGCAAATCTTTAATAATGCATCGTTTTCTATTTGGCATGGCTCTGTGCTCTGTTGAAGCTCTTGATGAACCTTAAAAATAATTGTGCTTACACAGTGGCTTTGGGTTGCTAACGTGTTTCCACATGTAGGCAGCTTCCTCCTGAATGTCACTGGATTTAATCAAAGTCTACATGCTCCACATAAATATTCATGATACGGAACCAGTGGTTAGTGTGATATTCTCTTATGTGGAGAGTTGTTGTTGAACTCATGCCTTAATATTACCATATAGTGAGCCACATCAAAATTCTTCATAGTGTCTACATTTGAAGAACTCATTTTCATCCCTTAAATCGCCACAGTTCTATCAAAACCACTCAGATCACATGGAAAACTGCAGTAAGAAGGGAGAAACAGTGGAGGGAATTAAAAAAACTGATTGCTGACTTTTTTCATGGTCCTTAAGATACCCCTGAATAATGAATTATAAGCTTGGAAAAATTGCTTGCTTCAAGCCTTTCCAGGGTATAAATATCCCAGAGAAACATTAGTACTGTTGTGACGGAACCTGATTGACTTACTGAATTATCAGCCTGAAAACTCTGACTTGCCCACTGGTGTGAGAATTTCAGGTGGACCAGTAGTGACTTTCTTTGATCTTCTGATGCCTGATTCCAGACCTTCACATCCTCATCTCCAGTCACCTCACCGAAGGATAATCTCCTTAAAAGATATCTTTTCTCTGTAATGTTTACAGTCATCCTGCTTCCCCAACTGAACTCTGACCGATAAAGAAATTAGTACTTAGAAATCAGATGCTGTCATTGTTTTAAAAGCCTAACTAGTCATCTATTTCACATATATTCATACATGCATATTTTATAGTGTATTTAGAAACATCCTTCTCTCCAAAAAAATTACAAATTCTGTGATAGAGGGACCCCTGACTGCATCTGTTCTCAGTAGTAGCATGTGCTCGTGTATGTCAAAAAAGAGGGAGAGAGTGTGAGAGTGGGTTATGCATTTTTCTTTAATAAACTGCGATGTCTGCACTGTGATCCTAAGTCTAGTAGTTCTATAAATTTCTACAATGGTACCTTTATTTTCTCAACTGGAGATAATGCCCAGCTGCTCACACTAGCTGAGAATTGACCCAGTTAAATTCTGTATTCAGTAATAACACTTAGCACTGCGATTATTATATCTTATGATCCACATACACTCATTAAATTTCAGTTTATATGATAATCTTGGTGTTACTAGGAGATGCTTCAGTCAATTTAACTTTTCTCTCCATATTGAGAGAGATACTAGCACCAAGCTGTATTGTACTTATTCACAGTGATTAAAAATACAATTAATTTTGACAGAGAGTAGACAGTCCCCCAACTGTGACACACTTTCCAAAAGGCCAGAGGCCTTTCATTGAGTTTGTAATCTGGCAGGAAAAGCAAGAACTGAAGCCTAACCTGAGGCATGCTTGTCAGCTTATTTGCCAGTGTTATGTCCCTTTGGTATAGTATCATCTGGGACCCACAAGGCCAAACACAGTTCACATGTGTGATGTGTGCATTTGTGTAAGTGAAGTGACCTACTAGTTTGTCACATAGACTTTTGCTTGAAGTGACTATGGAATAAAACATAATTTTTTAATTAAGCAAAAATGAATATTTATATTAAAAATGATTATGTAGCAATTCCTCTCTACCACCATTGCTAAGGCAGTCATTTAGTACTGCCTTTAGGGTCCAGCCTGTCCCATGTGGGAGCTGGGGGCACGGCCTCCAGAGTCAATTGTGCGCATCTCTTCCCAACTCTGTTTTCTGATACTCCATATTGGCAGCTTAACATTGGCATTTTGTGGGGATATTTATACCATAGAGATTGCCAAATGCTTCAAGTCAGGGTCCTCTCATCTATGGAGAGCCCGTTGTTAAATATTCACCACCATCTCATATGACTAAGTCAATTCAGTTTTTTCTTTTTACTTCACTCTATGTACCTAGGTTATATATATTTTTATTTTTTATTGAGTTTATGCATCTTTTCCTATGTTCTTTTTGATTTCCTTACTTTCCGAGTTTATTTTTCTGATATTTCCATTATTTCAAGAACTTTCTTTAGCTATTCATTTAAGTTATGCAAACTGGTGACAAATACACTTAATTTTCATTTATCTGGAATATCTTGGTTTCTTCTTCATTCTTAAAGGCTGTCTTTTCCAGACATAGAATTCTGGATTTACAGTTCTTTTTCTGTTTTCAGCCCTTGCAAAATATCAAGTCAGTTCTTTCTGATCTGCATGGTTTCTCAGGAAATATCCGATAGCGTTCGAATAGGTTTTTTTCCCCTCTTGGTAAGTTACTGTTTCTGTCTTACTGCTTTCACGATTTTTCCTTTGTCATTAGTTTCCAGAAGTTTAATTGTGATAAACCATGATGCGGTTTTCACTGGATTTATTCTGTTTAAGTTTGATCAGCTTCTCAAGCTTGTATGTTTATGTCTGTTGGCAAATTTAGGATATTTTCAGTCCCATCCTTTTCCTCCTCTCCTTCTGTGATGCAAATGTTAGCTATTTTTAGATAATCTCATGGGTTACTGGGGTGCTGTTCATTCTTTTTTGAAGTCTGTTTCCTCTGTGTTGTTCAGGTTAATTTCTGTCGTTCTATCTTCAAGTTCACTGATTTTCTTCTCCATCCTCTTCATTCTGCTGTTGAGTCTATTCATTGACATTTTTACTGATCACTATATTACTCGGTTCCAAAATGGCCACCTACTTTTTCCTTCTATCTTCTATTTTGTTTCTGAGACTTTATTTCTTGGGTGAGACTTTCCACTTTTTAAAGTTAGTTTAAACATGCTCATAAAAGCAGTTTTTTATCACAATTATTTTTAAATCAACATCAGATGATTCAGATCTGTGTTATCTGAATGTTGACATCTGTTGATTCTATGCTCTCACTGAAATAAAGGCTTTTCTGGTTTGTGGTTTGATGAGTAGTTTTCTGCTGTATTCTGTATGTTTGTCCACTGATGCTATTGTGACTAAGAGGAGGAGGAATGGGTCGTTATTGTTCCACATGTGGCTTTCACATTACATTGTGTGGTTGTGAAAGCCGTGAATCCTCTTTGACACCCTCAGTTGGGAGAAGGAGGGATACTTTGTTGGGTGGAGTAAAGTCTAGGTTCCCACATGTTCTCCAATAACCCCAGAGGGGAGAGGCTCATTGGCTCGTTGCCTTCCAGCAGGAACAAAAGTCCCGAGTTTCCAGTTCCATTTAGCCTTCTCTGTCACCAGTTCACCAGAGGTAGGCAGTTAGGAGTTTCTGGTCACAGCCAGGCAAGCATAGAAGTCTAGGCTCCCACTTAGCCTTTGCTGCTGGGGTGGGAATGGCACTAGAATATTTTTCTGTTGTATTTGCTGGGGTTGAAGTGGCCATTGTCTAAAAGCGTTATGCCTTCCTTGGCTGTCGTTTTCCTAGTAGTTGAGCTAGAGGGGGTTTGCTCTTCATCTGCTTTCTGGTGTTTGCGAGTTGGCATAAATAAGGCAAAAAAAGGCAACTCAGGAAAGTCACTGTTGTGTTATTCCTTGGTTCCCAAGTCCCTGACAGTGTGCCTCCTCTCCCCATTGCAGAATCCTCTTGTATTTGCTCTATACATGATTTCCACAATTTTTAGCTGTACTTATTAGAGAAATAGGGAAAAGTGAGTCTAACTTAATATGTCTGGAACTGTTATCATCCCACATTTAATACTCCAGATATTGCCAAATCCAGGTCATTTGCAGGCCACTGTGTTTGTGTGTGTGTGTGTGTGTGTGTAAAGATGTTCTTAATATTTAAGCCTGATATATGGACACAGAGAAAAAAAGTGGGAAACTGTCTATGATACAGTCCCAAATATGGAGTTCCCAAAATGTTTCATGATATGACAACATTACTTGGATAAAAGTACATAATTTCCTAATTTATTTTTTTAGAATTTCAACCTTCAATTAGGTGTTCAGATTGTGTATCTTAAAAATTGCTAGCCCTGGTCAGGTGGCTCAGTTGGTTGGAGCCTCATCCTGTACACCAAAGAAAAATGTTGCAGGTTTGATTCCCAGCTAGGGCACATACCTAGGTTGTGGGTTTGATCCCTGGTTGGGGCATGTATGGGAGTTTAATAGAGGCTACATTTGTTTCTGCTCTTATTTTATATTCTGTATATGGTATTTATTTTTTATTTTTGTTCAAGAAATGGCATTTGGTTTGGGGAACCATGACAATCTGAGGAAAAAAATCAAGTACAGAGTTATAAAAATCTAATTTACAGTGGTACTACCGTAACAATTCTGCCATTAAAACGAGACAGAAGGAATAAATACCAAGAGGAATATTTAAAAGGTTGAAACAGAGTTTTTTAAAAGTCGATGCTGATTTTTAAGTGGCCTAGTCCAACATTTTGGTTTTAGAAACAGGGAATCTACCATTGGTTGTGGTTTTCTTGGTCTTTGTCTTCTTAGTCAATTTTATTTTCCAGATTTTTTGGCTTTGCTAGTTTAATTCATGATTTCTCCTTTGCCCTGATGACGGCCTGTACTGCACAACAAGAAATGGTTACATGGAACTGGATTAAGAAGAACTAGTTAGGTTCAAAACAAGGAAAAAGTAAGATTTTTCATATGCCTTCAACCACCTGTTCCCAGTAAGAGTGGCAACAGAAAGATAAGTTAGAAGTTTGACCCGGAAGTCCAGGTGATGCTGGCCTGGGTAAGGGTGATGCACATGGTGTGGAAAGAGGGGATGGACTGAGATGTGGCCTGGAGCTAGAAGGGACAGAGTTCCTGACAGGGTTGGATGAAAGAGCACTTCTAGCAGCTGGCATAAGCATTGGTTCCGCTTACTGAGACAGGCAGACCGCGAGTGGGGTAGGTCTGGAAAGGGAAAGAGTTCAATTTTAGTCATAATTTCATAAGTATTTGTGGTTCAAAACTGGAAAGGTCACTTCAGTAGTTGCATATATTGCCCTGGAGCGCAGATGGCTGGCTTTCTCTAGATCGTGTGCTTGAGTGTCATAGTTTTAAATATATGATCCAAAGATATGAGGATAAATATGGTCAATCAGGGGAGAAAATGTACGGTTTCCTAATTGCTAAATGTTAATACTATTAAAATATTAACACTGTTAATGAATATCATAGTAACTAGGTTATTTTAATACATATATCAATGTTACAGTAGCAATTAATATTGAATATTTTTATGTTCATAAAATTATGGTATTAACATTATTAATGTTGGATGGTTTATTAATATTTAATATTAAAAGCACAGTTTTTATATAGCTTGGTGGAAATTCAAGGCTCTAGGAATAAAGAGAAAATTCTTAATTGGATCCACAGGGTAGAAAATATAGGTCAACAAAAACCCTAAGGAGACAATAACCTTATAATGAACACCTACTTCCAAAAGAATATGTATAAACTACAATAAAATAAAAATTGTGTCCAGTAAAGAGGGAAACTCTAGATCTCGATAGCCTCATGTATATACAAATTTCGGAGTAGAAAAACATTAAATTTTTATTGACTAGTTATATTTTTGTTATCCATCTAAAAATAATAGCCAATGCATTACCTTATTTCATAGTTCTCAGTTGTTTAGCAGGAAAAAAATAGAAATTAAAGGATAAATCAATATGTACAAAACTGGAGTGGAGGATTTCAACTCCATCTCTGCCATTAAGTACTATGTTGAGACATGAAATTGCCAATATTTGATTATTTTCATCTACGAAAGAATAGCAAATTAACATTTAGACTAATAGATTCAAAACAAACATTCTAAAGAGCTTGAAGAACACATTTAAAATTTGTTCATTATGTTTAAAAGCAAAAAAGACAAAAATCCCTGCTCTTGGTAAGCTTAGATTCTAGAGCAACAAGAGATGATAAGCTTGATTTAGTGGGTATTAAAACAGATTAGCAAGAGCAAAAATAAAACTTCCTGGACTCCCAGTGGTTCTTCAGAAACTCTGGCCTCCAGAAATATGTATGACATAAAGATAGGGCATATTTAGTTTCATTTACCCCAGAATACCGTACTCATCACACACCATTAGGATGAAATCAGTAGTCATTTGTCTAGTTTATTGCTTTTATCCAAAGGGATAGTAAACCTTCTCTTATCTCCCAGAGAAAGCCTCATGGTTGGTTCCAGCTCACATCCGGCCTCTAGGCTGAACCCTAGAGTGCCAGAGAGACAGAAACATTATCTTTCTAGATATTTACAGGGAAACATCTCTAGGTAGGAAAAAGTGAGATACAGAGACTATCTAGCTCCTGGATAAATTTTATTTAACCAAATGATTATAATTTAAGATTTGGTCCCGTACATTTCCAAATAAATACTTTCAGAAAGGGAGAGGAACAGCTGCCTCCTCCCCCATTATGAACAAAGAATAATAATTTTTCTTCATCCTTCTCCTACGGGGTTATCCAAGAAGCAGTAAAACAGTTGCCCTGGTGCTTACCGTGATGCCCTAGAAGTAGGGACTAGGGCCAATGGAGGGTCAACGTGCTTATTAACAATCAGGTATTTAATAGGCAATCCGTTTTTGACCCAGTTACCTCATATGATTATTGAAAGCCCAACAGATAACTCTTTATCCAACAAAATATATATGTGAGTATATCATTTAAACATCTCAGAACCATTAAAATATATAAATCAACAAATTTTCAAGACAGGTATTATACAGTTGTTTTTCTCTCCGACTGGAGTACAAAATAGTATCAATAGGAGGCTGGTTCAATAAATTATGAAATAGCACAATGGGGTATGAGATGTATTTTTAAGAAAATTGTTGTATTTCTGAACATTTTATTCTATAGAATTTTGATAGATAATATTATAGAGAATTTTTATAGACACAAAAGTATAAAGAATCTTCCTGTACTTATTTTCTAGCTCCCAAATCATTAACTCTTGGCTAATCTTGCCCCACCCATCACCAATTTACTATTTATCACCAATTAGGGATAACAGTAGCAACTGCCCCTGAGAAATGCTATTTAGTCTAAGACTTGAGGTTGCTGTGGCTGGTCCTGCATCCACCCCAAAGAGAGAATTCCAGATACTAACTTGCCCTTCTCACCCTGGCACTCGCAGCGCTGAGCCACGTTTCACCAGAAGCCATTATCTGCAAGGTACCCCAAGACGAGTTACTTCCGATGAGAAGCTATTCTTTCCTAGATCCATTAGTAAGAAGTAAAGAGAACTGACAATTATTTTCATTTCAGTCATCTCCTTTTTATCTGTATAACCAGTGCAAAATTTTTCTTCTATTCTTTTAGGTGCTTGGTGTTAAAAAATCCTTAATCTAGTTGATATATGACAGTGAACTAGAGAATTTGAAAAAGACTATAAATTATTGAGGTTTGCCCACAAAAGTCATTCTGCAGTAGTGCAAAGTCATTAGATGCATTCAAGACACCATTAACCTAAGAGGCCCCAAAATGATAAAAATCCCCTTTTTCATTTTGGAATAAATCCTCAACTTTAAAACCTGGGTGGCTTATATAAGGCATAAAACTGGTAATAAATATTATTTGTGATTTTCATATAGATGATAAAATTATCTTGTGTTTTTATTTACTATTAAATAAAGTGTATAAAGAAAGCCATAAAATGATTCGTTTAGCCACAAGTTATATTATTTGTCTACCTTATTCTTGAATAAATATATTTACTTATACTAATCATACATATATAAGGGTGGTTAGTTCCATTTAAGTTGGTACTTAAAATTCATGGTAGAATAAACTACATTATATTATTCAAGTCACAAAATAATGTAGGCCTAAAATAATATTACTTACAATAATCAATAACTGAGAAATTGACTCAAATTTTTTGAAAGAAAACAAATAAATGTCAAGCACAGCAACAAAAGAATGAGGTAAATAATCATTTAAATCAAATCTATGACCTGGCTTTTGCAGCAGATTAAGTTTGTCACGATTTTAAATTAATGGTAATTTATTATTGTGAAAAACAAAGCTGCATTATAGAAACCACTAATAAGTTTTCTAATGCTCACAACATCAATCTCAAGAATTAAAATCCCAAGTCACCAGAACCAACACATTCATTTAAGTGAATTTGTCTGCATGCTTCATGAACTTTCTAACCAAATACAATCAATTCAGGAAAGTAGTAAAATTGAGGTACTTTCAGTATTAAAAATGGGTTGATCATAATAACTAATAGTTCTCCATGATTTAAAAAATATTAAATGAGTCTTTACCTGTAATAACTGTAAAGTTAATAATAATCTATAAGCCAACATCTTTTTAGAGAGAACATTTGACTTACCTATCAGTTATGGCTATTAAACCATTACATCTCCCTCCCATACCAAGGCAAGTAGATGGGGCTAACTGCTCCAGAAACCTCTAATGCTATATGTATAGCTCTCCTTATGTTTTCTCTTTCACGGTTGTCATGCTTTTTCATTTTCCTGGTTTCATCTTTTTTAATGTTGGGGTAGGCATAAAAGACAAGGACAAAGGGATTAGAAAAGCGGGGCATGTCACTGGCTTAGAGATGGCTCAGGGGGGCCATTAATGATCCTGCTGTTTCCTCCCATTGCTCACCTTCATCAGCCTTTTTCAAATGACATTTTGAATATATTGTTACTATGCAAAGGTTTGTGAGAGAAGGGAATACAAAATTAAATTCACTATTAACTTTGTGATAAGGAAGTAATTAGAAATTATGATTCTGAGCTGCAGTCTTAAGTCAACCTATTTATTTAATAAATCTGAAATCAATTGATTGGCTAGTCCTCTTATTTAAAAAAACTAACAGCAATTTAAATAAAAATGAACCTCACTATTCTGTATTCGTACCCTGACCAGTACGTACCAAAATTACAAATTCCTATAGGAGAATGACAGGTGGCTGGCTATGTGACAGACTGGTCTACACTATCACCATTACAGAGAATTGTCAATCTTTCAAAATGCTTATCCATGACTGGCAAGCTCTGGAAATAATGTGATTACAGTAATAGAATGAAATGGTTGTGCTCTTAAAGCAATAGGTGGCTTTGCCTAGTGCGGATGAATTTACTGCCAAGGAATACATTGGCCATGCACAAAAGCAGTGGTGGTTTGCTTCCTCAGTGTGGTTAAACTACGCTCTGAATCAGTGGTGCTCAAAATTGGTCGAAAGTCCCATCAAATACAGCGGCAATAAGGAGCCATATTTTACTCAGCTTGAAATTTGCAAGCTGAAGTTGAAAGGCTGCTTTTCAAAACAGGATTATTTTAAGAATTTTGTTTCCTAGTAGATATTTAAAGTATAGTTGGTGTTTTTCATGTTTTACGAAGTGCCATAAGAGTAAATTGTTTGCTACTCCATTATTAGTACCTAAATTGAGCACTATTTATTCATTATTTCAAAAAAATATATGTAACAAATGCTTAGCAGGCACTAGACAATTTTCTGCTCACTGTGAACAAGGAGGCCTAAATCCTGCCCCTCAAGAGGCTTAGATTTTTTTTTTTTTTTGGAGGGGGGGAGACAATACACAAATCATTAATAAAAAGACGATATGATTTAGTTGGCATAAAGCACTGCATGAAACAAAACATAAACAATTAAGAGTGACATGGATACAAAAAGACTTTCTGAGGAATAGAAATTTGTGTAGAGACCTAAGGGAAAAAGGGACAGATATTAGGAGGGAGAAAATCCCTTGGTAGCAAGTACCAAGTCCTGATGTGGAATGAGCTTGCCTCGTTCAAGGACATCGTGATGCAGCGGGATGTGTGGGGACAGAGATTGGGAGATGGAATTGACGGGAAAGAGCTAGGAATAGCTTTGTGGGGCCCTGCAGTCCATCACAGTCTAGTGAAGGGTTTCAACAAATGCACTAAAAAATATTTGACCTTTACAAGAATGTCCAAGAAAGGAAGCTACCAGGATTTATTTTTTTCCAGCAATTTAGGAAAGAGATAAGAGTTGTGAGGAATAAATGGGCAGCAGTGAAAGTGGGAAGTGTCTGGTTAGGATTTATTTTGAATGTGGTTCCCACAGGTTTTGTCAATGTGCGGTACGCAGTAGGTGAGTCAAAGAAGACACTGGGATGTGAGGCCTCGATACTTGGGGTTGAGGGAGCCTAGACAGGGGCAGTTTTGAGATGGGAGAATGCATCCCACAAAGGATATCCAGTGGCTTTATAAACAAAGAAAAATACAGAAGTGATATTCCTGAGTTTGAGAAAAGGCGCAAAGCAGCCTAAGATGTTTCAAGTGATCTACACACTACATTCTGACAAGGTATTTAAGTGAGAAATCAAATAACAAAAGTAACAAAAAAGTTTACATTTTAAAATATCAAAATGCATTTATAACAATCTTACGATCAAATCTCAAGTAGATTTTTCTTCAGACATAAACTCTAACTTGAAAGTAAAATATGAAGATTTGAGGTATCAACTAAAGTAGCATTTGGGAACATGTGTCAGCTGGGCCCTAGACTCACTGGGCTGACAGCTTTGTAAGTTACAAAAATGTCTAATTGCTACATCACTGTGTTGTACACCTGAAACTAATACAGTATTGTATATCAACTGTAATTGAAAGCTAAATTATTAAAAAAATAAATATATAAAGTAGTATTTGAGAGGCCACACTTAGCTCCATGCCAGCGCACAAACATCATCCTTGACTCCTCTCTTGCTTATTACACATTGGCAAATGCTTTTATTTTTTAAAAAAATGGTGGGAAAAGTGAAACCAATGAACTAAACAACCAAATTAAGAGATAATTTTGCTTCTTAATTTTTACCAGTATTTGGTGCTACGTATTTGGAAGGGGGTACAAATTTAAGTGTGTGGAATGATATCTCAGTATTTAACACTGCGTTCTTCTGATCCTATCTGAACCTCTTTCAGGTTGTTAATTGGCTTGGTGTGTCCCTTCCAGGAGCTCTGGCGATTCTTCTCTTACATTGTCTTTTTCTCCTGGATTCCTAAAAGCTCTTTATAGGTTCCAGAAACTAATACTTTGTCAGTTGTGTGTTTTTCCAGATAACTAGTTCCCCTGTCTGTGGCTCTTCTTTTTATTTCATTATGTTGTTTTCTAGCATACAAGCATTTCTTAATATTTAATTTAGTAGCATTAACTAACCATTTCCCCACTTTTAAAATGACTTAAGAAGCCTCATCTTTTTGTTAAATAATACATTATTTCCCCATGTTTTCTTCTAAAGTTTTAGAATTCTGTTTTTCATATTTAGTTCTTTTATATACCCAGAATTTTTTGGTTCATGATGAGAGGCAAGATGACAATATTTATTATTTTGTAAAGGTCACCACATTCCATTTTGTGTTTATTGAATAGTCTCTTGCCACTATATCTGTAAGGTCATTTCATAATATGCAAATCATTCTAACCTATGATGAATACTTAGGCTTTGTTTCTATGATCAATAACCTACTGTCTAAAATGCTTTACAGTGATCACTAGATGTTAGTAGCATTTGAACTCCACACAAAAAGTGTCTCTAGATCTTGTCACCTGTGCCCTTTTGGGAAAAAAGTCACCCGCAGCTAAAACTACTGTTTTAGATCAGTGAATTTAAAATTGTAATAGTGAGTTGAAATGTGGTTAAGAAATTCCTGTGAAGGTCATTTTTATATATCAACTTGGCATGTTCATGAATGGCCAGGAAAACATGGCAGGTACTGACTTTGAAGTTACAAATAATTATTAATGAGTTGAAAATTTGCAAACATGGAATCTGTAAATAAAAATGAGGACTGACTGTATATCCTACTTATTCTGTTTCTATGGTGTATATAATTTTCAAAAATATGCATAAGAAACAACGTCTTTATGAGATGAGGGAAAGAAAAAGCTTTTCTAACATAAATATAATTCTAAAGTACAGAGATGAGGAGCTTAATATTGAAAATACGACTGTAGTTGCTGACATTTCTGTTTTTAAGTGATCTTAGTTTTTGACAGTGATGTATCTAAATTGTTGAACATTTGTTTCCCTTCTCTATTATTTTTCTCCCTTACAAAACTGAATTAATCATGAGGACCAATTAAAACCATAGATTTGCTCGAAGTCATTATACAAGCCAGCCAATGTGGGCAAAAGTGCAAATGAGTTTATGCAATTTATGGATCTTTCCTGACTACCTACTAATTTCCTCATGTTCCCCCTACCTTATAAAAGATGGTCTAACTAAAGTGAATAATACTGGTATCTACTTAAGTAATAGCATTGATACCATTAACATCAATTGTTGAATTATTGTCACATAACTTTTGGAGAGCATATTAGAATAGAAAGACTTAAAATATTGCAAATTATTGAAATTTTAATCCTGGTTTTGTAATTTATTATCTGTGACCTTGGGAAAAATACTGAATTCCTCTGAGCCTTAGTGTCCTAATCTGTACATAACTTAAATTGTAATTGCTCATTCCCAGGGAGCTTTAATGCCAGAAGTTAGCTTTTCTCAATGAGTCACTTCAGCCCCTTCTAATTAGCTCCCTAAGCTTCTGATTAACATGCTCAGTAGAAGGCTTGAGTATTCACTCGATCTAGCCCCTTCTGTTGCTATGTTACATCAGCTGCCCGAAATAGCATCACTGGGCTGCGCATCAGCCTCCTGCACACCCAATCATGACTGGTTCCACTTTCCTGGACTTGAGGATAGAAAATAGTTTCTCCTCATCTGCTTTCCCTTTCATCCTCCACAACACTGCAAGGACCATAGACAACTATTTTTAATTCTTAGGATTGGACCAAAGGAAAAGTTACGATGACACTGTAATAACTTCCAAATAGTGCACTGGTCTAACCATACCAGGGCTCTTACTGAGGCTGTCCCCTCCAAGTCTCCTGCCCACATCCCAAAACACCGGTTATAGCTCATAACACACAGCTCACAACAGGACCTGGGAGAAAGGATGGAACTTGTTCTCACACTTTTATAACATATATCTCCATTTACTGTTTCAGGATTAAACTTTTCTAGGTTGATGGGCTTTGACAATATTCCTTCTCTATAAAAGAACCCCTTAACTCTTTCTCTTTCTGTCTCTCTCTCACACACACAGGATTGTGGTGGCCATAAACATGCAACCATATGATCGAATGTCATATATCTGCTTCCCAAAGTCTGAAGATTTCCATCTTAAGGAATTTTTTTAATGTGGGCATGAGTAGATTGGGCTACAGTGGTTAGTCCCGTTCTATCAATCTTTTCCTTAAGCATTACAAAATATGTCAGTATCACCAAGGAACATAGTAACAAATATAAAATGAGCTTTATAGTAGCTACTCAGGAGTGTGTTATGTGGTAATATGTGGAAAATACTAAATATTCAATTTGTTCTCAATTGATGGTATCTAATAATAATAAAAATAACTAAAGTAGTTAATAAACTTACATCTCTGCCATAAAATGTGAAAAATCTTGTTTATCTTATCATCTCTTACATATAAAATTTAAGATTTATTCTAATTGTGAAATCAATGGCTTTGTCCCCTTTTAAAAGAATTTTTAGCTCATAGGGAAATAATTTTGCTTGTAGGCAGTGTCTTGATTGTGATTTAATTTCTCACAGTCAGTCTTTAAGCCAGTTTATCCTAAGGGCAAAGCTCTTACTGCAGAGGGATTTCTGTTATTTTTTTTTTCCTATCAGAATTAAACAATTACATACATGGAGTGAAGCAGTAACTGAAAAGAAAGAAAAACTCTGGAATAAAATTGTCACTCATTCTTAAATAAGTCCATACACAAGTTCCCCACTTCATCCCTGAAAAGGGGTCCTGATAGGAAAGAGATCTCCTGCCACTATCAATGCTCCTTTAAACGGCTCAGTGAGAATGCTAGAAAGTGGATGTGGGTGGGGAGGGCTGGAGGTGACCCAAGGTCAGTCAGATGGTTCTAACCTCGACCTGAGAAACAGAAGTAACAGAGATCTCGGCTAACACACATGAATTGTGCCAAGTGTCACTGGGATCAGGGCACCTTCTGCTCTTATAACTTACTAGTCATTAATCCCCATGAAGCCACATTCTGTGGTCAAATGTTTCTCAACAACTACAGTTTACACATCAATACAGGCTACACAGTAAACATTCTCCAGAATTAGACTCAGCATGCTTGGGTTATAATATACAATGTATAGCAACCACAATAGACTCTAGTTTGTCTTGGATCTAGTATATTCCTATAGATCCCTTGATTTGATTTTGCAAGAAATCTGACCAAGTGTCAAATCATCAGGCATCTCTGAAGCCAGGACAAAATGTTACTATTGAGAGCCTAACATTTTTCTTACAATGTTATACTTAATTGCTATGCACATGTCCAATAAGCTAAAATATTGCGGTCTGTGTCTCTAAAATAAAATATACAGTGTTTCAGACTTAATACCCTGTAAATCATACAGGCTTAATTTAATTAAGGATATTTATCTCCAAATTAAAAATACTATATGGTAAAAATATTAATTTGACAAAATTTCAATTGGATCAAAATTTTATATTTAAGACAACTGGAAATTAATCAGAAAGTTATAAATTTTTTAATTAAAGTAATTGAAAAATTTCAAAGGTACAATAATCAATCCCACATGAGGAAATGAAGGTAAACCAAATCATACATATTGCGTACAGGAAACAAATGTCTTTCTATGAATATTTATTTAGTAGTTTTTAATTTTTATTAAAATTTAGTACTTTGTAGGTTAAGCTAAAAAAATTCAGAGTTCTAAAAAGAAAAAATAAAATCCTGATTTACCATGAGAAAAAAGCCAAAGGGGATTTTCCTATTCTTCTTACTCTTCAAGTTTTAAAGAATGAAAGACACGTGTCTAGTATTGTAACTCTAGGATTCAGTGTCATGTAATAAGAACCAAAGCACTAATATTTCAGTGTCAGAGTACTGCTTTAACTAATTTACTATGGTTTTATAAAAGAATGCCTTCAGAGAAGATACTCTGGAAACTTCACACCCTTTCTTCTCTTCAATTCTTTCCTTATTTGTAAAGGTAATAGTCTTATAAATGATAAAATGCAGCAACTGAGGATAAAAAAACTGCTTAAAAAATGAGGTTTATCATGCAGGAGCAGGGCCTCAGCTGATGAGAGTGGTAAAAAGAACTTTTTGAAAAGATAAAGGAGAGACACGGGAATATGGCGGACCGTAGGAGACCACAAGGTTCAGCCGAACTAAGGGCACTAGTGTACACACACGGGCTTTCTCATAGAAACTGCAGTATTTCTTTGCTTTAAAATTGATTGAAGCAACTCAAAAACTGTGAAGAGGGCAAACACATTTGCATTCATTTCAACCTGTCTTTGTTTTTGAAAAAGCATTTCCTGCTTATATAGTATATGCAGGGTGTTCTCTAGGTGTCTGGAAAGACAATGCTATATAAGAAACACAATTGCAAACCATAGTAAATGCCCTTCACATTACAAATAAACAAATGTTTATATAAATATACCAAACACAGTTTGTATATACAAATAAAAACTGCATTTTAAATACGTTGGTGTTTACACAGATGTGCTTGGTCACTTAGGACAAATTTGGATATAGAGAATAATTCCAGTGTCAGTGTGAAGCAGTAACATTGGCCTCAAGAGAACTGGGTTATAAAAAGTGAGCTAACGCAATGAAATATGCA
Source organism: Glossophaga mutica (assembly GCA_039655065.1). Classification (NCBI taxonomy): domain Eukaryota; kingdom Metazoa; phylum Chordata; class Mammalia; order Chiroptera; family Phyllostomidae; genus Glossophaga; species Glossophaga mutica. The sequence goes on from CM077311.1 coordinate 86,652,544, forward strand.
TTTGTGACATCAACATTGATGTAACCTGGCAGCCAAGGAGAGTGGACTGGAATGCGCATGCGTGAACAATGACGACTTCACTGTACTAGTCAGTGAGGGCAGGAGATGCTGTTGAGGGAGCATGTGTACCGTGTGGCTGCCACATTCAAAATGACTGAGTGAGTAGAACAACGAATCTGCATCACATTTTGCATTAAGCTTGAACATTCCTCTGCGGAAACCATTTGGATGATTCATAGGGCCACAGCTATTGGCCACTGGTGATTGGCAGCTTCATCCCAATAGTGTACCTGCTAATGCATCACAGTTCATGCAGAATTTTTGGCAAAACATCAAATCACCCAGATAACTCAGCCTCCTGACAGCCCAGATTTGGTGCCCTGTGACCTCTAGCTTTTCCCAAAACTAAAATCACCTTTGAAAGGGAAGAGATTTCAGACTATTGATGAGATTCAGAAAAATACAACAGGGAACTGATGGCGATTGGGAGAACTGTGTGGGACCCCAAGTTGCCTACTTTGAAGGAGACCGAGGCATCATTGTTCTGTGTATAATGTTTCTTGTGTCTTGTATCTTCTTCAATAAATGTCTCTATTTTTCATGTTACATAGCTGGATACTTTCTGGACAGACCTCGTGTGTTTCCAAAATAAGTGTGAGAAGGACTATGCAATATAAATTATATGTGATATGTTCGCTGAATTTTTGAAAAATAATCATGAACTAAATTTAACAAAGAAAAAATATACACACAGCTATGAGTACTCGTTTAATTTAATTTTACACGTGAGGAGAGTCTGTCTGATTAGGAGTTCGTTATGGAAACACAAGGCTTCCTGAGGTCTGTGGGTTGTCATCCTGTCTTCATTAAGCTCCATTTGGCAGGGCAAAGAGGAAGATAGCAGTCCTGAGAGCAGAAAGAAATTGCTCTGAGGATGCATTTGCATCCCTCTTGGGATTGAATCCAGTTAAACTTATTTCAGTGTTCCTTAAAGGAGTTTTTAGTAAATCTAAACAAAATTTGAGCCAATGCCTCCATTTTGGCAGCCACAAATTATAAAATTTTGGTAGCCTTCCGTCAATTGAAGGGACTCATTTGCTGTGTGCTAGCGTATAATATGCTCCTAATTACAATGGCTAACATGTGCTTACATGCAGGGAAATTTTTTTGATCAAATGTAATGGCAACATGTGTATTGAGCATGAACAATGAATAAGGACATTAACTCATTGAAGTCTGACCTAAGAAACAGGTTGCCCATAACTACTGCTTATTTCAATCTTCCAGTGAAAGGAAGGACACTTGAAGCTCTCTAGATAAGCTCTTCAAGAATCTTTTCAATTATATTTCTTCATGGAGAAGATGGGAACTGAACAACTCAATTGTAAATTCCAAGCTGGTAACGTGAAATCAGATGACTGCTTACCACATTTAAAGCTCAGTGTTTGTCTCAGAGTGTCCAGCAGTCAACCAGGGTGGTGTCTGGCAATCACCCAACAGGCTTAGGAAGCAGCTGTGTTAAAAATTTTAAGCCATTACATTTATTTTGATGGTTGCACAACTTAGTAAATTTACTAAAAATCACTGAATTTTATCATTGAAAGGGGTAAATTATATAATGTGTAAAATATTTCCCAAAGTCATGAAAAAATTTTAAGACATTACAAAGAATAGGCTAGTGTGGAGTGGACTATAGAAGGTGATTAAATATTCACAAGGTATGTACATGTATAAATATAGGTATAAGTGTATACTTAAAGCATTTGATAATTTTTAACAAAGTTCAACCTCAACATTGAAAATTATTTCAGCAATATCTACAAAATTAAATTATAATAATGACAAGAAAAAAATGCAGATAGTAAAAACCTCCTGAGGGAACCCCATATAGGAGACCCTCCAGTTCCTCTCTTGCATCTGTGTGCGTTTAATGAGACTGCAGCTGTCTGGCTGTCACAGGCTCCCAGGCATGGCACCAACAACTCAAGGCAACAAGCCCATCTTGACTCAGACTAACTCATGTGGAACTTACTTTGAATACCCAGCTCAAAACACAAGCAACACAGTTATAAAATATGTTTAAAATTTTGCTTTTTTTTTGAGATACCTCTCTTAAAGTTCCCTGCTCAAGTACAGTGCCAGGCCAAGCTGTGCTGTGTCACTGAACATAAACCACCCCAGCCCACTCACTAATGCATTAAGTCATATCCCTGCTTGCTAATCCCCTCAACTGACTTGTCTGTATTTACTAATACTCGGCTGTTAAAAACATCCCTGTCTTTTCCTGAAGAGCCATTAAGCTATGAAAAAGCCACTATAAATCCCTGATGACAAATGATATAGAACATCTTTGCAGATGCTTATTTCCTATCTGTACATCTTCTTTGTCGAGGTGCTTGTTAAGGTCTTTGATCCATTTTTTAATTTTGTTGTTTGTTTCTTATTTTTGAGTTTTAAGGGAACCTCTGTATATCTTTTAAATAACCGTCCTTTATCAGATGTGTCTTTTGCAAATATTTTTCCTAGTCTGTGGCTTCTCTTTTAGTTTTGTTAATAGTGAGTTTCAAGGAACAAAATATTTAATTTTAATGAAGTCAAATTGTCATTTTTTTTTGTATTGTGTTTTTGGTGTTGCATCTAAAAAAAGATTTACCATGACCACATTTATCTAGTTTTCTCCTATGTTACCGTCTAAGAGTTTTATAGTTTTGAGTGTTACATTTAGGTCTGTGATCCATTTTGAAATTTTTTGTGAAGGCTGTGAGGTCTCTACATTCTTTTAAAAAATATTTAGATGTGGTTGTCCAATTGTTCCAGCACCATTTGTTAAGGATACTATCTTTGCTCCATTGTATTGCCTTTGCTTCTTTGTCAAAGATCAGTTGACTATATTTACAGGTGTTTACGTATGGTCTCTCTGTCCTGTTCCATTGATTTATTTGCCTGTTCTTTAACCAATACTACGCAGAGGGCTCTGTTTCTTTGTGGAAGCTCTAGGAGAGCATCTGTTTGCCTGCCTTGTTCAGCTTCTCAAAACTGCTACCATATCCCCATTCAACTATCTTCAAAGCCAGCAACATTGCTTCTCTCTGTCCATTCTTCTATGGTCACATCTCCCTCTCACTACATCAGGAATGTTATCCACTTTAAGGACTTTTATGATGAGACTAGGCCCACTTGGATAATCTAGGATATGTTCCTCACTCAAGGTCCTTGATTGAATAACTTCTTCAAAGTCCCTTTGCCACATAAAGTACATGCGCACAAATTCCAGGGTTTAGCACACTGACATCTTTGAAGAACATAATTCTGCCTAAGAAGTAAATGCTCCAATTCAACAATAAACAACATGCCATTTCGAGGCAATTAAAAGATGTTAAAGAGCCCTGGCTGGTGTGGCTCAGTGGATTGAGTGTCAGCCTGCAAACCAAAGGGTCACTGGTTTGATTCCCAGTCAAGGCACATCCCTGGGTTGCAGGCCAGGCCCCTACTGGAGGGTGCTACAGAGGCAACCACACATTGATGTTTCTCTCCCTCTCTTTCTCCTTCCCTTTCCCCTCTCTAAAAATAAATAAAATAAAATCTTTTTTAAATGTTAAAGAGACTTTTCCTTGTTTTTTAAATATTCATTACACTTTTCAATATGGTCTGTACCATAACTGTGCAGGCATAGGTGTCTTCCTACTGTTGCTTTGCTGTTGCCATTTGAAACCTTCTAATCATAACTGATTTCATTTCCAGCATTCCCACTTTTTTTTGCTGCACTTTGTCTTTGGTGCACAGTTTCCTGTCTTGATTATAAATTTTTTTGTAAAAGTCACTTAGGTTTATCACTGTGAGTCATGGAGGTCACACCACTGCGCACCGTGCTCTCCGTGTGTGAACCTAGTAACAGGTGCACAGTACCAACCACTGACAGGCTTTTAAAGGACATGGGTGGTCAGTGACCGGGATGCACTTCTGCTGTTTACATAGTGATTTGTGGGCTGAGAAGCTAGCAGTGAAGTTTCTACTTTAGGCACATGCTCACATTTACTATACCATGGAAAATGAAATTTGAAACATGTTGTTGGGGGTTATTTAATGAAACAGTGGAGACAAATTTGTGCATATCACAACCGTGAAAGGGAGAATAGACTTGTCTACATGCCATATTTTGCCACATATAATACACACTTTCTGCCCAAATTTTTTAGGGAAAAATAAGGATATGCATTATACATGGGTAGTTCTAATTCTTTATCTATATAAATGTTTTTAATTCTTTTATTTATGCTTATATATTAAAGGTGTAACTCCAGAAAGCAACAGCAATATCCATATGCAAAATAATACCCTGGAATATGATCATTGGTTTTGTTTCTAAATATAAATAAATAAAAATTGAATGGAAAATTAAAATATTATTTTCCTGAGAGTTTAGGCCAAAAACATGGGTACTCATTATACACGGCAAATATGATAGAAATGACAATAAATAATTCTTACATGCAACAAAAGCATGTAAGAATCTCACAATGTGGTATTGAGCAAAAGAAACCACACAGAAGAGTACATGCCCCATGGTTTTACTTGGATAAAATATGGGGGAGGGGGAACTTTGTTTTTGGTGCTAGACATTAGAATAGGCTTTGTATTGGTGGTCAACGGTGGGTTGTAACTGGAAGGCGCATGAGGAAGCCTGACAGTTTTCTAGATGTGGTGGTTATATTGGTGTTCTCACTATGTGAATATGTTGAGCAGTAATCGTATGATTTGTACACTTCTGTCTATATTTTATACTTAAATAAAGTTTTAAAAATATATAGATTGTAAATTCAAAACACCACTGGACTTGGAGTGAGAAAAATGGAGTTCTAGTATTAAGCTCTCATGAACTTATGTCTGACCTTGTGAAATCAGCTGACTTGTCTGAACTTCTGGGCCTCAATGGTAAAACTAAAGAATTTGGATTTCTTCCAACTCCATGTTTCAATAATTTTTTGACTTAAGATGCTTTCCACATTTTAACAGCTAATAACAGACACCTTTTAGGCTGGGAAATGTTTTATACAGTATGGTGACAAGAACAATTGTTTTCCTGTATACAGTGGAACAATGATCAGAAATGTTTATTTAAAAATATATAACTGTCATGTTTACACTGTGATGTAAATTGTATTTCTCACAATAGGAATGAAAAGCAGGAAGAGTTCTATCTCCAATGTTAACAGGAGGATAATATCTAGAGTTGACAGCCTGTCATCTATTGTACACTTTCTGTCCCAATGCTACAAAATGCAATTTGTTACAAGCCTTGCTCTGCAGCCACTTTGACCTGGATTCTAAGGAAAAGCTCACATTTTTTAATAAACAAGTGCAAAATTGTAATAATAATTTTGCAAATATATGCGAGACTATAGCAATTGTACCTGTGCTGATGGGAAAGGAGAAAGTACTGTAACAGCACTCCAGCATGCTGAGAGTACTGCATACGTGTGATGGGTTACCGTTGACTCCTACTGTTGCCACACGTGCACACACACACACAGGAAGTTTGTTTCACTGCAATCCAGAATAAAAAAGAGAAACATTTCAGTTTTTCTGCTCATTCCCTCTCCATGTCCTCAGGGAGGAGTGGCATATCGGACTGATGAGTTTGGGAGAAGAAATTGAACAGTGTCTTGGTTTGCATTTTAGGTGGAGACTGTCAAAGTGTTCTCTGCTTCTCTGTTCCACAACATTTGCTGCTAAGTAGGCTCTACTCCATGGGTGAGGCCTATAGTATTAAGAGTTCCTGTCTAATTCAGTGTGGTTAGAGCAAGTCTACCTGTTCATAGATAGAAGTCATAATCTGAATCTGCTTTATTACTAGTAAGCAAGCATTCAGGTCTCTACCTTCTTCTGTGTCATATTTCTCAATGGTTCAGAATTAAAAAGGAGAATTTAAATTAAAAAGGAGAAGATGGAGTCTCTGCTTGCTCCACAAACTCTCAACATTAATGAAATTCCCAAAGTATAAAAAGAAGAGGGACAGGTAACTGTATGCATAAGGTTACTTATAATTTTAGGTTAAAAAATTAAATCAAGACGCGCGCACACACAATTGTCCAGAAAGCTATGCTTCAAACATGTTTGGATTATTTTGAGGAGGAAACGGTGCACATATCATACTTTTCTTTCATTAAAAATATCCAGAATATTGCCTTGTTTATGACAAGTGTGCAAACAATCAGTTTCTCTCTTTTTCTTTACCTTCCATTTTCTAACATCTATGGAATCTTATTTTTGTCTATGAGTCTATGTTTTAAAAAGCTCATATTCCAAGTTTTCATGATCAAAAATGTATACAAGAAGAGTGGTTTCAAAATTTAAAATATTCAAGAATAGATTTTTTCAGTCTATGTAACTCACATTTCATAGGTGCATTTATGTCTGCAGATGACTCAGAACCGAGAGAGAGGCCTGGGTATTTTGAAATCCTGGTTAACCCCAACTTGGCTGCCTGACATTTCAGAACAGTAATGAGCCTTCTGATTGCCCCAAATATAACTTAAGGGAAAATGTACTTTAAATCAGAGCTTGTTTCCTTTGAGTTACACAGTCTTCTCTGTAATGATATGTAATATTATATGGAACACAGAACATTTAGTTCTTCATTTTAATATAACTTTGTTCTCCGACTGCCTTATAAGTAAGCAATGGCTGTATATGGTACTTAACACTCTTCTCAAAGGAGACATTTTTTTAGAAAAATAGAAAAACCATATTTTTGTAGAAAGTAATAAATTTCTATTAAATGTTCTCTATTTCAATCATTCAATCCCCCACTAGGATTTTAATGAAGTTTTATTGATGTGTGTATATGTGTTCAGTATTATATTATTCTGATAGCACAAATAATTTTATAGACATTTTATTTTCTGATGCATGATGATTGATAGAGATAAAAATAAAAGGTTTTGTGTTAATCATGTAGGTAATATCTGACTATCTAATCAGCTTGGAGTGTTCTATACTTAGAATAATATGAAATCACACTGGTTTTCCAAACAATAAAAAGGTGATTTTACAAAAATATATGCTCTAAATTTCTTTTTAAGATATAAAAATGTGCACTGCTTGAGCTGACATAATTGCCTATGTATCTAGATGACTTTTTAATAATAAAATGAAAGCCATGGAGCATTTAAATTATTTGCTACATTCATTTAAATGTCATATTCAATAGTACCTATTTAAATTTGCTCATTCTACTGACAGTGGGAAGAAAAGTGTTAGCTTTTTGGAGTAATTTTTAATGCAATGGATTTGTTACTTTTTTTCTGTTTAAAATACTGTTTGCTAGTTGCTTGCAAGTATCATAATTACATGCAGTTATGACTTTATTACAAGAAGAGTGTTTTTGCCTCTTGCTTAACATCAGCCACCTTGTAAAATAAACTCATTGTTCATTTTAGTGTCAAACTAAAACTGTCCATCTTACAGTCTCTGCCAACTCAATAGTTCCTCTCTCAAACATAAAATTTTAACATATGATAAACCAATTACTACTTACCTTCCTGCCCAGCTCCTGTTTGCTTATTATTATTGTTTTACTTATCCATATGTCTTTGGGGAGGACTACATATTATACTTCAGAAGTGAGAGAAGAGCATGAATCCTCCTGTTCAACAATCATTTTTAAATATGTCGATACTTATTTCATTGTTATATCAAACACAAAAGAAGTAGACAAGAAGGCCCTGGCTGGTGTGGCTCAGTGGATAGAGTGCTAACCTGTGAACCAAAGGGCTGCTAGTTCAATTCCCAGTCAGAGCACCTGCCTCGGTTGCAGCCCAGGTCCCCAGATGTTTCTCTCCCTCTCTCCTTCCCTTCCCCTCTCTCTGAGAATAAATAAATAAAATATTTTTTTTTAAATAACTAGACAAGAAGGAGCCTGTTGTCATTTTTCTAGATTTCTTTTTTGTATAAACTCACAGGACTAGAAATAACATAGGATATATCTATTACATGATAATGTATATAAATGTTCCCAGAAAAGTGAAAGTTAAAAGAGAGACTTTATATCAGCTTAGTTTAAATATAGTATATTAATATTTAATATATTTTAAAAAGTCTATAGACCTCTCAGATAAATCAGTAAAAGGTATAATCATGTCCAAGCTGATTTAAATTATGGTTTATTTTTTTATTGTTCAATTACAATTGTGCCCATTCCTCCCCCCATTACTCTCTCCTGCCCTACCCACCCCCCACCTCCCACATTCAATCCTTCTCCCCTCACCTGTTACCTTTATCCATGGGTCCTTTATACATGCTCCTTGACTTGACCTTCCCCTTCTTTCCCCCGTTACCCGCTAATTCTGCCCCTCTGGTCACTGTCAGTTTGTTCTTTATTTCAATGTCTCTAGTTCTTACTTTGCTCACTTGTTTGTTTTGTTGATTAGTTTCCACTTATAGGTGAGATCATATGGTATTTGTCTTTTACCACCTGGCTTATTTCACTTAGCATAATGCTCTCCAGTTCCATCCATGCTGCAAAGGGTAGGAGTTCCTTCTTTCTTTCTGCTGCATAGTATTCCATTGTGTAAATGTGCCACAGTTTTTTGATCTACTCAGTTACTGATGGGCACTTAGGTTATTTCCAACACTTGGCTAACATAAATTGTGCTGCTATAAACATTGGGGTTCATAGGTTCTTTTGAATTAGTGTTTCAGGATTCTTAGGGTTTAATCCCAGCAGTGGCATTGCTGGGTCAAAAGGCAGTTCCATTTTCAGTTTTCTAGAAGCTGTACCAGTCTTCATTCCTACCAACAGTGCACTAGGGCTCCCTTTTCTCCAGAACCTTGCCAGCACTTGTTCGTTGATTTGTTTATGATGACCATTGTGACTGGTGTGAAGTGGTACCTCATTGTGGTTTTAGTTTGCATCTCTGATGACTACTGATGCTGAGCATCCTTTTATATGTTTATGGGCTCTCTGCATATCCTCCTTGGAGAAGTGTCTATTCAGGCCCTTTGCCCAATTTTTAATTAGATTGTTTGTCTTCCTGGAGTGGAGTTGTGTGAGTTCTTTATATATTTTGGAGATCAAAGCCTTGTCCAAGGTATCATTGGCAAGTATATTTTCCCATATTGTTGGTTCCCTTTTCATTTTGCTGATGTTTTCTTTAACTGTGCAGAAGCTTTTTATTTTGATATAGTCCCATTTATTTATTCTTTCCTTTATGTCCTTTGCTCTAGGGAACAAATCGGTGAAAATATTGCTGCGTGGAATATCTGAAATTTTTCTGCCTATGTTCTCCTCTAGGACTTTTATGGTGTCATGATTTATATTTAAGTCTTTTATTCATCTTGAGTTTATTTTTGTGTATGGTGTAAGTTGGTGGTCGAGTTTCATTTTATTTCCATGTAGCTATCTAGATCTCCCAAAACCATTTGTTGAAGAGGCTATTCCTACTCAATTTTATGCTCCTACCCCCTTTGTAAAATATTAATTGACCATAGAGACATGGGTTTATCTTTGGTCTCTCTATTCTGTTCCATCAATCTATGTTCGTGTTCTTATGCCAGTATCAGACTGTTATGCTTATAGGGTCTTTATAATATAGTTTGAAACCAGGTATTGTGATCCCTCCTACTTTGTTCTTCTTTCTCAAAATTGCTGAGGCTATTTAGGGTTCCACATGAATTTTTGAAATTTTTGTCCTATCTCTGTGAAATATGTCATTGGTATTTTAATAGGGATTGTGTTGAATCTATACATTGCTTTGGGTAGTATGGACATTTTAGTCTTCCAACCCATGAACGTGGTTTAAAAGTTAGGAATTGAAAACCAATATAATAATCAGCAAAATGGTGGAGTAAGGAATTCTGAAACTGTGCTCCTCTGAAAAAGCAATGAGAAAATTGGGTAAAACCATTGGAATCAATATTTGGGAATGCTGAAAATTACGCAAAGGTTGTCAGCAAGCTGAGTAGTACTTACTCAGGAAAAACAACTCGACAAGAACAGTGAGATTTGTGGCATGTAAAATACCTCATTCTTATCTCCCTTTTCCAAACTTATTTCAATAAGAACTCAGATCCCAAGAGTACCATAAAGAGTAAAATGGACCTCATTGACAAAGAAATGTTGTCATTAATTATTATTTTTTGACCTGGATGGTGGCTTAAAAAGGCTTGTCTTTACTTCACCTGACTCAGAACTTCCCCAGTGCTAAAGCTACAACCTGGAGGGAAGGAGTAGATTGCATATATGGGTTATATTTACAGGGAAATATTGTAATTACTGCTGCCTGAGGTGAGCGCCAACAACAGACTAACTAAAAATTGGGAGGAATGCCTGGGAAAAGAGATAATTATAATCTTTGCAAAGCTCTTTAAAAACAGGATCTGATTTCTAGAGTTGCCAACTCAAACTATTCAAAATGTGTAGTCTTCAACCAAAAAGTATGAAGCCTGCAAAGGAATAAGAAAATATGGCTCATATGCAGGGGAGAAGAGTAATCAATAGCACTATCCTTGGTTAACGCCAGAGATGAGATGTTCTAAACTAAAGTTTTGTCTCAGCTGTTTTAAAAGTATGTTTGAGAGACAGGCCCAAAATCATGGCATAGGGAAACCCTGCATCACCTCCCATGGACACTCCCAATGTGTACCTACACACACAGCAGTTGTCCTGAAGAACCACTGAGGGCTGATTGAACATTATCTGCACAACAAACTCTCGGGCGAGACACTGCATAGAGGAGGGTGGAGAACTAGAGGGGCTCTCTGAGATCTGGGAGAATTCTCAGGGATCAGAGGTGCTGGTGAGCACCACTGTTTGCAGTCTGCCTCAGCCTAGTTGGTGCAGGTTACAGCTTGGTCCAGGACTCTACCCAACCTGCAAGACCAAGAAGTGCATCCTTGGTCAATGTTGCCAGTGCTTACTCCAGGCACAGCCAGCCAGACCACCAGGGCACCACCACTGTCACACACCTGGAACCACCCTGCCCCTCGCCAGCTCCAGCCCTGGTCAGCTTGACTGCCAGGGTGCCTCTGGAGTGGGTGTACCACAGGAAACCATGATGCGTGCTTCTGCAGCCTCCAGCCAGCCAGACTGCCAAGGCCACCTAGCACAGTCAGCCTACACAGAGGTCACTCCTACACAAGGCCACTCCTTCAAGTTCAAGAGAGGTAGCAGTTTCATCTAATTGATGGAAACAAAACAGAAGATCAGAGAAAATGAAAGCAAATTCTAAAGTGTTCATAGAAGTGTTATTCACAGTATCTAAGACGTGAAAACAACTTATGTGCCAAGTAACGGATGAATGGGTGAAGATGGTGCAATTCACACACACATACAGGATTATCACTCAGTCATAAAAAGAATAAAACTTTGCCTTTTATGACATGAATGAATCAAGAGGACAGTATGCTAAGTGAAATAAGTTGTATTGAGAAAGACAAATACTGTTTGATTTCACTTATATATGAAATTAAAAATAAAGCAATTGAACAAACAAACCCAAATGGAAACAGATTTATATATACAGAAAACAGATTGATGGTTGCCAGAGGGGGGTGGGGTGGAGGACTGGATGAAAAAGGTGAAGGGGGAACAAGAGATACAAACTGCCATTTATATAATACATATGCCATGAGGACGTAATATACTATTCAGAGAATATAGTCAATTAATATTGTAATAACTTGGTGTGTAGTGATCAAATCTTAAGGTTTATAAATGTTAAATCAACGTGTTGTACACCTGAAACATATAATATTGTAGGTCAACTATACTTTAATAAAAATGTAAAGAAATAACAACGTACTTAATAAGCTAAGGAAACAATGTCTAAAGAAGAAAGAATTAGAACAATATCTCAACAAGTACAGACTGTAAAAGAAATGGAAATAAGAGAAGGCTCACGTAGGAATTCTGGCATTGAAAAGTCTAATAACTAACATGAAAAATTCAATGAAGAAGCTCAACAGCATATTCGAGAAGACAGATCTTGGAAAGCATCAATTGAGATGACCTAGCCAAGGAACAAAAATGAAAAAGATGAAGAAAAAGGAGCTGTCTGAGAGGAAGGTTTCAGTGTACTAAACTATGCAGAAGAGCGGTTTCAGAAGAACCAGCGGAAAAGGGGGAGGCAGAAAGAATGTTTTAAGAAATAATTGCCAACAATCCCAAATGTGATGAAAAACATTCATTTACTAGAAGAGCTCCTTCAGTCTGAAGTACAAGGACACTAGACATGAACTCAAATCCAGATAAAGAAATAAAGAACAAGAGTAAAGGCAAGTTCATTGTAAATGTAGAAGATAGCATAAATGGATTTTTTGTTCAGAATTCATGTTGTTATTCTCCCTTAAAAAAAAAAACTGCGCAAATCAGTAATTATAAATCTATGTTGGTGGTACACAGTGCATAAAGATGAATTTGCAACAATAGCAGCACCAAGAAGGACCTGATCTATACAAAACTTTAAAATTTTTATATTTTTGAAGTTCAATTGGCATTTAATCCAAGCTACAGTAAGAGTAATGACAGGGAAATTAAATTATTACACTAGAAAATATATATTTAATACAAAGTCAGCCATAAAGGAGGAATGAAAAATAAAACATCAAGAGACAAACAACAGAGAATAGAATTATAGAATTAAATCCATTCTTCTTAAGTATTGCATCACATGTAAATGGATTAAAGTCTTCAATTAAAATACACTGGCAGAGTAGATAAAAACAAAAATGATCCACTGTGTGTTATGTATGCAACTCACTTTATTTTTAGTTTATCCTCACCCGAGGACTTTTATTTTCACTGCCTTTAGAGAGAGAGAAAGGGAGAGAGGGAGAGACTGAAACATTGATGAGAGAGAGAAGCATCTATTGGTTTCCTCCTGTATGTACCCAGGCCAAGAATCAGTGCCTGGACTGGGGATTTAAGGTATCCAGACCAGGGATCGAACCACAGCCTAGGTATATGCCCTGGCCAAGAATTGAATGAGTCTCAGTTATGGAATTATGCTCTAATCAACTGAGCCACACCATCCAAGGCTATAAAACTTACCTTCTTCCAATAAGGAATAGAAAAACTAGAGTGAAGAATACAAAACAAATAGAAGTATTGAACAACTACATTTCAACTAGACCTAAAAGACTTGTGTAGAATAGTTCACCTAGCAACAGTAGAATACACATTCTCAAGTGGGTATTAGCACATTCACAGGATAGACTGTTACATCAAAAAAAATCTCAAATAAATTTTAAAAGATTAAAGACCATAAGACACACCTAGGTTTTAGAGGGGGGAAATAGGAAAAAAACTTTGAAGCAAAAAATGTGGTAAAATATTTAATAACCTGTGACCCTGCTTCACCCCCACCCCCACCACAGCGAGCCAGGTAAGCTACACTGGGACTATAAGACACACACCCCGTTTCCTCCCAAATTTGAGGTAGGGAGGTGCACCTTATAGTCTGGGATATATGGTATATTCCTTTACCACATTGAAAAATTAATAACAGAAAATCCGGAAATTTTACAAGTATGTGGGAATTAAATAATACAAAGTGGTACCTGCTATTCCTTCTCAAACACTTCAAAAAATTGAAGAGTGGGGAACACTTCCTAACTTACTCTGTGAGTATGACTCTGCTATAAAACTCATTTCCAAAGAAGGAGCAGCAGAGGGGGCAGAGCAAAATGGGGAGTGTGGTATCCCAGTGACACTGCCCACATACCAGGAGGAGGTGAAAAGGTACAGGACTCTCATACCAAGGCTTCTGGGGAGAGCACGGCAGGCCTCCCCAGCTGGTATTAAATGGCTTGTGAGATCAGATAACACAATAAAACCTGGTTAAGGTTTTACTGTGGCTCAGGGTTGGGGTCAGGGTAAGGATTCCTGGTGCTTGCAAAGTTTGAAACGCTCATTGGAGCCGAGGAAGGGAGCAGGTGGGCTTTCTTATCAATCTGTCCAGCTGTGGGAAGAAGGGCTAAGGCTTAACAGCTCTCAGCAAACATGAAAATATAATAGTAAAATTCTTTATGATAGTGTGGGCAAAAATCTGACCAGGGTGGCTTCAGGAGGGAATGGTATGAAAGAATGGGGGCATAGTGGGAATAGATAACTCACAGAAATTTTCCATAAACGGAAGGAGAAAAAAGGATGATGCTGGTGTAGAAATGGGGTCAAGAGAGACATTTTAACATGGACTAAATAACAGCATTTATTTATAATAAAAGATAATACCTATCAGAAATCCACATCTTTCTGATAGGTATTATCAGAAAGAGAACTTGATGCAGGAAATAGAGGACAGAATTGCTTGCGTGGGTAGAAAGAAAGTCATCTAAGTTCCATAGCAACAGAATAGAAGGCAGAGTGTAAGGGCACAGAGCAGGTGGGTGTTCCGATGAGAAGTGACAGCGTATGGAGGCTTTCGCAGCTTGCTTCAGCTTTCTCCGTGAAATAGGAAATGCATTTGTCATCTGAGAGCAGGATGAGAGTCAGAATTTTAAGGACAGAAGAAAAAAAATGAGCAATAGTCATCTCCCCTTTAGCTTCATTGGAATTCACCCAGACAGCACTCAGAATGGTTTGACACTGAAAATGTCTTGTCCCACATGTTGAGTTTTTAAGTCATCTTCTATACCCTAAGAATAGTCAGTCTTTATAGAGGGCATTCTGAAAGTAGGTATTAAAACACAGAAGTGTATTTGTATTATTTTTTTAAAGGAACCTTTCTTAAAGAAGCAAAACTATTTTGCTCCTTGTAAATATGAAGAGACCCTATCAGATTCTATATAGAATTCTACAAGACTTACCTAAGTTGATGCTATTGAGGGAAAATGCATGAAATATTTAAAATGCTATGCCTCAAGGTCACCACCACGCATTCTTATTTTATGTAGATGTGCTATGTGCCTCCATTAAGCATTTTAATTTGCATGTGTGTTAACCTGTCAACACAGACGATTCTCTGGCAGAGCATCTTCAATTTTATGCAGTTTTAGAGAGCCTTTCTTTTTCAATAGGATCACCATCCTCTGATAAATTGTGGTTTACATGATGAAAGTAGTATCAAAGTATACATAATATATATGTACATACACACATATATTTAAATATTCATCATAACCCCTGAAAAAAGAGAGAAGTAGGATTTGCCCATTTGAGAATGCTAGAAGTACCCTGTATAGTGGATATCATGAAGTCATAAATTTATAATATGAAGCCATTGTGGCTTAAGGGATAAATATGCAGTACCTGGCATTACCTGATAAAGTCTTACATATGTATAGCTCCATTTTATGTGATAATTACTAAATCCAGCTTAACATCTGCTCTTACCAGATAAACTGATTTTTTTTTTAGTTTTGAATAAGGCAGTCCCAATAATTCACTGCATTGCAAAGAATTGACAAATAAAGAGTTCACCAGAGAGAGGAAAGGTGAGTAGGAGATTTTATTAGAAATTCCAGTCATATAAAATGACAGTTGTCTTTGTTATGCAAATGTTTGGAAATTATTGATTACATGTTTAAACTTCATATTGTCTAGAACAAGCTTAACATAAAACTTAATCCAAAGGCATCTAGACGGTTTTTGAACTATCCACTTCAGTCCTTGAATTTCAAAATGACTTTTACCATATTTCAAAATAGCTGTGCATTTTCTCTCTCTACTCACAACGAATAGCTGAATATGTTTCTCTATTTCTTGTTCAACTGCCTACCATCTAGAGGCAAGTGATAAGCTGAGAAATGTATTGTAGTAATGAAAAAGATAAGCTAAAGAAGAATGTAGGTAGTTGTTCAAAGATATGGATGTAATAAATCCACTTTCACATCTGCAGAATTCTTTTGCTTAGAATGATCAACTTTAAGTTGAATCTTTAAGTTACCTATATCATAAATACCAGCTTATTTTTTCTTGATATATTTTAAGAACTCACATTTATCTCAGACACCATCATTTTTAACATATTTTGAACTAAAACAGTAACTCCTTGCTAGCTGATCCATATAAACATTCAAATTCTTAATTTTTAAAAAATTGTCATTGCTTTTGGGTGTTTTTAGATAAGATATAAAAGTTAAATGAATGCATAAATAGGAATGTTAAAAGAATTTCAAGTAAACAAAGAGGAATATTTAGTCTTGAACTAGGAATGCACATTCTAACCTTTAAAAGTAGAATATGAAATCATAAAAATAATTTTATATATAAAATAAAAATTCTACGAACAGAAACAAAGTTTATCAGAAAATTAGAAAGGAATTTAAAACATGTGTAACCAAAACTTATAAATAACCTTAATACATAAAGAATTATTAAATAGAACTTAGAAATAATGAAAATTGAAAACTATAAAAGCAGGGGGTGGAAATACAAATTCTCAAAAGAAGAAAGAATCTCTACTGAGCATTAAAATATGTTCAATCTCCAATTCATCAAAAAATAAATTTTAAAATAAGACTAGAGTAGCACTATTTACCTAAATTAGCTACAGTCTTTAAAGATGAAAGTTAAAATACAGAGTGTTCATTTGGGGTCCAATCATAATCAAAGGTGAAAAAGATTAAAATTCCAGAATGGTGATTTGTCAGCAGGTCTTAAAATCTTGCTATCTCTTGGTTTAATGATTAGACTTGTTAAATTTAGTTTCATAAAAATAAAATAAAAGATATACACAGTAAGTTTATTTCCTGATAGTTAAAAAAATCAATAATACTATATACAGAGATTTCTCCGTCTTTTGTTAGCTTCTCTCATCTCTCTCCCCACGCCCCCATCATTCTTCTTCTGTCAATATTTCCATCTCTTTGTAAAGACACATACCCAGTAGATGTATGCATGAATATAGATATATAATATACTAGATTAACATTTTTATCTACCTGAAACATATATGCATATATAAATACAAAATACATACACATAGTATAGATAAATAAATGTTTTCCTTGTATCAGAAACTTAATAGTTTTGCCTACTTCTACATTAGATCTTTCTACCACCCTCAAATGTGTTATTCTCTTCACTAGCTTCAGATAATGCATCCAACATTTGAAAACTTTGCTTATTGCTTATTCATCTCTCGTTTGTTTGCTGGTCCTCTGCTAGACATGGCCAATAGAGTATTGAATTAGGTCAACAGAATTCTTACCCTCCTGACCATACAGCTCAGTGTGAAACATGGGCCCTGAATAAGTAATTACAAGTGCAAAGACATATGAAGGAGAGGTTCAGAGTGATAGAGTGTAGTTACATAAGCAAAGCTGAGGTAATGTTGGGCGGGTGTTGCAGGAAGAAATTCAGCAGTAAACGAGTGGGATGTAGATGGGGGTTGGGAGCTAGAAGTTACAATGGGTAAAGGGTATCCTGAGAAAAAAGAAATCTCACACAAAGGAACTAGCCTTTGGCTTCAAAAGTAGAAATAAGAAATAAAAGGAAACTACATGATTAAATATTGGAAGAAGGAGAAAGCAAGACCAGGCCTATTACAAGGGATGTATAATGGGAATTCATCAGAGCATTATACAGAGAGGATTAAAAATGTAAAAAATTATATTATAATGTATTTATTTTTTAGAATTAGGAGGCCTGAAGAATTATTATGATTTGGGCTAGTCTATTGGAGTTGTAAATGAAGAGATGTGGACAGATGTGAACTATATTTTAGAGGAATAAATAGTAATTGCTCTTAAATGGTGGTGATGGCCAAGGAGATTGATAAATCAGGGAGAAATCTCAGAATTCTCTCTTGAGCAACTAGGTATTTGTAAATGCCTTTTACTAAAATGTGGAAGACTTCTGAATTCTTTTGCCATTAATAAGACCCTATTCTATGATTATAATGTAAAAAAATTAAAAGTCAAATCCAAAAGAAAGCAAAATTTAAAAATGAATCACTTCTGACTAATTCTTTCACTAAAGAAAATACAATGCAAATTATGAAATACTTAGAAGTGAAAATCAGCAGAAGTTTTAGCTACCCAAAATATGCAAGACAGAATTTTAAACAATGTTTGGAGGAAACTGTATAATCTTGAAAGCATTCATAAAAATTCAATCATTGAAGATAAATGAACCAAACATTTAAAACAAGAAGATAGAAAATGAAAAACAATAGTAAATTCAAAGAAGATAGAAGAAAGCAAAACTAAAGACTCAAGTAAACATTAATGAAATAGATAACTAACAAATAGAGGAAAAGGAACTAATGGATAAAATTGAATGTTAGCTCTTTTAAAATACAAGTGAAATAAACACAGATTTCAGTAGACTTGTTAAAAAAAGAAAGTTGTAAGTAATTAATATTTGGAATAAGTAACAAAATTTACATTAAGTAGAGATTTTAAAGAATCATAACAAAACATTTTTAAAGCAACAGATGCTAATCCTCTTAAAACACAGATGGAATAGATGTTATATTACAAATAATTATCAAAATGTGAATATATTAATAACTGATATATAAATTACAGTATTAATTTAAAATAATATCATGAGATCCAGATGGCTTTTTCAGAGAGTTTCACAATAATACCAAAACCACAAGTTTATTCTATTACAGATTTTTTCTAGATGTTGGGGAAATTGCAGTAGCTATCCACATCATTTTAATAAACTATTAGAACATTAAAATTAATGTTGATAAAGGTAATATAAGAAACTCAATAAGTAACCTTGTTGTGTGAAAATAGATGAAAAATCCTAAATTAACTATCAGCAAATCAGTTTTTTAAGCAAAGAAGAGTGAATGACCCAACAGCATGAGGAAACATTTCAGAACATAGATAGTAGCAGGTATGTGGTTTTTATCCCCTGAAATTTGCTTTTAAAACACAGCAAAGCATACAGTTTATAAGACTCTGTTTTATGACTACAATGCAATAAATTTAGACCCTATCAGGACCTATGAGGTCTGGATGTCAGAATTTAGGAGAGGGACATTAGCCCTGGGGCTGTGGGGTTTTATAAACTGCATGATTGTGGCAGTCTCTTGGCTTTGTACTGACTGTAAGCTTTATACTCCCCCGCAGCTGTAGGGTAGGGAGGAAGCTTGGCTTTCATACTTGTTCTCCCTCTCCAGCAGTAATGGCTGGGAGAATACCAGCCCCTACCAGTCCCGGGGCTGCAGCCCAAGTCCTGCAGGTGCAGATGTGCTATAGCATGGACAACCAGCTGCCAGCCTTGATCTACGTTCTACCAACATCAACTGCAACAGTTGGCTTTTGCTCATTTCCGGGGAGAAAGTTGGAATTCCCAAGTTATTCCCCTCTGTAAGAAGCCTAACCCCTTTCACAGATGTCAGTCTGCAAGTAAATCTTTTTGGACAAATTAACCATTACCTTCCAGTCTAGTGCCCTTCTTTGAAAGGGTGGACTCTAAGCACCATAGTCCATTCTGTCATCCCCTGTCATCTCAACCCCTGAGAGCTACAAGGCTAGTTGCTGACTCCCGGCTGAAGGCATAAGAGGATGGGATGGGATGTGAATAGGAAAAGGAAAGCTATGATTAATAGCTGAAGCTCTCCTAATAATATGGACTAAGAATGTGCCTAATATTATGTAGTACTATGAACACTGTTTTACAGGAAGTTTGCTATTTACATCAGGGCCAGAGGATAAAAACTTGGAAGGGGGCCCCTTCCAAGTGTCTGCAATATTCTCCCAAACTTTCTCCAAAATCTACAAAATTCTTGTCATCCAGTGTAGTGGGAGATCTGTCCAACATAGCATACTTAGTTTAGACATCTGAAGTCTATTATTGCAATTGGTTTGATTCACAGGAAACAGTGAGGTTTCCTATTGACTTATGCCAGGAAGCTGGTAAGATCTAGAAGCAGGGCCGAGTCTTTAAAAGATATTGGAATTGCTACAGCTCTCCCCATGCCTCATTTAGTATCAAAGAAAATAAAGCATCATGTAATAGTAATAGAAAAAGTCAGTCTTCATGAAGCTATACCAACAAATCCAGGGTAATGTGAGTGGCAATCTTCCTGGAAGAATCCAAATGCAAGGGAGTTGATAGATACAACTCTTGTTTCCTGTCTCTTATAGTTTCTGGCAAACATGTAGTTCTTGAAGCATCATAACTTCTATCTCACTCCCTGAGTGCTCACTGGAAATTGGAGCCACATTCTTCACCAACATGGTTTCTGGTCACTAGATTTCATTTATTTTGTGTGCATAGCAGAGTGATGACAACCATCTAGCATAGAGTCCCATCAGAATGTCTGGATTTAAAAATGAAGTGTCACCAAAAAAAAAAAAAAAAAAGCCGTGGTTGGTGTGGTTCAGTTGACTAGCATGTTCTCACATGTGCTGAAAGACCATGGGTTCAGTGATGGTCAGAGCCTATACCTAGCTTGCAGATGCAGTCCCCAGCTGGGACGCATATAGAAGGCAGCAAATCAGTGTTTCTCTCTCACATTGACGTTTTTCTCTTTCTCTCCCTTCCTCTCTCTCTCTAAAAATCAATAAAATATATATTTTAAAATAAATACATACATAAGTAAATAAATCAGTAAGAAGTGTCACAAGAGACAGGGGAGAGTGATGAGTGTAGTCTCAAGTTGGAGCCATGATAGGAACCCAGGAGAAAGCAATGCCTTCAAGTCAATGTTATCTATCTTTTAACACATGTGAAGTCCAGTATTTCCAAACTCCTGATAGACATAGATTAGAGAATGAAAGGAAAGATGTGACCTTTCATGTATGTCTATCACTCCAGACTTCTACCATCTCCCTACTTCCTGGCCCCAGATACATGAGAGAGTGCAAAGGAACACTTACAAAGGATGGCTCTATTCAGAGTATGCATAGCATCATATTAGCCCAGTGGTGTAGCCTATCCTATTAGTAGATGGCACATGCAGGATCGATACATATGCCTTTTTTGTGATAACTGTTCCAGAGTTCTGTTGTCCTGTTTTGTGAGTGATAAGAACAGATTAGTCAGTTGACGTCATCTGTTTGGCTATCTACACATCCCAATAGTCAGCAGAGTTATCCCTCAAGGCTTCAGTGCTGTGTGTGTTTGGATGTATATGCACATCTGTGCTCACACACACTAGTTTCCACAGTTAGGTCTTCACCTCAACATGAGTTATCAAGTGAATGTGGACCCCTGGATCTTGGGACAGTTGAAGCCAACCATCCTGGAGACTACAGTTGGGATATATCATCTTGAACTTTACTAACCTCAATGAGACTAGAGCCAATTTAGGAGTGTGAAGAGATTTTTCAGATGTAATTAAGGTGCCCAATCAGGTGACCTTAAGGTATAGATATTTTCCAAATGGGCCAATCACATGTACCATTTAAATCTGGTTCTTGAGATAAATACTAAGATGTCAGAAATTTCAAGCATGGAAAGGACTTGATACACCATTACTGACCTGAAGATTGTGGATGCCACGTGGTAAGGAAGGCAGGTGGCCTTGAGAGCCAAAGAGCAGCCTCCCTGCCCCCACCTCAGCTGATAACCAGCAAGAAAATGGGTACCTCTATGCTATAACCTCAAGGAATTTAATTCTTCAAATAATAAAAATGAACTTAAAAACAGATTTCCCTCAAACAAAAAATCACCCAGACCAGCACCTTGATATTATCCTTGAGATACCCTGATCAGAGAAACCAGATATGCATGGATGATTTCTGACCTGCAAACCTGTAAGCACATAGATGGGTGCTGTTTTAAACTACTAAATTAGCAGTAATTTGTTATACAGCAATAGTTAATTAATATGGCACAGTTTTGTAACAATGATATTCCCACTCAGATTTCATAATGAGGTTGCAGCTCTAATCACTAATGTGGACCATTACAGAATTACCAACTTGACCTTGCGTTAGGCACTTTTTCTTCTTCCACATCTATGTATTTTAATTGTGGTAAATAATTCAAACAATTCTATCTCATATTTAGATTTAAAAGTCATAGTTGTCTGGTATGTCCCCTAGAGCAAAGGACATAAAGGAAAGAATAAACAAATGGGATCTCATCAAATTAAAAAGCTTCTGCATGGCTAAAGAAAACAGTATTAAAATAAAAAGAGAACCAACCATATGGGAAAACATATTTACCAATGATACCTCAGACAAGGGTTTAATCTCCAAAATATATAAAGAATTTACACAACTCCACTCTAAGAAGACAAGCAACCCAATTAAAAAATGGGCAAAGGACTTGAACAGACACTTCTCCAAGGAAGACATACAGAGGATCCAGAGACACATGAAAAGATACTCAATATCGCTAGCTATCAGAGAGACGCAAATTAAAACCACAATGAGATACCACTTCACACTGGTCAGAATGGCCACTATAAACAAAGCAACAAACAATAAGTGTTGGAGACGTTGTGGAGAAAAGGGGACCCTAGTGCACTGTTGGTGGGATTGCAGAATGGTGCAACCACTATGGAAAACAGTATGGAATTTTCTAAGAAAATTTAAAATGTATCTACCTTTTGATCTAGCAATTCCACTGCTAGGATTATATCCTAAGAATGCTGGAACACCAATCCAAAAGAAGCTATGCACCCCAATGTTCATAGCAGCACAATTTACAATAGCCATGTGCTGGAAGCAACCTAGGTGCCCATCAGTAAATGAATGGATCAAGAAACTGTGGTACATTTACACAATGGAATTCTATTCAGCAGAAAGAAAGAAGGAGCTCCTACCCTTTGCAACAGCATGGATGGAACTGGAGAGCATCATGCTAAGCGAAATAAGCCAGGCGGTGAAAGACAAATACCATATGATATCACCTTTAACAGGAACCTAATCAACAAAACAAACAAACAAGCAAAATATAACCAAAGACACTGAAATTGAGAACAGGCTGACAGTCACCAGAGGGGAGAGGGGAGGGAATTTCAGGGGAAAAGGGGAAGGGTTTAGAGCAACAAGTATAAAGGACACACGGACAAAAACTAGAGGAGGGTAGAAATGGGAGGGAGGTGGGGAGGGCTGGGGCAGTGGTGGGCTAGGATGGGGGTAAAAGACAGAGAACTGTAAAAGAACAACAATTAAAATTTTTAAAAAAGTCATAGTTGTAACACCTTCGCAAATGCACACCTGCAGCAACCTCATTGCTTTGCTAAATTTTTACAAGTAAACACTTCAGGTTATAATGAACCCCCTGAAACCTAGCAACTGAGGCTGCAGGTTTTCAGATCCTAAGTGCTAAGAGGTAATTTTTGTTTATAAAAATATTTCAAATAGGTGAGAACCTCTTACTATGTGATAATTTGGAAATAATGTTAGTATGCATTTACGCTATATTATAGATATTTTAATTTCTTCACTTAGTCTCCATGGGGATCAAGGGTGAACACCACAGAAATGTGGAATCAGCAAAAATCTCTCTTTGTTCTCGTCCTTACTCAAGGCTCAAACTCACTTTGTACATGCAAATAGAAAACCAGTCCATGGTTAATAGAAAGCTGAAGCTTTCTAAAATGTTCTGAAAGCCTTTTCCAAAAATGATAGTAGCAGGGTGCCTAGCATTATGTTTAAAAAAAGAAAGGAGAAGAGAAGAAAAGGCAGAAAAGAAAAGAAAAGAAGAGGAGGAGAGAGAGAGAGAGAGAGAGACTAGGAGGATAGAAATATGGCTATCCAGACACCAAAGAGACAACTCTGTACAAGTGACAGCATGTTAATTATTTGAGACTGCCCTCTGTGGACCTGACAGATAATTACTAATGACATTCTTGTGGTATGACCCCATGAAGAATACGGGTAAGCTGATGCAAGTCATTTGTCTATAAACACCTGGTTAAAGACCACTGTTCTCTGACCAAGTTGCCACATAATATTAATTAAAAAACAGAGGGGTGGTTGCTTCTTTACATCACCAAAGCAACGCAGTAGATGCTCCCACCCCTGTGTGTGGAGTTTCCTTTAATGGTTCAGCCTCATGTGCTTTGCTTCTCTTAGTGAGAAATTCACTTCAAGGACACATGAGTGGGGAAAAGACACTTCTCTAAAGCAAAGTTTGTGCATTTATAAAACCTTGGAGAAAACGTACCTTTATTTATAATGGTGGTTCTTAACCTTTGTGTGAAAGGTGAAAGACCCGCTGGAGAATGTGATAAAAGATACAGTAACTTTCCCTGCTGACCATAACATACCTGCACGTGCGGACCTTCGGTCTGTTACAAACAAGGGGCATTCAAACTCTCAAGGCCAACTGGGAAGCACAGGTTGAGAACTTTTTTCCTAATTACTTAAACTCTGGCAACTATAACAGGCTATTAATCATAATTCTATAATGGTATGAATGCTTCTACAACCTTAAATAAGAACATTGTGAAAATAAGCATAATGCTATATATATAGTTGCAAAAATTGGCCCCAAACATTGACACACAAAGGGAATAGATTTAGCATGTAAGAGAGAGAACATATGTTGGTTTTGTGACAGGGAGCATCAAATGACGTTGGCAGCTTTGAGATACAGAGGCGGGTGAGTCAGGAGAAAGATTTCCACCTTACAGCTGGATGTGATTGGGGAAAAGGCATTTACTAAGTAATTTATAAATATATAAAAGTGTATCTACGGATACTTTACATAGCCTGTAGGAACATGTATGTATCGGATTTTAAGTGCATTTATGTTACAAAAAAAAAGACAAATCTCCCAACTCCATGTAAAAGTTATTACAGCAATGTAAAAAGCATAATTACAAGTAAAAGTAGTAGATTAGTAAGCCAAAGCAGGAAGTAAATGTCAGTGCCAGTCTTCGTAGGCAGAGATGTTTATTGGCGACAAACACCTATATTAATTAATTATTTCAATTAAAAAATGATTGCTTTGTTGCTTGGTTTAAATAACATTAAAAATGCATGTATCTCACTTGACAGAAGTGTATGGAGCTCTTGCCTTTTGCCAGGGATGATGCCAAGCAATAGGAACAATGCAGCAAACAAGACAGGCATGGTTCTTTTCCTCATGGTGGAAGAGGTGGCAGGAGGGGGGCCTTCATGTCATCTGATCCTGGTGTGACTTTCTGACCTTTTCTCGACGGTTTCCCCATTTTTCCCATACTACACACCAATAATCCTTCTTTCAGGTCCTCTTTTTACTGGCTTCCATCCTTTTATATTCAGCATTCTTTGCAAAGTTCTTTCTACACTGCCCACCTCCAGTGCCTCCCCGTTCTCCTCTGGCTAACCTCCACTTCTCTTTAAGGTCTTGTTCTGGTTTTTCCTCAAGGTTACTTGAGCTTTTGTAGTTCCCTAAATTTCCCTTTAACACTCATTACACTTTAAATTATTTGTTCAGAGTCTGTGTTTTTTACTGAACTCTGTGATCCATAATGATATGGACTCCAAGGTCCACCAAAATTCCTGGCATGGAGTAGGTGGCTGATAAAGGTTTAGAGAATAAGCAAAGATATGAATACATGAATGATCAGCTAATGTATTATTGAGAGGTTATAATTCATAGGAGGTGGAAGTGCTGTGTTGAAAGAGAGAGACCTATAACGGGAACATAGAATTCTGTTGCTGGTGCCACTGTCACTACCGGCAAAAACTGAGTGTACTGTGGCATACTGTAAGTCACAGAACAATTTATCTGCTTCAGACCTTCGGCTCCTCCATTCAGTCACCCGTAATTTACACGTCCATTCAATATACTGAATGTCCAAGAAATATGACGTTGCTCTCTACATTTGTCTTTTTTTTAATCCTTACCCAAGGATATGTTTTTTGATTTTAGAGAGAGGAAAGCAATGGGGAGGTGAAGAAAGAGAGAGAGAGAAACAATCGGTTGCCTCCCCTATGTGCCCTGACTGGGGATTGAACTCACAACCTAGGTATGTGCCCTGACCAGGGATTGAACCCTGCAACCTTTTTGGTGCATGGTGCCACCCAGCCAGGGTTACATCTATGATTTTCTTAAGATTTTCCAGTATAGAGCACAAGGTCTAACATATGGCAGGGGTTCAAATACTTATTTCTTTTTTTTTTTTTTTTAATATTTTATTTATTTATTTTTCTATCTTTAGAGGGGAAGGGAAGGAGAGAGGGAGAGAAACATCAATGTGTGGTTGCCTCTTGTATGTCCCCTGCCGGGAACTGGCCTGGCAACCCAGGCATGTGCCCTGACTGGGAATTGAACCTCGATCCTTTGGTTCGCAGGCCCGCGCTCAATCCACTGAGCTACACCAGCCAGGGCTCAAATACTTATTTCTTAAGTGGATAAACAAATGCACCAAGTTACAGCCACAAAACTGAATAAAAATAATGCACTTTAAGATCAGGGTAAAAGAGACTATACCCCTATATTTTCTCAAATGCTAATGTTTTAGCCAAAATAATCCATGTTAAATATTCAAACTGCATAAGCAGGTTGGCATTTTTTAGAAATTAGACCTTCTTTCCTTCATTAAATGTCTTCATTAGATGATTTATTTCAAAGTTTAAATCCACTGAAAATGCACAGAAATAAAAAGCAATATCAAATCACACATTTGCAAACATTTAAAATCAAATCAGAAAAACAGTCATCATCTGTTCCTTTCTCATCATACCTGTTTGATATACAGATTAGCATGGCTTCAGCCCATATCTAAATTTTGCTTGGCAATTTGCTAATTCACTTTCATAATGTAGCACACAGACACAGACATTTATACATAAAATTATACTAAGATCTTTTTATAATTTCTAATATTTTATTAACAGACGTTGAAAGTGTGATGATTTTTAATACTCTAAGGTAACCAACCATTTTACTTAAAGATGTTCTCTAATCTTTTCCCTGATTACACGTTTGACTTTACTCCAACAAAATGACCTCATTTTCCTTTTATACACAGGATGAAAAGACCAATTTAATAACACTGGGCTTTTTTATACAGAAGAAGAAATAACCCCCCATAGAACTTTCTGAATATAAAATTTTCCTGTACTTATCCTTCATGAATAAGCTAATTAGCATCTCCAAACAACCTATTAATGCAAGAATTAGTGGCTATTTACTGAATTCTGCACATGATTTGTAAAGCAGAATTGTGCACAAATGTAGTTTGAACTTCTATAGGAAAAAGTTTACTTAATCATATTAGTTATTTTATCAAACTATTTTACAGGATTTTTTATCTTTGAATTATTCATGTACGATACTATTGTTTTTTCTTCTCTATTAAATGGGTTACTTATAACAATTATGTGGTGACAGTTTGCATACATTAAACTGCAGAAACAATAACAAATACAGAACTCAAACATCATTTGGCATTACATGGTCTTCTAAGTGTATCTAAGAAATAAGAAGCATTGAATATCAAGAATGACTTTTTTTTTATTTTAAAGGAGCCAACTTCCATGCCTAACAGGTAATAATGTATCATTATAAATGGTCACATGTATAAGAAAGAGGAATTTGGTCCAGTGGCTTTTATAATTACTTAGGTCCTAGACCATCTCTTAACATTTTTTCAGCCTCTAAGCTTGTGAATTTGCTTTCTTCTTCAAACTTGACCAAGGAATTGGTGAAAGCTCAAGGTAATGTATGAAATAGCTTGACTTCCAGAAAAGAGGAACTACTTCAGCAGTAAGAAATTGGTCTGTTATTTGACTCCACTGTAGTCTTGGCCAATTTTCTTAGGCTCTGTTTGCTTCTACTTTCTCTTCTGTAGAATGGGTGTATTAATAATAAATTCTTCATAATGTCATCTTAAGAATTAATTTTGATGACACATTCACTGTGTGTTATCAAGGTATTTGGTCCGTGGTAATCATGAGATAAAATTTAGCTTGTAGTAGCAATAATATTGTTACATCAATTAAACAAAGAGGCCATTAGACTGAGATGGCTTTAATGCTGCCTATAAACAACTCAAAGTTCAGAAACCTAAGCCTAAGGATAACCAAATCATAACAGCCAACTAACCTTTCTCAAATAAGGCAACTACATAAGTTATAGCCAAATTATTTTCTTGCTGTACCTCTCCGTAAAAGTCTTACCCCCAGATCCTGTTGGCAGGGTATGCCTAACCACTTCTGGTTTGGTGTTGCCAGGTTCAAATTTCCTTTTGCCTTAACAAACCTAACATTTTTAATATGCCTCAATTTATTTTCCAACAGCATTAGTATTTATAATTGAATCATGTGCTATAAATCCATTATGCGAGACCTTCCATGGATTTATAACATGACCATAAAAATTACTTATTTACACCATAAATATTGGGCACACTGCACACACACACATGCTTTTTATATCTGGACCTATTGTTAGAAGAAGTGTTTTTGTGAGTCCAGTTAAATTTTACCTGAACCTGGTTTCCCTGGAAAATTCAGACAGTTAAAGAAATCCTTTCCCTGATTCTATTGTATTCTAGGGAACAATGTACTGTAAACAATCACCCCTGTGACTAGATTGTGATGAAAAGGGAGTTCTATTAAAAAAAAAAAAAAGTTGGCAAGTCCAGTGATGGAAAGTAACCTCACTGGATGATCTGATCAAGAATTCCTAACTGCACAGGTAATGGTGGGTAGTCGTGCCCCTAGACGTTGAACTTTTTAGTAAAGGGTTTATCTTGACCTTAAGCGAGCCCTGTCCATTGTTCTTGTGCATCTCGGTTAGCACACCTGTGGAGCTCCAGAGTAATTCTCTTTTTCAGACCCGTGGGAGGCATCATCACCCCCAGGAGAGCACAATCTTATTAACTGTTCCTTGCTTCCCCCCACTTTCATGCAATCTTCCTTACTCTCCTTCCATAATTCCAAAGGTTTTAAAAAAATAAACTACAACACTTTTCATTCTTTGGAGCAGCTGAGATCTTACTTGCTGGCAATGGTCATTTTGACTCAAAGTCATATCAAAAATTCTGTACAGGTCTGGACATTTCCGATGTCAGAAAAGGAACCCTAAGTCAACCAATTAGCACCTGTCTTCTCAGCACAAGTGACCCGACCCACCTCCAAGACTTCCACTTCCTTCATATAAGGAGAGTAACCCTGCTTTAACCAATGAGCTAATGACCATGAGGACTTCCCCGTTCCTGCTCACTTTGGTCTATAAAACCCTCTTGTTTTGTACAGCTCTTTGGAACTCCTTTCTATTTTCTTAGACCAGGTATTTCCTGGTCCATGAAAGAGTAGTAAGGTGGGGGAGGGGGGAACTAACTAGATCTGAAAATTAAGTATCTGTGAAATTTCTTTTAACAACTCAAAGATTATGGTTTTTTGTTTCTTTTAAGTTTTATTTTAAAATATCCCCAAACAATTGCTTCTGCTGGGTATGTGGCATCAGTGTAGGCTTATCCGCAGAGGCTGGACACCCCTGTCTCCATTGTAAGGACTAAAGTGGGAAACAAAGATACTTTTACTTTGATTTTCCACAGTACGGTAATTCCTCACAACAGGTGGTTGTGCACTGAAGATATTTGTGACAATAACAATGCAGTTCTCTCCCCAGGACTTGCCTTCCTATCTCTAGGCTCCTATATTTCTCCCCACCCAGTTTCTTTGAAGTGCAACATTTCTTACACTCTGTTATGTAGAACGCTTTTCCTACCAGGAACTCAGCTCTGGGGTTGCTTTACATATGCAAAAATTCATTAAGTATTCTGTTAAGCAGAGATCCATTTACTGTAGAAATTCAATCTTTAGCAACACAAAGCCCTGACAAATGCTTTGAGAGTAAAACCTCCTTTAATATTAGCCAGCAAAACTTTCTAAGCATCCTTCTAGTCTCTGCTGACTTATCTAAGAAGGGAGTAGAATTAAATTTACCCTTGTCTTGATATTAATTATGACATTTATCTTATGACAGACCATCTTAACTTACTTCTGGTGTTGCTACTTTACATTTTTTTAAAAATCACAGCTATTCACGTGATGTTTAAAGAGTGTAAACCTGTGAAAAAATACAAAAAAAGAGAACCAAACCAAAGGATCCTTGGCTTTTCCTCCATATTTTCTTTTCAATTGGAAATCAGAATAACACATGAATATACAAGTGCACTTTTCACTGAAAAAGTATTCTAAAGTTACAGAGTCATTCAAATGATTGAATGATTCATTCAATCATTTGTGACCCACCATGCTAATCCAGTTCCTTTTCCCACAGGTACAGATGTGCTTATCAGTGTGATATGCATTCTCTCCATGGATTTTTTCCACATTCGTAATCTTTTATCTTTAATTCCAAGCTAAGATGGAGCTAAAGGAAATTTTATCCACCACACGTGTTATAACAGTAAAGTAGACAGGTATAGGTACTGAACGGGGTTTTGCAGCTGGGAAGAAAGATTGGACTCAACTCAAATTCAAGAAAAAGTGGGACTTTGTAGCCAGGGAGGAGATCAGTGGATAGAAAACTACTAAAAGGAAACATGAGGTTTCAGGTGGTAGTGGGGATTCTGGTGACACCAAAGTCTAGGATTCTTGCTGAAGGCAGGCTGTGATGATAATGTATCAGCTAGGGGATGGTGGAGGATAAAGACTTTAGTCAGGTCAAAAGTGAGCAGATAATGAGGATGGGAGATTCTGGCTCACACTGGGCTCTTGAGGACACACTCAAGAGCTCAGTGGAGCCTGGCTAGCATTTGGTCAAAGAGAGAATCATTGCCATTTCCTTTATTTGATTATGTTCTAACAAGCTTTACAAATTTATCTCAAACTAAATTAATCGTTCAAAACTAACGTAGCAAGAAGGAATGTTTCTAATGAATAGTTCCACTTTTTGTTCTCCACATTCTTTTTCTACCTTTGAACTGTATCTCCCTTCGGAGTCTGGTGGCCAGGTTGAAAAGAACACTGGAGCACAAGGCTTCAAGTGCTGGCTGAGGGAAGCTGCTCAGCTCTTTGTATCACAGACTCTGCTCTTCATTGATGCAAATGTTTGCTGTACGTCTCTCTCTGCAGCCGGCACAGTCGGCATATAGACACCTAACCTTGAAACGGATAGCTGTATTCTTCTATGAATTTGACTCAGAATATCTTCATTTGCCTTCTCCTTATGTCATCCTTTCTTCCTATAGAACTCTCCTTTATCCATTTTTCTCCAGTCTCAAAACTTTCCTTCCTTAGGCTAATATATGCCCAATAGCTTTAAAATATTGAAAAAGCCTAGATCAAATTGTTGATATTTTCCTTTTAAACCTTTCTAAACAGCCTTCATTTTGCCTCTTGTTCTACCTTTTTTTGTAATTATAATATACAGGTATTACATACATGCTAGAATCTTAGATGTAAATGGAACTTTTCTAAATCATACCTTTTTATGCAGAGAATAATGGGCTACAATACAGTATTAAATGGGTAGGGTGGTATTTCTTGACACGGGCTAATAATATGTAAGTATTTTAATTTATTTTAAATAACATAGTATTCAAATCTTTACACATTTACAACGATACACTTCTTAGTGTTCTAGTTAATGAGTGTCAAACATGTTTTTTAGATATTTACTAAGCAAAATAGGCCAGATTTTATGAATTGATAAGAATCATATGCATTATCACATAATTGCAAAATTATTCCTATACCCCTAATAGCATCCTTTAAGCTGCTGCTATGGAAATAAATCACATAATCATATGGTATCTTCCATTTAATTTGCTTCAAAAATTTCTGAGTATCACTCTTATCCCTAATCACTAATAAAACATTGTTTTATTCTTTTAAGATAACCAAGTCTGTGAATTTGTTTTGCAATCTCTATTTTCTTAAAACTATTATTCTATAAAAATAATTATAAATAAGCAAACATGACATAATAAAATTGTGTTTGTATTATTCTTATGTTATAATCTTTATTTGTTGTTTGTTTTGCTATGAATAATTATCTTGTCATTCTGTAGAGAAAAATGACAGGCAATACTAGGTAAGATGTATTTTCTAAAGATAAATCTTTTTTATTCTCAAAGCATTTGTTCCTCTCTAATACCTGTCTTTGAACTGATTACTTTGTAACTCACCATCACTGAAGAGAGAGGCATTGTAAGAAACTTAATTGCTCAAAATGTGCATGATGCTAATAGATGAGAGAAGAGATGGCCATGTTAAATCCATTAAGTTTCAAAAACATCAGATGCTGCCAAGAAAAGTACTCCAGAGACACATTTGACAATAGTGCTCAACTCATAATGAGATGCCACTGAATCAATTTTGTACAGTCTCCATATAAACTGTAGAGAGATTGCATATTAACAAGTGGGGTTGACACTCAGCTGAGCAGTGACAATATGTGTCACCCATTCATTCTTAATTTACTGATGCTGACAGTGCTGACTTCTCTATTAAGTGTTTCTCTCTTAGCAAATCCTAATATCCTAGATGCACCCAACTTGTATCACATCCTTTACCCTCTTAACTCTCTGCATCTCTGATGAACTCCTTCATTCCACCTACTCAGAGAAATGGGAACAGAAAGAGGCTGGTGGGCACACGATGCAATATACAGATCATCTATCATAGGATTGGACACTTGAAACCTACATGATCTCATTAACTAATGTCACCCCACTAAATTTATTTAAAATAAAATTTAAAAAGTGAATATGACATTCATCTGCCATCATTTCCCAGTTCAAGACCTTAACTCTAGTCCCAGCTTAATTGAAAGAATTTGAAAGGAGACAGAGGTAAACTAGCTGAATGCTAATATAATCACAGTTCAACATAATCGTTTTTATACCAACTTATTCATTAGAGGACAACTAGGTTACCTAGAGCTGAAGTCCAAAGGGCCTTCCGTAGAATGTCAGATAGTCTAGTTACAGCCTTATTGATAAACCAAGCACTAACTCTACACATGGAAAATCAAATTGGAATTACTCAGCAAATATTTGTTGAGTGCAGGCTGTGGTCTACTCTTACACTAAACATTGGGGACTCTGCAATGAACTAAAACTCCAAATCTGTGTCCCAGCAGGGCTTATTTTGAGTGTATGTAATTGTGTGGGGGAGGGGCAGGGTAAGCGGTGTCAGGGAAAGTAAGAAAGACACTATTAGATGGAAATAAGCACTATTTTAAAAAAAGCAAACCAAGCATAGAGCTAGACAGTATGGTAAGGAGAAGCTTTGGGGGAGGTTTCAATCTTTAAATAGACATCAATGTAAATCTCGCTGAGGTAACATATCAATGAACGCAAGGAAGAAGGGAACCATAGAGGTGGCTGGGGAAAGATCATTCCAACTATAGAAACTGAGAACATAGTATGGAAAGTATAACTATGTCAGGGGTTCAGGTTAGGATGGAATACAGGATACTTAGAAGAGAGTGTGACCTAAGCCATTGGTGGGTTCAGGCTACCTTCCTTGGTTAAGGGCACTCTGTCTTTCTATGAGAAACAACACACCTACCTCATCATTATACTTGAAAATCACATAGAATTAACTTCCTTCACACAAATCATCCTCCTCAAGACTGTAGTGTTTGTTTGATCTCCAATAATAAATAATGTAATGCCAATATTTACATTTTCGGGGGGAATAGAAACTTCATCTCATTCCACAATAACTCTTACAAGCTGTATCTCTTCTTCCATCTGAAAGTTACATGAAAAGAGTGCTTCAAAGCACTGCATGGGGCCGCCATAAAGTGCCACCGTGAAGCTGGCACTGCTGTAGTTAGACCCAAGGGAAAGAGAGAATCTGGTCCCCTGGTGGTAGCATATGAGCCCTCAGATCAAACCTTGCTTGATCTGACTCTGAATATTTCAGTCATGAGTAATGCATATATTCTTTCCATTATTAAACCAGTGGGACTTTTCAAAAGTGCATGCAAATTTTATTCTGCAGAATCTGGCTATAGCCTCTGGAGTTGCAAATGACCTAAGCGAAGGATTGAAATTGGCATCAGAGATAGGCTTAAAAAATTATATTACAAGGTATGATTGAATAACAAATTGAAACTATTATTGGGTACATTGGGAGACAAAAATTTAGAAGTAGTTTGAGTTAATAATGAAAAGGAAATAAATTTTGTGTAGTCATCAGTAATGGGATTCAGGATATGCTACCCCAAAGTATGGCCCTTTGGTATATTGATTATTTTAAACTTCTGATGTTTAAAAAACAAAAGCAAGTAGACCACTTTGACCTCTTCTCATCCTTCTCCCCTGAAACAGGTCATTAAGCCGTCATGTGAGAGGTGCCCTTCCTATACCTGAAAGGAAAGGAGGATTCTTATCTTTAAAGACAAAGGTATACCAAGAAGAATTCAAACAAATAGGCCTTGCCAAGTTTCCCCAGTTTAACAAAATCACCTTGACCTATTATATTTCTCTGTGACTGTCTATTTTTCATCAAACCTCACATAAAAATACTCAGGTGTAACTGTTTCCTTGGGTCTTCGTGTCCTTATAAAGGCTCTTGTGTCACATAAAATTTCTGTTATATAAATTTGTATGCTGTTCTTCTATTAATTCAGCTTTATTAGTTTAATTTTTCAGACCCAGCCAGGGACATTAACAAGGTTAGGGAAAACTTTTCCTCCCCTATGTTGGCATATTGAACAAATTAATATTATCTTCCCTTTGGCTCAACCAGTTAATTGGAGGTTTGGAGAATAGGATCTGCTAATATAATTATTTCCCTGTGAGTGAATTTCTGTTTCTTTCTTTCAGAAACATGTTGTAATATGAAAAGTAGAAATGAGTATAAATAAGACAAGATCCAGGTTTAGACTTCATGACTAAACACCAGAATAGTTAATGGAGAAAACAGTAAAACAGTTATCAGAGAAAGTGTTAGAAAATGACCTTGACTGTAATCCACAATTTTGTGGGCACATCTACAATTGTTGCCATGTATTGTTGTAAAACTGGCCTTTTTGTGAAGTATTCCTTTAAGACTGACATTCCAATTCAATCATTTCTTATCTGTTGTTATTTCCACCGCCTGCAGTTAATACTATGCTTAATTCAATATAGGTAGCTATAGGATAGTCCACTCATTGTTTTATTATAAACAATTCACAAATTCTTAAATTCTATTAAAATGTAAACTTAATTTTTTTCCAAAAATAATAAAAATAACTGTACATTTGAATGTGAAAAAAAAAACAAAATAGTAAGCTGCATCTTCCAATAACCATTTTCTACTTTTAGAATTAAACAAATATTCACACCAACAGATTATGCTGACACAGGAATTGATTATCTTGTGAAGAAAAGGTGTTAAATTTATTTAAATAATAGACTTATAAGTATGCTAATGACAAAGATATATATGGAAAATATGTTAATAGCTGCTGAGTTTCTTGAATTCTTTTAAATGATGAATGATTACTCTTGAAGTGTATACTCTTCAAGATTCTCAAGAGTTGTTTTTTTTGTTTATGTTTTGTTTTTTTTTACAAATGATATTTGACAGTAAAGGTTTTACTTCAATTTTAGCAGATATGACTGTGATCATGAACAAGTAAGTCCCAGAGATAATATTCCCACTAGCCACTGTTCCACTTCATTCTTTCAACCACTTCATTTCCTCATCAAGTCTTCTATCAAGGACAGGACGAGAGGCCCAGGTCTGACTACCTAGGGCTAAAGAGAACAGTGATTCTATACCAGTCCCTTAAGCTACAGTGAATACTAACTACAAGAAAGCAGATCACTGCATAAGCACAGAAGTTTCACCACAGTGTGGCAGATGATGTGAAGGGACAGGAAGAACAGGATTAAAAGCTCTTTCTGCCCCTGAGTCCCAGCACTGACATGTGTAATTTGGGAATTACCCAGACCCTGTGCAGTGAAGCTCACTCATTGGGTGGCTGAGTAGGCAAGAAATCTGTTAAGCACTTGTTCATAGATTTCTAGGAAAACTGTCATTGTTTTTATAAGCAGGAGTTCCCTCTTTCTATGAAAAGTCACAGGAGTTTGATTTATTGGCTTTGAGGGCAATCATTCAAGCCTTCGCTAAACCCATTTGCCACATTTGACTACTTATGCTATAAATCTGAAGATTAAATACCCACATTTATCTCTTTTAAGTTCCCAGAAGTATTCCCTAGATCTTAAAAGAATTAAAATGAAAAATCTGCATCCCTTTTTCTGTTTGGTTACATCCATCCCCACCCCAGCTGACTCACTGTCAGCTTCCCTCATTTCACCTACGTTAAAACTGCAACCCCAGCAGCTTATGGCTTGGCGAGCATGTCAAAACAGGGTTATGTCTTCAAAAATTGCATTTGAAACCTCACTGAGCTCTGAAATACCCTTTGGCAAGGGCATAGCTATAAGATATTCCCCCCATGAAATTTCAGAAGAGATATTCATTTTTATCATTCACGTTGTTCACCTGTCTAGTCAGTTTTTTATTCATTTATCAAATATCATATTTATTATATACTAAGTGTTAAAAATACAGACATGGAAATGCATACCCCTCAGCTTTTAAACAGCTGAAACTTTATAAAGTCTCAGTCACACACACACACACACACACACACACACACAGAATTACACACCCTGCACTAGGATCTTAATGTTTGTAAGCTCAAAGGTAAATGAGACAAAAATGTGCTTTATTTAATAGTTTTACATTTTAATGTAGCATTTAGAATCCATGAAAATGAGAAACATGTTTATTTCTTTATAAGGGTCTTAAAGTGATTTATCCTTAACAGAAACTACAGATCAAAAATACCAGAAATGTTTGGCACAATGTGACTGCTGTGATTATCAGCTTAGGTATAGAAAGTGCCGTTTAAAATGTAGTGAGTCAGAGCCTGGGGATGCTTCCACCACCTGTCACTTCCTCTTAACAGCTCTGATCTTGGTCAGCTACTTAGAATATTATTGCACCATTTTTCAATCTCTGTCTGCAGTAGCTTAACAGAGTCGCTGACACTTTTTTTTGCAATCTAAGTTAATATAGACAAGCATTTTTGAAGGCAGCCCTAAGGCCAAGGGGAGTATTTATATCTACTGCCATTCAGAGAATAACCGAGACAATAAAGCACTCGATAGATTTTGTACTTTTCCCATTATGTTTCTGGGCCTCCTGTGGGTACTTTATGCAAGACTGTGGGTGTTCTTAATCAAGAAAAACAACATATTTCTTCCATCATTCTGTTCTTGCCATGTTTTCATTTACATGGATTTTTTGTCAAGTAATTTTGAAGTTTCAAAAATATTTATTTTATCCACTGGAACATGTACCAAAATGGCTCTAATATATTGGTATTCACTGACCACATTCAATTAATTTTGTTGGACTGAAAAATGCATTGAGGTTTTCCATATAAAAAGTTATTTTTTTGTGTGTGTTGTTTTATTTATAATGTAAGACTACATGAAACCCAGACATGGCCAATATGGGTACAAAGCAAGTATCCGTGAATCTCAGTGTGAATATGAAAACCCAAATTCCATTAAAGTTGAAAACTGTGGAATCCTAAAATGTCTAAGCTACTATACTAGTTATCAGTAACTAAATGTCTTGCATTTCAGTATGAAGAAATCTATCTGTGAGACTTCTGGCATTCCTAATTGTTAATACTTCCAAAATCAAGGTAAATGGATAGATTTGTTATATAGATGATAGATAGATAGATAGATAGATAGATAGATAGATAGATAGACTGATAGATAGATGAAAAAAAGAAAGAAAGAAAGGAAAGAAAGAAAGATGGCGGGAGGGAAGAGAAGGAAGGAAGGAAGGAAGGAAGGAAGGAAGGAAGGAAGGAAGGAAGGGAAGGAAGGAAGGAAAGGAAGGAGAAATAAGGTAAAACTATATACTGAATCTGCCAATATGTACACAGAGTAAAAACTACCTATTACAGTTCCACCATTGTGGATACATTCCAAGGTCCCTCAAAATTGTGGATAGTACAAACCCTGTACATACTATGTTTCATTTGTATACATACACATACCTCTGATAAATTTAATTAATATGCTAGGTACAGTAAGAAATTAACAACAACATAGACATTTATAACAATATACTAAATCTAACTTATGTGAATGGCATTATTAGGTAATACAAGGGTCACTTGAAAACAAGCACTGAGATAATTAAGACAGTCAATTGAATAACTGAGGTGGCTACTAAGTGAGTAACAGATAGCTTATAGAACGTGGATATACTGGACAAAGAGGTGATTCACAGAGGGACAGAGCAGAGTAGCATGAGATTTCATCACATGACTCAGGATAGTGCACAATTTAAAATTTATGAACTGTGCATTTCTGGAATTTTCTGTTTAATAGTTTTGGCCCTCAGTTGAGTGTAGGTACTGAAACTGCAAAAAGCAAAACCAAGGTTAAGGGGAACTACTGTAAAAAATGTGAGATTAAGTAATTGAAAAGATTTTTTAAAGAATTGTTTAAGTAAAGAATTTATTGCTTTCTCATCCAGTTTAATACTAATAATAATAATAAAAAAACTGCCTTGGCTGGTGCACTTAGTGGGTTGAGTGATGGCCTACAAACCTAAAAGGTCACCAGTTCAATTCCCAGTCAGGGCACATGCTGGGTTGCAGGCCAGGTCCCCAATTGGGGGCCTGTGAGAGGCAACCAGTCGATATATCTCTCACACATCAATGTTTCTCTCCCTCTCTTTGTCCCTCCCTTCCCATCTCTCTAAAAATAACAAATAATGTTAAAAAATAATTTAGAGCTATTATAGGGGTATAAGAGATAAAGATGAACTAGCTAATGAAGAGTGTCATGAGAGGAGTATTCTAAAGAACTCACATCTTTCCACTGTAAAAAATATGATTCATAACCATTATTCTATATCTAGGATTGGAGCAGAGTTTTATGCAATATTTATTTCTTCCTTTTATTTCCTCTCAATATGAATATGCAAAAACATATAATTTGATGATGTCGAATAAGATTTATCCTTCCTTTTCATTAATTACTGAATGCCAATGCTCCTCTTTAATACATCCAGATCTTACCAGAAACTCTGACCACTGTGTTTTTGCTTGGCTTATTCTTCATTTGCAGAGCTAATGGAGGACAAAGAGAATTGCCCCTGTTTGAATGATAAAGTTACATAAACTTTTATTGTTTCTAAGAAATGAATGATCCAAGAAAATCTTTCTCTTAATGTCATATACTTCATCTGGATAATGCTCAGTTAGGTTATTAGGTTAAATTTTTAAATATGTTAACCTCTTATTCTGAAATGTTTAGCAAGCACAGCTTAAACTACATGAATTTACAGAAATCATGTGCCTTCCATTATGAGTCATTGCAGCAACGATGAATCCCTCACCCAGGAATTACTTGACTAATGCTTTTCATGGATAGTTGGCAACAAGATAAGGCGAGGGACATTAACAACATTTTCTGTATTGGTTTTAGTAAACTGATAAACACAGAAGAAATACGATAGCTGATCCCCACAATCAAATCTATCAGACTGTGGAAAATTGAAACTACTCTTGAAAACAGAAGCAAAGGAGAATCCTTTTGGCTTTGCTAAATTCCAGTATTTCTTTTCATGTTCTTAGACTTGTACAAAATAATATCAAATATCATATATTAATCTGGAAACTTTGTTACAGCTTAAATTACTATAAGCCTTTCATCTCACAAATTAGGTTAATTTTAAAAAATACAACGTATTAAATAATGCAAGGCATGACATTAAATGGCCTTGTTACATAATAAAAAGCATTCACATTTATCAGAACAAATAGATTACATAGTTTTTTAAAAGATTTTATTTATCTTTAGAGAGGGGAAGGGAGGGAGAAAGAGGGGTAGAGAAATATCAATGTGTGGTTGCCTCCCGCATGTCCCCAGGGTTGGGGACCTGGCCTGCAACCCAGGCATGTGCCCTGACTGGGAACAAAACCTGCAACCCTTTGGTTTGCAGGCTGGCACTCAATTCACTAAGCCACACCGGCCAGGGCAGATTACATAGTTTTATCATGGTTTTACTATACTTAAAACATTATGTGCAATGATCTAATGTGGTTTATTTATGTTGTTGAACCTAACAACATAAAGAACCCAATATTGCTTATGAGTCCTAATTTCATAACTACATAATTCAAGAGCATGGAAAGTTCCAGAATTTATAATACATAAGAAGTATGCAAAGGCATACAAATACACAACATGCTCGGAAAAAGCAAATGGTTCACGACATCAAGAAACCAGTGTTCTTCATACTGGGGAATGCAAACCCCCCAAAACTTCCCAAGGCTAGCAAAGCCTAGAGGGTTTTAAGTCACTGGAGGGCTTATTGGCATACATATAGTAGTTCTAAATTTTTATTTTCTTCTTTAGTATTTCTTTCTATGACTTTACTTGGACTTTTTATTGAAGAGTGTTCATAATTTTTGAAACGCTTTTATGATAGCTACTTTAAAATACTTGTTACATAATTCCAACCCTGTGTCATCTCAGTGTTAGCGTTTGTTGGGTGTCTTATTCAAGTTGAGATTCCCCTAGCTTTTGTTCGTATGAGGAATTTTAGATTATATCCTGGACAGTTTAGGTATGTTACAAGGCTCTGGTTCCTATCTAAATCTTGTAGTTTAGCAGGCACTCAACCTATGAAGGGCCAGAAGGTACAACTTGGCTCCCATTTGTTGGCTGTGGTTTGAATGTTAATTTAGTTTTCAAAGTACTTGCATGCACTTCTGGTCTGCTCCACTATGTACTACCCAGTGGCCAGTCTGAAACCTGGGTGTCATTTCTGTTTGTGAACTTTTGCTCTTTTGTGTCTTATTGGTTTCCCACATGGACCACACAGAAGTTCTACCAGGACTTTATACATAGACTTAAAGAATCCTTTCACCAGCTCCTTCATCTCTGTAATCCTGCTTTAATTCTGGTAGGGGTAAGGATTTATAATTTCGTTGCCTTTCACTCCACACAGGGTGCGGAAAGGCTACAGGGTACCACCCCATGGTCTGCATAGTGCCTAGCAGGGATGAGAAGATGAACCAACTCATCAGTTTTGGTTTGGGATACGTGGCAGGACTTTATTTATAGTCTGTATGGCTCTAGCACTCTGCGGAAAGAGAGGGACTTAACTTTCTGAGTAGCCTTATTCTGGAATAAAACAGATTTAGCCAAAAAAGTTTTGTCCTTTAGAACTGCTCTTTTCGGGGTTTTTTTTTTTCCTTCCCTTTTCTGAGGTTTCTTTTAGATGCTTTCTGTATTTTTAGTTACATTTAGTGAAAACATAGGGCAGAATGTACTTTTTCAGTCTCCTTAAAAACTTGAAATCTCATTTACTCTCTTATGTTCCCAAAGAAAATAAAGGACACCATCATTGGAAAAGATATACGCACCCCTGTGTTCATTGCAGCATTATTTACAATAGTCCATATATGGAAGCAACCTAAGTGTTCATGGATAGATGAATAAAGAAGATGTGCTACAAATATACAATGGAATGTTACTCAGTAAAAAAAAAGAATGGATGAACCAGAAGGTATTCTGCTAAGTGAAAATAAATTAGGCAGAGAAAGACAAGTACCATGTGATTTCACTTATGCATGGAATAAAAAACAAAATAAATGAACAAACAAAACAGAAACAAACTCATAGATACAGAGAACAAATTGCTGTTTACCACATGAGAGGTGGCTGGGGGATGGGTGAAAAAGGAGAAGGGGTTGAGAAGTACAAATTCCCAGTAATAAAAATAGTCATCGGGGTGTAAAGTACAATTTAGGGCATATAGTCAGTAATATTGTAATAACTATGTATGGTGTCAGATGGGAACAAGGCTTGTAGGGGTGAGTATTTCATAAGATATATAAATGCCTGATCACTATGCTATACGCCTGAAAGTAACATAATATCGTATGTCAACCCTAATTGAAAAGTAAAATTTAAAAAGTAAGTTGAAAAAACACCACCACTTTTAGGTGGACAAGCCAGGAACTAAGTTTGAGACTTGGCTCTATAAACTCTAGAATTTGTAGGTAGCATGGCTGAGCAGTCTAAATTCTAGAATCTGTGTTCTCTTCATCACCAACACTGCTGACCTAGTTCAAGCACGGTTCATTGTTCATAATTTCTGGTACTGATTACTGAAAAGTCTTCAGGAATGTTTGCTTTGCTTCTAATATTTTCCTGCTTCAGACTATTCTTTATTCAGCAACACCATTCTAAACTGAACATATGACCACATTACTTAAAACCCTTCAACAGTTTCCAATTTCATTTTGAAAAACCTCCATAACTCTTCACAAGGCCATTTACTACCTGCACACTCTTACCTTTTTTACTTCTGTTTTTACACACTCTGCTCTTCCTACCTTGAGCTTTCACTTCCTATCTTGTCAGGCTTTTGCCTCTCCCCAGCAACAGCCCATCCTCTTCACCTGGGCAGATAAAACTCATCACCACCACTTTCTAAAGTACCCATTTTTCAGCATCACCTGTTACTGTTCCTTAAAGAACTGAAAAAGTAGCACTTACTGCTCAATGTTAATTGAGGTTCTGCTCTCTCCAATAGACTATAAGCTTAAGGCAAAAGTCACAATTTCTGTCTGCTCATTTGTCTACCCCTAGAACCTGATCCATTGTAACCCTTCAAATAAAAAAATCCTACAAAAAATTTGCTTGAAGAAATGAATATGTGAATGAAAGAGTTTAAACCTGGGTGACCTGAGCAGATGATGGATAATGGTGCTCTTATCTAAATTAGGGAACCTAGTAGGAAATTTAGTTTCCTGAGATGAATTAAACCTGTCTTTGAAC
Source organism: Glossophaga mutica (assembly GCA_039655065.1). NCBI lineage: Eukaryota > Metazoa > Chordata > Mammalia > Chiroptera > Phyllostomidae > Glossophaga > Glossophaga mutica. Next base: position 86,695,191 of record CM077311.1, read on the forward strand.
TTGATGACTTCAGGGTGGCAATAGCACTTCTGTTCTCATATACATCTCTGTAAGAATGAGGGTGTGTGAATGTGCCCACACTGTGGTTTCCTACTTGAACAAATTACAGATAGTAATATGAATAACCAGGCACAGATTAGAAGATTTGGCAATATTTTATGAGGGATAAATGTTTCTGGTAATACAGAGTCTGAACACGTTTTGTTGAAAAATACACACTGTCATAAAAGAGTTAAGTGTATAGACTTGTAGCTGAAAATCCGGGAGAGCAAAAGGAGTTTGCAGAGGTCAGTTCCATGAGAGAGAAGTATAGCCTCCATAAATGAGTGGGATTAAGAGTGAACGGTATTGTTTGTCCTTGGGTTTGAGGTCTACACAATTCAATGTTGCTTTGGGGTTACTTTCCCAAAGCCTAATATTGACAAAACTTTGTTGTATACCTCTTAAAAATGTAACACCTGCCATAAAAGAAATCAGAATAATTATTTTAAATGAACAAATATAGACACTGAAATATAGCTTTTGAGTCCAGAATCGCCTCTTTTTTGAAGGTAATAATATTAACCAATTTATATGGAAAGAGTATTAAGAGTAAAAAGCACTAAGAAGACTTTCAATTTTCAGTCTGGGAGATAAGGAGGTTAGAAGTCACCACTTCATCCTGACAAGAAAGAAGCTGGACAAACTGAAACCTAAATTTCTGGAGCTTTATTAGCTTTTAAATCTATTAAGTAAGGTAGAAATATCCACTCCAACATAATGCTTTGGCATCAATTTGATAATAGATATGAAATATTTACTCCATGTCAAGGTCCAAGCAAGAAATCATGAGAACAAATTTTAAGCTGGTTTAATGAGCAATGACAGAAGGAGGCAAAATTTCTCTCAAAAAAAGTATTTACACAAAGACAGGATTTTGTTTATTTTAGTGACTATTAAATCATTGGAAAAGAGTTAAACCCTTTTCAGAAGGACCGTGCTTCCCTAACAAGCTTTGCACCATGCAACTGAAATTTTCTGGGACTGACTGTTCCTCCAAAACATCCATGTTCTCAGTTCGTTTCTTTTATATTTATATGTTTATTTATGAAGAAATTATTTATCAAACATGGAAATAAGCAAAAGGAAACTGATTCTTTAATATTTTGAAGTGTACTTTTTGTAAGCATACCTCACTGTCATCTAATTCTCTCAAGAGATAAATGTTTGATGTTTTCCACCTTCATAAATTTAGAAATGAATATACAAAAAATGATAAATTATAATATGTGTGGCCTGTAGAAATGATAATTCAAAGCTTGTAGTTCTGTTCTACAGAAATTTACCCTGTAGCTAACTTTACATACTTATTTTTGTATTCTTTCCTTAATGAGTTATTCAAATACCTGTAAGCACAATGTATTGTCTTTTGCCTAGTGCCTTATTAGAAAGTAGAATACAAATTTGACCTTAGCCAAAACAAAACAGCCTTTGAATATTTTTCATTTACCCATGTAGCTTCTGCATCTTCACCCTAACTTCTTTCTTTCTTTCCTCTATGCTTTCCTTCTTCCCCTTATTGCTTCTCTCACATATTCTTTTTCTTTTCCTTTCCTACTTCCTTTTTTCTTTTCCTTTCTTTTTCTAACTTGACCCATTTTTGACCAAGCTGTAATATAGAGTACTAACAATTGCCTACGCACTCATAATTTGTATCTTGTTATAGCCTTGTTACCACACAGCATGAAGTGCCTTGGACTTTCTGTTGTTATCTTATCTCTGGGACTAAGTAACAGACAAATATGATAAACTATCCCACTCACAATCTGTGAATATTGATTATATATACTTATCTTTAAAAAGTGAATTAAACTATCAGGTAACCTGAGGAACAGACTCTGAGACTTTCTGCACACAGGAGGGAACCACTTCTGTGAAAAGTTGCATGTTTGTTGTACAGTAAAAACTATGCTGATGCTCGAGAAACTGGACGATAAACAATGAACCTGACCTGCATACATTATGATGGACAAAACTGAAAAAAGTACATAATACTAGAAATAAGTGACTAATATAAAATGCAGTATCCAAAATCCAACAGCTAAAACAGGAAGAAAAAAAAGCATTGCGAAGATGTAAAATACCAAAAGCATAAACTAAAATAAAATACTGCTTTGTTATTAATGGCACCCATAACAGACACCCATAAATAGGGAGCTCCTGTAAACCTAGTTTGGATTTAATGATCTAGCTCAGGGTCTACCAGCTCTAGCCCAATGATCAAATTACCACCTCCACCTTGCAGTTCTAAAATAAAGTTCTATGGGAGCACCGCCATGCCCATGTTTCCTTATTATTTATAGCTACTATTAGCATGATCCACAAAGCCTGAAGTGAATGTTTGCTGACCCCAAGTCAAGAGTAAAGGCTTGAGAGATCCTCTACATTCTCATGAGCCTAGTTTATAACCTTGGGGATTTTAACACCTCCACCGAGCCACAAGATTCAGAAGATGAAAAGCGTATTTAGGCATTATCATCAGTCAGGATCCCAAACATGGGTTGGTCATACACACACACACACACACACACACACACACACACACACATATATATACACACACACACACATATATATATGGCAACATTGTTTTAGTAATAGCAGAGAAGCTATTCATCTCTCCAAGACCCAGAAGTAGTGAATAGAAGAAGTAGTCACCAGAACACAAAGGAAAGAGATTTACGGTGCAGATTGCCCTGGGACACAGCCACCCTGAGGCACTTCTCTGGGAGGGAGCCAGAGCCCTTCCTCCCAGACCTCCCTCCCTTCCTTCAGTCCTTTACTGTGGTATTTCACTGGGAACAGAAATGGGAGCCAGAGGCCACAAGACCACATGTTTGCTGTAAACCAGGTCAGCCTCTCAGGGCACAGGGCAGAGGAGAGTGGGTGAAGGAGAAGAGATGAAAAGACAGAAAATATGGTGAACATAATGATTTACTTTTCTCAAGAAGTAGGACCACCTGACCAACTATTAATGTATAAAATACACCAATCAGTAACCTTCAATCAGAAGAGCAAAGTGTATATATGTGTGTGTGAGAACAAGCAAGGAGACAAGAAGGGTCGAGTTCACTCTGATGTCTGAGAGCACAGGTGCACACATGCACACAGCCTGATGGAAGTAGAAATGAATTTAGCTGTTTTCCCCAAATATGCAAATTCCTAACATGACTGTTCTAGGCACTCTAGTCACTTTAGAAATTAATTGAATACTTTCAGGAAACATCAAAGAAATCAGTCTTCAAGCATGTTCACTAATGCTCAAAGAGCAAGATAATGACAAGTCATTATCTATAAATTATTTAATGGAGAAATTTTTTATAGCAACTGTAACCAAATTCAAACATTGAAATTATGTTTTGGGAAAACATCCTCTGTTTAAAATTATTTATGTAGGTTACAGCAAATAGAAATTACATCAGTAATCTATAAAATTCACTTTAGTTCTTATATCTGGTCTGCAAGAATGCATTCAATTCGTAAAGTCTCTTGCTTGCAAACTTAAGTTCCACTTAATTATCCTTTTTGTTAGCTCTAACATAACAAGTTATTTCCAAATATTTCCTCTGCATATATCATGGAGTCAGGAAAATCTGTGAACAACTTTGAAATGGGCAAATAAGATAACTGGGTAGTTATCTTTTAGCTCTTTGTCTTTTTCTCTGAGATTACACATCTATAAAGTTGTAAAAAACTGACAATATTGCAAATGATTTTTTTCCACAGATATGTAAACAAACTCAGTCCAGTCAAAGCAATTGCTTTTTCCCTGCAGATTTGGACTAGTTTTGCATCTATTTGTAAATTTAGTTCCAAATCCCTGAGTGCCTAATGACCAGTTGTTTTTCCTGAATTCTCCTTGGAACCAATTGTAACACCTTAATGTTTTTCTTATTACTTGGTTAGTTAGATAAACTTCTTAACACTTGTCTACTTTATGTTTGTGTGAGTCATGATTTTACCATTAAAACAATTATCTTTTACTGAGAGCATGACTGAAGCCTAGAGTCATGATTTAAACTGGAGATGGCACTTTAGTTTCTCAAGAAGCTTTAAAAGATGTCACTGATTCCCTAGAGGGTGGAAGAAGGATTTCTCAGCAGTAGTTCAAGTAAACATCGATTTAAACACCATAGGCTTTATGCGTTAAGTTGCTAAAGGAAATGGCTTAAAAAGACAAACATATATAATACTTCTTAACTTGATCTGCGATTTCGTGATCAACTACATTTAAAAAACCTGTTACGTAGTACTTTGAAAATACCTCAGAGAACGATAGGGTATGATTTCTGTCTTGTTTTTAAGGTAGAGAAAAATAATTTTATCATTGTTTGAATATTTTTATCTACATCCTTCATACTTGGGCTTATTATGAAAATTGTGGGTTTCCTACTGTTCCATCCTGTTATCAGGTTGAGGAGAAAACATTTCTATCTCACACAAGATTAATTAGGTTTTTTGCCAATTTGAAAGGTATCATCTCTGTCCTGTACGCTCAGAAAGAATTAGGCACCATCATTGATCACTCCTGAGTTTGCCTGTATACCAGTACATTTAAATAATCTGAAGGCAAGCATGCTTTGTGTACAGCTACAGAGGACTGTTTTCCTTTGAAATTTTTAAATTTCATGTATCTTGTATAATAGCCCAAAATTTCAACCTATATTGAGTGCCAATGGTAAAATAAGTATATGTATTTTTAATTGATATCCTTTGGAATGGAAATCCTGCCTAATGCCTGAACTATAGATATGTGTGAGAGCAATTAGAAATAAAAACTCAGATATATTCAAATATTGCTAAGTGTCACTTTGGTGTAAATAAACCAAAAACCAGTATTGGTATGCATTTATATCTAGTAACTCTTTTGACATAGGAGCAAATGTTAACAGAAATTATATCCATTAAATTTTAATGCTATATACTGTTAAAAAGTCCATAAACTAGACATAGACTTTCCTGGTGTTTTGGCTGCTAAGGGAGAGGGCACAATTCTTACCCAGAAGCTTTGAATTTATCTTTGTCAGTTGGTGAACATAAACATAATCCCCTGCATAGCAAAGGGAACCCTCAACAAAATAAAAAGGGCAACATAATGAATGCGAGACAATATTTGCAAATAATATATCTGATCAGGGGCTAATATCTAAAATATATAAAGATCTCATACAATAGTAAAAACTAACAATCAAATTAAAATTGGGCAAAAGGTCTGAATAAATAGTTTTCTAAAGAATACATACAAGTAACCAACAAGTACATGAAAATGTGCTCATTATCACCAGTCAACAGAGAAATGCGAGTCAAGACACAATGAGATATTGCATCGCACTTGTTAGAATGGCTGTCACAGAAAAGACAAGACATAACAAGTGCTGGCGAGGAAATGGAGACAAGGAAACTCTGTGCACTGTTAGGGGGAATGTCAACTGGTGCAGCCACTGTGGAAAACAGTGTAGAGGGTCACCAAAATTTGAAACTGGAACTGCCATATGATCTAGCAATTTCACATCTGCTTAATTCTCCAAAGAAAATGAAAATACTCAAAATGATATATTTATCCCCAAGTTCATTATAGCATTATTTATATTAGCCAAGATATGAAAAACAACCTAAGTGTCCATTGATGAATGAATGGATAAAGAAAATGTGGCATACATACATACTTACATACATATATGTGTGTGTGTTATATATATATAAATATATAATGAAATCTTGCTATTTGTGATAACATGGATGAACCTTAAGTACATTGTGCTAAGTGAAATAAGTCAAAGAGCGTAAGACAAATACCATATGATCTCATATGTGGAATCTAAAACCAAAACCAAATCAAAAAACTAAGCTCAAAGATGCAGAGAACAGATTGGAGGGTAGCAGCGACAGGGGGCTGGGGAGAAAGCTGGAAGAAATAGGTGAAGAGGGTCAAAAGGTACAAACTTCCACTTATAAAATAAGTAAGTCATGGGGATGTAATATACAATTTAGTGACTATAGTTAATACTGTATCACATATTTGAAAGTTCCTAAGAGAGATCCTAAAAGTTATTATCACAAGAATAAAGTATTCTTGGTAACTATGTAAGGTGATCATGTTAACTAGACTTATTGTGATGATCATTTCCCAATGTATAAATATCAAATGATTCTGTTGAAACTATTATAATTTTATATTACATGGCAACTGTACCCCAATGTAAAAAGTAAACAAACATAATCACAATTACCTCTCATTCAACACATAGTGACTTATTACTGACCAAAAGAACAAAATCATCATCCAAATATTTTCCCCAGCACCAGAAAGGCATGACAGTTAATGGTTCTTTAGCACAGGGTCAAGGACCTATAACAACTTTTTGCTACTTTCTGTGTGGATCTCATTGAGTCCCAATGAGCACTGGAACTTAGCCAAGAAAGCAAGATAGTTTAGATGCTGGTAAATAGATGGTAAATTGCAAACAGATCCTTTGACCTTGGTGCTAATTACTCAGATTATTTGGGTCAGATTAATAGTTTCTTAGACTGGATGACTGTTATTCAAAATAATTCCTAGCCATGGGGCAGGCCAAACCTGCAATGCATATATCTGCTAGTAAACAAGGAAATAGTTATGACATTGGCTACAATTTGGACTTCACCTGGGACAGTAAGTATGAAATTGGCTGCTTCTATTTGTGATATAAATAAAAATTTAGCAGTTAATTTGACCAAAAATAATTTAGAATAACATGCCTCTGATACCTATTGTATGTGGACATATTTCCTCATTCCCTCTTTGGACAGATGACCAAGGACAATTTCTTGGTTTCTACCTACAGGACAAAGTGGATCTGCCTTCATATTCATCTAAAATGTCAGATTCTGTGATTTGTGTTATATGATTGAATGTAAGGCTAAGCATAAAACGCAGACATATTTCTGCCCTGGCTGGTGTGGCTCAGTGGATTGAGTGCCAGCCTGCAAACAAAGGGGTTGCCGGTTCGATTCCCAGTCTAGGACACATGCCTGGATTGTGGGCCAGGTTCCCAGTGAGGGGGCACGTGAGAGGCAACCACGCATTGATGTGTCTCTCCCTCTCTTTCAAAAGAAAAAATGATGCAGACATATTTCAAACACTATTCCTCACTTACCACACACATTCATCCCCTACCCACTGTGCTCGCTCTCTCACGCTTGCTCTCTCTCCTGTAGAGGAATAATACACTAGGTTGCGAACCTTCAAAAATAACTAATTTTAACCCTGGCCAGTGTGGCTCAGTTGGTTGGAGCATCGTTTTGTGAACTGAAAGGTCATGGGGTGGGTTAGATTCCCAGTCAAGGCACATGCATAGGCTGCTGGTTTGGTTGTCTGTAGGGGCATATGCCAGAGGCAACTGATCAATATTTCTTTCCCCGTTGCTCTAAAATCCTTAAGCATGTCTTCAGGTGAGGATAAAAAGTAATTTTAGGTTTGAAGTCCCTTAGGGCAATCAAAGCTTGCATGAGTCTTTTGTGTATGAGGCAAACTCTCAGCACAGAACTCTCACACACCTCGTTTTCTAACATGCATCATTGCTTTTAATAAAATTTGAGATCTTATACTTTCTAATTATATCAGTATACATCATATTGCCTTTTTCTTTTCAGCACCATCCTGAACTTAAAGTTGCTTAAATTTGCTTAAAATATGAATCTTGCTTCAGGTGGCTTAAATCTTTGCTTTTCATTTTTAATGTGTTTGTTCACCACTCTTAAGAATGAAAGTCACCTTTATAAGCGGGGCCCTTTTTTCATTGTAAAATACCAGAATTTTTTAGATCATTATTGCTTTTCATCAGCCATGAAATGTCCCTGGGTTGCCTTGCTTTTTCTACTCAAGGGTCCATTTCTGCTTACCTGCTGAGGAAACCTTGGTTGCTAGTAGCGACCAACAGCGTAATGAGAACAGAGTCAGGGTGTAGGGAAAGCAGATGCTTACCTGCTGGGTGAGCCAGGTGACATCAAAGAAGCAGTGGCCAAGTGAAGTTTCAACTTTTTAATATTACTAACTTCCTGCTCCTTATTTTACTGTGTAATATCCTTAAACCAGTGTAATTATATCATGCTTAATAATAATGCCCAACACTTTGCATTCATATCACAGCCAGTCAAATCCCAATCTGTTATTGTCACTTTGTGAGAAAAAAAAGAAACTCTACTGATTTAAGGCCCTAAACTTATTTTGAACAGTCCCATTTCACTGTATTCAATTTATAAATAGCATTTCCATATATTGTGTATACAGAATGACCTATAACAGTGACAATTCTATATAAGATTGGGTTATACCTATCTACAAGCTTTTGTTTGAAACACACAGAATAAGTGCAAACTATGAAACAAAAGCTTTTATGTATTTACAGTAGCATATTGACCAATCTAATCTGTACTAATTGAAAACAGAAATTAAATAGAATTGATATCTTTGTATATCCAGAATAGTCTCTGTGTTTTAAACTGTAAAGCATGCAGTCAAATAGTAAGCACAGGTTTGTCTGTGACATTCCATTGCTTCTGTCGCATTTCTTTTTCCTGATCCTTCTCTTGGGATCATTTACTCCAAGTGTCTGTCATATGGGAGGAAGGAGGTTTGGAAGCTCTTCGGAGTGACACCAATTTTTATTTAATGACAAACTGCTATTCTGCTTCTTCCAAGTTGTGAGGTAATACATCTGCCATCACAGACACAGTGATGGAAAACCGTTTAATGGTCAGATAATGTTTAACCTCAGCCAGCCGTTTTCTCGTAAATGATATTTCCATTAGCAACATATAGCATTGTTTTATTTTAGAAGCCTAACAGTTGCAACTAATTTTTCCCCAAGGCAGGATGCTAACTACTCTAATTTATACACAGATTATCTACTGACACCTGTTCTAATCCTCCTCTGAACAGGTGGGCCAAACTGCAGGGCCTTCTGATTAATGAGGGAATGTTCACCAGGTCAAACTCTATCTAAAAAAAAAAAAAAACCCAAACAAACCCTCTGTTAATGGACCATAGTAAGAAGGTAGGTTTCATAGCTGATGGGAAAGACTGATGCTCCCCAAGAGCATCTGATAAAAGAACCCATTGTCTGTGCTATCAGGCTTGTTTCAATGGAGTAACAAATGTAGTCCTGATCTCAGTGAAAATGTCTTAATTATCCCCATCGACTGGATTGAAAGTAACTGAAAAATGCTTGTTGGGAAGTGATTAATCTTTGGACCTGACATGACTCACAGAAGCTCCAAGTCCACGTCTTTGTTTATAGTAATTACATCCTTGATGTGATACATTATCTAGTGTCTGTGGACAGCTCTAAATAGTGATGTCCCTATGAGCAAGCATGAGACCAACAATAAGGTTTCACATACAGTAACACATCCCTTAACGACAGGGACAGGTTCTGAGAAATGCGTATTTGGTGACTTCGTTGTGCGAACCTTCTAGAGTGCACTTAACACAAACCTAGATGGCACAGCCCACTACACACCTAAGCTGTATGGTGCGGTCTACTGCTCCTAGGCTACAAGCCTGTGCGACATGTTACTACACCAAACAACAAAAAAACTATATCAAGCATGAGAGAAAATTATGGAATCAACAGATGCTGTAAACATGAAATGTGTGAGGCCAGAATATCACAGTATACTGTTTTACAGCAAACCTTTTCCTTTAATAAGTATAAAGACTATATAAAAAGTATAGCAGATATATACCAGTGACTATGTATGAACACAGAGATGTATTAAACTTTCTCCAGAAATATACTGAAAGCAGAAAAGGAATGGATATCAAATTAACCTTACGTCAAGCCAGAAACCCACTTACTATAGAAGTCAGCAATGTCATTCTCGACACAGTGCAGAACCATTTGTGGTCAGAGGAAAACAAAGTCTTTGGAAACATATATTCAAGTTAATTATAATAATAGAAAATATTGTCTCAAGAATTATTTGTAAAATAACTCCCATATTCAGGCTAAAGAATGACAGTGCTTTACTGCTAACATAATTCAAGAAACTAAAGCAACATTTTGGTTCAAAATTTGGTTAGAATAATGTGAAATTTAGGGCTCAAAATTTTGAACTTTTGCTTGGGAATTATAGATTATTCTTCTAGAAATCTAATAGCCAAGCATCCAACTAAAGTTATTTGGGGTATCTATTTAACTATTTTCTAAGTGATATAAAGGATGCCCTCAATATTGGAAGACAGATGAAGCTCATTGAAGAAAATTAAATGATTTCCCTTTTGCCTATTTTAAAAAGATAAAAATGCATGAGGCATATGAGCTAATCTTGTTTAAACTTCACAGTGGTCTGGCTTTACCTGCCTTGTTTCACTTTTATCTTCACAATAACCAGACTTAGGTACTATTTTTATTTTCCCCATTGTACAGGAAAGTACAGGTAATTTTCCCAAGCTCACACAGTAAGATGGGAAGCTAGAGTCAAATCTAGGTCTGTTTGCTCAGTACATAAATCTTCTGCTTCTATCAGAACAATGCAGACATTTAACCACAGAAATGTTGTAATTTATAATCCACAGATTTGATTTTATTTGTTTTTTTTTTCTTGTTCAAGTGCAGTTGTCTCCATTTCCCCCCACCACTTTCCCCTGCCCCACCCTCAATCCTTCCCCTCTTTGGCTTTGTCTATGGGTCCTTTACTCATGTTCTTTGACAACCCTTCCCTTTCTTTCCCCATTAACCCATAATCCCCCATAATCCCTTAAATACTACCCATTAAAACAAAACCAGCAAATGGTGAAGTACTAAACAGAAGGTAGTGATTGTCATGATATCTACACTGTATTGCTTAGAGAACAGTTTCACTTGACATCCCATTGTGCACCCCTGCACATACACAAACACACCCCCATCTTATGGCCAGTTGTTTTCCCACAGTCATGTGATTACCAGGACACCACTCTGTTGTGACCATGTGACTGCCCATTTGCCATAGACAACTGCTCCTGGATATGCTGGGTCTATATCCCAAGAGTCAGAATGTAGCCCTTGGATTTTGTATTTTGTAAACTACACCTGAGAAAGTTAGCTAATCTCACTTAGAGCTAAAGTTATATATTAGAAACTTGGGGAATATTGGTGGTCATGAGCCATTCACTGTTTCTAAAAACAAAGCTATTCTGCTTCGGGGAAAAAAAAAGAAGAAAGAAAGAGAAGGCCTGGTAGGGTTGTGCCTCTTGTTCCACTTGCTTCAATTTCCTGAGGAAATGAATTTCACTTCTGCTGAAGCTAGTTTGAATTGAGATCCTATCGCTTTTAACGAATGTGGCCCTCAGACAGTCTTTTAGAAAGCTCTTATCTTAATTTAACAAAGCTGTCTCTACAACATTTATTACATAGGCATTACAGGGAAGGTTCTAAGAAATGAGAGGACAGAGATAAAGCATTACGTCTTTCACAATGGAGAAGAGAAAGAGACATTGATAAGGAGGAGCAAAAGGTTTTTCCATAAATGCACAGAGAATCCTGCAAAAAATAATGAACTTTGCATACTTCATCTAGCCAGTGGTTACATGTAACAAAATTCTAGTTGTCTTCTAGGGTGAATATGTGCCCATAACCAAGGATGAATGAACTTTTCTTAAAACTCAATATGAAAACATCATAACAATGTTTTAAAAATTCTTCATCATTTATACATGGAAAAGGATATAATTTCAGACCAGGAACACTCCCAAGGACTCAGTCAGTAATCAGGAGCAAGAAAATAAAAATACAACCGTAGCCTTTGTATTTAGCCTTGAGGTGATTAAAGATTATCAAAGTTTTGTCTCCCTTCCACAAAATAAACTGACATCTGAACATCATAGTAAAATATGTATGTATGTGTGTATATGTGTGTGTGTGTGCATGTGTGCATGAATGTGTGTTACATCCACACTCAACTATTACCACCCTCTTCACAAACACAACATCTTCGCTTTGTTCTGTTTTTCAATGAAGCTTAATGAGTAGGTAAGAATCTCTCCCACTATACATGATTTTTCTTTTTTGTTCACCGCTTTCTCCCCGACCAACAAAAAGCTATTCCTGACACAGGACAACTATCAATAAAGAATTGCCAAATAGCCCTGGCTGGTGTGGCTCAGTGGATTTAGTGCCAGCCTGCAAACCAAAGTGTCGCTGGTTCAATTCCCAGTCAGGCCTCAAGCCTGGGTTGTGGGCCAGGTCCCCAGTAGGGGGCGTGCAAGAGGCAACCACACATTGATGTTTCTCTCCCTCTCTCCCTTCCTTCCCCTCTCTCTAAAAATAAACACATAAAATCTTAAAAAAAAAAATTGCCAAACTGATAGATTTTATCAATAAAAACGTTATTAAATTATACTGAAATGAGATTACTCAAAAAGCAACAAAAGAAGTGTGAGTCACCACAGTAGTTCATACATTTATAAGGATCCAGTTCCAAAAAGGTCCAGTGTCCACCTCGTAAGGAGTAAGGCTTTACAAGTCAGAATTTTGAGCTTTACTCCTATCTTCATACTCTCATAGTCTAGCCAACCTACAATTACAGTAAGAAGAGAAATGGAAAACTGAGATCCAGAGGCACATAATGAGCAAAAACAAACATATCACTCCAAGGGGCAAGGAGGGTGAAGTGTGACTGGATGGGAGGTGGCAACTTGCTACGGTTTGTGAACACTTTGCCAGGACACATGAAATGCTCACTTGTAACAAGGGTTTAACATAGTTTACTTTGTTTTTCTTTCTTCCAAATTATGTTTATTTTCTGAGGTTAGTTTACAGAAGAAAAGAGAAATGAAATTTCCCAACAGAGAATTATTTATTGGAGAGTGGATTCACTATGTATTGTGTTAGAACAGGGAAGATGTATTTGGGGAAAGATGGTGAGTAATGTTAGAAAAGGACTATGTAATATAAAGTAATTTTCATCGAAACAGTTTTGGTTTTGGTCAAATATGTGTTATAGATATTGTATGTTTGTTGTGTGTTATATGCTGTACATTATATATTATATTATATATTATATTAATAAATAATCTCATTATTTAAATGTTTGATAGAAAAATGAATCAAGCTATTGAGAATTCAGTAAATAAATGGCCTTTTCAGAAAAGCTTTGACTAAATAGCTCTAACAAAATCTTTGGATTTGTTTCTGACTTACATTTGATCTCTCAGGAACATATATTCACTGAGTAACACACATTATAATTATATGTCAATTATTTAACAAACAAACTCATATTTAATAAGTATGGATTTATAGTTATTTCAAAATACATTCAGTAATCAGATACTAATATGAGAAAATGTATTTGAAAATTTGAACTGTAAATCAAGGTATTTGTATTTTTTAAATCATTTTTATTGTAATGTTTACTATAGCATAACTTATTATTATTAGATTTTCTTTAAAAGAAACATGTTCTTTAAAAGAAACATGTTAATGAAGTATTTGTGTTTATAGTTTCCGAAAAATATGACCTCTGGTTTTTGTCCACCAAATACTAAGTAGGTTTCCTAACAGTACTGAGGGGGAAAACAGTACATCAATTACTAATGGGATTGATTGGATCTAATCCAGGGCCTATACCAAAAATAAACCAAGAAATTAGGAAGTGAAAGAAGAAATCTAGAGTCACAAATTAAAATTTATTTCCAAAGGCTGTTGCTAAAACATCACTAATAGAAATAATTATTGAGCATTTGGTACATATAATAAATATGCTAAAGACTGTTATTCTTGGATAGGTTAAATATTTTCTTTAAAGTTTTGTAGTGAGTACATGTCAACACCTACCCTTTGGCCATTTAGGCCTGTATTAGTTATTTATTTCTGTGTACTTTCTTGTTCTCTGATCTGAATAATTTGTATCCCTCCCAAAGGCAAAATACCGTTTACCTTTCAAGGTCCTGAAAAGTCTCTCATTGCTTTACAATATCATCTAAATTAGGTCCTGGTGGGGAAGAGGTGGCTGGGGTGTAGTTCCTTATGTACAATTTCTAGAGTGCAGTTCTGTGAAAATAAAGTGTTATTTGCCTCCACGCACCAATATAATGTTGGAACAGACATAGGGCACTTACAGAGATTACTTTTCAAGGGATTGGGGATGGGAGGTAAATGAGTCATTGGTTTAGTAATTCTGGAGTCCAGCTGGGTGGGCAAATGCTGGAAATTGCTTGATTAGTTTTCAAGGCTGGAAATAGTTCTGTCTGGCCTCAGGCTCTTGTGTTGCTCTCTGGGTCATCCTTTTGCCAACCCCGCCAAACAAAACAAAATAAATGTAGCATGGGTCTTTAACTAAGTAGTTTTACCAGCTTGTTTTATATCAGTAGAATTTTACAGGTCCAATTACCTCTTTTTATTTTGTACTGGCTCTATTCCTTTCAGCTAAAGGTGTTATTCTTTCCGTGGATATAACTCTCCCCAAAACACTGTGGCCTTTCTATGACTACATCCGGAAAATTATTCACTTAGATTTCAAAAGGCACAGCCCCAGCTCTCTGTGTGATAACGTCTTCTCTGCTTTGGGCTCCTGCTGCAACCGCAGTGGTAAAACAACCTCAAGCTTCCTAGACGCCCAGTTTTTTAATCGAGAGGATTTGTAAAGCACACCCTTCATCTCCTTAAAGAACCTTGGGTTTTGCACCACCTTTGGTCTTTCTGACATCTTAACAAAAGCTTTCACAGTCACAGCTGGAGCTTCATCTCTAGACCAGTGATTTTCAACATTTTTCATCTTATGGCCCACATAAACTAATTACTGAAATTCGGCAGCACACCAAAAACTATAGTTTTTGCTGACCTGGCAGGAAATAGATATAACCCTGATTTCATTCACATCAGACACCTATTGTTGTGTTGACTGTTGTTATTTTTTGTTTGACAATCTAAGAAAAAAGATGTCAGTGGCCCTGACTAAGTGATTGGGTATTGCATGTTTTAAAAATTCTTGTAGTACACCAGTTGAAAATTGCTGCTCTAAATAACATTTCCTGGAAATGTCCTGGATTCAATACTTAAAAGTATTGAATTCAATACTTAGAAGTATTCAATACACAGAAGCCAAATTTAAAATTTTGTTTTCATTTGTCACTTGAAAAAGTTAAGAATTTTCAAAACCACCAAGTCTTGGCTCCTTCATGTTTAATAGTCTTTCCCTCAATTTCTCCATTTCAACATTTTACAAGAAACAACACAAAGAAGTTAGGAGTCATATTCAATACTGGTCCGAAATCTCCGTAGCGGGATTCATCAGGTAACTGGGCACCTTTTCTGCTTCATGCTTGAGCACAGGCAATATTGCTGCTAATCTTTTGGACCTTGCATCAGACAGATTTGCCTTCCTGCAGTTTTAATAACACATTTTTTTACCCCCTTTTGTGGCCTCCATGGCACTATCCTCCATTTCCAGGATTTTATGAACAGTCTGTTGAAGGCAGGATTTTTTTGTACCCATTCCTCAAAATCCTTTCAATCCCTACCCACTGTTCCAAAGCCACCGCCACATTTTAGATCATTGTTAAGGCAACACTCAATCTGCTGCCCTCGACTCATATCAATATTAGTTATCTAGTGATGCATCAAATACCACTTTCCATACTGGCAGATTAAATAAAACCAAGTGTGATCTCAGTTTCTGGGGGTCAGGAATCCAGATGTGGCTTAGCTGGTTGGTAGCTCTGTGTCCAGGTATCTCAATGTCTGAAATGAAAATATTGAGTGATCGATGATTGATTGAGTGGGGCTCAACTGAAGACTTTATTGAGGAGATATTTGTTTTCACATGCATTCACCTGGTTGATGGGAGCATTTAATTCCTTGCAGGCTACGGAACTGAGAAGCTCAATTCTTTAAGAATGGTTAGCTAGCAACCCTCCTCTCCCTAGAATAATTCTGACTTCCCTCAGAATAAGTGATCAAGGGAGGGAGGGAGAGAATTCCAGGAGGGACACCTTGGACTTTTTGTAATTATCTCAGAGGTGATACCTTATTACTTATGCCATATTCTATTCATTATAAATGGACCACTAGGCTCCAGTCGACCCTCAAGGGCAGAGAGTTTACAAAGGCAGGAATCCAGGAGGTAGAAATCCTGGGCCAACTTAGAGGCCGCTTACCACAAAGTCCCACTCTGAAGTTTTCCTCCATACCACAGGAAAAATTTCTGGTTACATTTATTCTGGATCTCCAGTGTAAGATGGAGTGGAAGCACAACTCATTCGTGGCAATTTTTACTACTGTGCAAAATGTAATCCATTTTATAATTATGCATTAAGTTTGCATGAATCAAGGTGGTGATATACATAAAGTAGGCTTTAAAAGCTATTTGTTTTACAAAAGCAAACTAAGCAAACAGCTAGAACAGGAACGGAACCACAGAAATGGAGATCATATGGAGGGTTAGCAACAGGGGCATGGGAGGAGGAGAGAGGGGGAAAAGGTACAGAGAATGAGTAGCATAGATGGTGGGTAGAAAATAGACAGGGGGAGGGCAAGAATAGTATGGGAAATGTAGAAGCTAAAGAACTTATGACACATGGACATGAACTAAAGGGGGGAATGTGGGTGGGAGAGGGTATGCAGGGTGGAGGGGAATGATGGGGGAGAAATGGGACAACTGTAATAGCATAATCAATAAAATATATTAAAAAAATAAAAGCTATTTGTTTTAGTATTTCATTACCACTTTTATTAGTGTTAGTATTGTTATTTTAAGATTGATCAGAGGCAATTCTTCTGGATGCATCACATTTTTGTACATCTTATGCATAAGGTACTAATGATAATTTGTTGCTACTTTTGCAATTATTTTTTGTATAGTAAATAGCTTTGGAAGATAGTGTGTCTCTCTCGAGAGCAAAGGTCAAACATACTTACAGCCAATATTTAAATTTTTGGTTTCCTAAATTCGATCTCCTTCTTCCATAACCAAATCCTCTGTGCATGCAGCTTTTTAGGCTTTCTTAACATGGAAATGAGTGTTCTTAGAAAAATAATGCTACTGCTCTGGTTACTGCTATTGCTGTAATATGTTATCTTCCTTCTCTGACCCAAGATGCTTATATTTTTAACCAGTATCCATGAAACTAAAGGAGGCTAATATGTTCACTTCTAAGTAGGGTAAAATCTCAGGCCTTTTTGCTTGCTTTGAGAATGAATGGTTTTGGTAAAATATATTTGATTTTTTTAAAGGTGTTTATTATTGAAAGGGTAATATTGTATAAATTGTAGCTTACTAACCCATGATTCACCTACTTTTAAATTAGTAATCTTTGAAAGATACCTGTTTTAAGTCATTTTAAAATTTAAATTGCCTAGAAACAATTGAAATTGTTTTCACTCAGTTTTGTCTATTCATGTCGTTGAATACAAACAAAAACTGTAACTAACAATTACTGACCATTAGGAGAGTATTCTATTTATATCATTAGTATCTTTTGTATTTGACTAGTGTTCCTTTAGTAAAAAATACCACAGGATTTATATTATTTATGCAGGAATATGTTAAACAAAAAAAGTCTATGTATTTTCTCTTTTTGCAATTTGGACAAATATCATTATTTATTTTGTTTTCAAAACATGCCAGTCTAAACTGAGGAGCACCTGTTTATCCTGGAGCATAGCCTGAGCATCACTGCAGTGTTCTGAACACCAGAAAAATAAACACCTGTGCACTTGGTCATGAAGTTATTGTAACCTTATGCCAAGGGAGAGTGAGGTTGGCCGACGATGTGCTATTGTCTAGCAGAATCCTGATGGTATCTTTTATAGAATAATGTAGTTATTTTGTTAAGAAATTCTTATGTAGTGTAAGCATTCTGTTCACTTGGTTATATATTCTTTTACTTATCTTTATTTAGCATTTTATTAGTATCTTTCAATCATGAAAACAGATGCCAGTCTAGGTTTTCTGAGTAGAAAGATATTTAGTATTGGGAACTAAACAGGCTTCCAAAGCCTCTGATAGAGTACAAGAACAAAATTTGACAAATTTTCAGGAAATTCCAAATTGTACTGATGACAAGGTGACTATCGCCAATGAAATTAGCCACCTGCAACTCCAAGGTGGACAATTCTCAGGAGGATGCCTGCAAGACACAGATGAAATTTCGCACCTACTGCCTCTCAAAGCCCGTAGACCTGCTGACAGCAACATAATAGCATTGCCTTTCGTTTATGTCCCCGCAGCTTTGCACATTTGCCTCTACAGACATAATGTCACTGAAGCCTGATGTCAAGGGAGTTTGATACTGTAGTTTCCAGAGTTCATATTCCTACAGCACAAGGGGTAACTTAGAACAGTAGAAATGGTACCTAGTGTCAACAGATGATATCCAAAACAGTTCACCCTGTATCATCTGGGCATCCCTACACATCCTTCTATAGTAAATCAAAAAACAAATCTAAAACACAGGGAGTTTCAGAAACTTGCAGGTATATGGATTTGAAATTTAGAAAAAAAAAGATAAGTCTTGATAAGTAGAAGATGTAGAGCCTGTGTGTCATCTAAGAAGTTTTGTACAATAGAATTCAAATTCAGATTAAATAAAATAGAATTTTAGAATCTGATTCCCCCTTATTAAAATTAAATGTAAGAGGTTACATTCCACTGGCCTGGCTATTTGATTCCAGATGTGTAGGTTCTAGATTTCCAGAAAATATCCTAGAGAGAGCAATACCCTGAATTTACAAGGTTCTAGTCTCTTAGATGATGCCAAATGTATTAAAGTAAGCCACTTCTCAATTTTATTAAGTCACATGATTCTGGGTATTAGGGCTTGTGATAAAGATGAAGATTACTGATTGCCGCATTTCTCACTGTGGAGTTACTTCCCCATTCAGAAGCAATGCTCTATGGAATACTAAATAAATCATAGGAAGTCAAATACATCATAGGTTTAAAGAGACATGACTAACATAGGAATAAAATATGTGTTAATTTAATTGAGTAAAATTATTACTTTTTGCTTTCTGTTAGAAATTAAGTATATTTTCTATAACATCAGGGATCTGGCTAGTTCTACCATATTGGGGGCTAAGACAAAACAGGCATTTGGTAGTGCTCAGGCCCTCCACGGTAAAGCAAAGTCTGTAGTATTGAGCCCATGTATGTGTTTTTCCATCCCTATCACTGTAGGCATTCAGCGTGTGAGAGCAAATTGACCATGTAATGAGGAACTTAGAAAAAAATAGGCTGACCAAAACACAGGGTCCGGCACAAATAACTCCCCTTTTAAATTACAAAATCTTTATTACAAAATTATAAGCATGGAATTCTGTAGCATAACAATATCACACTCAAGCACACCATATGACATGTTAGGTAAAATGTTCAAATTAAAACTATAAATTATTACACCCATATTATTACCCCACCAACCACACTCAAGTAGGCGTTACTTCTGCTGGACCTGTATATAGAAGTTTATCTGGATTATAAATACTCTTATCTATAGTTAGGCCCGTTTGGAGAGCACTTCTGTGGGACACAAATACGAACTGAGCCTATTCTTAAAAGTCACTCTGCTACGTTTTTTGTTTTTTTTTTTTTTTTTTGGTCGATCTTATCTGTCCTTCCAAGTCCTTGGTTATCTGAATAATTGCTGACTCTTCACATCTGCCATACCTATTTCATGAACAAGGAAAAATAAGATACTCTAAAATCTTTCCCATTGGAAAATTTACCTTCTCCAATGTCCTTCATGAGACAAAAAATAACTCAAAATGGATTAAAGAATTAAACATAGTACCTGACCCTGTAAAACCAGTAAGATAAAACAGAGGGGTGAAGCTCCTGACTGTGGTCTCAGCAACAATTTACCAACAGCACATATAGTAAAAATCAAAAATTTAAAAATTAACACCTTAAAATCTTCTGCACAGTAAAAGAAACAGTTAATACAGTGAAAAATGAACTACGGAATGAAATAAAATATTTGTACCATACATTGCAGAAGGGGTTAATATTCAAAATAGGTAAAGAACTCATATCACTCAATAGCAAAACAATCTGATTAAAAGTGGGCAGAGAAACGAAATACACATTTTTTTTCAGAGAAGATAACCAAACGGCAACAGATACGTGAAAAGATGCTCAACATCACCATTCACCAGGGAATGCCAATCAAAACCACAAAACCATGCCTAACATCTAGCTAACTCAAGAAGACAAGAGATAAATGTTGGCTAGAACTTGCAGAAAAGGGAACACTTTTACACTGCTGGTGGCGATGTGCCTTGGTACTCATACTCCACTAGGAAAACGGAATGGAGCTTCCTCACACATTTTTAAATGGAATAACCCCGTGTTCCAGCAATCCCACTTCTGAGTATACATCCAAAGGAAAATGAGATAGTGAAGAGTTATCTTCAATTCCATGTTCATTGCTGGATTATTTGTAATAGCCAAGACAAGGAAACCAAAGTGCTCATGAGTAGATAATGAATAAAGGTGTGGTAAATACAGATACAATAGAATATTTTTCAGTTATGAGAAAAAAGGACGACCTGCCATTTGCAACAAGGTGGAGGGCATTATGCTAAGTGATATAAAAGTCAGGCAGAGAAAGACAAATACCATATGATATCACTGATATGTGGAATCTAAAAAAAAAAAAAAAAAAAAGCCACTGGTAAAAACAAGAGAGTAAAATTGTGGTTACCAGGAAAAGGGGAGGGGCACAAATTTTCAAGGAATAATAAATAAGCCCTAGAGATCTAATGCACAGTGTGGTAAATATGGTAACAGATTAGAATCATCAAACTTCTAATAATCAACACATGATTATTCCAAACACTAGAAATAAATTATAATTATGTGAAGTGAGAGAGGTGTTAATTGTCACTGCAGTTGTGATCATATTACAATATACAAGTGTATCAAATTGATATGCTGTACACCTTAAATTTACACAATGTCTTAAGTCACGTGTTTCAATAAGAACACTTTTTAAATAAAGACAATTCCAGAATCTAGCCATCCTCATGCTAACCGCTTCAGGATGAGAAACTTCTGTCCAGAGAATGCTCATGATGATAGCATCAAAATGAACATCAATCACGTGGTCCTACTCCCCACCTTTAAACCAAACTAACTTCTACTTTATGACATTAGCAAAGTACTTTTTCTCTTTGAGGGACCTGACTCAAACAGCATCATCTTACAATCCCCTGGTATTATATCTTCAAAAACTCTTTCTACCTGACCTAGACCCCTCATGTGTAAAGCTCCTATTTACTAAATGATTTGTTTCCATTTCACATTAAATGGAAATTGAAACTTAAGAGAGTATTTTCTTTGCAAGGCACATTCTTGTTCCCAACAGTTCGTTTTGCTTGTTTCCTCAGTTGCATGCCATGAATGATGTGGTCAGGGTTCATCATAATCTCTCAAGTTCACTTGCAGTCAGCTTTCATTCTGTGTTATAGGAGATATATTTGAATAATCTCATTCATGATTGGAGGGAAAAGCTCAAGGAAGATGTATTTTACTTCTTTCCTTTCTTGCACTGAATCTAAGAATTTTACATAACATTAAGTTGACAAGGTGTAAGCCAATTGTAACTTGCAGCATTTCCAATGTAAGATCTCACATCTTTCTCTAAGGCAGATTTCATCAGTCTCATCTGACAGAGGGGAAACCTAGCTCAGAAGTGGTCTTGTTGAATAGCTCACACAGAATTCTAACTTCCAGACTGGCTTTTCCTGTAGTGAGTAGCCTGTTTGGTGAGCAGGTGTTGGGAGTAACTGGCAATGCCTCTTCTTCTTTCTTCTCTTCCTTTTCTTTCCTTTTTCCCCCCTATGAGCTCAGGAAAATCATCTGCAAATGTATATACTCACTTTCATACATCTAGGCAGGGAAATGGTCAGAAAAGTGGGGTATTCTGAGCTAGGAAAGGCTGAGGTCTTTAGCCTTCGAATTTCTCTGTAATATCTGTCCAGAGACACACGCCCTCTGCATCATTTCCTCAGCTTCATTCCTCAGTCGTGTCAAAACACCTACTACAAGTAGTTGTTTAACCTCCTATAGGCTAAGCAGCATTTGAGGATACAAATCCGAATAAAAGGGTCTTTCCTATATTTAGTAAGTTGTTGCTTTGCTTACACAAGAATTAGAGGAGCAGCACTGGCGGCTAACGGTGTCATTGGATCATAATTTAAGAATGGTAAAATCTTCCTTAGTTTAGAAAATTGTCAAGGCATGATCCATAAAAAGATGGAGAAGAAACATGGAATTTGATGTAAATAGGCTCGGTCAGAGTTTGAAACCCATTAAGGATAATTAAATAACTTACAGAAACAGTGATTCCCTGGGTCCTCAAAACACAGCCCACAAACCAACCCCAAACTGGAGCTAATATTGTCCTAAGAATAAAGAGTTGTATATTCAGATGCTAACTCCAGTTACATAACGACACTTGGACACGGCATTCACCTGAATTCCCACACACTTCATAACGTACAGCGTAGAGCGGCCCACCTGAACAAAATTAACATCTAGTGTCTGTTGTGACCTTTCTTATCACATTTTATTATATGATTGTCGTTAGTGAAATTTCTCTTATGTGCCTATGCCTTTCAAACAGCCGAGGAGAACAGAAAACAACAGGAAGAGGTCACACCGCTGCACGGTGTGTGGCTCTGATTTCAGGGGAACGTGAAATTCAGATGCTGAGGAGCGCTGGATCGCTTCCACAAACCTGTCAGGGGCAGGCGGCGGCCTGTAATGAACACAGGCCTCTTTGTTCAATTGAGTGTGACTCCACGAAGCGAGCGTTCAAACCGAGTCTCCTCGGTGAACTCTCTGCTGATGGAGATGTTGCTCCGTGAGAGGAAATGCTCCCTGGGGGATTGCGATTCTACTGAGAAAGCAGGAGCAGAAGCTGGTTTCAGGCTTGGGAGTGTACTTCAATTTAGGGGAAGTGTAAAATTCTAATGCAGTCAATAAGGAGGAGTTGAAATGCTCAAGGTGCTTTCCTTTTCTGTCTAGTGGATATTCCCCCCCCAAAAAGTTTTGAAATATTTCTTGCTCCTCCAAAATCTCAACAGAAAATAATTTTTATTTTATCTTACTCTCTCATTTTACCTTGACTTTTAAATAGCACATATCAAGTCAAAACAGATCAATTTGTATTGAAATAGACCAAAAGGGATAACAGCATCCAACTCATTTTGCATGCATGATGTTATTTAAAAATAATAAAACTGCATTTTACCCTGCTGCCTAAAGTTTGCACTACAAAATGTTAAAAAGCACATTTGAGCAGAGAGAGAGAGGGCATCTGATCCGATTTATTCATTTCATATATAAGCAAGCTGAGCACCTATGGTACCTTGCAAGTAAGTGGCACATTAACCATGGGCATGTATGTGGCTTTCCTGCCAGTCTGAGTTTTTACCATGATAAAAGGAATGGAAGTTCTGGATATACATACAAAGTTAGCACACATACCAGTTGTTCCAAAGTATGGTCTGGGACCAGCTGCACAGCCCTCACTGGAAATGCATATTCTCAGGTCCCACCCCAGGAATCCTAAATCAGACAGTTTGAGGGTGGTGCCCAGAAATCTGTCTTTCACAAGCCGGTCCTGCGACCCCCTGGTGACTCTGACGCACACTGAACTTTGAGAACCAGAGATACTGATGCATACAACAAAACTCTGCACGCCTCACACCTTTGTTTTGTCCATGTAGATTTTAGCTTCAACTTGCCAAATTCTATCAAAGGAAACTATTATGAAGAGATTTTAAACAATTATGGCATAAAACCTACTAACTTTTTGATATTTGATTTTCCTATCCAAAAACATGAGATAGTTTCTGATTACCGTATTTCTAGGGCTATAAGACGCACAGGACCATAAGATGCACCTAGGTTTTAGAGCAGGAAAATTGGGGAAAAAATTTTGAAGCAAAAAATGTAAAATATTTAATAACCTGCGAACCCACTCCACCGCCGCCGCTGCCCCCCCCTGCCCCCCCACACAGCAAGCCAGGTAAGCTACATTCAGACTATAAGACACACCCCCATTTCCTCCCAAATTTGGGGAAAAGGTGTGTCTTACAGTCTGAAAAATACAGTAATTTAAATATTCTTTAGTGCTTAATAAGGTTACATAATTTTGTCTATAATACTTCTTCTATTCTATGTGATTTGTTCCTATGTACCTGGTTCCTTCATTTGTACTCAAAATTGTAGTTCCTATCAATTTGTGGTTTACTGAAATGCTTTTTAAACATTGATCTTGAACATAGAACCCTTTCTGAAATATTTAATTCAAGAAATTTATCTGGGTTCCCTTTTCTCCACATCCTCTCCAACACTTGTTTGTTGCTTTGTTTATGATGGCCATTCTGACTGGTGTGAAGCGGTATCTCATTGTGGTTTTAATTTGCATCTCTTTGATAGCTAGGGATACTGAGCATCTTTTCATGTGTCTCTGGATCCTCTATATGTCCTCCTTGGAGAAGTGTCTGTTTAAGTCCTTTGCCCCTTTTTTAATTGGGTTGCTTGTCTTAGAGTGGAGTCATATAAGTTCTTTATATATTTTGGAGATTAAACCCTTGTCTGAGGTATCATTGGTAAATGTTTTCCCATATGGTTGGTTCTCTTTTTATTTTAATACTGTTTTCTTTAGCCATGCAGAAGCTTTTTATTTTGATGAGACCCCATTTGTTTATTTTTTCCTTTATGTTCCTTGCTCTAGGGGACAAATCAGTAAAAATGTTGCTATGTGAAATATCTGAGATTTTCCTGCCTATGTTCTCCTCTAGGACTTTAATGGTGTCATGGCTTATATTTAAATCTTTTATCCACCTTGAATTTATTTTTGTGTATGGTGTAAGTTGGTGTCCCAGTTTCCTTTTTTCTTTCTTTCTTTTTTTTTTTGCACGTAGCTGTCCAGTTCTCCCAACACCATTTATTGAAGAAGCTATTTTTACTCCATTTTATGTTGCTGCCCCCTTTGTTGAATATTAACTAATCGTAGAGACTTGGGTTTATTTCTGGGCTCTCTGTTCTGTTCCATTGGTCCATGTGCCTGTTTTTATGCCAGTACCAGGCTGTTTTGATTACAGTGGCCTTGTAATACAGTTTGGTATCAGGTATTATGATCCTTCCTACTTTGCTTTCCTTTGTCAAAATTGCAGCAGCTATTCATGGTCATTTATGGTTCCATATAAATTTTTGAAGTGTTTGTTCTATGTCTGTGAAATATGCCATTGGTACTTTAATAGGTATTGCATTGAATGTGTAAATTGCTTTGGGTAGTATGGACATTTTGATGATGTTAATTCTTCCAATCCATGAACACGTTATATGTTTCCATTTGTCCTTTATACTTGTTTGTGTCTTCCTTAATTTCTTTCTTCAGTGTTGTATAGTTTTCTGAATACAGGTCTTTTACCTCTTTGGTTAGGTTTATTCCTAGGTATTTTATTTTTCTTTTTGATATATCGAATGGGATTTTTCTCAGAAAACTAAAAATGGATTTACCTTTTGACCCAGCAATTCCACTGCTAGGATTATATCCTAAGAACCCTGAAACACCAATCCAAAAGAACCTATGCACCCCAATGTTCACAGCAGCACAATTTACAATAGCCAAGTGCTGGAAGCAACCTAGGTGCCCATCAGTAAATGAATGGATCAAAAAACTGTGGTACATTTACACAATGGAATTCTATGCAGCAGAAAGAAAGAAGGAGCTCCTACCCTTTGCAACAGCATGGATGGAACTGGAAAGCATTATGTTAAGCAAAATAAGCCAGGTGGTGAAAGACAAATACCATATGATCTCACTTTTAACAGGAACCTAATCAACAAAACAAACAAACAAGCAAAATACAATGAAAGACACTGAAACAGTGACCCGAGGGGATAGGGGAGGGAATTTCAGGGGAAGTTCAGGGGAAAAGGGGAAGGGTTTAGAGCAACAAGTATAAAGGACACATGGACAAAAACTAAGGGGGGTGGAAATGGGAGGGAGATGGGGAGCAATGGGTGGCTGGGTGGGATGGGAGTAAAAGACAGAAAATTGTACTTGAACGACAATTAAAATAAAATTAAAAAAAGAAATTTATCTGGTATACTGGCTGAAAACTTCAGTGGTATGTAAATTAGATATTATGATCATAAAAGGATTACTTCTTCGTATAGCTTACAGTACTTATAATGGCTAAACATAAGTTTGAAAGAATATTCATTTTATCAGGCAAAATTAGTTCCTATTGATTCCTTTAGAAAGGAATTTTATTTTTATCATGAATGATTTCTTATATCAAATACTTGTTTTCTGATCTACTGAGAAAATCCTGCTTTTATATGTGCTACTGTTATGTCATTCTTACATTCCAGAAACAACTTCTTCCTCTTCCTTGTCCTTTTTCTCTATTTCCTCTCCTTCTTCTCCTTCAGTTTCTAAATAGTTTATATAATATTGGAATTACCTGTGCTATGAAAAATTTTATGTCCTCTACATGAAAAGTAATCTGGGAAAATTGTTAGCAGTAATATTTTAAAGTACTGATGCAATTTATTTACTTACTGATGGATTAGCCAAAATTTCTAGTTCTTCTTTTAATCAATTTTGGATTATATTTTCTCTAAAATTTTTAAACTTTTCTAAATTTTCAACTTTATTGCCAAACAGCTGTTTATACTATTTCCTTAACTGTTTAAGAACAGCTGCATTTTTAGTTAAGCACACTTTTTCACTTCTTAATGTTACTTATTTGGTTTTTGTCCATTATAATGCTGATTCCATTTTGTGGTATTTTGTTGAGGTTTTCTTTTTTTGTATCAACATTCATAAGAGTTCTTGGTCTGTAGTTTCCTCTCTTGTGATGTCTTTGTCTGGTTTTGGTATGGTATTCTGCCTCACAGAATGAATTGAGAAGTATCCCCTACTCTTCCAGTTTTTGGAAGGGTTTGTGAAAGATTGAGGTTAATTCTTTTCCCACTGGAAGAATGACAAAAATGAAGCAATTTTGCCTTAGTTGTTTCTTTACTAATTGTTATTTGATTATTAATTCAATTTCTTTGTCATTGGTCTATAAATATTTTCTATTTATTCTTGAATCAGTTTTGGCAGTTTGTTTCTTTCTGGGAATTCATCACCTAAATAATAATTTGTTGACATATAATCATTTCTAGTATTACTTGATAAGCCTCTTTATTTTTGTAAGGTTGTAGTAATACTCCTTCTTTCATTCCTAATCTTAGTAATTTGAATCTTCTCTCATTTTTGTTGGTCAGTTTATCTAATGTTCTATTATCTTGCTTCTTACCACTCTAGTTTTTCCTTCTGTCGTTGACCCCTGATGAACTTAACCCTGCCCTTATTTCAAATCTTCATTTGAGTCATGCTTTCTCCTGATCCAAGACTTTTCATACACCTTTCCCACTAAACTTTTACGTATCCTTTCTCCTTTTTTACCTAGTTAATTACTACTTAGCTTTTACAACTCTATGTGTGTGTCATTTAATAAAGAGCTATCCATGCCCAACCTGTTTTATTTTTTCTTTTTAATAAGAACCCTCACCTAAAGCATTAATAAATTGTTTTGTGATTATTTAATAAAAGTGTTTTCCTTCTAGTGTGAAAGCTCTAGTGAAAATTATCACATTCTCTGCTTAATATTTACTATATAGACCTTGGCCACATCATGGTTTCTGAATTGGTGTTACTTCTGTTCAAGATACTAGAAAAAGACAGCTATAAAACCGCAAAATTTCAATCCCAAATTTTCAGTAAAGAATCTTGCTGGACCACCTAGACTTAGTTTCCATGAAATCCTACTAGAGGGCTGAAGCACATGGTACAAAATATTACTACAGCGTCCCAGGCATGAGGCCACAAGAGCGGTGCGGTGGGTTCCTGTGAATTCAAAATATACATGAAAAGGAAATTCCAAATGCCCTCTTCTACAGTAGAAATTCCTTGTAATTAGGCTGCTTTGCACACAAAACTGCAAATTGTTATTACATAGACCTTGGCATAATGATTTGCATGTGGGAGACACTCAATACTAAGTAAATTTAGTATTCTAAACTTAGATGGGTGTCAAAAACTGGAATTTTTAAATTGCAACATAACTTTTATTATCTCCTGTCACAAAGGTCAATGTCACTATCTTTGCTGACATAAAAATGAAAAATAATAAGCTTTTATGTCTGTCAAAAACTGAATATTTGTGAATAACTATATAAAATCAACATGTGGGAATATCTGTATAAAATAAAAAATAAGTGGCTCAAAATAACTGTGGACAGATACATATGAAAAATCAGTAGATCTTTAAACATTTTTAATTGATTTGAGAGAGAGAGAAAGAGATCAATTTGTTGTTACACTTGTTTATGCATTTATTGGTTGATCCTTTTATGTGCCCTGACCAGGGACTGAGCCTGCACCCTTAGTGTATTGCTATGATGCTCTAACCAACTGAACGACCTGGCCAGGGCCCAGTTTTTGAAGTTCATGTAAGAAGTATGCAAAAAAGGTCTTTAAACCTACAACCAACCTCTTTTTCAGAATACTTGTGTATATTATTTTCAATGTTTGACTTATCTTAAGAGTAATCACACTAATTTAGGAGAGAAATCGATTTTAAGATGTGGTGTTATTGCTACACTTCTAGAAATACAGGGGTGCACAAAAAGTGGGTTTATAGTTGTGAGCACATGAAACAGTTTATTCTTGCATGTTATTTATTATTTTTATTAATAATTATATTAATTCTTTTATTACTTATTTGTATTACAACTGTAAGCCTACTTTTGCCCACCCCATATATTGCTAAAAATTAACTTCTACCCAAGGCTTAGTAAGGGATGAAATTCATAGGTAACAAACATGGGGAGGTAAAGTCCCCAAGAGCATCTTTTCTGTATCATCAGTTACACCTTTTTAATGAAAAACTATGAATTTAAATTAGACAGTTTGATAGATGTGAATTAAAGTAATGGAAATTAAAAATGCAGGTTAGAATAACATTGTTTGTATAAGTGCCGAAATAGCAAAAGAAATTAAATAGGTTTCCTGGGATTACCCTATGGATAAAGAGTTGCTCAATTACTCATATAGACACATACACAGCAATGCACATTTTCATAAAATTTAAACACTTCAAGGCTATTTTCTTTAGATACAGAATGCTACAATACCTTGCTAAATTCCTTTAAGTGCAACAAAATGCAGAATTTTATTAATTTTCTGCAATAGGCAATGTCTTTAAAAATGGAATAATTACATGACTCTCAAATTCTGAAAAGTAAAATTTTACAATTGACATCTCTCATTATTTAAAATTACTCCTTTTTCTATTCGATGCCTCCAATTTACATTATTATTATTTCAACTCCAGAACTGAGGTCCCAAAGTCTATTTCCACATTAGATTAAGCTTTAGTTTAGAGTTTTAAGGAAGAGTCATAGGTCACATAGCTGAAAAACCAGTATGTGAAGCATGCTGTGTCTACCACACGTGATAACATGTTTTAGATACCTTCTCCACTCCATGCTCATATATTCCTACCTCAGCTGAAGAATGGTTTAGTCAATTCCCGAAAGAAAGAGATCTCAGCTGCATCTCCTCACTCAACTCAATGCTATAAGGTACCTGTTTATGGAAATATTTTTATATACAACGGGGACCCCCCCCAAAATGGAATTATCCTCTGGAGGGTGGGCCCCTTTTAGTACAGGCTTCCCCTGCTAGCTGAGTGCTAGGAACCCATCTGTATCAATGTTCCAGCTGGTGTTGCTGTGAGAGGCTGTGTTCAGCTTCAGTGAATGTTTTCCTAAGACTCTTTCAACACGTTTGTCCATTGCATGATGGGTGATTTACAAATGCACCCGCCCATACCATGCTGAGTGTTTAACAGTTTTTGACCAAAAATGGCAAGACCGCCCTGCTGCCCCCTACTCTCCCAACTTCACCCCAAGCAACTTTTTTTCTTGTTTCTCTGGATGAATAAAGTCTACAAAAGGAAATATTTTGCTGATGTAGAAGAGGTGAAACAAAAAATGGCAGAAACTCTAAAAGGCACTAAAATTGATGAGTTCAAAAACTGTTTTGAGCAGTGAAGAAAAGTCTCAGTAGGTGTATTGCATCGAATGGAGAGTACTTTGAAGGTGACTGAAGTTTAAATATGTAAATTTAAATTTAAATTTATACATAAATTCTATTTTGGGGGATTCCCCCTTGTATTAGGGTACAAAAGAGGAAATACCTTTACCCAGAGCTCTGTGGACCACTTCCTCATCAACTTCAACATTTTCACTCAGTATTAGAAACTAAATGCATTTTTAGACATTAGAACATCCAGTCTTGTGTAAAAGAAGAACTCCACACCCTCAGTTCAGTACAACCTCCTTCCCTAGCTTGGTGTTATTTCACTCTGTGAAGCCTGTAGGGAGAAAGTCACATGACCCCTTTCTCTGCTAAATGTCTTGTAGGAACCCAGGACAGACCACTGCTATTTGCTGCAGAAAATGCCAATAAGTGATGTCTACACCCCCTACATTGGTCTCTGCATCTGATCGTACATGTCAACGTTGTTCTGCTGATATGACCTTGCCTCTGGAAACAAGGCCTCTTATGCAGGGTCTTTTTCAAAACAGCTCATAGCTGACTCTATTTTGCAGGGTCTATGTTGCGTTCTCCAAATCCTTAAGCATCATTAGTTGATCATCTGTCCCAAAGCAGACACTGAACTAGCAGTTTCACTGAATCAGATGTCATTCCCTGAACCGTTCCATCTCCAAAGCACATGAGCCAAAGTCTACAAATGTTTATCTTGGACTTGACCTCATATAGCTTAAAGTGATGTGGGTTTATCTCCAAAGGCACCACAAACAGGCAATTCCCCTGATATAAATTCATACTCCACAACTGCTACAACTTTCAAACAAATCTCATGTATGTTCTGAGTTAGTAATAAACTAAGGATCATAAAAACCAGTTTCAAAATATTTTATCTGGTACTACTTCCATGATGTAGCATTCATTTTACCTTCCTGTACCTCTGGGACCTCTGGCAACCAGAAACGTCTCATTTAATATATTTGTATACATCGGCTAACTTTTGCACACATAGAGATTCAAAATTATCCTATTTTTGTTCTGCAAAAGAGGGAAGGTAAAGTTAAGAGAATGGCTTAGGATTTCACAAGGGACAAATTGCAAAAGAAGTGATTAAATTCCAATATAGATTATGTATAATTGAATCAGTTATCTCCTCCATTTTGACGATGTCAAAAGATAATAAATGTATACTATGTATGTGTTCTACGTCGATGTGATTCCTTCTATCTGATCCCACAGTATCCCTGAAAATATGGCACAATAAATACTTCTGCTTATTGAATCAGAAAAAAAGGGTCCAAGATTTGTTAAAGTGTCACCACAAGAAAATGGTGGGTCACAGGTCAAATCCAGGTCTGTCAGAGACAGAGCCCAAGCATTTCCAAGGACATTTTTCTATCAGTACTTACACACAATCAGCAGTGGAGAAATTAAAGGCCCTGCTTACTCTTTTTCATTTTTTATAGATCTAGGTAATTATTACAGGCAAGTTTTAGTTTTAATGTAACTCCTATTGTCCCACTAACAATTTTTCATCTAGGCATTAGTTCATATTTAAACCATGTAATGTGTTTGTATTGAAAAATTATTATACAAGATTGAAATGGGTTAATTCAAAGAAGACTTTTTGGGTAATGATGAGAGGACTTATCATTAATATTAATTAATATCATTTAATATTAAGGACTCCACAATGCAGGTATTAAATTAAGATTATTTGTCCTAACTTGTGGAACCCAAGGGATATATCTGTATATGCATATGTGTGGCATATATTAATATATATTGTAGATAATATATGTGTACATATATAAGAGAATATATATACATATATAAAAGAATATGCACTTGTACAAGAGATCAGAATACAAAATTAAGGACAGACAAAATTATTTAGATTGGTACAAGGAGCAGGAGAAGGGTATTTATTTAACCCACCTCTAGGTATCTAGTTATTCTAACCACAAGAAATAGTTCTGGGTACCTACATTTTAATAGGTGAATAAAGTAGACACGTTCTCTGTTTTAATGGGGCTTACACATTATTGGAATTTTCAACGGAACAAGTGAAATAAGTGTGTTGGTTTGGGTGTGTGGTGGCTGCCTTCTAAACACTCACCACTTAACTCATGTTAGTAATTAGAGGTAATTAACAACCCCTCTGTTTCAAACAAATAATTGTTATTACACTTGCCTAAAGCTTTCCAAAATATTTAGCAATTTACTTCATTTTGCCTCTTTTATCAAGAGCCAATCTTAGGTTAGAAAGAGAGAGTATTCCTTCAGTAGGCAAAAATAATCCCTTAAAGTGAATCCACAAAAGGAGCTTTAATGGCTAAGGCTATGAAACTGGTCAACTACCATAACTGAAATACTTGTCAGAGCCAAATTATCTTAGAGATTTAGACTGGTGAATATGTTTTACCTGTCAAGAACCCTTAGATTCACACACGATATTTATGAGAATTAGAATAAGAATCTGTTTATCACTTTGATGAGGTCCGATCACTAGCACACATTTTTTAGATTATTTTAGTTGTTACTCTGGTTTGTAACTGAGCGTGAGGAGAGGCTGCCTGAGAAAAAGTTAGTGTTTCAAACAGAACCTAATAGGCACTGAAATGTTTTGCGTTATGATTCCTCAACAAGCTCAAAGCGGCCAAGCAACCAGGTCACGGCTGCTGGGACTGTTCCTGCTACAGATTCGAGAAGCCCTCTATTTGTGGCACTTATTGGCAAAACAAGTTAATTGCGGCAGTGGCCCAGCTGGAGTGAAGCTAAAGCAGACCTGGCTTCTCCCTGGACAGCCTGCAGGGGGTTTTGGATGCACAATACAAAATCACAGGTGCATTAACGCCCAACAGGGACACTGGCCAATGGAAGACAGGTTATGGCAGGGAGCTTCGGGATAAATTTGTTTCCCTTCCTTACCCTTTTAAGACCTAATACTTCACATGGTCTCCCTAAAGATATCCAGGGAAACTGAGCATTTTGGTACTTCTTGGTGTGGTGGGATCTTTTAAGATGTATTTCTTTAAAGTCCCTCCTACTTTGGTGAAGACTATACCCAGTTTGCTTTATTGATAAAATATGTCATACCAATTTTCCCATAATTAAGTTTATCCTCTTGTTTATTATTTATGTTTTAATTTATTTAAAAACTATGGACTGAGTGCCTACTATGTGCTAGTAACTATTCAGGATATAGCACAAAAAATAACTAAAAAAGTTTCTGCCTTCATGGAGTTTACATTTTAATATTAGTAAAATAAACATAGAAATACATACACATTTAGTAATAGCAGGTAGAAATAAGTGGTGTGTACAAAAGTGAGGCGGGGCAAGGAGGCATGTGTTGACTAGGGAAGATCACTTCAAGGATCAGACACTTTCATTCTCAATGAGGAAGCATTATAAAGAACTTTGTCAAATGAGCTGAAACCAAACCATAGATTTTTTTTGTGACTTCTACTTCTTGGTAAATCCACTGAAATTGTAAAAATAGTATTAAAAAGTGAGCCAAGAAACCACTTATGGCATTGGCTGTTGTGCCTCAGTGATTGATCGAGGGCCTGTGGACTGAAAGTTCACCAACTACATTAGCATCCTCTTCATCTTATCCATCCAAAGTTGGGTATCAAGAAAATGTTGTTAGTATGATTGGCATAAAAACAGACATATGGATATATGGAACAGAATATAGACCCCAGAAATAAATCCATGGCTATATGGTCATTTAATTTATGAATTAAGAGCCAAAAATACTGAGTTGGCCAAAAAAGTCCATTTAGTTGTTCTTGTAAAAGACACATTTTTCATTTTTCCAATAACATTATTGATGTGGATATTTTGAGTATGTCAACTGTCTCCCACTATTGGCTTCTAGTAGATAGAGGCCAGGGCTGCTGCTAACACCCTCCAATGTGTAAGACAGCCCACAGCAAAGAATTATTTGGCCAAAATGTCAGTAGTACCAAGAAACTTCTCAAACCACTTTTGACATTTCAATCAGTTGTGGCACCTTCTCCATACACTACACAAATCATTTTATTGCATTTCAGTTATGTTTTTACCTTTCTTGAAATAATTAAGCATGATATGCAAAAACTGTTGCATATTTTCTTCCAACTTCAATATTAAAATGGCTACACAAAAATTCAGCAATTTTGATGTTTTTTTAAGTGCATGCTGATATGACAGCTGTCACAATACAGTCTAACAAAATTGTTTCAAATAAAGTTAAAGACAACTAAGCACACTACAGCCATCATGTGGAAAAAAAAACTAAATGAACTTTTTCACCAACACAATACAGTGGGGAAAGGACAGTCTCTTCAGTAAATTGTGTTGGGAAAACTGAACAGCCACAAGCAAAAGAATGGCTAGACTATCTTAAACCATACACAAATATTAACTCAAAATGGAGTGAAAATGTGAATGTAAGATATGAAGACATAAAACTCCTAGACAATATAGGGAATAAGTTTCATGACACCAGTCCCAGCAATCATTGTTTATGACTCCAAAAGAAAAGGCAATAAAAGCAAAGTAAATAAGTGGGATTATATCAAATGAAAAAGCCTCTGAACAGCAAAGGAAACTATCAACAAAAGTAAAACACAACCTATTGAATGGGAGAAAATATTTGCAAATCATATATCCAATAAGGGATTGATATCCAAAACATATAAAGAGCTCATACAACTCAACAGCAAAATAATCAGCATCAAATAAAAATGGGCAGGAGATCCGAATAGACATTTTTCTAAAGAAGACATACAGATGACCAAAAGGCACATAAAAATACTCAGTGTCACTAATCTCAGGAAATTCAAAATTAAATCACAAAATCATATCGCTTTGCACCTTTTAGAATGGCTTTTATCAAAAAGACAAGAGATAAGGATTAGAAAGGTGTGGAGAAAGGGAATTTTGGTGCACTGCTGGTAGGGACTGTAAACTAGTGCAGCCCCTATGTAAAAACAATATGGGGTTTCTCAAAAACGAAAAATAGAACTACCATGAAATTCAGCGATTCCACTTCTGGATATTTAGCTGAAGAAAACAACAACTAATTTGACAACATACATAAACTCCTATGTTCACTGCAGCATTATTTACAATAGCCAAGACATGGAAACAACATTAAGTGCCCACTAATGGAGGAATGGATAAACAAATGGAGCACGCCTACACACAAATCCTGCTCACCCATAAAAAAGGAATGAAATCTTACCATTTGCAACAACATGGGTAGACCTTGAGAGTATTATTCTAAGTGAAGTAAGTCAGACAGAGAAAGATAAATTTCATATCATTTCACTTGCATAGAAATCTAAAAACACGAAACAAGCAAGCCAAACGAAACTCACAGATACGGAGAACAGATTGGTGGTTGTCAGAGGGGATGGGGCTGGAGTGGCCAGAATGAGTGAAGCGGGTCAAGAGGGATGAACTTTCAGGTATAAAAGAAATTCAAGTCATGGGGATATAATGTACAGCATGGTGACTACAGTTAGGAATGTTGTGCCGCATGTATAAAAGTTACTAAGAGAGGCCTGGCTGGTGTAGCTCGGTGGATTGAGCACTGGCTTGTGAACCAAGGTGGCGCTGGTTCAATTGCCAGTGGGGGCACATGCCTGGGTTGCGGGCCAGGTCCCAGTGGGGGGCATGCATGAGGCAACCACACATTGATGTTTCTCTCCGTATCTCTTTTCCCTCCCCCTCTCTAAAAATAAAATCTTTTAAAAAGTTATTAAGAGAATAAATCTTAAAAGATTTTAATCATGAGAAAAAATTGTAACTTCCAATGATGCCAAATGTGGTTTTCATTTTGCAGTATACAAACATGAAACCACATTGCGTACATGAAACCGATATTATTTTATTCTTTTCTATTAAGTTTACTGGGGCAACATGGGCAAATAAACTACATAGGTCTTAGATGTACAACCCAGGAACGCATCCTCTACATACTATATTGCATGTTCACCACCCCAAGTCTCCTTCCAGGTCAAGTCTCCTTCCATCACCATTCATTTTTAACAGGTCATGCATAATTCCTTCCTTTTAAGGCGTGGACTAGGATAAGATACTAAACATTTCTAAAATTTGCATTTAATGAATCGCTCAATTATTTTTAGAGCTACACATGATCATGTCTAAAAATATTTTTTGGATAAAAACATCTCAGGATTTTACGTAAATCCCTTACTACCATTTATCTTATCTCTGCTTCTCCTGTGTCAGCTCTTATACTGCCTTTTCCATCACCATGTATTCCCCTACCTCTAGCGTATCCCAGTCTACAGCCAACCACCCGCCCTTCTACATCAATCTATCCCCTCTTGCTCTTCCTTAAGGCATCTCGTATTGTCTGTTGAGCATTAGGGCACATTATTGAAAGAAATGTGCACTGCAACCTGAGTAATAAGAATAATTAAAGAACCTCTATGCCGGGTGGAAATGGGAGGGAGGTGGGGAGAGCTGGGGTGGTGGGCTGGGGTGGGAGTAAAAGACAGAAAACTGTACAAGATCAACAATTAAAATAAAAATTTTTTAAAAAAGAACCTCTATGTCTTACAGTTCTAATTCCTTCTAAGGCTTTAAATTTCCTGGTTATTTTGATGAAACCTTAATATAAAAATATTTTTATAAAAATACAGCCATTTTTCATTTGCTGGATATTTCATATTTTATTTATTTTTATTTATTTTACTAAATGATAACATTAAAATTGTAGTTGTAAAGATTTTAAGCCTGGACAATAATTTAAAATACATTGTATTGTCTATGAGCATTTAAATCAGGAAACCTAGTATTAGGCTAATTAATCTGTGTAATAGTTACTTAATCGTAATTTGCCCTTAGTTCTGCATAATAGAGAATTCATTTTCTTCCAATAATGTCATATGTATTGATGGGTATTAGGAAGTATGAAATGGTTACCTTTATTTGGATCTAATGTGCATTTTACTTTTATCCTCTTTTATCGTTTTATTACTTTATAAAAAATGATAATTATATAGGTAGTTTTTAATTATTATTAAAAGTACATTTTTATGTAAGTTTCCTTGATTTTTTGATAATATATTTAACCAAAGCATTCTTGGAGAAAATACAAGATACTATTAACACTTAAAATGACTACAACATTAAATTTATGACAAAAGAAAGGGATAAGATTAGTTTCAAAAATATATTCTGAAAATCTTTTGAATATCATTTGAATAAATGTTTTTGATAATAATGAAAAGATAGAAAAGAAATGATAATCCATTTTTGAACTGCTTCTGAACTAAAATGATACTATTATTAAAATACTGCATAGAATATTTAAATTGATATGTTCTCAGAAATTTCAATATAGTCAAGAAAAATGACTTAAATGGAGTCTGTTATCATGTTATCTTAAATACAATAAGGCAATTTTGGTCCTGCAGGAATAGAATATTTCTGTGTATATTACTATTAGTCTTATAAGAAGGGGATATGACTACCCTCCCACTTTTACTTATTTTCTTTCTCTGTTAAATTAAGACTGTAATATAATCAGATAAAAGATGAGGAGGCTCCAGGGCAACCTAGTTAACTGCTAGGACAAAGGCATTCAGTTCTTCCTTGTTGCAATGATGTGAGATTATGGGGAAATAGGAGAGGGGTATTTGCTGGGCAAAAGAAAGATTCTTGATAAATGAAAGTTTGAAAACTCTGTGGACCCAGGTTTTACCTAGGTGGGTTGTAAATACCCTCCCTTCAATATTGAAAACATTGGCTTTAGAGGCCCATCTATTTTTAGAGGGAAAAACAGCTGAGATTATATGTTTGGAACCTCCTTTACCTAATTTCTCTGTGAAGATTCTTAAAATATTCTCTTCCCTAATTTAGTTATGAAATTAATAAATAACTGTTTAACAGGGTAGCATCTATAAGGTGATCATTTATGATTCATGATATATGAGTGAAGTTTGCTTTCAAATTTTAATGATATATTTAAGCTAATTAAAGACTATACATTAATTTGTTACCAGTGGTATTTAGCTAGGACAGAGAGCAAAGGGAACTAAACATTGAGTTTAATAAACTAGAAAGCATAAGCCAACTTGCTAGCCAGGAAGATACAAGGCCACACTCCCAGGGACCACAGCACTGTACTCTGCCAAAAGGATTAATAATCCTCCCTACCCCCAGTCAGGTGCCAGATTGCCAGGTGGGAGTAGGGGAAGGCAAGTACACACAGAACAGAAATCAAAATGGCACAGGGGAGGTGCTGGACCAGAGTGGCCTGTCAGTCTAGCCTGAGGAAAGAAGGGATTTGTTGGTAGGTGGACCCATTCAAAGCACATAAAAGTTTGGGAAGTTGATCAGTCATTCTGAGGA
Organism: Glossophaga mutica; assembly: GCA_039655065.1. Taxonomy (NCBI): domain Eukaryota; kingdom Metazoa; phylum Chordata; class Mammalia; order Chiroptera; family Phyllostomidae; genus Glossophaga; species Glossophaga mutica. Next base: position 86,733,700 of record CM077311.1, read on the forward strand.
AGCACCTGGTCTATCCCAAACCCAAGATAACATAATCCAAGGGGAACAAAGAAGCTCTCCCTCTCTCTCTTGCCTGGGTGACCCACACTTGCCCTGGGCATTTGTACATCCTCTCTCCATGACCTATGTGACCTTAGGAGCCATACGGTCTATGGCCATGGAAGTCCACATGCAGGCTCCAGGAGGAAGCCTGAATTAGACTCCAGCTAGAAACTCACACAAGCTAGGCAGATGCTGGAGTGAACTGTACTTGAATATGGAGGATAAACTCTGGGCAGTGGCTTTCGTCCTGGCCCTACTGAAGACAAGATTGTACCTTTTCCATGGCAATATGGATGGAGATGGGACATTGGGAAGTCAGAAAGGAAAGCCCCTTAATCATATATTATCAATAAACCACACCACAGAGTTACATCTTCCCATGCAGGTCCCAGGAAATTATTTTCCTTTAGATACCGCAATAGCCCACTTCCACTGGTAACATATAGCCTTCCACCAGTAACAAATCTACTGGAAAACATAACTCTTACTTATGCTCATTCTCCATAGATATCATATTAAAACTATCCAGCAGTTTGGGAGATAGTCTTTTAAGTCAAAACAATTATCATCCAAAACAGAAATTATATGAAAATGAAATATCCAAAAACTGTACACTTCCTTAAGTTGGTCCTTAATTTTGCCTTTATAATGAAATCTTCTGAGGGGAGTATAAACAAAAAGGTTTGCACATGTGTTCAAGTGGGGATATAGATTGTGGATTCATTTGGAGTAAAGAAACTGAAAAAGCAATTTGCTTTTAAATCAGTGTTTCATAAGTTGCCACCTTTGCCTGAACAAAAATTACTAAAACATTTAGAGCATAAACTTACACTAAGGTGCAAGGTTCAGAATATACCCAGAAATAAAATAGAAAAAAACTTACTGTATTATTCTTCAATTTCTGTCTCAAAATTGTGTATATGCAAATAGTTTTCTTGCATTATCTTGTAAGAAGGTGGTAAGCCTTCTACCGACTATAAGATTTAAATATATGTGTGTGTGTGTATATATTATATATATAAAATATATAAAATCCTTGTTCAACAACTAGCTCTGTCAAAGCAAAAATCCCCAGATATAGTTAAACAAACAAGACAGGCTTCATTCAAAGCTATTACAAGAGGTGAGGGAAGCCAGACTCTGAGCTTAACTCCACTGAGACAAAGGGCAGGAGAGTCTGGAAGAGCCTGTGCAGAGGGATCTAGGTCATCCGTGTTTTCCAAGTGGCCTAACCCAAAAGGAAATTAAGCTGTTTCTTATTTTTTTTTGACAGCAGGCAGTTTTACAACTTGGAACAAGGGGCCCCCAAAAGTGAGGCTCCTACCAACCACAGAGCCTTAGGGTGCTATCTTCCTTGATAATAACATTTCGAAGGTCCTTGGGAAAAACAACCTTGGGTTATAAAACTGGCAGGAAACTTTTCAGAAAGATTTACATCTCAAAGGTGTACAGAAAGGATTAAAAATTTTTCTAAGTTAAATTCTCTAAGAAAAAGGAGGTCATGGCCTAGAATCAGGAAGGAGCCTGTATAAAGGACAGCCAAGGCAAATGTTTAGCTCAGCTTGATCAGCATTCACAGACACGGTCACAAGCATGTTCTTATGTAGTAGCAAAATAATGGTGATAATAAGCAGGTGTTATGTGCTCATTATCTTTAGTAATCTTAATTTGTCCTTAAATCAACCCTATGCTCCCTTTCCTATCATTATTCCAGGTTTAAGATAAAAAACCTGAAACTCAGATACTTTAACTTGCAGAAAAGTGTTATCTTCTAAGTTCCTATAGAAACAAATAACAAATAATAAAAATAAGTTGAAAAGAATAAAAATGCAACCATTGGCCTCAATGCAAAAAAGGATTTGTATATGATAAAACTTGCATTTTCAGTAATTGGGTCAACTATACATCATTTAATAAATGATGCCAGTATATGGATCAATCAAGATGAATACAGATGGATTTAGAAATGACACAGAAGTATTTGAAGAGCAAAGAGGAAAGTTGTCTTTTGTTCACTAATTATTTCTGTTCTCATACAAATTGTAGAACATAAAATCAACATATAAAAATCAGTGTCTTTTCCATACACTAACAACAAAATATCTGAAAAAGAGATAAAAAAAACCTATCCCATTCATAGTAGCATCAAGAATAGTAAAATGCATATGATCAATATGCCAAGGGGTTGAAAGATCTCTTCAATAAAAACTAAAAAATTGGTGGAAAAAACTGAAGAAAACAAATTGAAAGATATCCCATGTTCATGGATTAACATGTACATGAATATTATCATTAAGAACTAACATTATTAAAAAGTCCATTCTACCCAAGCTGTCTATAGTGTCAATATAATGCCTATCAAAATCCCAATGGCATATTTTAGAAAAATAGAAAAAATAATTCTAATATTTGTGTGGAACCTTGCATAACCAAAAGCAATCATGAAAAAGAGCAAACCCACACTCCCTGATTCCAAACTATATTACAAAACTATAGAAATTAGAGCCAAAAGAAAAATTAAAACAGTACTGATATAAAAATAGACAAATGAATGAAACAGAATCAAAAGCCCAGAAATAAGCCCTACGGGTGCAGTCCAGTAACATTTGACAAGGGAGTCAAACACAATGTAGAAAGGCTAGTCTCTTCAACAAACAGTGCTGTCATATCTGGGTTACCTCATGCAGAAAAACATTACTGGACCCTTATCTTGCACGATTCACAAAAATTAACTAGAAATGGATTACAGACTGAAACATAAGACCTGACACCATAAAACTCCTAGAAGAAAACATAAGGAAGAATCTCCTTGATATTGATCTGGGTAATAATTTTTTTGGATATGATACCAAAAGTACAAGCAACAAAGCAAAAATCAACAAATGGGACTTTAAAAAGTTCTTTAAATCCTCTAAGTAATGCATTTTAGATAGAAATTAGGAAAACCATTGCTAAATTGCAGATTCATTTGTCTGAACAGTCAATTTCTGCTATTAATAGTCAGTGTTCCAGGTATTGAAAGCCTTTAAAAATCAATGAATATTGTTCCTGTGTTATTGTCAGGCTTCAGACCACATAGCACTACATCACAGATTTTCAATAAGGTGGTAATTGTGGACAAAATTGCAATGATGACATACTCAGTATTGATACATTTTCATAATGTTTATGGTCACTGAGAATTGTTTCAAGCTCCATTTTCTTAGGTAGGGCTGGGAAATAGTTTCGAAATTATGGGTTGGAGTAAGTGGACTTAAAATTTTATGCTAATAATCAGACTTGTTCCTCTTAAGGAACTATTTATTCTTCATAGTCCGTGACTTTACCATCACGGCATCCTTTCCCGGCATCCTCCCTTCTACCCCTTCCCCGCTGATAACCCTCCATGTGATCTCCATTTCTGTAATTCTGTTCCTGTTCTATTGTTTGCTTAGTTTTTTTTTTGTTTGTTTGCTTTTTAGGTTCAGTTGTTAATAGTTGTGAGTTTGTTGTCATTTTACTGTTCATATTTTTATCATCTTCTTTTCTTAGATAAGTCACTTTAATATTTCTCATAAAAAGGGAAGCACACACCAAGACACATCATAATTCCATTACCCAAGATTAAAGATAAGGACAGAATCTTAAAAGCAGCAAGAGAAAAAGGTGTGACTTTTCTAAATCTTTGTGTTCCCTTTCTTTTTCTTAACAGTTTGATCTTTGTCATTTCTTCTTGTGTTACTATAAGCAGCCAAGAGGAACTAGACTGCTCTTTCAACACTCTCTGTACATGTTTCTTCAGCCAAATGTCCAGTTTAACATCTTGCAAAGTTCTACCTCTACCTTTCACAAAATGCTAGGATGTGAACCCAATTCAACCTAATTCTTTGCCACATTATAGCAAGGACTGCTTTCTGGCATTTTCCAATAACATATTTCTCATTTCTGTCCAAGACCTCATCAGAATGAACTGTCCTGTTCATATTTCTGCCAACATTCTGTTGAAGATTACTTAGGTATTCTCAAAGAAGATGGGTACCTTCTCTCCAGCTATCCACTTCTGAACTCTCACCAGAAAGACAGAAGCACAGTTCATTCACAGAAATTGGGCTTTTTCTAGCATGTACCTCAAAACTCTTCCAGTTGCTACCCATCAGCCATTTCCACAGCCTCTTCCATGTTTGGTAGGTCTTTGTTATAGCAGTGCCCCAATCCTAGTACCAGTTTCTGTCTTAACCCCATTGCTACTATAACAAAAATGTCAGACTGGGTGGCTTACATACAATAGAAATGTATCTATCACAGTTTGGAAGCTGGGAAGTCTAGACACAAGATGCCAGGAGGTTCAGTTTCTGGTAAGGAGCTGCTTCCTGGCTCAAGGAAGGCCATCTTGCCCCTGAGTCCTCACATGGAAAGAAGTGAAGGGAGCCCTCTGGAGTCTCTTTTATAAGGGTACTAATCCCATTCATGGCAGCTCTGTCCTCAAGACCATTACGATCACTTCCCAAATTTCTTACCTCCAAATACCAATACATCATGGGGTAGAATTTCAACATATGAGTTCATTGAAGACCAAATAGTTAATCCACAGCAGACCTTGACAGGAGTCACTGGAGAGCATTATACTTTCCCCAGAGTAAACAGTAAACACTGCTTATGTGTACTTCTGGAAAGAAATTTCAATTGTTGAAACTGTTGTGTGCTAATACTGCACACACAAATAAAATAGAGAGTGGTACAACTTTGACCAAGACCTATGAGTATCACAGGCACTGCCACCCCTTGCTTTGTATACCACTGATTAAAGGCATTCCTTCCCCAGGTTAACTAAGGGTCAACTTTGGAAAGGGTAAGCGTCATATTACTTGTCTTGACATGTTTTCCAATATAATTAAATGATCACTTATTGGCCTCTGGTAATATAAACTTGAACCCAATGCCTAAATCTGTGTCTCACTCCATGTGGTCTAGGAACTCACTTTTCCTTGGTCTGATTCCCATAGGGCAAATGTAAAATTGCTTTATGGAGGACAGTGCAATCACACTTATTTTTCTGGAGCTTCATTTAGTGATATATGATCATTTTAATTAGTGAAAGAAGTTCTTAATAGGATATAAAAATTAAATTGTTTTCATCTAAAATTTTCCTCGATAGCATGAAAATTTAATTGGAGAAAAATTTAAGTAGGATAAAAGGCAAATTTATGCAGGAAGATGATATTATTAATAACATTTTTTTCTCATTAAAAAACAAGGAAATGTCATAGTTATAGAACATTAAAACCAATTTAAAGATAGTTTTAGTTACACTTTAGTTATACTGCCAAAGTACAAAAAAAGATAGAAACTAATTGTACTCAAAGCAAAAAGTATCTGTAGGAAGGTTTGTTAAAAGGTTTATATCTTTAGGACTCAATCAAAATTTTAATGAGGAATTACAACTGGGACTTGTGAAAGATATAGAACTCTAAATTATTTTTATTAAGGTAAACCCACATAATTGAAACATTGATTTAAGGATTTTAAGATTTAAGCTATTCACCTACATGTGTATATTAAAATATTTTTAAAAGACCATTAAATTTTGTTTGAGTCATTAAGGAATCATTTGCCAAAACATTTTTCAATATTATTGCACTGCATAGGATTTTTCCTTTGATTTTGAATATTTGGAATCTTTTCTTTCTTTTATTATAACTGAAAATATGTTCATCTCAGTTCAATCCTTTTTTAATATTAAAGCTACTAAATCATTGATTACTTTAACTTTTAAGAAACAGTTTCATTTCACATGGTTCCAGCGATTAGTTAAGCATTGTATTTCACACTTACATTAATAACATGATAGATATTTATTACTATTTTTTTTAATTTTTTTTAAGATTTTTAATTTATTTATCTTTAGAGAGGAAGGGTAGGAGAGAGGGAGAGGGAGAGAAATATCAATGTGTGGTTGCCTCTCGTGTGTCCCTTGCTGGGGACTGGCCTGCAACCCAGGCATGTGCCCTGACTGGGAATCGAACCGTGATTGTTTGGTTCACAGGCCCGCGCTCAATCCACTGAGCTACACCAGCCAGGGCATTTATTACTATTTTGATTTAAAAAAATTGGTAAGTGATTTAAAAATGTATCAGTTACTCTTGTTTATGTTTTAAAAGCCTACTAGAATATTTTAATTAAAAATGAGATTTTGGAGGAAAATATTAAAATACTTTTTTATGAATACATAAATGAGCATATGATATAAAGCAATAAATGAAACAAAATAAATTTTCAATAGTGGATTTAATGGTTTGCTAACATCTAAAACTTTGGGACACCCATCATTTAAGTATTGGGCTAAGTCTGATAATGTGACTTATTATAAGGAGTAAATTTTCCTTTATTCCAATGTCAAAAACCAATTATTCCACATTTTGATATTTATGCTATCAGTTTCTTTTGTATAATTGCTTTTTAGAAGATGACACCCAATTTGCATTTAAAAATTTATAAGACTGATTTTCACTCAGTGTGAAACATCTGCAGACTCTTTCCTGAGCCCGCCTAGTATGGCAAACAATCGGACTAGCCAAACTACACATCTGGCATCTTTTATAATCTAAGCGGCCATATGAAGGAACATGCATTTATGTTTTGTAATGAAAAGAAAGTGCCTGAATGTCAACTAGTACACATTAAAGATTATTATCTGAGTTGCCAGGCTTGGGTTATCTGACAGTAAATGTTTTAGCAGCTAATTCTTATGAATTACTGATGTTCTCATCATTTAGCAAATGGCTCACATCACTGTAGTAATTAGCACCCTGCCTCTCCTGCTTATCATAGTTAATGTCTCATGAAAGAGTATAGTTTAGGGACTTTAAAAAAATACATGACCAGATTTGTTTATGCCCCATTGCTAAACAGAATATAATAATCTAGGTTTAAAGGGTAATGTTCAACAAATCTTTATGGTCTTAACAGGGTATATATAGAGCTATCATTTCTCTTTCAGGTATTTCTTTGGAGAATTTAATATGCTTCCAAGTTATCAAAAATCACATCACTTCTAATAGTGCGATTGATTTTTTTTTTTAAGAGATGGTGTTTTTTATTTATTTATTTATTTATTTATTTATTTATTTATTTATTTGTAGAGGAGAAGGGTAGGAAAGAGAGGGAGAGAAATATCAATGTATGGTTGCCTCTCATGTGTCCCCTGCTGGGAACCGGCCTGCAACCCAGGCATGTGCCCTGGCTGGGAATCGAACCTGGATCGTTTGGTTCGCAGGCCCGCGCTCAATCCACTGAGCTACACCAGCCAGGGCGTGCGATTGATTTTAGTCAAGCAAAGAATAATTTTCAAAAGAGTTACCACTGTATAACTAGATTTATGTCTATTATTATTTTTACTAATAGTTATAACTATAAATATTCTACTTAAAATACCTTAAATAATTCTCATCTAAATAAATGTTAAGTATCTAAATACAATAGTAGATATTATGAATATTATACTTTTATTCTCTTTTTGGTTTTTAACTTCAGTTTACAATGCAGTGGTAATGCCTAGGCTTCAGGCATCGTTGTCACCTGGATTACATTTAAAAGTTCTTAAGATGAAAACAATACAGTATACAGGGATTTGGTAATCCTTCAGCAATTTTAATAAGCAAAATTTGTTTTGTTACAATCATCAAATTTGTTAATGTACTTGGTATTGGAAATAACTCCATTTTTTGTAAAAGTTTAGTATTCCCACCACTCAACTAATATTGGCTTCATATATCCTCTCTTAAGGAAGTCATTTAATCCGGGAATAAAATAGCTCCCCAGCAGTTTGTCTATTTCTACCAGCAATAGAATCGTTTCTGATTGTTAGCCAAGTGATTGTGTGTGTTTCTAGGTCCTGGGGTTCTAAGGATGTGATAAGTCAGAAGCCAGAAAAATACACCCAGAAAAAAATCTCTCTTCTACCTCTTTGCTTCTGTCTCTAAAATAATGAAAAATTACACTTGCCTCCTCCCTGTAGTACTTAGGCACTGGGCTATCAAACAGTAAGTGTTCTGGACCAGGAAGTAGCTTTATTGAATGACACAAATTATATCCCTAAATACTTGAGTGGTATGCGTACCTATAGGACAGCATTACATGGAAGTTTGCCTACGGAGTTTGAACTTTAAGCAAAAGAGGATCCTAGCAACCATGAAAAATACATACAAATTATTAATGTTGAATATTAAAATATTCACATAAACATTGAATAAAAAAGTAAAGAGAAAACGTCAAGTGGAAAAAATGCAAATAGTGGTTTTATGAAATAGTGGTCAGTGCCTCTACATAAAATTGAAAGCAGTGGACATGAACTCTTTCACTAGAGTTGTTGATAATCATTGTTTTTCTAAAAAGCATCAGTTCCACTACTCAACCTTCTTTGATTTCCCTGGAGACCCCTTAAACACCAACCCTAGAGCATACCTCAGACCCAGAGTCTCCAGGTCTCTGCAGCTATGTGCGCAGACAGCTTGTGATTGCACAAAAACAGTCTTTATCACTTGGCGTGAAACTTGAGGCTAGTTAATCTCTTCTGGAATTTATTTATTTATTTATTTATTTATTTATTTATTTATAATTTTAATTGTTGTTCTTATACTGTTTTCTGTCTTTTACTCCCATCCCAGCCCACTGCCCCAGTCCTCCCCACCTCCCTCCCATCTCCACCCCCCCAGTTGTTGTTCATGAGTCCTTTATACTTGTTGCTCTAAACCCTTCTCCTCTTCCCCTGAAATTCCCTCCCCTCTCCCCTCTGGTGACTGTCAGCCTGTTCTCAATTTCAATGTCTTTGGTTATATTATGCTTGTTTGTTTGTTTTCTTGATTAGGTTCCTGTTAAAGGTGAGATCATATTGTATTTGTCCTTCACCACCTGGAATTTAAAACATGACCAAACTTGTCTAAACTCTATACATTGTAGAAACTCTTGCACTAGTTCATGATACTCATTGAAACCATGATATCACTTCTATCATCATCATAACCACACACACTCAACCATAGCAATCATGTTTTTAGATTCTCACTTTAATAGTGAGTCTTTATTCTACATCCAGGGTTAAATCAGCACAATTTTATGGGTCTCTACTAAAGCATCTGTTTTTCTGTTCGGCACAACCCTAACCTATACAATCCAAACAGAAGTCAGCATCAACATTTCTTTGGTGATCCAAGCTAGAATCTTTAGTGTGGTAGATAAGTCAATCAAAATATACTTATTGAAGTGCGCTCTATATCCAACCACATGTTGCTGATGCAAAGAACATAATAATGAACAAGACACACTGAATCTCCACCCTCAAGTGATGAGCTGTTCTCTTTCTATTCAGGGGACTCAGGCAAAAATGAAAACACACAAAACACACAGAAAAATAACAGATAAAACTCTCTTGGTACTAATGAAAGATAGTTTAGGATATGTGGCAGAATTTGGAGATGGAGAAGAGCTGAGTACTCCCAGAGCCAGTGTAGTAATGATGATCTGTTTGAGAAGATACCTGATTTGCAGACACAGTCATGCAAAGATTTGGGAGAATAGGATTTTTAAGCAGAAAAGAGTGAGTACAATGAACTTGATAATAGGATGAGTACATTGTGTTGCATGAACAAAAAGTAGGCAAATTAAGACTGGAGCAGAAGTTCCCAGGATGAAAGGATAAAGATGAAAGACAGTGGGGTCCCGTGTCTGTGGGGCCAGTGAGGGTAAGCAGGTGATAGAAATAGTTTTTGATGAACCCACTGGCCTCAACTACTTATACATGTAGCTCATCAAATGAGCCCTTATATCATTTGAGCTGATGGGATTTAGCTCTTCCAAATATTGATTCTACTTAAGTGTTTAGAAGTGAAATCCTTAGCAGAGGAGTTTCCTGAAAGAGTAGCCCATAATGAAAGGGGTCGATAGTGGTATGGTAAGGTTTGGGGCTCACCTCCCTTGGCTTTACATTCTATTTTCTCCTTAACTCCTAAGGATCAAGGCTGAGCCCAACTTTTTAACTCCTCTCTGACACAAGTTACTAGGCAGAATAGCTGATAACCTCAAGGTAACATGAAAACACTGGTCAAAATAACTAGGCCTCTCAAACAAAAAACAACAAGCTACATACAACCTGTAGCACCGAAGCAGACTTACTGAAAGAAGAAAAAAGGCATTTATTTATTTTTTTTAATATTTTATTTATTTATTTATTTATTTATTTACTTATCTCTAGATGGGAAGGGAAGGAGAGAGGGAGAGAAACATCAATGTGCGGTTGCCTCTTGTATGTCCCCTGCCGGGAACTGGCCTGGCAACCCAGGCATGTGCCCTGACTGGGAATCGAACCGCGATCCTTTGGTTCGCAGGCCCGCGCTCAATCCACTGAGCTACACCAGCCAGGGAAAAAAGGCATTTAAAATATGCCGAAATATATACAAAGAGTTAAGGAACCTATAAACAGCCTGAGATAATGCAAGACACGATAATGAAGGCCTGAGTGAAACGTGACTGGTCAGTAAGATGGAGAGCTAGAAAAATAAACACCCTGTCTTGCCAGGCCCACTCTGCTGCGCCACACCATCACCAGCTGGGTCACTGTGGAGAGGCCGGTAGACTCTGGCCCTGCCCCATAGGAGACCTGCGCAAGCGCACGCTTCCGACTCAAGTGCAGCTGCTGACTCCAGAGGACGAAGGTACTGTGATAGTTCCATGTGCTCCCACTCCCAGGAACCCAACTCTGCTGCCACTCTGGGTGCAGGTGAGCTGGACCTGGCACCAGGAAGAATTTGCCTTGGGCAGAACTTACTCCCAAAAGCAAAAAAGGAGAACAGGAGAACCCCAGCGGCCTTTGTCTCTGAGGACCCCGACAGCACTAGCCTCCACGGCCACACGCTGGACTTCAGCACTGTTGTTCGCAAAAGATCGCCACAGCCTTTGGTGGCACTGAACAGGTGACAGAGCTGCAAGGACACTACAGTGCCCTAGTGAATCAGGAATGGGATGGCACACCCCACCCAGCTGGCACACTCACTGCCACCTTCCGGGGACAGTGTTTCCCCAGCAAAGCCAGTGTGAATGCTGGGCCACGTGACTGATTTCTCTAATGTGCAGTCGTAGGCACAAAATGATCAGAAACACAAAAACAAGGAAACATGGCACCACTAAAGGAAGACAGTTTTTCAGTAACAAATTATTTTAAGAAGTTGGAAGTATAGAAATAATCCGATAAATACAAGTTTAACAGAGAAGGGCTCGTGACTCAGTCAAGTTTCTTGGTCGGAGATGGCATTTGAGCTAGGCCGTGTAGATCTGGGTAGACTGAGGAAAAAAGAGGACCAACATGTACTATGTACCTGACACCCTACACACTTTATATAACTTAATCCTACCAAAAGCGCATGAACTGAGGCCCCGGCGTTTTAAGTCAATAACCATGGCTCACACAGCCCCATTTGCAGAGTGCATATCCAGACCCAGGTACAACCTGAAAGCACGTGGATTTTCTGTTACACGGTGTTAAAAAATATATTGTACCTGAAGACAGGCATGAAAGATTAGCCAAAATTCAGGGTCAGGGAAGGGAAGGAAAAAAAAAAAACAAAAAAAAAACAAAAAAACAAACAAAAAAAAGCACCTTGGTTAAAGCATCCAGACTTTGTCTAGAATAATTTGACTGAGACAAATGATTGTTTTGGGAGGAAAGGCTAAAAGAATGCTAAAGGTAAGTGGAAGGTGGGGATTTAATGGTGAACTTCCATTACACATTTAGAGTAATTGTCGGCTGGAGGAAGCAAGTTACAAAAATATCAGTTTAGGAAGATTAACATTATGTTGATGAGCATAAGTGACTGAACAGAAAAATAAAGGCAAGGATACCTGTTAATTACAACAACAACAATAATAAATCTGATATGAGTTTGAAAACATTTTCTAAGAATCTTAAGAACTGAAATGTTATAAAAAATTTTAAAAAGTCTATGTTCAATCAACTATATAGTGTTTTTATTTTTAGGTCAGAAAACTACCTTGAAAGTATTTCAAAAGCAATTGGACTACTTTATTTTTTGTAATCACAGCAAATATAAAAATATATTGTAAACAAAATGCCCCTTATACTTCTGCAATATGGAATATAAAATGCAGCATATTCTTATTTATTTTAACATTTTTACAATGCTTACATCATTGCCAATATTATTTACTGATTCAGTTCTCACAACAGTTCTATGAGACCCATACTATTGTAGCTTCATTTAACAGAGAGATGAACTTAGGCACAGACAGGTTAAGTATTGGGTTGGCCAAAAAAGTCCATTACATATTTTTCTGTAAAATAAAACACACATTTTGCATTTTTACTGGTAACTTTGTTGATTTGGATATTTTGAGTAGGTGGGCTATCTCCTGCTATTGGCTTCTAGTGGGTAGAGTTCAGGGGTGCTGCTAAACATCTTTCAATATATAAAACAGTCTCACAGCAAAGAATTATTTGGCCAAAATGTCAGTAGTACAAAGAAACCTCGCAAACCACTTTTGACATATTTAATTGGTCACAGCACCTTCTCTATACACTATACAAATCTTTTTATTTGCATTCGAGGTCTGGTTTTACATTTCTTGAAATAATAAAGCATAACATGCCAAAAATGTTGCATGTTTTCTTCCATCTTCAATATTAAAATGGCTGCACAAAAATCCACCAATTTTGATAAGTTTTTTTAAAAAAATGCACGCTGATATGACAGTTGTCACAATACAATCTAACAAAATTGTTCCAAATGAAGGTGAAGACTACTAAGACCTACTAGAGCTGTCGTACAGAAAAAATGTAACAGACTTTAACCAACCCAATAACTTACCCAAGCAAACACAGCTAGTAAACCTGGGATTTGACTTAGTAAAGCTCTAAGGACTAGACTGTTAACATCATTTTACTCTGTTGACTTTCTATTGCTCCTAATTAAAAAGATGGATGCTATGATGTGGTAGGCACATTTAATGATTTTGACTCCTCAATTTTTCTAAAAAAAACAAGTGGTCTATATTACTCAGTGTATGGAAATATTATTATTTTTTTCTGTAAGTTCTATACATAAAGTTTTGATTTTGTGGGCATAATTATGATTTTCCCATATTGACATAAGGTAATTCTTGATTTAAAGAATATATAATTAAAGAGGTCATCAAATTAGAGAAGTTGCACAGGTCCAATAGGAAGGTCCTCCTTCCTATTTGGAAGGAGGGAATAGGTTGAAGTGCAAATAAATTCAAACTGACATGTATTTTGAGTGCCTATTATGTTGAAGACATTGTGACTGTTAACAAAAATGTGTAATATATTTTATCTGTCTTCAGAGAGATGGCAATATAGTGTGGTAGACTAAATGAGAATGCAGACAATGACCATGATAATAAGATGAGTGCAATTAAGGTGTACAAACAGAGTCGTGATTTAAATGAGGGAAAGATCAAACTCAGGTGAGGAGATCAGAGAACGCCCTGGGGGGAAGGTAGTCTCTAATGTCAACGGAAGACATGAGTATAATTTCAACAGGCTTAGGACCACAGAAATATCGTCTAGAGAAAAGGAAAAGTGTGAGCTGGGACAGGAGACCAAGACCTAAGTGGCTAATGCAGTATGCCTGCAAGCTGTGCTAACATGGACTGTAGCAAAAATGTTATAGGGCCTAATACAAGGTCCACACAAAACAAAGGCCTGCAGTGGCCTGTTCTTTGCCTAGGTACAAATGCCTCAGACTAGTCAAATGGGAATCGTCAAACCACTGCAAATCTTCATTTTGTTTTGGGCAATACAGAGGTTAGGAAGAGGGTGAAATTGGAGAACTATTTCTGAATTAAAATAATTTTAATTTAGAGATGAAAGCTAGGGAAGAGAGACATGTGAAGGGCAACTTTAAGGTACCAAATGATTAGAGCTCAATGATGATATTAAAATGAAGAAGAACATGGAAATCAAGATCAAGAATGGGGAAAAGTTTGCTGATGGACCCAGTAAATTTGCAACCCTGAGGAGGACGTGGCAACAGAGCCCTCGTTCATTGCTGGTGGGAATGCAAAGTGGTACAGCTACTTTGGAAGCAGTTTGAGGTTTCTCAAAAAATTAATGTATTCTTTCTATGTGGCCCTGCAACCTTGCTCCTTTGTATTTACCTGAAGGAACTGAGAACATGTCCACTCAGAAATCTGCATATGGATGTTATAGTAGCTTTATTCGTGACCACCAAAATTTGGAAGCAACCAGGACGTCTTTCTCTTTGTGAATGGATAAATAAATTGTGCTACATTTAGACAATGGGGTATTACTCAGCTCATTCATTAAGTTATGTAATGTCTAATCACTGGGGTGTACACCTGAAATTAATATAACAATGTATGTCAACTGTAATTTCTAAAAAATGATTCAAAAAGAAAAAAAATCAAAAAATAAAAAGAAATGATCTATCAAGCCATGAAAAGACATAGAGGAAACTTAAATGTGTATTACCAAGTGAAAAAGCCAATCTGAAAAGGCTACGCATTGTGTAATTCCAACTATGTGACATTCTGGAAAAGGCAAAATTCTGGGACAATAAAAAGTTTGATACTTTCCAGTGCTTGAAGGTTGGGGTGAAATAAATAGAAAGGGCACAGAGGATTTTTAGGGCAGTGAAAATATAAGACTCTGTTTGATGCCATAAGGATGGATACATGCTATTATATATTTGCCCAAACCCGTACCCTGCACAGCACCAGGAGTGATGCATAAACTGTGGAGTTCGGGTGATTATGATGTGTCAGTGTAGGTTTATCAAGTGTAACGAATATACACACCACTCCAATAGGGAATGTGGGTCATGGGGAGGTGTGTGTGGAGTTGGGGCTATGTTGGAAATCTCAGCACCTTCCCCTCAGTTTTCTGTAAACTTAAAATGGTTCTGAAAGTATTCTTAATTAAAAATCATCAGCACACATTCAAAGGAGGCATATAACAAAATAAGACTTCATGCATCAGAATAAGAAAACAAAAAAGAGAACATCTTAAAATATTAAAATTTTGAAATTATCATATAGCTTTAGGCTAAACACAAATATTTAAATAAATAAAAAACTAAAAGCAACAAATGAACAAGACAAAACAACAGAAACACAGACACAGACAACAGTGTGGGAAGGGAGTGTGGGAGGGTACCAAAGGGTAAGGGGGTCAAATATCTGCTGACAGAAGATGATTTGACTTTGGGAGGTGGGCACATAATGCAATACATGGACCATGTATCATAGATATGTACACTTAAAAACTATATAATATTAATGTCACCCACATAAATTTAATTAAAATCATTAAAAAATTAAATATAAGCTTGAAAATATTGGGGGGGAATAAGAAACCATGAACAGGACTGTTAATTTTGAAAAATAAATCTTTAAAAATCTATAATTTTTAAAACTGAAATTAAAAGCTTAGTGGATTTTTTTAGCTAATTTAGTAAACTAAAGCTTTTTTTTTAATTTTTGTAAAAAAATTATTTATTTTTTGAGCGAGGGGAAGGGAGGAAGAAAAAGAGGGAGAGAAACATCAAGGTGTGGTTGCCTTTCACATGTCCCCCACTGGGGACCTGACCTCCAACCCAGGCATGTGCTCTGACTGGGAATTGAACCGACTACCCTTTGGTTCGCAGGCCAGCATTCAATCCAGTGAGCCACACCAGCCAGAACTAGAGCTAAATTTAAAAGAACAATCCATCCCTTTACTTTTAGTCTGTTTCTTTCACTCTGAGGTGGGTCTCATGAAGACAGCATGTACATGGGTCTCATTTTCTTATCTATTCAGCTACCCTATGTCTTTTGATTGGAGCATGTAAGCCATTTATAGTTAAAGTGATTATTTGTAGATCGAGATTTATTGCCATTTTATTTTTTAAACTATTTTCCTCTATTTTTTTCCTTCTTCTTCTTAAAGCAAGCCCTTTAGCATTTGTTGCAATACTGGTTTGGTGGTACCAAACTACTTTAGCTTGTTCTTGTCTGGGAAAGAAGTTAAGAGACATGAGGCTAGAGTGAGAAAGTCCAACATATATTTAATATGTTCATGACAAAATATGACTTATCTATTAGTTTTTATTGTTTTGATCTCATATATCCTGCTATTCTACATAAAGAATACAGGCTTATAATTTATAAATAGGAAATGTATTTTTGTAAAATAAATCTCTGCCTATGAATTTTTCAAATGCAATATATTTTAGTAATTACCAAAAATAGGCACAACTGATAAGTGAGAATCAAATGAAAATAAGTTTTCTCTAGGAAGTAATGGATTATTCTCCTTCATTTCTTCATACAATGATCTCTAAAAGAAATAAAAGGAATAAATTGGTCTTTATATGTTTTCTACTCAATTTGTTATTTATATACTCCATACTTAAAATCCAGCTATATTGATTTTGTTTTTTTAAATTAGCCACAATATTTAAATTCTCTTATGATCATGATACTTATTTTAAAACTATTTATTCCTCTGTATTCTTGAAATAGCATGAAATATATTGTGAAGTTCTGTTACATGTGTATTTTAATCAAACCCTGCCAAAGAGAGCTTTGATAACCCTTTATAACGTCTGGTTTTTTAAAGATTTTATTTATTTATTTTTAGAGAGAAGGGAAGGAGGAGAGAAAGAGAGGGAAAGAAACATCTATCAGCTGCCTCTTGGATGTCCCCAACTAGGGACCTGGCCCACAACCCAGGAATGTGCCCTGACCAGGAATCAAACTGGTGACCTACTGGTTCACAGGCCAGTGCTCAATCCACCAAGCCACACCAGCCTGGGTGAGAACTTTGATAAGTATCAAAAGAACATACAAACAAAATTAAAACACCAGAGTATCAAAGAGTAAGAAGGAATATGTTATGCTGAAGATTTGTTCACATCAATTGACATATAATGTCTTTACCTTGTGAGGATTTTTTTCCAAACCCATTTTAATGACAAGCTTAAAAATATTTCCAAAATCAAAATATTCTATGTCAATATCCTGCATATCAACAAAAAGGACGAGATGGTCTCTAAAAGGCATATAGTCTTCTAGTAGGAACATTAAAGAGAAGCAGGCAAAAATTAAAGGTATGGCTCCATCAGCAGAACCAAAATTGAGTAAATATCTCTTGTATGTTCCTAGGTACTTGACATTTAGTATTTAACAAAAGGGATTAACATTTTAGAGCATATAAACCACTTATTTCTAATTAATCAAGCAAACAAATGAGCCAGAAGTCTTCCAAATTTAGCACAGAATTAAAAGTAACCCATCATTCTTTTAAATCCTATATGTCTGAGCCAGAAATTAATTTCAAAATAAAAACAAGGAACTATGCAATAATTTCTCTACAGACTTCCCAAATTTGAAAGGCAAAGAAATAATTTTAAAAATTAAAGGGGGGGGGAATGTGGGGGAGTGTGGAAGGGAGTGAAGGGGGGAATGGGACAACTATAATAACACAATCAATAAAATATATTTAAAAAAATTAGAAACAAATGAAGAAACAGCCACAAATCCAAAGAATAAAAGACAAAGTATACATGGCAAAATGTGAAATTTATGCCAAGGTAGAAATGGAGCAGAAAAGCACATATACTCACATTTCAGAGATATGGAGTTCCCTAAGAGCACAGGGCAGGGCTCTGAAAGGCCATTGCTGTGATCCTTTGACTACAACGATGAGAGCTGTGGTGGGAGAAGTGAAGACTGTCTCTAGAGACTAAGTATTATGTAACAGAATGGGAATGGAATGGAAGTGACTCTGAAGGACTGGGTGGCCAAAAGGCCCATTATGTTTTTTCTGTATGATGACTCTGGTAATGTTTCATTGTCTTTAACTTCATTCGAAACAATTTTGTTAGATTGTGTTGTGACAGGTGTCATATCAGTGTAAAGTTTTTAAAAAACATCAAAATTGGTGATTTCTATTGCAGACATTTTAGTATTGAAGATGAAAGAAAATATGCAACATTTTTGGTGTATTATGCTTTATTATTTCAAGAAAGCTAAAAATGCAGCTCAAATGTGAAAAAAAGAGATTTGTGCAGTGTATAGAGAAGGTGCCATGACCAATCGAATGTATCAAAAGTGGTTTGTGAAGTTTCTTGGTACTATTGACATTTTTGCCAAATAATTCTTTGCTGCAGGGCTGTTTTATATATTGAAAGATGTTTAGCAGCACCCCTGGCCTCTACCCACTAGAAGCCAATAGGAGGAGATAGCCCACCTACTCAAAATATCCAAATCAATAAAGTTATTGATGAAAACGAAAGATATGTCACTTATTTAATGGAAAAAATGTAACAGACTTTTTGGCTCACCCAATAGAAGTCATGCTGACATATCATTACTTTTTTTTTCTTTTTAGATTATAGCTTGCTAGTCACAGAAACAATTTGTTGGGTATCTCTTCAGTGCGTACTGATTTGGGTCTAGCTTTCTATTTAACTTTATGATTGTGAGTGCCATCCAGGCAGCTGCATGACATTTATAGTTTAACCTTAGAGGAATGCCATTTGACTAGAATTGTAATTAAAAATAATTCCCCTGAGAACATTGCTTCATTGTTTGCTTATTTCCAATTACAGAGAGAAGATATCTGAGATAAGTTGATCTTTATCCCTTTATAGTCATTATGTATGTTTTCACTCAAGTATTTAAAAGTTTGTTTTTTGCCTTGGGTCCTCAATTTCTTCAGGATGCACTTTAGTTATATGCTATATTCTTCATGAATTTAGTCTTTGGGATGCCCAATCTTTTTGTTGCCATTTTTGTTGTTGACCTTCATAATTTTATCCTTGGACTATGCATACCTGTAATGATTTTATCTACCAGTGGTTATTAGAAAAAAATTTAAACATGGCATATTAGTATTTGTTTTTCTTTTAATTGATTTTTAAAGAGAAGGGAAGGGAAGGAGAGAGGAAGAGAAACATCTATCAGTTATCTCCTCTCAACCTTCACTAGGAATTGAAGTGGTGACCTTTCGGTCTGTGGGACGATGCCCAGTCCACTGAGCTACACTAGTCAGGGCACACATTAGTATTTGAATGGATGTTCCTCCAACAGGGCAAATCAGTGCTACTCAACTTTAAATATGTGTTTAAATCACCTGTGAGTTTTAGAATTGTTTATATCTATGCTATGGCCTCACCTCTAGAAGTTTTAGGCTCCAGAAGAATTTGGTGTTCTATAGAGAAAAGGAATATATACACTTTATTTATTTACTAATTGTTGTTCAGTTACAGTTGTGCCTCTTTTTCCCGATTGCTCTCCCCTGCCCATCACTGCCCACTCCCACAGTCCATCCCCGCCATTGTCCATGCCTGTGAGTCTTCTGTTTGTGTTCCTTTGGTTGCCCCTTCGACTTCTTTCCTGTTATGCCCCTCCCCCTTCATTAAAAAATCTTTTCTATTTTTATATTAAAAAATTTAAGCTTATCTATAGTGAAAACTTATAACCAAATACCCCTCCTGTGAATTTATCAATTAATCAATTGTTTATACCTCTTTACTAAATTTACCAATTGTTAACCTTTTTAACATTTGCTTATTTTGTTTATTTCATAGGTTACACACTATCGTTTAGCAGAATGTTTGAAAGTCACATGCATGACACCGTGCCCCAAAACACTTCAGCATGTCATTCCTAAAAATTAAAACATCCTCTTACATGACCACAAAAGTATATCACACCTAACTAAACTGACATAAATATCTACTATTTAGTAAATATTTAAATTACTCTATTATCCCAAATATTTGTTTTAGTTTTTTCATTTTAATTATACAGGACCCACGTAAACTTAACTGGAATTGCTATCCAGATAGTTATATCTCTATAGATAAGCTGTAGATGATATACCTGGTTGCTAATCCATAGTGTGAGGAACTCACTTCTTTATTTTTCAAATTTTAGTTTGTGTGATAGATAGTTATACATTTCCTTAAGCTTGGTGAAGGAGTTGCAACTTAATACTCTATTGAAACGAATACTACAGATGACCATCTGCTTATTAGGAGCTTTATTTATTTTTTCTTTTTTTATTATTATTATTTTTTTATTTTTAAACAGTATTTTTTTAATTGTTGATATTGTACAGTTTTCTGTCTTTTACCCCGCCCCCAGCCCACCACCCCAGCCCTCCCCACCTTCCTCCCATTTCCACCCCTCATAGTTTTTGTCCATGAGTCCTTTATACTTGTTGCTCTAAACCGTTCCCCTTTTCCCCTGAAATTCCCTCCCCTCCCCCTCTGGTCACTGTCAGACTGTTCTCAATTTCAGTGTCTTTGTTTATATTATGCTTGTTTGTTTGTTTTGTTGATTAGGTTCCTGTTAAAGGTGAGATCATATGGTATTTGTCTTTCACTGCTAGGAGCTTTATTATTTTGATGACAAATCTATTTTTCCCCATTTGGGATTATGGATATTTTGAAAATTCATTTATTCCAAATTGCATTAAATAAACTTTAGTATCTCTATCCACAAATGTTCTATAGCATTGTGCTTAAAGTTTTATACAATCAAGAATACTAAGAAATATGTCTTCAGAGAAGTGCTTGTAAAATCTGGAGAAAAAATATATAGTAGTAAAACAGATACTAGAATGAAGAGGATACCAAAATCTGCACCAAACTTTGAATTTCAGTTCTTACAAGACACCATAATGATGAGTAGTATACATGTTTGTTTATAGAGGCTACACTGAATAAAACTATAGCAGATGGAGATTTTAGGGCAAAAATTTAGGTGTTAAATAGCATTGATTTATGAGATAATTTCAGAAGGTGAAACCATCAAGTCATTTATTTTATTAATATTTAGATTCCTCTTTTTGATGTCACCCTAGTGCTAAGCACTGGAAGAAAATGTTAAATAAAACTGGATATGTTTTCTGCCATTACCAAGTGCACAACCTTGTAAAAGTAAAACAAATACTGACCAAGTGTTCAGCAGTTACATATGAAATCCAAAAGTTGCACTGGAGGAAAGATTTAGGACATTATGATGATTCTAATAGGACCAAACCTCACATTTGCTCCTTTTTATATGATTTTAAGATTTTACAAGCTCTAGCATTTTCATAGGGAAATATCTGCCCTTCCTTCCCATACTCCTTTACTCTGCTTTTGTATTTTGTCTCTCTCCCAGCATTGAATTGAAAAGTCAACATACTGCTGTTCAGTCTATTCTATTTAAAAAGAAGTTCTTAAACTTTCACAAAAGCAGGATATGGCTTTGTTTCATGTTTTACAAACCACCATTTAACATGAATTTACTTAAAGTTATAGTATCTTTCTTCTGTGCTGTCCACTTCTGCTCCCTGTCTTACATATGTCTTCAACTGAGTTGAGTCACTTTCTCAGGAAAATGAATGAAGTGTGCCTTACGGAACCAAACTGTGCTTGTCAGAAAAAAATCATAGTGTTGTTTAAAAATTGTCAGAACAAACTAAGTCACAGTAAATGTGATAATTCACTTGAGAAATCATGTTTTATAATTTGCTTCACTTTGTGAAGCTTAACATAATTCTTTTAAAATGTATACATTTTAGAAAACATTAACACCATAAAGAATGGCAGTTTTATGAAAAACTGTTTCTAGTTAAATGATACCCACTCCCAGATATGAAAACAAAAAAATAAATGGTATATTAAAGACTGATGTGGAATTTATTATCATTGACATATATAAACACCTTAGTAAAGTGATTCCTTTAGAAGTTATGTTTAATCTCTGACAAGTTTATGAGAAAATATAGCTGAATGTCTGACACCTCCTTTCAATCACAAATTCTATATTCACATTTATCAGTAGGCAGAAACTAAAGATGGTGAAAGATGAAAAAAGATTGCTGAAAATGAGAATACTAATGGTTATCTTTCCAGGTTATTGCGTAGATTTTAAAAGTAATACATTTAAAGTGCCTAAAACAGTACCTGGTTCATAGAAAAAGGCAACAAAAGGTGGATTTTCATTGTTCAACAATGTTATCTGAAGAAATCTTGTTGAAATTTTGAGTTATCATTTCATGAAACCAGTATCTGAAATGTTTGCTGATGATGTCCTTAAATCTCAATCATGATTAAAGCAGTAATTCTTTTAAAACATGGGATATTGTTATTTTCCCTACCATTTTATTATGAACATTTCAAAAATACAGAAAAATTGCAAATAATTATAATATGCTTATATAACCACCACTGGTAGTTACATAGTTATAGTTATAGTTGTAGTTAACCACCACTGGTAGATTCTACCATTAATATTTTATTATACTTTTTCATATATCTATCATTTCTTTACCCATTTATTAATGCCTTTTTAAAATATTTAAAGGAACAGCTATTGGTATTCTTTAATATCTCAGTATACATATCATTATCTAGACACCAATGTTTGTTTATTTCTCTTCTTTTGATATAAACTTAGATCCAATTAAATGTAGAAATCTTGAGTGTACACTTATATGTTTCTAACAAATGCATATTTCTGTGTATCTTTCAAACTCTACATAACATAAACCATTACCACCTCTCCAGAAAGCACAACATTATGCTTTAACACAAGACACTTTAGTCATCTCATGAATCCCAAAGAATTATGCATTGATTAAAATTCACATTAGGAATATGTAGAAAATAAATTAACTAAATGGCTTTGACATTTTTAGCATGATAACTGCAGATGATAGGAAGTTGAGATTTTATTACAAAGAGGAAACCATATACAGGAATGAGAGTGGGTAAGAAAATCATTCACCCAAGAATCAGAAAGATAGTGACCACATATTGTAGAAAGGGATAATTTTAAGAGTAGGTATGAGAATTCAGAGAACATGGAAGTGTTGCATATGTTTGTGTACCAAATGACAAAAACACATCCCTATTCATGTGTTTTAGTCAATACTCATATGTCTCATCTAAAAAGTAAATATTTTTTATTTTATTACTAAGGGACAAATTTAGGTGATATTTATCAAACAAAATAAATACTAAGGTGAGAGAGAAATTATATAACTTTTATAGTAAATGACATAACGTTAATATGGGAAAGTGATTATTTAATGATGTGCAGCAAACAAAATAAAAACCAAGCAAACAAAAGAATTCAGGAAACATATTTTCCTTCTTTTCTGTTCTATACCTATGACTGTGTCATCTTGAAATAAGCTGCAGTGTTTCAAGTTAGGAAGTTCAGTGGGTTGAGAGTGTAAGGTTAGGCAAATCAGCTGTGGAAAACATTCAAATAAAGGGTAAGCAGATTATATTGCAGATCAAATGATAGCTAGGTAGTCCTTTTCATGTGGCTGCAAAAGCTGCTGTTGGAATCCCTACCAGAGGAAAGTGACTGTGATTAAGCCATTAGAATTACAGTATGTGTCTAGGGTCAAGGTCATTAAAAGATGAATTAGGTCACAACTTGTATATATTAGCATATCAGAAGAGTGACACCATAAAAATAACAAGATGATTAGCAACTTTTTATAGCCTGATTAATGGCAAAAAGTAGTCATTACAATAAGTAAAATGAGAGGTTGATCTTTGCTTGTGTGTTCTTAGTCTTATCACATGAATTAATCACATGAATTAAATCCCGAAGAATGATCTTCACTGAACACATACTTACATATTTACCTACATATAGCATTTTTTATTCTTCCACTTTAAGCAATCTATTTCCAATTCATTCCCTGGTATTAAGAAACCTCCTCTTTAGCCTAGTCAATTTCTATACCTTCATGAAACTTCCAAGTTGATTAGAGAAATCATTTTCTTTTACTGACCCACCTGTTCTTAACAGGCTTACATTTTCTGACTCACACTCAAAATTTATTTCTACTATTTACAAGCAGACCCACTTTCTTCCTGCATTCAGAATATATTGACCTAATCTTGCTTCATAAGTATACTCCATCTATTCCCTCAAGATCTGCCAAACTAAGTACAACCACACTATTTTCACTTATACAGGAAGAAAAAAAATGTGCCTTCTTTGAACCCCATACCTAAAGTCTCATTTTCCAGACAAAATAGTTAAGACTTATAGGAGTCCTCAACTGAGAGTAAGTGAGTTCACATCTCCTGAGCTTGTTGTATTTTCATTGATTCATGGGAAATTCGATGCTGGCTCTCAGAAAATCTGGGTCAAACATACTGCAGAACTGTTTTGAAAACTCCGCAGGCCTTAGGCACCATAACTTTTGAAACCTCTGTCTTTATATCATGTCAAATTACTATCAAACTACAAATATCCCACTTTAAGCAGTTTTACCAAAAACCTTTATAATAATTTATTGATTAGAAGCATTAAAAATAAATCACTTTATGATATACATTTTATCAACAGAATTGAGTTACATTTCATTAGTTCATATATTTAATTAAATTTCATTAATTTAAAATAATTTTTAACATTCATCATTTAAAAAGTATACTTTATATTTATGTTCGTGATTATATTTAAGGTATGCGGTGTTATGTGTATGTATGTGTGCTTGTGTTTAAGTCTCAAAGAGTTTTGCACATTTTTTGCAAAGCTTACAAACTTTGGATCCTGGGTTTACAATACCCAGTGTTTAAAATACCCTCCCCGAGACCAGCATTGTAACATGTTATCCCAGTGATTTTTCAACCAGTGTGCCAACGAATTTTAAAACATGCAATACTTGACCTTTTAGTCAGGGGCACTGACCTCCTTTTACTTAAGTTATCAAGTTAAAAAAAATGAAAACAGCCAACACAACAATAGCCATCTGGCATGAATGAATCAAAATTATACCCATTTTTGGTCAGATCAGCCAAAAATATATTTTTGGTGTAATGTAAAATTTTAGTGATTAGTTGGTGTGTGCCATGAGATGAAAAAGGTTGAAACATCTGTGTTATCCTAAACTTGTCCGCCATGACTGCATACAAGAGCTGCATGCGTGAGACTGAACCAGTTTGGCCAATTAACTCACATCTCATTTACCTTTCCCATAAGCATACAAGAACAAGATTCTTAATACTTTCCTCAGCTACCTTGAGTTTTCTTAAAGGTACTTTACAAAACCACCCATTCCTGCTCTTCCCTAAGTATTATCTTCTTTATTTTTTTCTAGATCCAAGTCCCTCTTCTTCTAACAAGCCATGACTCATTCTGCTATCATCTGGAATCTTCTCCAAGCCACTTTATATACAATTCCTACATATTACTTTTAAAAACCAAGTTATTATTTAAATATTTTTATTTTTTAATTTAAATTATTTTATTGTTTCAGAAAAACTAAGTTACGTTTATTATAAAGGTAATGTGAAATTGTAATAAAATTGCAGAAAATATAAGAAGTAATATTATCTACAGGTCTTTATATTTTAAATTATTAATATTTCAATGTATTCACTACATATTTTTGCATTTATAATGTTAAACCAATCTGTTACTACTTTTTAAACATTACAATTTTTACAAAGATTTTTTTCATTTATTTTCAGAGAGAGGGGAAGGGAGGGAGAAAGAGAGGGAGAGAAACATTAGTGTGTGAGAGGAACATTGATGGGTTGCCTCTCAGATACCCGCAACTGTAGGGGACCTGGCCTAGAATCCAGGCATGAGCCCTGGCTGGGAAGCAAACCGGTGACCTTTTGGTTTGCAGGCTGGTGCTCAGTCCATTGAGCCACACCAGCCAGGCCTATATATTTTTTATGATTATAGGGTAACAATTGATCATCATAAACATTGGGGAAATTTTCAATATATTAATTTTTAATGGAAACACCCAGATCCCCTTGTATACAACTACAGTCAACATTTTTCTGCCCTGGTTGGTGTGGTTCAGTGGACGGAATGCCAGCCTATGAACCAAAGCATCACCAGTTTGATTCCTAGTCAGGGCACCCTCTCTTTCTCCCTCCCTTCCCCTCTCTCTAAAAATAAATAAAATCTTAAAAAAATTTTCTAAATGTCCTTATGGTGTCATGTAATGATTTCAACACCTATATATACATAGAATATATACATATATGCATACACACACATATGTATATATATATAAATAGTCTTCTGAACTTTGCTAGAAATTTTCTAAGTTCCAGTCTTTAAACTAGAAAGCACTGGTTACATCTGAGAAAAAGACTGAAATGAAGAGGAGGAGGACTGATTGAATATTATATTCTGAATATTGAACCACCAAAATTATCTTTTTTTTTTACTTCGCCCTGTAGGGAAGAAGTAAGAATGTGCCTTCTTGAGGAATTTGACAAATTTGACTAAAAATCTATTAATAATGAAGAGGGAGCTCTCCATTTCAAAGCCCAGTTAGAATCCTCAGTTGTGAGGTTAGCAGTGTATCACTGCTATTCTCATGTTCAGAGTTTCCAATTAAATTTAGTCTCTAAGAACAGATAGCAAGGGTAAGTAGGGGCTATGGCAGCATATAGGAAGTTGTGAAAATGTTGGGAACCCTCTCTCCAAAAATCAAGCATGAAACTAAACAAGATGTTTAGGAACAACCATTTCCCACAGCTGTGGAAATTGACTAACATAATTACTAGTATTCAGGGTGAGAAGAATAGGAGGCTTCAGGGGTTACCACTTGCAGCTGCTACTGCCTCCACCACCTGAGCGAGGAGGTCAGGTGCCCTTCTACCAGGGCAGAGTGTACACCAGCAACACATGGGCCACGGGTGGTAGAAATTCGTGCCTGATGCCATTTTTAAATGTGTGGAAAACACACTGCTCTTATGGCTTGAGTTTGTAATCCCAGGCAGGGAGAGCAGTGTTTCAGTCAAATATTTAACCAAAAGATCCTGCAAATAAGAGGAGGATTAGAGGAGCTGCACAAGTAGCCCTTCCTGGCTGGGAAACTTGGCACATGTACAAGGAGGGACTGAGAGAGCCTGGGGGAAAGGAAAAGCCAAGGCGGACTTAAGACCTGGGTGAACTCCGAATGCATTCCTGGAGCCACACGCAAATTCAACAGCAAAGAATGGAAGTGTTAGAAGACTGAGTGTCTGAGTACAGCCTCTGCCCTAGTTACTAGCTGACCACTATGCTTTGCAGACACACAAGAGACTCCTAAAAATCCAGACTAGAAAAAAAAATAAACAAGATTTAGCAAAACTGAGCAGAGTTATCAGTGATTGCCCATATCAAAGGAGACGTTCAGTCAACAAGTCTTGGATGGTGGAAAGAAACAGAATCAGGAAAAATAATTGCTAAAAATATGCGCTATGTTATATAAAATAACCATTTTTAACAACAGCAACAAAAACAACACACACGCAAAGAAACACCGAATTATGACCAATAATCAGCATAAAATATTATCACTAGCCCTGGCTGGTGTAGCTCAGTGGATTGAGCGCGGGCCTGCGAACCAGAGGATCGCGGTTCGATTCCCAGTCAGGGCACATGCCTGGGTTGCAGGCCAGTTCCCAGCATGGGACACACAAGAGGCAACCATACAGTGATATTTCTCTCCCTCTCTCCTACCCTTCCCCTCTAAAGATAAATAAATAAAAATCTTAAAAAAATGTATTAAAAAATATTATCACTAGAAGTTGACAAAATAAACTAAGTTGGATCTAACTGGAAAATATTTGAATCAATGATTATAAATATGTTTAAGGAATTAAAGAATCTTCCCTGGCTGGTTTGGCTCAATGAATTGAGTGCTGGTGTGAGGACAAAAAGGACTTAAAGAATCTACATCTGAGAATTTGAAAACAATGGTGTGTTGCAGCCTTTCACTTGGGATTTAGGCAGACGGAAGAATATTCGCGGAGCCATTGGGATGTCTGACACCTTTATTCTAGGGTGGGGTGATCCATGCACTCTGCAAGCCACGTGTCATGCATGGGAAGTCCCAACCCCTTATATACTAAATGCACACAAAACCGGCAGGATCCAAGATGTTACATAAAAAGCATGATTCTGCACATGCGCTTCTCTTGACCATTCTCAAGGCTATGGGAATATTGCGTATCGAGCCCTGTGAGGGAGCCTGACCGACTCCACTTCCTCTCAAATGGTACACGTCCACACGGAGTATTATTCAGCCTTGCAATTATTTAAACACATAAATTAACACAAAATGCCATATTTTTCTATTAGTCAATTTATATTAACTGTAAATATAATTCCTAACCCAAGTGTGGGTGTAGTGAATTACATACTCTCATTCTTTCATTCCAACACTGCACAAATATTTTTTGAGCACCAGGCACTGGTTTTGTTTCTGAGCACACAGCAGGGGAAAAACAAAATACCCTGCCCTTATGGATGTTATGTTCTGAAGTAAATCAGATACTAAGCATACAAACTTGACATGCAAAAACTTGGTAATGATTCAGTAAAAAACAAAACAAAACAAAACATAGTAGATAAACAGAACTTAAAATATGAAAAAGAAGTATTTTGGAGTCAGAATTACAATAGCCAAAGTGAAAACATTACAAGAGAAATTCAACCACGGATTTGAAATGGCAGAGAGTAAAAAGGTGCCCAGGTGCCCAATAAAAGATGCGACAGTACCTCTGGTTTCGGGTCTTGTCTGTAAACAGCCTGGGAGTCATCACTCCTCTTCTCACAGTGTATAAATCTTAACCAACCAAAAATTAATGACTTTTCTTGGATCCACCAAGAAATGAAGATTGTAGGACAAAAATTCAAACTAAAATTTAGAGGTTGCTCATAGGTTATTGCAGCTGAGACCTATTTACCTTTAGCAGAAACTGCCAGGTACTACTATTTCTCCCAACCCCAAGCAACTGGTAGGAATGCCTGTTGATAATTTATGCAAATTGCTAGAAGCTGGGTGTAGAGTAGTGTGAGAATGAAGAACTCCTGTGGTCCCCAGTCATTCACCAACCTTTTTTTTTTTAATTGCCTTTGTAGAGAGAGATAGTGTGATATATGAAAATCAGCGCTAATGTGAGCTGAAATATTGGAAATTGAGAAAAGGTTTACCATGTGATAGTCATAAGGCTCTCATTTCTGTGAAACCTAGCATAATAATATATACAGGAGGCCCTTTGAACAATAAAATAAAACAGTTATTTTCATACAAACTATTTAAAATTAAGATGGTTACATCTTGAATGCAGTAGAAATTCAAAACACTATGTGCACTTGAGTTTGTATAAACATGTACAAATTTATGAAAATGACATATAATTGGTCAAACTTGAAAGCAACATACTTTCTAAATTTCCAGTAAAAGAATTTTATGTTAAATAATATTTCACATCCTGGCTGATGTGGCTCAGTAGGTTGAATGCTGGCCTGTGAACCAAAGGGTCACCAGCTTGATTCCCATTCAGGGTACATGCCTGGCTTGTCCCCAGTAGGGGGCGCGCAAGAGGCAACCACACATTAGTGTTTCCTTCTCTTTCTCCTCTCCCCTCTTTCTAAAGCTAAATGAATAAAATCTTTAAAAAAATAAATAATACTTCAAAAGGTTAAACAGATATTAAATATATAATAATATAATAAACAAAACCATACAAATGAAAACAAAAAGCTCATGAATTAACTACCCTCACTTTCCAAAAATAGTGAAATTTTGCAAACACTATGACAATAATGTCTTTAGGACTGGCTTTCTAATTTATAATTCTAATTTACATTTTAAATTTACACTTTGTCTTTTAACGCTATTATAATAGTGTCCAACTAGCAACTGAAAATAACTAAATTAAAAATCAATCAATAGGAAAAATTGAATACAATAGAAAATGTGATTTTATTTTATAACTAATATGTAATCTAAGATTATATAAATTATACTTCTCCAATGTCAAAGTCACCTAGTTAAGAATCACAAAATAATGTGTAAATCATTATTGTTCTGATATATCTAATAAATTGAAATGGCATTTAAATTCAATTATTATACTCAGAAGTATGGTAACATCTTTTCTGAGCTATTTTCAGGTTCTGAAACTGTCAGCTGCCAGATAACATTGAACTGCATTGCTTTTTAAAAAATGTAATGCCCACATTTTGGCAAACTGACTGTGTTTGACCTTGAATAGAAAATATAAATTGGGAATTGTTTAACTTGTGACTACAAGTACTGTTTTTAGGAGGTGTGTATAAACTTATGAGTCTTATCCAAAGAATATAAAAGTGCTGTGAATTAAGGAAAGAAACATTTTTGAACTATGCTTGAATTATTTTATAAGGGTTAAATACAAAGAATAAAAATAGAAAAATACTCAACATAGCACCAATATAAACTGGTTTCACTCAGTTCTATGGAAATTAGCAATGAAATATTGGGTTTTAATATTTTGAATATAGTAACTAAGTATGGAAAATATGGTAAAAATGATTACCCACAAGCCATTCAGTCTTAGCTTGTATCACGTCAGCATGTTTACAAAAGAACTGCAGTTTTGAAGATATAATAATTAATAAACTGAACTATCAGGCTCAAAATTAAATTACTTCCTCAGAAGAAGTATATTTTAACAAATAGGATCTTAGAACCAGCAGACCAATAAATTGCCATAGATAATTAAAACCAAATTTTAATAACACTTATAAAAGTCAAATCACTCTGATTATATTTCTTTGAAAGGATGCATGTCATGTGATTGCTTGCATCATTTTATGATTTGGAAAGCTTTATATGCTGCCCAGCTACCTACCTGAAAAATATCCAGCAAAGCTGTCATTTAGAATGGAAGGACAGATAAAGCGATTCTCAGATAACGTCAAGTTCAAGGAGTTCATCATCACCAAGCCCTTATTATATGAAATGTTAAAGGAACTTATCTAAGAAAAAGAAGATAAAAATATGACAGCGAAAAGACAGCACACTCACAGCTATTAAGAATCACATCTAAAACAAAAGCAAACTAAGCAAACAGTTAGAACAGGAACAGAACCACAGAAATGGAGATCATATGGAGGGTTAGCAACAGGGACATGGGAGGAGAGAGGGGGAAAAAGTACAGAGAATGAGTAGCATAGATAGTGGGTAGAAAATAGACAGGGGGAGGTCAAGAATAGTATGGGAAATGTAGAAGCTAAAGAACTTATGACACATGGACATGAACTAAAGGGGGGAATGTGGGTGGAAGAGGGTGTGCAGGGTGGAGAGGAATGATGGGGGAGAAATGGGACAACTGTAATAGCATAATCAATAAAATATATTTTTAAAAAAGCTGATACTCAACCAATTTGAGAGTATTTTATTCAGCTCCTTTATTCTTAATCACTTTATCTTAGTTTCCAGAGTTCCCAATTTCCCAAGAAGGGTAAATGGATTAAACTGTTAATGACTAACATATCAATATTTACCATTTATGTCCAATAAATCAACAAGGATAATAAATGATTTAATGTTTCACTGCATACAGTTATACAGATATTTATTCATGTTCTGTCATAAATAATATACCTGCAGTTGATCAAAAAACATCTGAAGGGTATATTTTCTCTTCCTTTGGGGTATTCCAGAAAACCAAACTTGTTAGGAATGTTTTTATACAATTATTTTTTGTGATGTATGATTTAAGTGGTGATCTTATTCATCTGGAACCAAATATTAGCAAAAAAAAAAAAAAAAACCCCAAAGAACTTCACATCATTGGATCATAAAGACATATGGACAGCAAGTCACTCTTTATGTTTAATGAAGAGATATACTTGGCTTTGATTAACAGTTTAGGTCATACTCTATAAAATACACTACATAAAATTATAGCAATGAATATTTATGAATCACTTGACTGTAAACTATGCTTCTCTGTTAAAATTTAAGGAGGTGAGTTAACACAAAAAACACACTCATCTTTCTATGAAATTGTCTTCATATTCCTCCCTTCAGGGGATCAAAATGTAAGCTCCAAGAGAAGAGGAACTTGTCTGTCTTATTCCTTGATATATTCCAGTTATTAGTTAGAGCACCTGGAAAGAATTAAATGAATTTCTTCTTCAGAAAGGCATTCAATATACACATTACCCATGTCTTTTCCAATTCCTAGATTTTACATAATCTCTATTCTGATTGTATTTCTTATTCAGTATAAACAACTTTGATCATTTAACTACAAAATATTTTTAAGAAATGAAACTTTTAAGAAACAAAATTTCAAAACATGAAGAGTATATAGTGTTTACACATTCCAATGAACAAGTTGTAGAATAATATGTCTAAATTTGGAATAAGTAAATGTTCTGATTAAAAATAAAAATATAAATATATTTAAAGAGTTCTATGTGGTGACCAAGTTGCTTTACAAAGGAATGAACTTTGAAAGAACAAAGTATGATTGAGCAGCTAGAAGTGAGGAAATTCAAAATACCAAAATAAACCCATAATTTTATCAGAATTACTAAGTGCAGAACATGAATCACTAAGAGCTATGCACAACTTTTTTTTTCAGTTCTTGAAACATAAAAGAAAATAAGGAAATGGATAACTCTAGTAGATAGCTGATATGTTAACAGATGACTGGGAAAAATTTGCCTTTTTATTAGCTTCCATATTTTCTAATAAAGAAGATAATCTTCAACCTGAAATAACAAAACAAAATAAAAAAAAAAATTGAATTTGATTTCCAAGGCTGAGGAGGATCTGGTGAGAGCTCACCACATCTCTTTAAGTAAATTAGGTCTCCTGGTTGAGGAGAGTTCGATCATAGGGACAAAAGTTTGCAAAAATGATTTTGGGTCCAGGTACCAAATATTTGACAATTCACAGGCATGACAAAGTAGACAGAAGATTTAATATAGGCAAATATGACGATATTTTTCAAAGGAAAACTTTGTAGTCTCCTGCAGACTGCATTTATTTGGATCTTTTTTTAATACATTCAAGCTATATGACTTTTAATTGAAGAATTAAACTATTACATTTAGAGTAATTATTGGTAGGCAAAACTTCCAATCACCATTCGGTTAATTTTCTCTGGTTGTTTTCTAGCTCTCTTTTCCTTTCTTTCTCTCCCACTTTCTGTCTTTGTGAATTAATTGTATTTTTGGTAGTGATATACTTTGATTCTTTTCTTTTTATTTTTTGTGTATCTATAACAGGTCTAGGCTTTGTGCTGCCCTGAGGTTTCCCTAATACATTTCACAGTTATAACAGTCTATTTTAAGCTGTTAACCAATTACATTTAAAAAGTTTGACACATTTACTTCTCCTCCTCCACATTTTATGTTTTTTATGTCGCAATTTTCATCTTCGTATATGGTGTATCTATTAACAAAATATTGTAGCATAGATATTTTAACACTGCTGTCTTTTAATCTACATGCTAGAGTTCAAAGTGAGTTACGCATTGCAATATTAGAGTATTTTTAATTTGACTATATACTGACTTTTAAAGTGAGTTTTATACTTTGAATGTTTTGTTACTAATTAGTGTCCTTTTGTTTCAGCTTGAACAACTTCTTTTAGCACTTTTTGGAAAGGAGGACTAGTTGTGGTAAATTCCTTTTTGTTTGTCTGGGGAAGTCTTATTTCTCCTTTATTTCTGAAAGACAGTTTTACTGGGTAATGTATTCTTGATTGGCAGTTTTTAAGATATCATTCCACTCTCTTCTGGCCTGCATTTCTGCTGAGGAATCAGCTTATAGCCTTATGCGTATTCCCTGTATGTGATGAGTCTGTTTGGTTCATTTTGATCATTTCTGTCACTTTGTTAAACTTCTGATTTGGTTTATGCACTGTTTTTATGAGTCCATTGAGTTGTCTGTCAGGGTTCTCTTGAATCTAGTTGAGCTTCCTTAGACTCACTATTCTGAGTCTTTTTAAAATTCCCAGATTTCCATTTCTGAGGTGTGATCACTGAAATGCTTGGTTCCTTTTCCAGTGTCATGTTCCCTTGCTTTCATGTTTCTGATGGCTTTATAGTGATGTCTGTGCATTTGAGGAGCAGTCACATATGGGAGTCTTATCTCACTGGCTTTTGTGGGAAAAGAATTTCACTGGGATGTGGCTGCAAAGGCACAAGCTGGGTGGGCTGCAGGGTCTCTGTTCCTTGGGTGGCACATGGGCATAGAATCCATGCAGCTCTGTCTGCTGAGGTTAAGAGGGTGAAGCCTGCAGGAGGGATCCTCTGTGGCCAGGACAGTGGAAGTCCTGTGTGTGGCCGAGGTGGCTAGAGTTATGGAGTCCTCAGAGACAAAGGCTGCTGGAGTCCTCCTGTTTTCCTTTTTAGCCCGTAGGAGCATCTCTCTTGGCCCTTGGGCTGGTAGGCTGGCTTTCAGAGTGACAGCAGAGGTAGGTCCTCGCATCAGGTGCACACAGAAATACCACAGCACCTGGGTTCTGGGGACAGGAACAATTATTCATTGTGGCACCACAGTTGAGGTGAGGCATGTGCAAGCTCTCCCTTGGAATTGGGATCTGGTTCTCACCAAAGTGATTCGAGATTTGGGGAGAGGGGAGAGGTAGGAAGGAGCAGTGTCCTGCCCCTGGCATGACAGGGTGCAGCAGTGGTGTGGGTCTAGGAGGCAGGGTGCAGTAGCAGCCCACTCTGGGGATGGTGATTCTAAGTCCAGATTCTGGCCCCAGGGGGCCATCGCAGACAAGCTTGCTGCAGTGATGGCAGGTCAGAGCTGTGACCTAGAACCCTGGCGTGGGTTAGAACCCATA
Organism: Glossophaga mutica; assembly: GCA_039655065.1. Classification (NCBI taxonomy): domain Eukaryota; kingdom Metazoa; phylum Chordata; class Mammalia; order Chiroptera; family Phyllostomidae; genus Glossophaga; species Glossophaga mutica. Next base: position 86,768,366 of record CM077311.1, read on the forward strand.
GCTGCAGCAGCAGGACCTGAGTGATACAGGGTCAAAGCCACAGCATAGGACTCCAGGGTAGGGTGCAGAAAAGTGACAGCACAGTCCTGGTAATGATGGGTCAAAACCACAACATGGGACCCAACGCTGGGACATAGAGCGGTGATAGCTCTGGTTCCTCAGATGGCAAGGTGCTTGTGGTGTCCCAATCCCAGAGAGTAGGACACAGCAATCTCCAGGGAAAGGTCTCACTGCAGTGACATCTCCAGCTGCAGGGAGAAGACACAGCAGGGAATCCAGGCAGCTATGTCAGCCGTGTTCAGAGTTGGTGAAGGTGGGAGTCCTTGGTAGTAGAGACTGCAAACATCCTTGGTGGTGGGGCTGGCTGGGGCTCTCGGGCTCTCCCTTTGTCAGTGCAGTGAGACCACTTCAAGGTGGTCCCTGTTGGCAGTATGCTACTCTGGGCCAGCGAATGGGGTGACTGCTTTTCTACGTGGCCAGCTTCAGTGTTCAAACTCCGTGGTTTCTGCTGCTTCTTTGTTGTAGCCCTGGGCTTTCCCGGAGCTAAGTTTGTTTGTTTGTAGTTGTGATTTATTGTTTTTGTTGTTTTCACATGGGAGGTGAGCACTAGTACCTCCGAACCCTACATCTGGGTGAAGTCACCTTAGTTGTCAGTTTATACACACACACTTGAACTTTTTATTGTAATTACATTGCATCTGCAGATAAATTAGGGAGAAATGACATTTTCACAGCACTAAATATTTCTATCTGTATACATACCAGTCACATTTTAAAATAATCTTTAAATTCTTTAAATAAAGTAAAAACTTTTATCTGTGTATGTCTTCCATATGTTTGTCAGATTTCTAGAACTTTCTCTGACTCTCTTTTTTTAAAAGAACTTATTGGGAGTGTAAAAAAACCACATTGTAAGCTTTTTGTGTGGCTGTAGTTGCTGACTGAGTTGACAATGATGAGGTAAGCCACCTGCATGTGTGGTGGCCAGGACCTGATCAGTGACCACCATGCTGTCTTTTCCCATTGATGATAGCAGTTGTTTCCTTGGGTAACAGTGACTTGTAGTAAGAATGTCTACCAGCATATTTCTTTTAAAATATTGATACTGGGAAGTAAATAATTGTGGCAGACCCTTCTGCGTGGTGTGGGCCCAGCTCCCACCAGAGATGCACAGGACCCACGCCCACAGATAGGTCCTCTCGTGGGTAATCAGATTTGTAATATACCTAAACTGCTTTTTGCTGAAAACTCTCTCATCCTGCAAATGCTTGTTGTAACTTCCTAAAATCCATGCTAAACCGTGCAAGGACCAGTGTAACCGGCTCAACCACTTTTGCCTTTTCATTTGCTAATATCGTTCTTCTGTGATGTAGTTTGTTGCAACCTGTGTATAGTCAGTGAGGACCATCTTGTAATGTGAGGAAAAATAAAATAAAGGCTTGTCATGTCAGAGGCCGAGGTTTTTAGCTCTCCTTGAGAGAAAAGCCACGTCGTCCTTTTTCCTCCACTGGACTTGGTAGTCCGTGTGTATGTTTTATTTCATCCATAATGATGTGGGCACTGCTAGCCAGTGTCTGCATCAAATAATTTAAAAATAATATATAAATAATGATGAATGCTATGAGAAACGCAGTTTCATACCCATGAATGTTACCCGTTTAGTACCTGTCTCTCCATAAAGATATCATCCATCACAATAACAAAGAGTAGAAATACAAAGTAAGATACCATAGGAGAGTAGAAAGGGAAAATCAACTACCAAGAATTGAAAACACAGCCTCTCTTCCTTTCTAATCCGGTTTGGACACAAATCTTGATGAACAGGCAAGCATACTTGGTTATTTTCAAACACTCAGGAAAATACATCATTTGTGTTGTATTTGTTGTTTAATATTGAGTGCCCACTATGAAGAAAACAATTGTTGAAAAGGTAACTGACTCATAATGATCTCTCTGTATGCTCACAAAAAATATGCAGTGATAAAGTATGGCAGGAAGGGTGAGACTCTCTCACCTTAAAATAAAGACTGGTTTAAACTGGCAGAAAATAGAAGTCTGAGTTTAGGTAAGATCAAATACTACGGATCCAAATTTGACTACTTATCCTTTGGTTTAATTTTTATTGTTACCAAATATTTATCAAGTACCTACCGTATGTGAGAAGAAAAAGAAAGGAGGGGAATGGAAAGGAAAGGGATATGTTTCTTGTGCTCCAGGAGTTCTCATATAATGGCCATTAAACATTCTGACTTAAAAACAGCGAGTTGGTGTTAAATGCAGATATTATCATCCTAAAATACACTATTGGTTAGCAACGGTGACTATATAATGAGGGTCTGATGTGTAAATTTCAGTGGGTAAGAGGGAAAAGAATACACTTAATTGGTATAAGAAAAATTTGGAACCTTTTCAATATTAACGAGGATTCACTGAAAGTAGCATTTCTGACATTCTCAGGTCAATACTGTTGAACGTTGTCTTTGCCAGACTTTGAGTGATGCAGAAAACACAAAGAGCCAGTGACCGAGGCACGGACCTCTTTCATGCCCCTGTTCAGTGGCAGATGAGCCAGCAGCTGAGGAAAGCAGGTATGTTTCTAGATCCGTGAAGCTTCCTGACTGTTCAGTGGTTCTCGGAGAGTCCTGTCTGTAAAACTATGTGTTTGCCTTATTTCTTGTTAAGTATAACTGTGGAGCTAGGCTGCAGAAGATAATGTTCATTTTTTTAAGGAGTGAATAATATTCTAATGCTAGATAAATAGAAAACATTCAAAATGTTTTAAGGATTTTAAGAGCGAGGTGATTTTAAGGATTTTTCTTAGTTATGTATCTTCTTCAGAATGAAACGACAAAAGATAGTGAATGTTGCATTATCTTTCCCCACCTGCCCTGCCCTACATACCACTGCTTGTCACTGCTAATCTGTAGCATTATTTTATAAATTAATTCATGAAATTGTTATTCTATAACACTTTATTGATCCCTCTCTAAACTTTATTTAGGTAACTTTATTTTCTAAGTATTTCAGAATAATACTATTAAAATTCAACAATATATGAATAGTTCTCATGTTTTCTTTGAAGTTAGCAGAAGATAATATTTTAATCAGAGTTTCAGGAAGCAAGTCAAGACTTACTAAGTAATGGTTCTGAAATCCCTTTCCATTAATTTCTTATAATTACAAAGATTTTTCAAATTCCCGATTCTTATCTTTAAGAAGAACATCACTTGAGTTATTTAAAATATAGCATTACAAAAAGAGAGCAGAAGCTAAAAAAGAAGAAAATGGGAACCAGTAGGCAGCTCTTGATAGTACATTTTCACTACAGAATTGCAGGCAGCTTCAGAAGGAAACAAAAAGATAAGTCGAGAACGTACCCTTAGTCATGTGGCATTTATTCTGCTTGATAAGTGTTTATTTGACAGCATGTCCACTGAAAAGTGAACAATGAACTGAAACCCATGATGAAACATTCAGTGCAGCGAACAACCTGAAATAAAATGATTTCCAATTTTAGCTGTGGCATCGATCTCTTTGCATTTAAAATTTTTAAATTTTGTGATGCAGGAGATAAATTCTAACTGCTATTTGTGAGATATGGAATAAGGAGAATTGCCACAGTGATGGCCTGGCATTTTCTTAAACAAATATGGAAAGTACTTCTTAAGCTATGTTGAAATAAATAAGCTTACCTAAAACAAAAACATATCAACCAACTCATAGCAGTCATAGGATTCTGGTAAATGCTTTAAAACTCACTTTGGGAACATTTTTTCATTTGAAAAATATTTTGCAAAATGAGAAGGACCTAAATGAAGATTTATTTGAACGGTTTAGATTTTTTAGTCACGTAAATGAAACTCTATTAATTGATGTCAGTTCACAGTTTAGAGCTTTTTCCAACAATTTGGTTGTTCATTTAAAATAGTAGAACATGTGGAGCATTCATTCACATATTTGTTTTATCATGCAACAACAACATGAGGAATCTGTTCTCAGAACTATTGCCTTCCTATTTATCTGTAGATAGGAAACTGTTTCAAATAGATTTAAACAACTTTTGCTCATGCTGTACTAATTTTTCACCATTGCTTTTTTTCCACATGAAACATTTTCCATAACCAGCTTATTGTAGAAATAACCTAATACTAAGCGGAAGTTCTGAGTCTCTGTCTCCTTTATCTTTTATGACAATATAAGGTAAATGTGAAGGAAAATCCAATATTCCTTTGAATAACATGGTTAAAATATAGACTGGATTCTAAGTATATGTGTTTCAAGCCTTATTATGACATTAACCTCTAAGCCAGTAGTACTCTTAAGACTCATATAAATCATCCTCAATGTACCAATATACATGAGTGAAAGAATATGTCTTTTCATGTCAATATTACTCTCCAATATACACTTTAATGATTACTCTTCCATTTTTTTAATTGCACGTTTCTAGGATATGAATGCTATACACAGAAAGAACCCAACAAATAATTGATTTGACGTTACCCAACAAACGTTGATTTGGTGTTACGTTTTCTGTGTTCTACTGCTGTGTTTCATAGCTGTGTCTACCATTTCTACCAAATTTATTATTATTTCTATATTCATACATTCATTTTTGATAGATAATCATTTAAAATAAATTTCATAAGAAAATTAGACACCATGTGCATGTTAAGCAAAATATTTCTGCCCTATAAAAAAAGCTGGGTAGAAGATGCCTATGACATAGTGAGAGAGCAAAACGGTGTTGCCTGCAGCACCACAAAGGGGATGAATGACAGTTATTACCAGCAAGCATCGGTCACGGTGGTGACCTGTGCCAGTCCTCCCTCAGCTTCCATTCAATAAAAACTCATTTGATTGAAGGGTTCTTTCTCAGGTAGGCCTAAGCAGTTCCTTCACTAATGATCCCAGTTTCAACCAGTGACCCAGAAATGAAACACTACATTTCTCAAACCTCTCGGAGTGCACTATAAACAAGACTTGCAAAATGTCATGTCCTTGAAAACATGAAATCCAACGTGCTGGTGTGTGTCTTTTACTCAAAATTGAGTTCAGAAATGAAATGTTTCATGGGCCACAGAAGGGGGCTAGGTCTAATTTTAAAAAGCAACACAAATCTCTTCTCCCCCGTAAGTAACACACCAGAGGCTGAAATGTGAAGTGACTGTGGTACTGGAATGACCGCACGATTCTTTTCAAACCCTGGTGGTCCCATTTCACTATTACTCAGAGCTCTGAAGAGACTACGAGATTTCTGAAAGGTGTTGATCTGGGAAGTCCTAGGAAGTTCAGGTTTCTTACTTTTCTTTAATACACAGAAAGTATTAAAACTATTTTAGCACAAGCTGATTGCCTGATTTTTCAAAAATTCAAAGGATAATTATGATGACCTACTTCTTAAGAAAAATTTTCTTTAACAATTTATATCTTGAAATGTTCAGTGTGTTTTGATTCTCATAGGCAAAGAGAAGCACAAGTTTAAATCTAACAAATATTCAATTGTAATACAGTATTAATGCATATAAAATGATGTTGATATTATTTAGTGTTGATAATTTTTATGTTTTTGAAAAGGTCTTTATTATACATATGATTTGCAAATATTTATTGTATCAATGTTTTGCCTCCTTGTTCTCTTAATGGTTTTTTTAAAGTTCAATTTTTTATTTTTTTCTTTTATGGATTATGCTTTTGATATTTTATCTAAGCAATATTTGGCTAAACCAAATTCACAAAGATTTATTCTTATGTTTTCCTCTAGAAGTCTTATAATTTTTAGTTTACCACTTAGGTCTATAGTACAGTTTGGTTTAATGTTAATACACAATGTAGTTCATATGAAGGTTCGTTTTTTGTATTTAAGTATACAGTTGGTATAGCACCATTTGCTAAAAAAAGTTCCCTCTATGCCCTGAATTGCCTTTGCACCTTTGCTGGCAAACATGGATGACATGCATGTAGGTCTATTTCTGGATTCTCTATTTAGTTTCATTACCTATATAGCTATGCTTGTGCCTATACCAGGTGTCAGAGAGCTATTTCTATAAAAGGCCAAAGAGTAAAGATGTTAGACTTTGAAGGTGTCACAGTTTTTACTTTAGTTTAGTATTAGTGAATTTAACTAAGTTTATATAACCACATGGGGCCAGGGTCTAACGCATTGGACTGAGCAAGTCTAAAAAAGAGAGATGTATCTTATTTTATATTAGTATTTGATACTCAAGGATGCATACTCTACTCACCATACTAGGTACTAAAAGAAAGAAAAAATGTTTAATTACTAAACTTATTAGGGTAAAGATGAAGTGATAAAAATATTCACTTAATCTAAAAGCTATCAAGAAAGACAAGAATAGAAATCAAATATTTAAACACAATTATATAAAAATTACATTAGGTATATAAAGTGAATGCTACAATTATGTGACAAGGTTATTTGACTGAATTAGAAAAATGGGTGAGCCCTGGATGGTATAGCTCAGTGCACTGAGCATGGGCCTGTCAACCAAAGGGTTGCCAGTTCGATTCCCAGTCAGGGCACATGCCTGGGTGGTGGGCCAGGTCCCCAGTAGGGGTGCACAAGAGGCAACCACACATTGATGTTTCTCTCCTTCTCTTTCTCCTTCCCCATCTCTAAAACTAAATAAATAAAACCTAAAAAGAAAAAAGAAAAATGGGTGACACAATTAAAATATAAGGAAACAAAAATATTAAAAGAAAAAAATGAAAAAATATGAAAAGCTATACTATGGAAACACTAACACAAACAATGCTGATTTAACTGTATAATTAGAAAATGTAGATTTTAATGTAGGAAATGTTACTACAGATAAAGAGGAATTTTGCAGTGTTAAAGTTTCCATCAGCAAAGACAATGTAACAATTTTGCTTTTTTATACCTTAAAATATAAAAAGGTAAAAATGGACAAAACTAAAATCATAAATAGGTCATTTGACAATCATATTGTCAGATGCAAGATTGTCAGATGCAATCTTGCATTGTCAAATGCAAGATTTTAACAAGCATCTGTCAATAACAGATAATATATATATCAATCATGTTAAATTATAATACATATAGTGTTGTTTTATACATAAATGCATAATTATATTTTATAGATATAATTTATAATAGTCAAACCCAGGAAAAATGACACGTTTAAAAGGTTTTAAAAGAGGCCACTAAACCACAGTGTTAAAAATTAGAAATGTTTTAACAAGTAAAGAGGGTAATGGTTGGCTGAAGACAGAAGGAAGGCTTATATGCTAGTAATAAATGTTTAAATTTTGACCAGAGGAGTAGTTATTTGGGCATTCTATTGAGATAATTATTGGGCATATATTTATGGTTGCCTACTTTGTTTCTCTATGCATTTATTTTCAGTATTGTTAAAGCAAAAAAAAATATGAGAAATCTATAATTTCTTAGATGGTATAATTTTTTAAATGTAAATCCCCTTGTATTAGTGAAGGTTCTCTAGAGAAGTGGAACAAGTAGGATACGTGTGTATAAAGAAAGAATTATTTTGTGGCATTGATTCATGTGATTAAGGAGGCTGGCAAGTCCAAAATCTGCAGTGTGGATGGACAGGCTGGAGACCCAGGGAAGGTTATCTGCTGGCAGAACTTCCTTTTGCTCAGGGAGATCAGTTTTTAGTTCTGGTTAGGCCTTCAACTGATTAAATGAGGCCCACCTACATTATGGAGAACAATCTGTTCAACTCAAAGCTCACCAATTTAAATGTGAATCTCTAAAGAACATCCTCACAGAAACATTAGAATAGTATTCAGCCACATATCTGGGCACCAGGGCCCAGCCAAGTTGACACTTAATCCCTTCATCTCTTTCACCCCATCTCCCCAAACTGCGCCCCGCCCCCCCGCCCGGGGAACACCAGTCTGCTCTCTGTATCTATAACGTGAAGAGATTAAGAAGTACAAACTGATAGAAAGTAGTCATTGGGATTTGAAGTACAGCACAGGGAATATAGTCAATAATATTGTCATAAATGTATATGGTGCCAGGTGGGTACTAGAAATATTGGGGAGAACACTTTGTAAAGTATTACCGTTGTCTAACTACCATGCTGGACACCTGACACTAACACAAAATAATATTGAATGGAAAACAAGTTGACACCAAATTATCACACTCCTTTTTTGAAGCAGCTTTATGTAAAATTCTCAAATATTAAACAAATTTAGATTCTTCAACAACATAAATGTTTATGATATGCAAATCAGAAAGGGAAATATAAATGACTAAAAGCTATAGTCTTCATTCTTTAAATTTCGGTCCTCTGCCACCCTTTCTCTCTTATTCCTCACAATAGATTTATAGAGAGACTAATGAAACTAATAGCATATTTAAAGGCTGTAGTATTTAATTAAGATCATGTTGCCAGTTTTAATTTTGGAGAAGGTAATATTTCATTTACCGCCAGAAAAACTTACATTTAGCCCCAAGTAGTATAATGGATAATGGTTTGATGACTGCATGTCCTGGAATGCTGACATTGTATTACCCAAATTCCTGCCTGCAAAGAATTCAGTCTTGGTTTAATGGTGACTGTGCTGTCTAAGGATAATATACAAGGCTTCTTTTGGTAATTCTGCTAGCAAAATGGGTAGGCTTAATAGCAGTTTTCCTGAAAATTGTCTAGAATTCTAAGGGTTTACCTTTCGGTTTAGTTCAATATATCTATGAGATGCAGTCATAAATTACACAGCAAGCTGTGAAGGCTAAATTATTTTGTAATGGCATTGTTTTCAGATTTATTATGCTGATTAATCCAAATCTCTAAATGGCTTTCTTATTATCTGTAAAGTTTGATTCAATTGAGAAAAATACTCCAGGTCAGTTTTTCTCACCAGGTAGGTAGTGTCTTTCCCCCAAAGTTGGAACTCACCTTTGTTAGTGTCTTTTAAAAATATCATTATGTATTTATGGAATCAAAATTTTATATTTAGAGAAAAAGTATAAGTGGCATACAAAATCTAGCTATGAAAGCCATAGTGCCAGTTAAATCTAAGATTCTACATCTAGAGCAAGTTCCCCACCTCAATGCTGTTTCCAACGAGCAATTATTTTTTATATTGTGGCAAGATCTGTATGTTCTAGGACATTTAGCAGCATCTCTGGGCTTTACCCACTAGATGTCAGTAGCACCTTCATCCTATTTGTGACAACCAAAAATGTCTCCAGACACTGCTACATGTCTCCTATGGTTAAAATTGCCCCCACTCTGATTGAGAAGCTGGTCTAGGGAAATGTTTTTTTGACAAATGGATATTTTTTCTCATCTATTTCCTTACAAGTGCCTTATACTTTAAAGACAGTAAACTGTGGATAATTTGAAGAATATCTGCCTTTGATAGAGTTTATATTTCCAGTTTTTATCACAAGTCACCTACAAAAGTTGGTCTACTGCTGACACATTGACTTTTACTAGAAAGGTTGCTGTTCCGTTCTGCTCCCTTGTTTTATTGATCACCCTTTTATTTCACCCAAGGTATATTCTTGTCCTTTAATATTATTTTATAACTGAGTAAACTGAGATAACTTGTTTTCACAGTCAGAACTGAATGTATGTGGAGAGTCAGAAGTTATTTCAGAACAAACTATTTTATTATATACAATAAATATACACTTTTTAAAAAGAAGTATAATACTCTGTCACTTTCATTAGATACATTACTCGTAAATTATTGACTGAGTAAAAACAGTGGTAAACGTAGTCTAGTAATTGTGCATAAAGTCCCCTGACTTCCATTAACTTAATTTCTTCATCTCTCACTGGGAAAGCATTTAGTTTAATGCTCCATTTGGGTGGTCTCCAGTATTTCAGATCTGCATGATCCGAAGTTCCCAAGGTCCTGCCACTCTCGGTCCCAATGTGAGCTTTGCTGTTTGTTTGATCTACAGGAACGATTCCCTGTTGACATCACCCAAGTCCCGCTGAGGACTAAGAGGAACATACGGCCTTTCGATTGTACCCTTAGGTTCCTAATGAAGAACAAGCCTGGAACATGTCAAAATTGTGTGGCACTACCGGAAAAATTCTCATCAGTGTAAGCTCAGCAGTTCTCTGCTCTAGAAGCAGCGTCTGTCTGTAGAGAGCCTCCTACGTGGGCATAAAAATGGAAAACAGCAGCAGTGTGTGTATCCATTAGCTGGAGTCCCAGACGGGTTAGTGCTTTTCTTCAAACTGCTTTCTGAACAATCCCCAGGAAGCACTTTATTCTTTTTCCAGCAAAATACATTTAAACTAAAAATTAAAGTAGTTTCATGTACAAGAAACGATGTATCTTAAGTATGAAAGGGATTTTTTCTTTTAAATTAAAAAAAAAAAAGGTCGCCCAAATTAGTAGATCTTGCTGTTTGTATAAGATTTCAGAAATCACAAGGGGGCACTCTTTAACTAAATACATCATAAGAAAGGGCAATGATTTAAGTGTTTGACTTAAAATCATTTTCAATGATATAGTAGTTATATCTATGTACATCTAATTATGGCTTTAATACTAAATTTAGAATATTTTAAACATGTGACCCATCCATTAACAGAACTTGTTTGTGGTAAAAAAAAAAAAATCTAGAGAATTAAACTTTTTTTAAAAGTAACGTAGAAGAAAAGGACTTTGTCTTGAGAATGAGTAAGAATTTCAGCTGAGAACATGTCTTAGACTATTTCTTTTCATTTGATTTTTAGGCATATAATTTTTTGAAGTAATATTTTGTCTTCTTATACTATTAAGAATATTGATGAAGTTGCCATTTGTAAATGTTTCTTTTGTCAGCTAATAAACATTTTATATTTCCCTTGATTTTATGTTTTAGATACTTTAGCAGACATTATATACTATATCCTGTATTAAAATGAAATGTTATTATTCTCCATATATGATGATAATACAATTTGAGTGATTCAAGGGTAATGAAAATATGTGAGGATAAACACAGGTACAACATTTTCCATTATGACTACTGGAAATTGGCACTGGAAATATTAGAGGTCAGGAATGGAAATAAGCAAAGTGATCCATATAAGTATAAATCCAGCATTACACTAAGTAGGAATGTAACTCATTACACTGATTAACTGAAGTAAAAATAAAATGTATAGAGAAAAACTTCAAAGAAACTAACAATTATAATTGTAATACTTTCCACATAAAGAGAATAAGGGTATTCCAAGATGAGCAATAAATGTTAAATTCATTGGTGTGATATTATCATTGCAATTTAAGATGATTTATTTAGACTACAAATGTTTCAAATTAAAGATTCCAATTAAAGTTAATCCAATACTTGAAAAAATATAAATCATAAGTATAATCATATTTTTCCAAAGAAACTCCCAATAATACCTAGAGAAGAATCTAGAGTAGCTAAAATTTGTTGGGGCTGGCAAGAACCCTAACTTCACAACTAGAAAACCTTGATATATCCCTGGCTCTATCATTTCATCGAGGTGCAGCTGTGGGTGAATTGATTAACTCTGGGGTTCCCATTGTTCCACTGCAAATGAAAAAATGTACATCAATTTTTAAGACCTTTCCACCTCTAACGCATATGATTCTGATCATTATCTTTGAAAATACTTCATATAATATAGTAAGCATTCACTTGCAGTTTGTTCAAGTAATTAAGGATCAAAACTGTTGGTAAGGAAAACAACGTACTTATTCATCAAGGTCTCAAATATCAGGTTATGTGCAAACATAGAATTCTAAGATTGCAAGAACTCCACCCTAAAATTTAAAAACAGCATAGTAATAGTTTATATTAAGTATACTTAGGAAATTTTCAGGATATTGACAAACTTGTTCTAGTAAAGTTATGAAGTTCGAATAGAAATACTGTTGAACCAGCACTAGAGATATGACAGTCCTCATCATAACGAGCCATCATTTGGGTCTTTTATGGTTCCTTCTTATTACATGAAAAATTGCCTTTGAGAATTTATATCAGATATAGTCATACCATGGTTGACTATTACAGTAAATATTACTGTAAACTTTTTATACCAAGCACTCATTCTGACCTTGAATTTAATCATCAAATTTCAACAGTATTTGGTGAGCTTCCTTTCACAGAAGCGAATCTATATAGCAAAGACCCACAGGTAGTTTTAGTAACAAGTTTGGAAGTGGAATTCAGACTTTCTCATTCAAATTCCAGTAATTTTTTAACAACATCATAACTATCAGGAAATGTATTTTTTTGTTTGGGTGATTATGAGTCTCAGGCCTTAGAACAATATTAAATTTTGAGATAGTAGATACTTAAAAAGTTATGCTTATCATGACTTGCTTCTAGTAAAATAAAATTGACTTTAATTTCATGGATTTCTTAAAGAAAACTGCACCTTCCAAAACAAAAGTCCAAGTTTCCTGTCAACACATTTTATTGATATTACTATAGAATATATCTATATCATGGTCAAAACTGTTTTCTGTTTTGAAAAATATGATAATAACACTTACAAATGCATGATAAAAACAAAATTGAGATGATTGGAGAAATGTTTACAAGCTAAAAGCATTAGAAAGAAATAAACCATTGTTCTTTGTGACAAACCTATTGATTCATATCTGCCAGGAATGATAAATGACATGAGAAAGGGTTATGCATATAACCGTACCATCTGTCTATAATATATCCAGACTGGATCCTGAGTGTCTTCTTCCCTTACTTTCCCCTTTCTTTTCCTTTTATTTCTTCCTTCTTCTTTCCTTCGGTTCTTCCTTTATCTAATTTTTTTCTTATATAAAAGCCATCCTTATTCTTATCCTTTCCTATCTTTTTCCTAAACAGGCTTTCCTTTTTAAGAATATGATTGACTGTCTAATAAACTTTTCACAGTGTCACATATCTGCAATATTTAGAAGAGTACTTTTCAGACATGCTAGTGGAAAAATGCTTGTGTTTCTATGTCATATCTTGCTTCCTCCTAATGATTCCTTTTGAAATTAGTGATGGGCTAATTCAGACTAGATTCTTATGTCAATTAGTGTAATAGCTGGTTGAATTTTTGCTTTTTTAATATACCTTCTATGAAATTAGGTGACTCACCTTTTCCCCAAAAGTATATATTCATTTTTTCCATTTAGTAAGCAACAATACTCAAAAATGCTAAAATATAAAAAATCGGAAAGTAAAAATTGTTACACTACTATTATTATTGTATGCTTCATATTATCTTTGTTCTTTTGTGAGTTTTTCTTTATATTAATTCCTAAAAATTTGGGATCACACAGTATATAAAATTTCTTTGTTGCTTTCTTTATTTTTCAAAATACAAAAAGTTTCATGTTCTTTTAAGACTTTTAGAAATACTTTTAATTGCTGCATAATATCCCATTGTTTAATTATCCGGCAATATCATTACTCAATTGTTTAACATTGTACAGTGATAAGTCTGCATTCTTTTCTGAGGCACAAGTATGCTCACACAATTTCACTTAGTATTATTTCACTTAGTAGTAGCTATAAATGATTCTGTCATATACCTTTTCAGTTCATTTTTTATTGTTGCTGCTTTATTTTCTTTAGGTAGATTCCTACAAATAAAATTATTGTCACCAAGGATAGTAAAAAATGTAAGACTCTTGATAGTAAATGCCAATACTTCTCCAAGGATTGTGCTGTGTATTTTCCCGCTAGTTAACCTGAAATGGCCAGTTCAACAACATCTGTAGTCAAGCTGCCGGTGATTCCCAGGCATGCGTTGCTCCACTACAAGGAACATGAATTCTGAAACTGGCCCCCATGCTCCACGTGACGGCATTTTCCACACAACACTAAACGGCACCAAGAGAAGCATCCTTTTTCAAATCAGAGTTGGCTATAAAAGAGATCTGTGTTCTAATTAACTAAGATGCTCTTGCTATTAAAAAGCATAGAAAAATCCTACCCATATTTTTACAGCTATGTTTTGAAATCCTTATTGATTAGATTTCCCTTTGAGGATTTTCTTTTTCCCTCAATTAATATGTTACATTTATGTCATCAGAGGATGACCTCAGTGATAATACATGTTAAATACAAGGGTAGAAAAAATAGTTGCCTAGGGCTAGCATGATTTGGCTATACATGCTCCTATGGATGCTTTGACCCCTATATTTGTCTACTTTGGGCTGGCCCATACTAACTGGGGTCCCAAGCCAATCTATATCTTAAACTAGGTGTAAAATGTTATCAAAAATCATTTGAGAATTTCCATTTTTTCTAGATGGCATCATAATGTTTTTATTTGGTTAAGAGATGCATATTTAATTCCTCGATTAAGAGCCAAACACGAGGCACCAAGGATACACAATTAGTAAAGAATCTTCCTGCCCTTAAGCAGTTTAGATTCCAAAGGGGAATGAGACAGACAAATAATTAATAAGAAAAGTGATCATTTCATGTATAATGAACATTTGGTACATAAGAAAAGCAATAAGGATAGTCACCTAGAGGCACTTGGGAGGTTTCAGAGGCATTTGAAAGAAGAGTGGATGTTTGAAAGGAATGTCTAGGAAGAGAAAATGGCATATTTTAATATCAGGAAAACTTTACACGTGTATTATGAAAGCCCAGAGGAGGTGGGATGTGTTAAGAAAGGTGTGATGAGCTGTAAACCTCTGCAGAACTGTCAGAGATGGAAATACAATTTGTATTTGTAGTGTGCAATGGGCAAAAGCCAGGCTGTGTTGGCTAGAGCAGTGAAAATGGGGAGAGAAATAGACACAGTAAAACGAAGTGGGAGATATAGATTGACATCTACAAGGTGGACAAGATTAAGGGAGGTTGATTTTGTTCCCATTTTTTATTAGTAACTCATATTAATTGGCCACTTGCTCCGCATGCTAAGTGGTAGAAATATAGTGGGGAACAAGAAAGAATCACTATCCTCAAGTTACTGATTTTCTATTGGGGGAGGTGGGGAACACAATATTAACATATACAAAATAAATAAAGGAACCTCAGGTATAGATAGATTAAATGAAGAAACAAAACAAGGTAATCTGGCAATTTGCCACTGGGAATAGTTGCTTGGGCAAGGCACTCGTGGAAGAGCCTATGTTGAAGTAATATTTATATTGAGAATTAAATATTGAAAAGAAATCACCCATGCATAGACCTAGTGCAAGAGGAATCTAAGAAAGACAAATAAGTTTAAAGGCCTTGAGACTTATGAGCATCACATGTTGGAAAGACAGAAATCAGACTAATATGTAGAGAATGAAAGGGAGAGAGAAGACATGGCAGGGACATACCGAAGGAGCCATGTGGGAAGGAGTTAGTGGTTCCAATTTCTAGTATTCTAGGGTCAACGGCAACCTATTTAAGATTATTGAGTAAGAATATGTATCTATACGTATACACACATACATATACACACATACATGTATGTACATACTTAATACATGCTATGTACTTTATATGTACTACATATTCACTTTAAGAAAATTGCTCTGCTGCTCTGTGAAATTTTTTTTGTTTTTTTAGAAGGGAGACAGAAAGAAAGAGAGAGAAACATCTGTTATGTTGTTCCACCCATTCACGCATTCATTGGTTGCTTCTCGCTTTTGCTCTGACTGGGGACCGAACTCATGACTTGGTGAGGATCCTGCTGTGGGGACTTTGAAATGGGCGAAAGAGCATGACAATGAGTGTAAAGGAGAGCTGCAGATAATACACCTGCCGCATTAGAAAAAAGTTGTATTTTTTTACAGTTGCAGTATTTTGGGGAATATTACAATTTGTTCAGGTGACTAGAGTTTTGTAAGCTATTAGTCTGGATTTCCTTAGCTTTTAATGGGTGAATAAAAGCAACTTTCCTTGTTGCAGATCATTCAACCTGGTTTCAGGAGCTGTAACCTGCACCCCATGGCTAGGCTAAGTAAGAGCCAAGGGACCCACTTCATCTGGGTCTGTTCTGACAAGAGGACGTGAGCTACTAAGGAGACAAAGCTTATCTCCCTGGCAGGAGCACTGCTTCTGCCTCATCTATCTCTGGCCCCAATGCTTGGTTGGTAGTCAATGACGGGTAAGACTCCTCTTGGGAGGGGCAACCTAAGCCAGGCATGACCACTTGGAAGGCCCTCATGGAAGGACTCAGGGGTTGCAGCAAAGAGGGGGTGATGGACCCTTGCCCCCCAGCTATTCTGACGTAGCACAAGTCCCCATTTCCGTCTGGGAGATGCTTCCTGGCTCTAATCCACTAAAGCCTGAAACTATGACTGCAGGTGGTACAGCCCTGTGCCTGCCAGAGTCCTTCCCTGGATGCTCAGGCATAAGAAAGAATTTGTAAAGTCCTGTGAAACCTGCTTTGTTTGCTAAGAGTGCTTCATTTAAATGATAAGGGTCTGAGGAGGAAATGAGTATGTCTCCCAAAGTTTTGGAAACACCTTCCCTGACAGACACTGACTCAAATTAAGCCCTCAGATTTCTTTGAAATGTTAACCGTTGTTTGATCCTTGCCTCCGGATTTACCTGTATTCCTGTGTATTTGAACCCAATAAAAGCCCAGTGAGGAAGGGGCTCTGGGTCATTCTCCTTTGAGAGTTTGACCACCTCTCCTCCCCAAGCAGATCATGTCTTGGTAGATTTATTTTCATCCGTGACGGAGGGATGGGGCTCTGCGCGTGGAGTCCGCCCCCCGCCCCCACATTTCCTACTTCTCACTTGTTTGGATTGAACAGGGATGTCTATGGGAAAGCCCTGAATAACTGTAGGGCATTTGTCTAGTGTTGTTATGGTTGGTGCTGTTAAATTGTCATTTGGGAAGAACATCTGCTTCCTCAGAATTGATTCTGACATTGAAAAGGTTAAAAACAAATATAAAATACAAGAGTTTGTTTTGTGAACATCACAAAACATGTATTTCTGTGAAATATGACTTAATGGTATTGTTTTTTGATGTTTAGTGATTTATCCAAATTCCCACTGCCATTTTAGCAGACTTGGCACTGGATGATTTATCACCTGAAAAAATATATATGTATATATATATATCTTTCTTTCAATATTCACAGATCAAATATTAACATTCCAGCCAAAAGAGTTTAATACTAACAGATTAAGGGGCAGCTTGATTTAATCAAGTCGAGAAATATGGCAAGTTGTCTACCTATCTATTTACATACCTACCTATTTTATTTTATTACTTGGGTGGCTGTTATCCTAATTAGATCTGAAAAGACCCAGAGTGGCTAAATCACAATTTATAGACACATTTCATGAAATATTCAAGGCTTTTGATGTTCTCATCAATATTGTCATTATGGTCACTTTAAAAAATTTTACTTTTAAATAAAAAAATACTCTAAGTTACATAGTCACTAATGATATGTCTGACTTTTTATGTGTTTAACTCCATTTTCCCTTCTGTTTACTCAACTCATGGGTATGAAAGGCAATTTAACTTCTAAAAGACTGGGATTTTTTTTACCTAGAATTTTCCATCTATTTCGCCAATTATGAGTAAATTTGAATATTTTACTTTGGAGGTTATTTTTTGACCTGTAAGTTTCCAACCAATTCTAAACTTATATTGCTCCATTCCGTATATAATCAGATTTTTTCCCTTATCAAAACTCTCTAGACCCAAATACTTTTGAATTTTCATAACTGTGCAAAAACTGAACAATAATTCTATAGCAAGATTACATATTGCATGGAGTAAATCCATTTCTGAAATGAACCCAATTTGAAACTAATATTCATAGAAATTGGAGACCATCTATGTGCCAGGCATTATTTTTAGCACTTGGTACATATCAGTGAAAAAAAATGCCTGACAGTAATGGAACTGAGTTTCCAGTTGTATGAAACAAACAGCATAATGTGGAATAAATTATATATTATAGTAGAAGGAAATAAACACTATGGCAAAAATATAGAAAGGTGAGAACTTGTACATTTATTTCATTTGTTCTTCTATCTCTGCTGATCCTCTTTCACTTAATTGGCAGTCTCAGCATCAAACTCTGCATTTACAACCTCATTTTGGTGTTCAGCCAGCCCGGACTGACAGGAATTTCTCAACGCTACTTCCTAATGCCTACGGGACAGAATCTGATTGTTTCAACTCGAGTCAGGGTTTTCCAGTCCACCATGGTCCAGAGCCAAAACAAGTTTTATAAATCTCCATTCAGAGGTTCGTCTCTGCATCTAGAGAAGTTCTTACAGAAGAGAGATATGGGCTAGGCAAACCCAGGGCATTGTGTTTATGTCCCACAGTTCCTAATTGAAAAATGCCATCCAGAGGCAATTCATTATTACAAGTTAGAGGCAGGTTGGCCTGTTTGATTGAAGAGTTATACCAATTCACCTTTTCTTTCAGAGAGGAATGTCTTCTCCAGAAGTATTCCTTCAGATTTCTTATGTCTTGTCAGTCAGGATTAAGTCACTAGGTTTGAAAATTTAGCATATAACATTTCAATGCGTTTGTTTGGAGGGCAGACCGTTGCCAGTGTGGAGGAAGAGGTGGAAGATTAGGCAATCCATGGTATCAACTGGTATTAGGTTATCAGGTATTTTGACACCCCGCTAATATATTTATTTATCTTAGATGCATTTTATTTGTCCTTTCATTACTGACCCGCATAAACATTAAAAGGAAATGGAATTTATATGACATTTTATTAGGAAACCTAGTCTGGATAAAAATTTCCAAGAAATATCAGGAAGTCTGTCAGTTAAATATTGTAACTACCCTGAAACCAACACATACATGGGAAAGAGCCTAAAATTTGTAATATGTGATTTAGAAAAAGATTAACAATCCTTTTACTAAAGTTGGTCCATTTAAAATTCTAAAGTCATATTTCCATTAATGTAGTCCACTTTAAGTGAGCCAATGTCTACTTTGAACTAAATGTATGGCAAACACTGAGTTTATTTATATAATTAGAAATTTTTGGATATTCAAAATATTTTGCACTGAATATAGAAGAAAACTCAAATGTCATTCATATAAGGAAAAATGGCTTATTCTCCATTTTTTTTTGTTTTTGTTTTTGAAACACAGGATATGCTTTGTACACTGATGACTATGTTTATAATATGATGATGGTCAGGGTAGTGGGTAGAGAAAAAGAGAAGAAAATAAACAATAGTTGTATTTTGATATTGTTAAAAAAATATTGAAGGGCCAAAGATCCAGGATAGTCAATGTAATATTGAAGAATAAAGTCAGACCAGACTCCAAGACTTACTACATAGCTACAGTAATCTAAGTAGTGTGATATTGGTGGGAAAAAAAGACAAATAGATCAGTGGAACAGAAAGAATTGAGAACCCAGAAACAGACCATATAGTCAAGCGATCTTTGACAAAGGAGCAAAAGTAATCGAATGCAGCAATAGAGTCTCATCAACAAATGGTGCTGGTGCAACTGGGAAATCCTCATGCCAAAAAAACACACAAATCTGGATCCAGACCTCAGACTTGTTACAAAAATGAATTCAAAATAGATCATAGGTCTAGCTGTAAAGTCCCAAACTATAAAACTCTTGGAAGCTAACGTAGAAAGAATATACATGAGCTTAGATTTGGCAATGACTTAGATAACTTACCAAAGCATGATCCATAAAAAAAATAATTGATAAGTTCAATTTCATTAACAGAAAAACTTCTGCAGTAGAGAAGATACTGTTAAGAGAATGAAAAGACAAGCCACAGACTGGGAGAAAATACTTGCCAACCACATAACTAATAAAAGTTCAGTATTCAAAATAGTCAATGAATCCTTAAAAGTCAAATTATGAAAATGAACAATACAATTTAAAAATGGACAAAAGATCTGAAGAAATACCCTCAAATAAATACCAAAAAAAGATAAATAGATTGCATAAAAGCATATGAAGAGATGCTCAACATAATATGATGTTAGGGAATTGTAAATTAAAACAATAATGAAACATCACTACATACCTATTAGAAAGACAAACACACAAAAAAAAACTCATCAAATGCTGGCAACAATGTGGAACAACAGGAACCATCATTCACTGCTGGTGGGACTATAAAGTGGTGCAAACACTTTGGAAGATAGTTTGACAGTTTCTTAAAAAGCTGAACCTACTCTTACTATATAATCCAGCATTTGTGCTCCTTGGTATTTACTCAACGGATGTGAAATCCTACCCACACAAAACCTGAACAATGTTTATAGCAGCTTTTTATTCATAATTTCCAAAACCTTAGAAAACCAAGATTTTCCTCAGTAGGAGAATGAATAAAGAAACTATGGTGCATTCATGCATGGACTATTATTCAGTGATAAAAAGAAATATGCTATCAAGCCACAAAAAGACACAAAGGAACTTTAAATGCACATTTCCAAGTGAAAGAAGCCAACCTGAAAAAGCTACATACAGTGTGATTCCAACTCTACGACATTCTGAAAAGCAAATACTATGAACAGTAAAAAGATCAGTGGTTGCCCGGGTATCCAAGTGGGGGAAAGGAGGGATGAATAGGTGCACAGATCATTTTTAGGGCATAGAATTATTTTGCATGATATTATAATGTGAATACATGCCATTATACATTTGTCAAAGACCATGGAATGTATAACACAAAGAGTAAACCTTAATGTAAGTTATGGACTTTTGTTAATAATAATGCACCAATATTGGCAAACCAACTATAACAAATGCACCACACGCCCTGGCTGGTGTAGCTCAGTGGATTGAGCGCGGGCCTGCGAACCAGAGGATCGCGGTTCGATTTCCAGTCAGGGCACATGCCTGGGTTGCAGGCCAGTTCCCAGCAGGGGACACACAAGAGGCAACCGTACGTTGATATTTCTCTCCCTCTCCCTCTCCCCTACCCCTCTAAAGACAAATAAAAAAAAAAATCTTAAAAAACAAAAAAACAAAAAACAAACAAAAAAAAAACAAATGCACCACACTAATGCAAAATGTTACCAATAAAGGGAATTGAGGTAGGTCGGTAAGGGGAAATATGAAAACTAATGATTTCATTTTGAGATAGGGTATGTAAGTATATGTTTGTTATTCAGGTGGAAAAATATAAAAACAATGAATATATCTTAGTATCCAATAAGGAACTGATACACAGCCCTGGCTGGTGTGGCTCAGTGCATTGAGTGTCAGCCTGTGAGCCAAAGGGTCACCGGTTCAATTCCCAGTCAAGGCAGGTGCCTCCATTGGGGGCCAGGTCCTTAGTAGGGGGTGAGCGATAAGCAAGCACACATTGATGTTTCATTCCCACTCTTTCTCCCTCCCTTCCCCTCTCTCTAAAAATAAATAAATAAAATCTTTAAAAAAAGAAATTGATAGACATAGGTATAGAGGAAGAAAAACAAAATCTTGTCAGAAATCTAAGAAAAATCAAAACTTTTCGTAGACAGATGGAAAAGCCAGCAAAAGAGAGGGTGAAGTAATAATTCAGTAAAAGTAAAGAAGAGACAGAGTAAGCTGGCTGTGTGTGAGCCAATGATGAGTATGTTTTGTTGTATCAAATGTTTCAGAAAGATAGTTAGTGAATATGGGCAAACAATGTGAAATCTAGGCTACTATTTTTAATGAAGTGGTAGGATGTAAGCCAATTTTTAATAAGTTGAACAAAGAAAAGGATTTGAGAAATAAAATGGCAAGTTCAGAATAATAATTGAAAAGTATGATAAAGAGGAAAGACCAGCCACCACTCTATCATTACTTGTTTTGAAAATGTCAAAGCAGCTTTTTTACTTCATAGGTCTTAGAACAGTGCATTCAGATCTTCGATGAGGTTTTGTTGTTGCTGACCTAGCATGAAGTTAGCTGATGGTATTCCAGTGAGTGTTGAAAAGTATCCATAAAATGTGATAAGCTTATGTAAAACTCAATGGAAAGGAGATTCCTGCAGAATATATTTAGCAACAAATGATTGAATCTTTTAAATAATATTAAATTTTCTTGTTGGGAACCATTCCACCTGGTTTCAGGAGCTGTAACCCCCACCCCATGGCTAGGCTGAGTAAGAGCCCAGGGGACCAGTTTCATCTGGGTCTGTTCTATCATGAGGACCTGAGCCACTAAGGAGACAAAGCTTATCTCCCTGGCAGGAGCATCGCTTCTGCTTCATCCATATCTGGCCCCCAATGCTTGGTCGGTTAGCTAATGATGGGTAAGACCCCTCAAGGGAGGGGTGACCTAAGCCAGGCACGACCACTTGGAAGGCCCTCATGGAAGGACTCGGGGGCTGCAGCAAAGAGGGGGTGATGGACCCTTGCTCCTCGGCTATTCTGACATAGCCTGAGTCCCCATTTCCATCTGGGAGTAGTTTTCCTTATCTCTTGCTTCCTGGCTCTGCTCCACTTAAGCCTGAAACTCTGAGGAGGGCCGTGCAACCCAGTGCTGGCAAGAGCGGCTCCCCTGGTGATCGGGCATAAGAAAGAATTCGTAAAGTACTGTGAAACATGCTTTGCTAAGAGTGCTCTCATTTAAATGATAAAGGTCCGAGCAAGAAGTGAGTTTGTTCCTCAAAGTTTTATTGCTCTTTAGCTATCTGACCCTGACTCAAAATAAGTCCTCAGAGTTCTTTGTACGTTATCTATTATTTGATTCCTTACTGCTTGATAATGATTAATGAGCCTGTATTCCTATGCAAAAGTCCACTGAGGAAGGGGCTCTTGGCCCTTCTCCTTTGATAGACTGGCCGCCTCTCCTCCCCAAGCAGATCACGTCTTGGTAGTTTTATTCTCATCCGTGGCGGATGGATGGGGCTCTGCGGGCAGAGCCCCGCCACATTTTGTACTTAGGATATTAAAACAGAATCCTCTGGAAAATAATGATAGTTTACAAAACTTCTTGCTGACCTATAATCTGTGCTCTGTTTTTAAATTTTAAGATGAAGGAATTCTGAAAACTATGCCTTCTATTTTAAAATCATGTATTGGTTACCACAAAGACATTTCTCTTATTAAAAGTTGATTTCCTAAGCTAATCATGTTGATTATAATAATTCTGATCAACATTTAGATAATTTGAATGGTAAATCACACTTGGGTTTTTATTAGCATATTTATGTTATTCTCCAAATTTTTATTAAATAATAAGAATAATCACATCATTACATAAATTGTTAAATGAATGAATAAGATATATTCTCTTAGAAACACTTAGAAACAGTGAAATTTTGCATTATTTATTTTCTGATATGCTTTCGGCTATTGCAGGTAGTTCTTATGGCTGGATCTATGTTCCCCAAAAATTGTATTAGGGTATTTTTATAAAACAAGAGTTTCTTTTCATCTAAGTGGGTATTTCCTTCACATTTTTTTAATGAATTTTTTTAAAGTTGAAATGTACTACGTGAGATAATAAAAACATGTAAGTTCTCAAACATTTACACCCTTTAGTTGTGACTGCACATAAATGGTATAATATGTCAAAAATATTACCAGATGAAAGCTGCCCATTCTTACTGGTCTTTTGAGGATAGTTAAAGATTAAACTCCATCACATCTCCAGCAACTAAACTCTCAAGAAGGTCATGTGTTGTCTAAATTTTCTATTTGAAGCAATTAAATCAGTCCCATATGACGATTTTAGAAATTATTAAGTGTTCCGTGATAATAAGATCTGCATCAGTGAAGTGCTTATCAGGTTGCTATGGTCAATTCAATTAAATTAAGAACCTCAGTTGATATAAAAATAGTCCAATTGCTACGGAATAATTGTAGAATATTCTGAACCTTTTCAATTTTATCTAGGATAAATGACCTAGGAATAAACAAATTTAATTATGTTAATATAGCAAAGATTTGCAAGAATGTAATGTGTAATAAAAAGTAATTGGTTATTTAACTGTAATATAATCATACAATGCAATATTATGCAGTTGTTTAAAGTTATATGTTGAAGACTATGTAATGATAAAAAAGAGATTAATAATATTTAGGTAAGGGGAAATCCATTTTTTTTTTTTTTTTTTTTTTGCTTTTGGGGGGAAAGACTAATCTCTATGCTAATAACAAGTGTTGTCCCTCATGTAATTTCTTGAAAACTGATCTCAGTCTTACCATGAGAAGATGCCAATTCGATAGCCTTTCTGCCTGTGCTTAGATTTCAGATTATTTTATACAGGGAAGAGCTTTTCCAGCCCTAGAACTAGCATGGTGGAACTTACCTGTTTCATATATCTCCTCTAATTTGTACAATGGTGGAGAAAGAAAGAATTGCAGGTAATTGGTCCCCATAGGTAATAAAATATCTTGCAAATTAAAGTCACAGAACATAAGATTTGGAAGGACCCTTAGAAATAAATTGAGAAATAAAATAATAAAAATAAAAATGTAAATTCTATATTGTTTAACAGCTCTCTGATTTTGCCTGTGTTCCTTCTTCACAGATGGAGAACAGATGACAGCTAGTTGGAGGGAGGGAGTTTAGGGGGTGGAGGGATTGAACAAAAAAGAAATAGGACTCATGGACATGGACAACAGGGTGGTGACTGTGGGGGGAGACAGGTATAAGGGGACTCATTGGTAATGGGAAAATATAATAATAAAAGTAAATAAAAGGCATGTTATTCTTATCATACTTCCCCTGGCTAATGAGTCTTACTCTTCAAGGCTCATGGGTCTTGCCTCTTATATGACCTGTTTCTCCCTATTCTATGTAGGCCTCTGGAGGAAATTTGTTATATTTGCCACCCTAGATCCTGCCATTTGTGAAACTATGCTCCAGGTATCACTGGTACCTCTTATCCTCCTTGGTACAGGCATCTATTTCAGAGTCCGGTATGTAACCACATCCAGTGTGATTCAAGGAGGGGCAATTGAAGCCCTGAATGTGGTGTTGTGGGGGGGGGGGGCTCCCCTTTGTACATGAGGCGGCAAGAAGAGAAGCTCTCCTTTTTTCTTAGATTCCTATGCTGTTATGTGAGATTTCTATGTCCTGTGGCTGTTTCCTATTATTAAACTGGCTCATGATGAAGAAATTTATCTTTAATAGTTTTGTTTGGGCTATTCGAGGTCATGTTTATCTCTAAACTTTTCATTTTTATTTAGGACAATTAACACACACTTCAGTGCCCTGGTATTGGTTCAGAAGAGACCTACTTGACATAATTCCCATCTTAACACTCATCATACTGTATTTAAATTATTAATTTATGTAATTTTGCTCCCTCAAAACAGTATGAGCTTTCTGTGGAATGAGATCATGTAGCAGCTTACTCATATTTTTATCTCCAATTTCAAGTTTATAGCAAAACAGTGAGAGAATAATCAATAAATATTTTTTAAGCACAGTAGTCCCACCATATCTGTGAAGATAACCTGTATATACTGTTTTTCATTGATATATGTACATACCTATGATAACATTTAATTTCTAAATTAGGCACAGTTAGAGAGTAACAATAACTAATAGTAAAAACAAAAAATCATGATATATACTGTAAAAAATGTCATGTGGATACGGTCCCTCTCAAAATGTATTATAGCCATCCCTTACTTGCAGTAAGTGGTTTGAGGTTACTTGTTTCAGGGTACCCTTTGTGGAAGTCTTATATAGGCTCAGTGCTTTCTGGCACAACACATTGCCATAAACCAACATATTTTTTGTTCATGTCTTCTACTCACAAATTTAATGCTCTTCCACCCTAACTAAGCACTTATTACATACTGTGGCCATGACTTTTGCAGTTTTAGGTGGAACAGCAAAACTATCACAATTTTATTCCTTCTTCACAATTTCATCAATAGAAGATTCATTCCTACCCGTTGGTCTTGGCAACCTCAGCATATTATTTCTTTCCTGATTAAGTTCAGAACTTTCACCTTTTCACATAAAGGAATCACTTTACAGTTTTCCTTTGGCATATCCAAATTCCAGCATCACTACTCTTACTCTTTGGGGACATATTAAGTAAAATAAGGGTGACTGGAATGCAAGCACTGTGATATACTGCCACGGCGAATCTGATAACGGTGGCAGCTACTCTGTGAGTAATGGGTGGGGAGTGTACACACCATGAAGACGCTGGACAAAGAAATGATTCACATCCTGGGCTGAATGGATTGGGACTCGCGAGATTTCATCACACTACTCAGAATGGCATGCAATTTAAAACTCATGAATTGTTTATTTTTGGCAATTTCCATTTAATATTATTGGACCGCAGTTGACTGCGGGTAACTGAAACCGTGGAGAGCAAAACTGTGGCTAAGAGGGGGACGACTGTCAACAGCAAGATAACCGCTTTTTAACTTTAAGGGAGTAGAAACTTACATTATTTGTGAATTGTTTCGTGTTTTCGTTTAAGTTTTAGGTAAATACTTCCTATACTTCAGCAATTCTGAAGTGTGCAGAATCCTTGACATTGTGTATATGGACAGTAATCATAACGTTTTTTCTTCTTTAGGACAACTGCCTAAAAAGGACAGAACTCCCCATTAACCAAGAGGATACAATTAAATGGCAAGGATTTGCCATAGCATTTTGGATAGTTTTGAAACTCTGAAAATAGTTACCAACAATAATTAAATAGAGAATGCTACATGAAACCTATTTTTCTCTAACCCACTAAAACTAAGAAAACACACAAATAAAAGTTCACAAATATAAAGGTAGAAGGTTTTTTGTAGACCTTAGTTTAGCAACTTTAAGGAGAACATAATACTCTCCAGGTCAAATAACTTTTTGAGTTAAAGAAAAGTCTTACTCCATACACATTCTTATGGGAAGGTTATTACTATATATTAATACAACTGCAGGTCAGACAAATTGTAGAAAACACATCTGTGTTAATCACAAGGACAGAGGAATTTTTAAAGGTCTTTTTGACCTTTGGATTTTTACATTTAATAACCTTAGTGTAACAATGTGCATTTCTATGCATGTGTGTAGAATATATTGTTTAAATATTCTTACACATTTTTATTATCCATTTTTATGTCAGTACCTTGTACCCCTCAATAAAAATCAAATTTTCATAATTAATACTCATTAAAATTTTAAGAAGCTTTTTTTAAAATAGTGAAGAACCATATCTCAATATAAAGTAAAAACAAATTTTAACTGCCTTATTGGCCACTTTCTGCCCTCATCTACTTACTAACCAATTAACTTAATCAGTTTCATGAGTGATGAAAAATATCTTCTTCAAGAATCTCAGTGCTGTAATTGAACTGATTGATGTGCTTCTCATATTTATTAAAGCTTTCAAATTCTGTTTATCTACTGAATGTTTTAGATTAAGTTAAATCACAAGACGGCCTGTTTATCAAATTAGTTATCTAACATCTTTTAAGTTCAATAAACTGGAGTTGGTCTCTATGTTAGAGTAGGCAGCTAGGAGTGAACAAAAGAAAAGAGAGCTAGAAAAGAGGGCCTGATTGAGTCTGAAAGTTATACTTAATCAGGTTTACGTCTGGAAATTACAGCTTCATACATCCCAGGGGATAACCGAATCCGGCCAAGGGGATTAACATCCCTTCCTCACTCATCTAGGCAGGAAGGATTGGCTTTCCCGTCTCTACAGGGGACAACCAGTGCACTTGCCCTGCCCATACTATGAGGGAAAGAATAAATGAAGGGGAAATTCCTCTGCTGGGTGCATGCTGAGCGAAACCAAGATGGTGCAGAGGGAGGTAAGCACATGCACAGTGAAACCAGATGAGGAGGCAAAACTTTGAGGCTGCACAGTAGGAGCCAAAATGGTGACACAAAGGGGTGCAGCCTTGCTTGGGGAAATCTGGGAGAAGCATTGGGTTGGATAAGGGATGTGAAACCTCCAGAAGATCCAGAAAAGGGATTGGTTGGGGGAGGGCCCAGTACAAGCCAGGGAAGGATCAGAAAAAAGATTGGTTAGTTTGAAAGAGAGCATGCTCTCTCCTAAACTCAAGGTAATATAACCACGGCTTAACAAAGGCCTGTCTGTCTTGGTGGCACAAATTGGTTTGTTCACTTGTTCTTTCTCATGCATTCTCTCTCCGTAGCAGCTACACAGCCCCAAATGCAGGCCTAGTTATGGCAGGGGTGCAGGCTATGCTGGACTACAGGAGCCCAGGGCGATGGCATTACAATCCTGGATCCTGACCCTCCTGGTGCGCACTCATGCTCACCAGGCCCAGGACTTATTCCACAGTGAGAAGGAGCTAAGCCACCTGGTTGTGGGTGAGACTCCAGGCATCTGGGACAGTCCTGTATTTTTCCTCCAATAAATCTTACCACTACATCTCATCCTCCTACGCATGGGTCCCCGAGATGCTTTTCTTGTAACTCCATGGAAGAACCCTATTCCCAGTGGCAACATCTGCAAACAAACAAACAACAACAACAACAATAACAACGAAAAACTCTGTTCAACAAAAATGCCATTCTAGAAATTCCATTCAGGTTTGTAAATCTGTTTATTTTTGATCCCTCAATGCAGATATTAGTCATTACTGCTACCTTTTATTAAATTAAGAATAGCTGATACGAGACTTATATAGTGTCATAAAATTCCAAAATGGGGATGTAGAATCCTTCTTTTTGGCATATTTTTGTGATAATGTTGGCAGGGCTTTAATTTACTCCTGAATTTTGAATAACCTAGGGTTTCATTTTAATATTTTTCTTTTTCAAATGCTGAATTCACTCTCATAGTTACATTTGGTGTGTGACACCACTTTAGGTGATTTTTGTAGATCAGGTATCATTTCCCTCACCTTACAATGAAATATTTCAGGCATGGCCAAATTGTGCCTTTAGGATAATTCATCTCTTATTAAACTATAGCTTCTGGTAACTGCAGACGCTCTGCGAAGCCACTTAATGCCCATAGCTCCTTATCTTCCACCAGCTGTCCGTAATGATAGGCAAACAACATTTGCTTGATTGGCAAACAACGTTTTTGCATAAGGAGAGGGAGGCAGTGGTACTTAATTCCCTCAGTCCACCTGGTGAATTGCCAGCTGCATTTCTGACCTGAGACTGGGCTTGCTAGTGGACAGGGTCCTTTGAGACATGAGAATGAAGTGACTTCTACCTTAATTCAGCAAGCTTCTTGACTTAACCATTTCCTCTTTCCCTGACTTAAAAATGAGTCTTAGCTCTTACTGAAATGCAGGTAAATAAATGCACATCAGATGAGGAGGAAAGATATGGGCAATTGGAATTGGGAACATAAACAGGAGATGATCTAAACATAAGTTTCTATACAGAGAGAGAAAGCCTAGAAGCAGTGTTGCATAATGGTTCTATAGAACTCCATAGTCCTTTGAAGTCTGTCCTTGGTATTTACTATGGGATCCTTGTAAACAAGGAACAAGCTGTGAAGAATGGAGGGTATTATACATGTAAGGGGCCTGGCACTGTGTCTGCTCTGTGAAAGAAGTGCGATGAATCAGACCTTTCCTACATATTCTCTGATAGTTAGAAATAACAGGAGCGTATTTTTATAGTAGCTGCCAAAGAAAGTAACCTATGAAAGACAAATCTTTCTGTGTGTTCAGGTGAGATACATCTTCCCAGAATCCGGTCTCAGATGTATTTAGAAGTGGGCCCATTGTCATCATAGGCTGAGTATTTATCTTTCTAGAACTGTGACACATTTAAAAATGAGGGCAAAGAAACCTGGAACAGGATGGGTTTAATATAACAAATATTCCCAGTAAAACATGTTGCACATATCCAATAATAGATATTTGTTGATCAATTCACTTAGAGTTTTGTGCAGGAAAAGTTAAAAGGATAGAGAAGCAAATATGGAGGTAAAGCTACAGCTTGCAGTGGCCCTAATATTGGCATTTCATAATGCATATAAACTAGTATTTGGCATGATGTGAAGGAAGTGACAGGAGGGAGACTGGGAATCTGAAGACCTGGGTCTTGTTGTGAGATCCAGGTCTGTAAAGCATGCATGATCAGAAGCCAAATCAAGTGCTAGCCCTGCCACTTACTTCTCTGGCACCACTGTCTTGTTCTGCCCATCTTAAACACCCAGCTCCAATTTCTCCTTTTTTAGCCTTTCCAGTTTTCTACACTGGTCCTCAATAAAACTGGGGAGCACAGTGAGTGAATTATTAGCCTCAATATTTAGACCCCTTGACGTGCAAGGTGGCTACTTACCCCTCCTATATCTTGTCTCCCACTTAATACTCTCCTGTATTCTTCCCAGCTAGCTATGTTTTGCTCTCAAAAAGCTTTCAATTAGTCCCCATTGAGGTGTTAACTTATAACCAAGGTGTTAACTGAAGTGTGAATTCTCAGGATTATTTAAATTTTAAAAGCAGGCTCTTCGAAGACCCAAATTTCTGTTATAGAGAAAAACTGAGAGGAGAGTTTCCTGTGATTAATAACATCACACCATCACACTTAGTAGACTTTTACTCACACTAATAACATGCCCAGAAGTTTAGCCTTGAAAATGACAGTGACTTTGGAGAATGGCATAGGCTGAAGAAGCCCTGCCAGTACTGAGGTGAACAGCACCGTACCAGACCATCACAGATACACTGGAGACAGGCTCATTCTACCTCTTGGCTTGGAGCACTTCAAACTTGCAGTTTGTTGGTAGACTCTTCTCTGCTGTCAGATCTGGAGTTTGGTACCCTATTAGAAGATTTTCTCCCAGACAACTATAACTGTCATTGGGTGTTCTTCAACACATTTTTACATGGCAATAGTCCACGGGAAGCTGCATTTGGGGAACTCGCCAGTGAAAGCTAAATGCGAAGAGTTTCTATGAACCTCTCAGGGTCATCAGTGAGATAATGTACATTTTGGAGTAAAATAAGGTGCAAGAATAAGTATATGTGCTCCCATAAATCTAAAGGCCACCATGTTAGTCTTCGATGGCAATTACTATGTTAAACTAGATAGGAGATTGTGAAGGTGGGGCTGCTGTGGCATCATCCCTCCTCGAATACTTTGTGAGAAATACGTCTTTTTGAAAGGTAGTTTACAAAGGTTAGAAGGTCATTTTCAATTTAGCATTTTCTGACTTGCTGTGCATCAGAGTTTCATCTAAGACGCAATTTCTGTGCTTTATCCATTAGATTTACATTTTGAAACATGAGGTTTTTAAACATGCTGAAATATTCTCATTGAATTGAGAGGAAAGCACTTTTTCAAATTTTGAGGTAAAGAGGTGGTGCAGGCCATGTATAGAGTGAAGGACCAGACAGCAGGAACAGGTGACAGTGGGGGTGGACCTCCTGGTGAGGACCCGTGATGTGCGAAAGAAGAATTAGAAAATGCTGATGTACATGTACATGGCATGTCCTTCTGCGACTAGGCCAAAATAAGTATCTTTGGAGAATACACTTCAGTATTCTAAAAGTTATCTGACATGTGTTTACTTCAGTCAGGACTTTATGAATTATAATAGAAAATTTTGTTCTTTTCCTCTACCATTCGCCACAGTGAAAAGGAGGGAAGTTGAAGGAAATGCCTGAGTTTTAAAAAACAGTAGTTTTTTCTTTAATATTTCATACATTATACATTCACTTTTAAATTCTACACTTAAAAATTAGAATCCAATAATAGTCATTGGGTTTGGTGCCTATTTTAATATAGTATGAAAACATGACACAGGTGTTGTGAGATTGAGATGGAAAATATGAGGAAGTGTTGCTGCTGTTCAAATAGCTCCTGAAGTTTGGAAGAAACTTGAGATGTGCAAAGGTCATAGCTTTCAGAGATGTTATTTTCGCTGACATAATCTCTAATAATTTATATAGAGATACATAATGTTATTGCAGTTTTTAGCCTCCATAAACCTCTTGATTTACATATAATAACCACTTCACCTAAATCCTATAAGTCTGTGGGAGAGATTCTCTTCACCGAATTTTCTTTACAGGGGGCTAATCACAGGTTTCCTTCCAGTTTATCTAGAATCCTATGTGGAAAAGCCATGGGAGGGGGGTAATATTTTGTCATAATTGGAGGTTCGGAGGACAAATTAGCATTAGATCTTCAACACTCTCTTTCATTTTGCATGAGGGAGACATAGATTGGGCTTTTAAAGTTTTTTCATTCAGGTGCTAGAACGTAAAATACAGATGCCGAAGAGTTTTTATTATGGGAAAATATTTTACAGTATGTGGAAGATTTAGGTGTACTCAAACACCCTATCTTTTCCTTTAAAAAAAAAAGAATTCTTCCTTTTAATATGTAAGTTTGCACTCTGTAATAACTCAGAAGTTCAAGCTAACATTCTTTAGGATTTCTGAAATTCAGCACATCTCCCAAGACCCTACAGATGGCTTTGCCTTAGGTCGGAGATCAGCCCAAGAGGTTTACAGGACAGAAAGTCCAGTGATGCATAAACTTTTCTTCAGACCTCATTTTCCTCGTCTGACTTCGAAAATGCAGAGCGCAGTCAACTAAGAGAGGTACAGTATGCTTTGCGTTAAATAAATCCGGGAGCAGAGAGAATGATCAGGCTGTCTGGCAACAGGAGAACATCTCCAAGAGGACAGAGGTTAGAAAGCTGATAAGGATCCTTAGGCGACGAGCAAGCGCATCTTCTGCCTCCAGCCCAGCGGCGCATCCGGAGTTAACTGCAGCTTGGATCCAGAGAGAGGAAGGTGGGATAGAAGGAGGTGGGAGAGGGAAGGGGGGAAAAAAAAGCTGGGGGAGGGAGGGGGGTGAACCAACCGGAGTAAGCCGGAGAACAGCGCGGGGGGAGGCGGAGATGCAGGAGAGCGCCGGGCGCAGGGAGCTGAGTGGACCGCTCCAGACGGCGGCGCGTGCGGCGGCTCCTGAAAGCAGCGAGTTGGCCGAGCCGGCTGCGTTTCCAGCAGGGGCTGCGAGCACTGTGCGGGCTCACAGCAAGGTGATGTGCCAGGAAGCATTCTTTCCCCCGCTCGGGCTGCCGCGGCGGGGGCTTCCTTCCTTTTACCCACCTCTCCTCCCCCGGGTCTGCAGGTCTGCGCGTGTGAGTGCCAGGGTTTGGGGGTAAAGCCCGAAGGGCGGGGGCACCCTGTCCCTGCTCGTCTCCTCCTCCTATCCCCGTCGTTGCTGATGCATGTTTTCCAGGGTCTCTCCGGTCTCCGTACCCCTTGTTTGACACTGTTCCCCCCATCCTCCCCCACCCCGGTTGTGTCTCCTTTCCCAGATGCTCAAGGTGCCAGCCGTATTGTGTGTGTGTGCAGCCGCTTGGTGCAGTCAGGCTCTCGCAGCTGCCGCGGCGGTGGCAGCGGCCGGGGGGCGGTCGGACAGCGGTAATTTTCTGGATGATAAACAATGGCTCACTACAATCTCCCAGTACGACAAGGAAGTCGGACAGTGGAACAAATTCCGAGACGTAAGTGCTGCGCACCCCCATTCCCGGGCACACGGGAGCGCTGCTCCGAGGCGGGGGCCGCGGCGGCCGGGGGCGGGTGGGCAGTGGGCTCGGTTTTCCCAGCAGAACGGAGTCGGGAGCTGAGGCGGCGCAGGGCGGCTGGGGAAGTTGGCAGTTCCGGTGCCCCCTCCCGGCTGGTGCGAGGGAAAGGGCTTGCGAGCCCGCAGCGTTGGAGTTCGGCTCTCTCCGGGTTCCCACTGTACCGCCCCCTTTCCCCTCCGGCCCCCAAAGGTTTGCAAAGTGCTGTCTCGCCCTTCTCAACTTTTGAATGGTGTCTCTGGCACTAGTAAACACAGCAGATGTGCTTTTGCGATGTACTGCTACGAAAGTAACTGGGATCGATCCCTTTACTAATGGTCCATTAAGGAATTGGAGGGAGGAGGATGTAAGATTTATAAATGCCCGTTCTGCAAGGGTGGGGGGTTGTTTGGCGGCACCAGTCGGCAGAAGTTGAATTGCTCTTGATTACATAAAATTGCTGATCAGCTGTGTGCTTCAGCATTAAGTTTAAAACAAAACATGTTAACGGTGCGTTCAATTACGTTTCATTCCAAAATGAATCCGTGCCGTAAAATCTGCGGGGTGAGAGGATACGGTGGAAGTCAGCAGGTGGCAGCATTGAAAGGGTTAATCTGTAGACTGTTCTGGGGAGTTTCCTAAAGGCTTATTTTAAAAAGGAGCCAGGTTTTAAGAGTGGACGCTTGTTTGCCTTGGAGCCACGGGCCATAATATGCAGGTCATCCCCCCCCCCCCGCCCCCTACACCTGATCTGAATGAAGCAGCGTAAGAGCTGGTCCAGCGTCAGGAGCCGAGTTCACCTCCCCTCCTTCACCTGGGATGTCCGGCCAGGAGGTTGATTACCGCCCCTGCCAGGCCACCTTTTAGACCCCGGAGGCCTGAAAGGGAGCCCGAGGGAGTCACAAACACATTGCCAACCCTTACTGTGCCATTTGAGGGAATTTCTCGTGGAGTCCATCTGCAGTACACTACGTGCGGATGTGTTAACTTCTTACATCAGTTCACACCCAGTCACGATTTGGGAAAATAAACGGAAGCTCAGATTAGTTTTCCTCCTGGCTTTTCTACCCCTTCTCCCAGCACCCCTCACATGAAATAACTGACCAGCCGAATCTAACGTGTAGCTGATTCTGGCTCAGGGATTCCTACGGAAACGCTAAGTTTTACTTTAAAATTAGATGCAGGTCATTGATACTGGGACTTGGTACAAGGTAGAAGAAA
Organism: Glossophaga mutica; assembly: GCA_039655065.1. Lineage (NCBI taxonomy): Eukaryota > Metazoa > Chordata > Mammalia > Chiroptera > Phyllostomidae > Glossophaga > Glossophaga mutica. The sequence continues at coordinate 86,802,900 of CM077311.1, forward strand.
CAATAATGATGAGACTACTTAATGGAGGGCTTTGCCTACATGCTTTATGAATAAGGCTTAAACATTTTATTGCTAAATGCTCTTATAAAACAAACAACACACATTTGTTTTATTTCAGTTTATGCTAATATTGAGTCTTTAAAAAAAAAGGCAAGGAAGCAAATGAGATTATTTAAACCTGGGGAAGAATTTCTCTTTTTCATGCCCTCGCTTGGAAAAAATATTGAACATTCTGTCAGTATTTGAACAATGTTTCGCATAGTGGCATTTCATTTCTTAATGGCTGTGTTAAAATATTTTAAAAATGAATTTTAGACTTTCATCTCAAAATTATATTTTAAATCTGAAATATCTTAGTACTTTCTGGCTATTTAAATTACTTTATTGAATTATTAAGAGCAACCAGTATATACTTAGGAAGTTCGTAAATGTGTTTGATTTAAACTACTGAGGCAAACTGAGTTGCCTGAAAGAATGAAATATTATAGGATTCATTCATCCTATAATAGCTTATATAAACACAGAATGGAGTATTTACTGCTATAGTGTTTTCAGTTATTTTTACGTGATCCGTGGGGGAAAATCTTCCAAAATTATATGTTAAATTTAAGTGAAGGATTTACTGAAATATTTTTGGCAAATATCTGTCTTGTTGCACATGCAATACATGGAGATATAATAATGGCTTATTTTATTAAGATAATTACATTTTTGTAAGGATGACTTTCACATGGAGAAGATAAGTGCTATCTTTTTTTCGCCATTTAACTACCTGTTGCTTATTAACATGGTAAAATGTATGCTGACAGTGTGATTTCTCAAATCAAAGTACATAATGTGCAATCCTTATTTAGACCATCCACCCCAGTGTTAATTTACATATTTTCCCCTCTTTGGGAATCATTAGATGAACAGTTTTGTGTCTTTCAGGATGTTGTTCATTTTTTAGTTCATTTTCGGCTGGAAGTCCGTGGTTATGAGGCATTGCTTGAAATAAATATGTACTGCATGGAGTACCTTTAAATGTTCTGCAACAGCATCGATACCTTAAGTAGTGGGTTTGAATATTCAATTCATAGAAATGCACAGAAACAAGGAACTCTGAACCTCTTTTAGAAACAATGTAACTGACATACTTCCACTTAGTGTCCCTCATAAAATATAATTAATTTAGGCAAAAACTTTGGATACTTCAGCATAATTAATACTAGAATTAATCTTTACCCTTGTAGGGCTGTTTTATACAGTTGGCATTATTGTACAGCTTCTTGCCAAAAGTTTGAAGTATATCTTCTTTTGAATTACATTTGAAAACTGTTTTGAATAATATTTGATAGTACAATTCATCAACATATTTAATGAATTAAATGTGAGCTATGTATATTATACATGATATAAATATATAAATACATGACAGACAATAGAGCTTCAGGGAGAAAGAGTATGGATAGAAAGTGTTGTGGGAGAGTGGATGGACACAGGAAGCACCATCACTGAAGACTCATTTTCCTTACTTTCCTCCATGTGAATGAAACAGAGAAATAATAAAACCAAAGGCCAGCTTACAATGAATGTGTATTAATATAGAAGAAACTTCCAAGCCATTTTGGCCACTTTATGCTAGCAATGCTTTTTGAATAAAGTTTTGCTGCCCTTTAAAGTGTCTAAAATGTGATTATGTAGAAATAGAGAACTTTTATGCTTTCGAAATCATTAATATATTTGGTTATTTGTATAAAAGTGCCTGTAGAGATTTTAACTCCTATGTTAGGAAAAATTAAACTTTAATTTAAAGCTACAGAGAAGTCATCACAGTTAAAAATAAGTATAAAAACTAGAACTAGCATGTTATATTCAGGGTATAATTATTTGATTTCAACATAAAGCAAAGGAACAAAAAACCTGGGGCTCATTTTGAATGTTGTTTTAAGAAATGGTTACCATTTCTGTTACAAAACCCACCATCAATTTCAGTTTACATTTATCCCTTAAGGGATTTTTTAATACTCTTTAGATGTATTGAAAGTAATAGTCAAGCCTTACAAGTTACCATTAAATATTCAACCTTAGTGTAAATTCAAGGACATGTAAAATGTGATAATGTAAAATATAGTGTCTCGGAACACTCAAATTATAAATTCACTTTTTAAAAATTGCCTGATTTGGAAAGATTAGATAGTAAGTAAACTTTTCTTCTTTTTTGTTTTCCCTTTTAATCTCAGTTGAGGTTCTAGAGTGCACAGATTATTTAAGGGATAATGGCTGATGGAAAGGGATATTCCCCAGCACTTAGTGGCTACAGAGGACTAAAGCCCCCTGAGAATCTAGCAACTTTTACTGCTGTTAGTAAGTAAAACAATTGGTTTCTATGTCTACTCCAAGGAAAATACTCTAAAAGGCATAAAATTCAAACAGAGAGAATCATTTAGTACTTCCCTTAGATTTATGGTGCACCCTGGTTGTGTTACCTGAGTATCCATCCAGCTTACCATTAACACTGAGGGCTCCTTCTTTGTGGTACCACTTTTTTAAATTAAAAAAATTTAATTGAGATATTGACAAATAAAAGTGTATATATCTAAGGGGTACATTTTGATTTTATATATATAAATGATTACTTCTGTAGGCCATTAATAGTAGGCAGGAATGTTTTACTACTTGGCTTTTTTTAACAGAAAAATTTTTAAAGATTTTATTTATTCATTTTAGAGAGAGTAGAAGGGAGGCATAAAGAAAGGGAGAGAAACATCAGTGTGTGGTTGCCTCTCACATGGCTCCCCACTGGGGACCTGGCCTGCAACCCAGGCATGTGCCCTGACTGGGAATCAAACTGGCGACCCTTTGGTTTGCAGCCTGAGCTGAAGCCACTGAGCTACATCAGCCAGGGCTACTACTTGACTTTTTAAAAATATGTGCCAAAAAAATAAAATTAAAGCATTAATAATAATCTTTGTTCAGGAATAGTTTCTCAATAATGGATAACCAGTTCTGATAAACACATTTTAAGTGTTTCTCATTATGAAACTGTATGTTTAACTGTGGTAACCATAACCTATATTTTACCATACTGAGAACATGGACTCTCCATGGGAATTCTTCACAGTTAATTTGTTGCATTCTCATGAGTGTTTATCTCTTTCTTTTGATCCTTTTTTTGACTGTGGGCCACAGTATGTTTAATAATTCATACAAGCCTTTGTATATAATGTGCATATTTTCAGATCAGAGCTGGTGAAGACTATAGCATGTAAAGTTTTTGATGTTAGACTATATTGTTTAAATCATTCTTGGAGAGAGGCAATTGATTTCTTGGAAGAAGCATTAGGCAATCTTTAAAGATTTGGGGGCCAATGAGTTAGTGCAGCAATAAAGACACGAGCCTCATGCAGCATCCTGACCTCTGTCCTTGTGATTGGGTCCTAGTTAAGCAATGGTTTCTGTGCAAGCTCCACATCCCTATTTCTCAAGTCCCCTTTGCCCCAGTCTAGTACCATAGTTATCAGTGAGGATTTCAGACTGGTTTTTTCAGGTCAGATGTCACCTAAGGAAGGCGGGTCAGAATACCACCCACTGATCTGCTAGTTTCTGCAGAGGGACTCTCAGAGAGCGCTAGCATCACATCATCGGATCCCAACAGGAAGTCGGAATCGAGTATGAAATTTAGTCAATTTGGCATGGGTTCCTTCTAACAAATTATAGGGATGTATGCGACCCTTTTAACTCTCTAGCTTTCATAACTTTTATGGAATTATTAGGAAAGTATAATTAAGTGGATTAAGAAAATATTTATTCTGTGTATGTGTATATATGTAATATGTTTATAGTATGCATATATAGGTCTGCATGAATGTGCATGTATATATACTTTATATGTGTGTATGTCTTCAGATAGGTAACTTGTAATGATTAGAAAATCAAGGTGATTATATATTGTATTATAGATATTTATATGTTAATTAGTAAGCAGGCACTGCTCTTAAAGTGTTGTTAAGACATCTGTTAGGTTTGCTTTTCTTTCCGACGAAGTTTTAGATTCTCAAAAATCCAGAACAGTCACATTTCCTATTGTATGTGTGGTCATCGTGCGCCTTCCTGGTTCTTACGGGAATTCGGCATGTTTGAGACGATGTGCTTAAACTCTTCAGCTAGATATCCAGGAGGAACATCGTGTGCTGCTATAAAAGCATTTATTTTCCTACCCCTACAGGAAGACTACAATAAGACTGTTTTTAGATCTCATGATTCTGACTCAGAGTGACATTTTTTGTTCTTATACAACTTTAGTTTTCAGGATGTGGGCCAGACTTATTTTATTTATATATTTTAAAAGACTAATATGTGAAGTGTCTACACCTATTGTCCCACTCCTATGAGCACCTAGAGTATTTACATGCATTTTTGCATTTATGAAAATCTTTTCATTTTTTTCTACCCCTTGTAGTTTACAGAGTCAGCTACCCAATTAGACTGTGAACTGTCTACAGCTGTAGAGTGTAGTCTCTCCTGCCTCTCAAATCTCTACAGTTCGCCTTGCATTTATACAATGACTGGGTCACTATTAGCCTTAGAAAAATATTTACTAAAGACTGCTAGAACTGTTGGTTTTTATTAACCATTTTATTTCCATTTCTGACCACCTCCAGCCTAGGTTTTTAATTTGAATGAGAATTTGATTTTTATACAAGGTTTCAAAGTACTAAACTGCCTTAGTCCATAAGTTACTTCCCAATGGACCAAAATGGACATGATATGTCAAAACTGTTACGTTTGGTTTTAGAGGGAATGATTTAAGTACATGGTACTTAAAAAGTATATGTATCTTGCTGCTCCCTCTACCTTTTCCCATTGCTTCTCTTTGACCACATACTTTTGTTGATCTAAAGTCCTTAAATGTTTTTTTTTTTTTTTTTTTTTGCTGCCTACTAAGTAATATCAGAGACCAATACCTTCCCTTTCTTTTTTAACTACTACACTTCAATTAAAGGCTATGTGGCTGAATCCAGATATTTCACAAGCAGTCCTGATTTCTTTCTTTCCCTTCTGCCTCACTTACAGTTGCCAGTGTATCAGTTAGAGATAGGTTAAGTTCCTCCAACAAGGAGCTTCTGGATCCAAGTGCCTGAATTAAGATGGAAGTTTATTTCCCAACCATGTCATCATCAGGAAGTGAGCTGTCCGGGGCTGGACTTTCAGGATTATTCTCTCAGAGTTCTGCACAAATTGGCATTTCTTAACTAGCCGGAAGGCTTTAGTAGAATGTCTGGGACGTGCAGCTTGTCCTAGAAGTGACCCGAGAGTTGTCACCCAGAGCTTCTGTGTATATTCCAAAGGCCTGCACTTAGTGACATGTCTATAGGTAGCTACGAGGGAGCTGGGCGAATGCCATGTCTACTGGGAAAGGATTAATACTGAAAGAAGGTAAATATGGTTCTGGGAGGAAAATATTAATAACTGCTATATCCGTTTCAACATCTAAATATCTCTTGAAAATATTCTCTGTGCCCACTGATAGGAATTTTTACCATTTCCTGTTCACTGTTTGCCTTGCCCCGAATCTCTTTTTCTACCTCATTTCCTATCATCCCTCTATCCTCTATTCAGGGTAGAACTGGAGCACCTGGTACCTAACTTTGTGGGAGTAAGAGCTTGAGGGCAAATAGTAGTGTGCTCATGTCTAAGAGGAAATGTTGTAGGTTGGGACCAAAGAAAAGCATCCTCATAGGGTATTAAGGAGAGCCTCCATTAGATGATGAGTCCTATTTTCTAGTGGAATTCTTTAGCATTACCTTTTTTCATTATCTTTGGTCTTAGGTCCAGAATGCTCTTATGTGAGGTAGATAGTCATGACAAGTGGGAAGGGTTAGAATTTAGTTGTCATTCCCCTTAGTGGAAGGACAGAATACCCACAAGGGCTGAAGTTGTAGAGAAAAGGCAAGACCATTAATGCAAAGTAGTTTGCCCTGGAATAATTCTAGAAATGATGCCATTGCTAGTTTCATGCAGCTCAGTCCTGAAAGCAAACAATTTTTTTAGCATTATTAATACAGCAGGTCCTTAAATAACATCTTTTCATTCAATATAATTTTGGTGTAACATTGATAAAAAAAAAATCAATTCTTGGTCTGGAGCCACAGTGTACATGGAGTTTGCACATTCTCCCCATTTCTGCGTGGGTTTTCTCCAGGTACTCTGGTTTCCTCCCACATCCCAAAGATGTGCACATTTGGTGATTGGCATGTCTAAATGGTCCCAGTCTGAGTGAGCGTGGGTTGTATAGGTGTATCCTGTAATGAAAGGGCATCTGCTCAGGCCGGGGTCCTGCCTTGTGCCCTGAGCTACTGAGAGAGGCTCCAGCCACCTATGATTTCAAACTGGAATCAGTGGGTTGAAAATTAATGATCTGACTTTTTATTAATCTTTCTTAAATGTATGTATAGCTTAATTTTATTTCAGTGTTTTTTTAAAAAATATTATTTTATTTCTAGATGGGGGTGGGGGATGGAGAAAGAGAGGGAAAGAAACATCCATGTGTGGTTGCCTCTTGTGTGCCCCCTACTGGGGACCTGGCCCACAACCCAGGCATGTGCCCTAGACTGGGAATCGAACCCATGACCATTTGGTTCACAGTCTGGCACTCAGTCCATTGCACCACACCAGCCAGGGCTCAGTGTTTAATATTAGAAGCCTAATGGGACCTCTTTTTCTCCTTTTAAAAATCACTTTACATTAAAATTTTTTTCAATTACAGTTTACATTCAACATTATTTTGTGTCAGTTTCAGGTGTACAGCACAGTGGTTAGACAGTCATATACATTACAGAGTGTTTTGCTTGATATTTCCATTACTCAACTGGCACTATACATATTTATTACTATATTATTGACTATATTTCATATGTTACAGAATAGTTTTGTGTTTTTATTTGGAAGTTTGGTGATTTTTTTTGTGACCAGAAATATGCCATAGGGACTTAACTCTTGTTTCTGTCAATTAGCCTATGGTAAAATTGGTTTATATGTTTATAACATTTTGCTTCAAGTCAAAGTTTCTAAGAACCGTGGACAAGGTTAGGTGAGGACTTACTGCCAGATTTGCCGGCTGTGCCATAGAGGCTTCATGCTTTCATTTCACTTTTGTTCCTTGACATTGGAGATAGTTGACAGATGGGATGGCTGAGCTCCTTGCCTGGACCATAAGCAGAGATGGTGAATTGCACTATTTGTCCATCAGGTTTTTTTTTAAACTGATTTTATTTATTTATTTTTAGAGAGCGGGGAGGGAGGTAGAGAAGAGAATTATTAATGTGTGAGAGAAACTTTGATCATTTGCCTCTTGCATGCCCCCAACCTGGGGGACCTGTCCCACAACCCAGGCATGTGCCATGACTGGGAATCAAACCAGCGACTTCTTGAAGAACTATGCCCAACTAACTGAACTGCTCTGGTCATGGCAAGAATTTTTCTTTTTGTATTTTTTTAGATGCTTTACACCTGCCTTGCAAAATGAAAACTTCAGTATTTTTTTCCTTTCTTTATATATGTATTTATGGCACAGTTATTTTACAAGTGATGATTATATAATCTTTGCTTAATATTTTATTCACACTTAATTTAGAATATCTTATTAAATTAATAATAGTGATAATACTATTGTGTGCAAATATACATAGAGAAAGGTAAGTAAAAAGTCTTTGTAAAACTATCTTATCGTTGCAGTCACCTACAGGGTGAGGCAGAAAGGTTTACAGTTGTAAGTACTTGAAATTCAGAGTTTACTCTTTTCTCTCCCCCCAACCATGGCAACCAGTATTTTACTTTTTGTTTCAACTAATTTGACTACTTTAGGTATCTCATATATGATGGTATTTGACTTTTGGTGACTGTCTTATTTTCACTGATCATAATACCTTCCAGATTCCTCCATGTTGTTGCAAAGGGCAGGATTTCCTTCTTTTTTAAGGACGAATAATATTCCATTGTGTGCATACACCACAGTTGTTTCTCCTTTGATGGGCACTTGGACTGCTTCTGACTCTTGGCTGTTGTAAAAGAGGTTGCTGGGAACATGGGTGTGTAGATATTTCTTCAAGATCAGCTTTTGATTCTTTAGACATAGTATATAAAATAGGTTAGAATGGATCGAGTTTTTAAATCATATTGTTGTCTACTTAATGTTTCGGAGGCTTCTCCATTTAAATTTCATTGCGTTATTAAGTATGAACTATTTCATTGAACATGGATTATTTTGTTTTTAGTTTTGTAGCAAGAGTAAAATTAATTAGCTGCCACACTCAGAAAAGTATGAGTAAATTAAAACTCAGTGATTTCTCTATTTTGTACTTACTGAAGTTAAGTACCACTGAACTTATTTGATGCTAAATTTTATAGTATATATTTAATATGAAATATTCTCTGATAAAAATTAAATTTATGTGGTCAATTTTGGAATATGTCAAGTGTTCCATATAATTCTATGGGTTTCTATTCTTAGCATAAAGGAAAGCCCATTATTTGACAGGAATGAAAAAAGGAGAGGGACCAACAATGAAATAATCTAATTGTGTCTCCGAATCTATAAAACATTCTAGGGCATTACCTTCCTGAATTTGGTAAAATGCTTACTAGATATCATCCCTAAAGGTATTAATTTTATAGCCTCTTAATCACAGCTCACTTCACTTTCCTACTGCCAGCCTGCTTTGTGACTTTCAAATATTTACATAGGATACTTAAGGCAGGATACTCTGAAATATGAGCTTGCTAATTGCCTTGGCACATGGTATTAGCATCTGCTGAAGAACCAGTTTTAGAATATCAGGAGAATATTTATAGGCCTTTCATGGCATACAGTATAGTATGAAATACTAGGCAACCTCCTAGTCTTCCAGCGAGACTGTCTAAGGTGCCCTTGGCAACATCTGAGATTCTCCTCAAATGTCCCTGAGGCAGTCACATTCATCTAAAATGAACATTCCCTGAGGCAAAACTTTTCTAGAACATGGTATCAACAAGTATTAGCCTAGTATTACCTGAGAAATTTTTCTGTGATATAAAATATAATTTTCTGAGTTGAGAGGCTATACACTTTATCGTTTTAAAGAACTCTTGTGCTTGCTGAAACTAAACTGCATGCTGGTAACTGAGGAAGTGCTAGTTAGGAAGCTGTGAGATTTGGAAGTAAGCCTAGCCAAAGTCATGTTTGATGTAGATCAACACAGTTGCCACATTATCCCCAGAATTTCATGTTGCTCAAACATGCTAACTTTGCTTGCTAATGTTATTGTCATTTAAAATAATTTTAGAATCTGAAGTTTTGTTATTTTTTAAATTTTCCACATATTTTGCTAAGTAAAAAAATTTAAAAGCATGGGGACTTGCTAGTGGGCAATGACATGTATAATTCAGATATACGATTTGTGGTAAAGATTAAGAAGACATTTCATGTCATTTTTGAGAGAATAAGAAGTCTTTGAAAAAAAAATGTTCCTTTGAATGTATGCCATGCATTAAGTTTTGAATATCACTGAGAACCACAGCAGTTTATAGGTCAGTGAGTGAGATCCGGAAATCTAATTTCAGAGCTGCCTTGTTTGCTCTGAGTAGCTGAAAGCCACCTGGCCTTCATTGCCGAAAGTCCTGTGTTTATTCTCAGAACGAATGCCCACTTATTTACATGTGCTGTGTGGATTTGGGAAAGTACTAGAGGAAGCTTGCCATCAGTCTCAAAGGTGACAAATGCATCTCTGATGTTAGTCTCATGCATGGTTATTACCCTTGGTACCATGATTAGAAGTTAAGTAAAACCTCAGAGGTAGGGCTGAGAAATGTCTATTGGTATCTGGGACAGTTGTTTTGCTGTTCACACACAATCATTTTTCAGTTAAAAACAATTCTCTGACCTCTAATTGGTCTGCCTATGTGTCCCCGAAAGGCTTTCAAGTTTTATTATTTCATAGCCTATCATCTTGGACTCCAAAAATACGTTATTTTTGAATAATCCTTATAAATAGTAGGTTGTATTAGATGTAATTAAAACTCGTTTGTTTTTAATTCTTCTACTTGAATAAGTAACTTAATTTTCACCATTTTTCTTGTTGTATTAGACTGATGTTTCTGATTACATTTGTGGTTGAACAAAAACCCTTGTGTTTTGTATGTTTCACTTTTTTTTGTTTGAATGAAACTATAATTTAAATAACTCTCTCCTAGAAGGTATGATAAAAATTCCACAATTTAATTTTTATAGAGATACAGCAATATTGGTATTGCATGTAACTATTTCATTGTGAATACATCAAATATTGATTTTTAAAATGGGTATAAATTGTTTATTACCAAATTTCTTCCTTAAATAAATATTGGCTAAATTACATAGAAACCAAATTATGCTGTGTAAAAACATGATAGCCCCAGCTGGTATGGTTCAGGGGGTTGAATGTTATCCATTCCTGGTCAGGGCACGTGCCTGGGTTTTGGGCCAGGTCCCTGGTTGGGGGTGTGCAAGAGGCAACCCTGAGATGTTTCTCTAGCTCTTCGATGTTTCTCACCCTCTCTCCCTCTCTCCATTCCCTTCTCTCTAAAAATAAATGAATAAAATCCTAAAAACAAAAACATAATACCATTATGTGTTTATTTTCCACCTTTTGCAACATTTTATTATGATTTTTAACTGAAATGATTTTGTAAATAAAATTGACCAATTAGTTAGGGAGATTTAAATTATTTTAAAGTTGTTTTCTCTTTTTAAATTCAAATTTATTAATAAAAAGCAAATAGCAGCATCTGTTTTATCTCATGTAGTTTAACAAATAGAATTCTTTTTAAAAACCATTAGAGGAATAAGACAATTTCTGTATGTGTATTTAGTTAGGCATAGAAGTTTATTTCTGTGCTCTGATCTTTGTGTTTATTTTAGGATTTCTCTGTAATAATGTCCAATTATGAGTGTTTACTTCTGCAGCATAATTAATAAGATGTTTTACATTTATTAAACTGATGTTAATCCAAAGGTAATCAGCCTCTGGGCCAAAAATTCTTAATTGGAGTAAAGAAACTCAGAATTTGAAGATAGCTCTATTTTTCCCAGAAATGTTCAGATGCATGCAAATTTACATACAATATATAGAGAATTCATAACTCTCTGCTGGTGTTATTTACAACAAAGTTGTAAATGAGTTGTGTATTATAGTCATTCCTACAGAATTTATGACATTCTTTAACTTAAAGCTGTGCAAAGATTTTTTACTATTCTTGTGACTATAGGAAATGCCTCGCTGAAGGTGTCTTGGACTCCTGTCTTCCTCCCAACTGTTGCAGATCACTTGCAAGTCCTACCAAAGTCTTCTCAGTAGTACTTTCTCAAATCTGCCACTGTTCACTCTCCCTTGGCTCAAATTGTCATTATGTTTCACTTTGACTAGTTTTGTAGGTGGCCTTAATGTTTTCAGGCTTTTCCTTGTCTACAGCATCTAACGCTTTCTTGGTAAATGAATTTCCTCTCAATTATAGCTTTGATCTTTTTGCTTTTCTGTTCAAAAACTCCCATTTATCCTTTCATTTATTATAGAATAAAACTACATTATTGCAACTGTAAATTGCTCTCCAAAAATTTGTGAGTATTATTGTCCTCCTGGACCTAAACTGGAACCTCCACAAAGTGGATCAGTTCATGTACACATAATAGTCATCTTATAGGAAGAACATGTGATTCTTCTTTATTACAGTTCATATGTGCTGTTTGAATATCATAAAATACACTTTGAGGAAGATTGTTCATCAGAAGGAGTCTGAAATGAGAGAGACAAATAATTTACCTGGTCAGACTTTGACAGTGCTCAGGAGACAGAGACAAGGGTCCTTTTAAAGATTGGTCTAATGTTCTTCCGTAACATGTGGATGAAAAAAATTCTGTCTCTGATTTCATGCTCACCCCGCCAACTTCCGATTTTAATGTAGCTCAGCCTCAGGGAGAGAATGTGCCAGTCATGCTGACATGTGTTTTCTGCTACCAGAACCAGATTTCTGAGGCTTTGGGATGGAAGGCCAGATCCTGGATGGTGGTAAATTCATCAAGGTAATATCACAGTGTGAATTCTTTGGTAGGTATCCAGGATCTTCCTGGTGACAAACAGGTCTCACTAAGAGTTTCATATTTAAATGCCAGCACCAAATAAAATCCAAATTTCCTCTCCCCAAATCCCTGTACTACCTGTCTCTAAAACACACTTGCATCCTTATCCTTATTTTCCCTTTCCTGCACACTTCACACCAATGAAATTGAGTTATCATCTATCTTCTCATTACACTTTCTGCCTTTTCTTTTTGTATGCTGTTCATCTGGAATGATAATTGGCCCTATTATTTATCTCTTTTTTAATTCTTATTTCTCATGGTCCATTTAATATATTTTTTCCTAGTCCCTTTCATAGTTCTCACAGTCAAATGCAGTCTTACGTTTTCTGAACCTGCAAAGCACTTTGTGAGAGGCAATGTTGGAGTCAGAAGGAGCTGTGCTTCCTACGAGGTCTGTGCCTTGCTTTCCAGGAGTGCGAAAGGAATGTTAATAAAAGAAATTAGTATATGGATGAGCGAGTGAAGTGGTAACCAAGAATAGGAGATGGTAGTTAACACAGGTATCAAAACCCAAATTAATATTAACAGTTGATGGCACAACATTTTCTTCTCTTTTTTTCTTAAACGTTGTATTGAGCATGTCATGTATGGAACCCATGTTCATTCCCAATATTTAGACAGTCTTTTTAAAACATTTTATTTTTCAATTACAGTTGACATTCAATGTTATTTCATATTAGTTTTAAGTATAGGGTATAATGGTAGACAGTGTTTCTTAAATCTCTGATTTCTGCATTTAAGCTCTCATTTATTTTATAGGACCATTGTTGCTTTTTGATACCATATCGAACTATAGTAAAAAAAAAAAAAATAAGGGAGTATTAGCAAGGGCTTGCTATGGCATATGTGACATTTTTCCTCTTCCAAGCAGCCAATTCCTGATCTATAATTACTGTGAAAATGTTAACAGTAGGCTTCTGGATTTTTGCCATAAGTCAAGAAATTAGCTATCCTAAGGCAAGCCTCCAAAGCTAGGTAAAGGATTTTCCCTGCCTTTAAAAAAAAAAATCTAAACCTAAACTTCCTAAAAATTGGAGTGCTAAGGAAGAGGAAACGTTGGTGAACTGCCATTAAGATGATTAATTCATTCACTGTATATAAAATTATATAAAGGGGAAATTTATAGAGCTTTTCTGTAAGAGTATTTGTTCAAAGGAGACAAATCTGATTTTGTAATAAAAATATAATGTTAAGAACAATTATTTGGGAAAAACATTGAAAATACACCAATATTCTGAGATATATTATGTAACCTGAGGTTTTATCTTATGAATTAAAATATTAGAATTTTTATCTCAAATTAAAATTATAATTTCTCATGTAAATTTACATTTATTTTTAAACTTGTAATCTTATTCAATGTAGGAAAATCTAAAAATACTAATGGAACACAGCATATTTATAATCTGTATCATAGATTAAAGTTACTCATGAAAGATGACAACTGCTGTTACTGGCTGTTTCGTTTTTTTAAACTATGTGAATACATTAATAACAACAGACACAAGGCCAAGCCAAGAATTGTAACCACTATCTATTGTGTGGTTTGCATAACTCTGTTATGCTCTTCTAGTTTCTTAAAACAGTATTTAAATTCCTATCTTAGAAGACATCTTCAACCAACCATTTTGGAAGCAGTATCTACTCCCATAAAATCAAAAGCAGAAATGAGGCCTTTGAGGACCTAGTTTGAAATCAAGTCATGTGCTCCAATTGCTGGAATATTACCATAGCATTTTCTAGTATAGTCGTATAGGATTGAAATATTTTGTCATTATAATAAAAATTCAAAGTATTTGAATCATGCAATGCGATAGGTCAGAGATTTTCAACTGGGTCACAAGAAATTTTAGTCGGGGGCACTGACCTCTTTTCCCTGAGATTACCAAATTAAAACAGCCAGCAGCAACACAGCAATAGCTGTTTGGCATGAATGAATCGAAACCATACCTATTCTTTAGTCAGATCAGCAAAATCCTATAGAAACATTTTTGGTGTGCCGCAGAATTTTAGTAATTAGTTTATGTGTGCCTTGAGATGAAAAAGCCTGAAAATCGCTGCAGTGCATGAACGCATTCATGTGACGAAACGTCATCTTGAAATTTACAATTTTTTATGGTGGTCGACTGCTTATTAACATCATTGTGTGGTATTTTATATTTAGTGTTCTTCTATAAAATTTTTAAAGATTCAAGAATTAAATGCTAATTTCTTAGGATTTTAGGATCCAAAGGTTTATAATACAAGTTAAATATAGTTCTATTAAAACCATGATGTTTTGATTTATACTTGTGTTGGTTCACAACCTAGGGAGCTACCCCTGGTTGAAATTCAAAACAGTACCGCATCCTCAGAGGGCAAGGAGAAACTACAGCAAGAAGCAGATTACTTGAGCTTGGTAGCCGGTAGGTTTATTAAGGAAGGGAACTTTCATACAAGGCTTGTCTTGGGCATCAGCAAAATGAGTAGATTCCTGCACCTCTCTACAAGCATCTTAAAAGTTTATATAGAGACCGTATGGGATTCAGTCATATACATTGTACAGATGGTCTCAACAATGCATTACTCTCAGGGCCTTGAAATGGCTCCTAGTGTGGGAACATGGGCAGAAGGTACATTCCAAGGAACAGGGGAGGGGTGGGGAGCCTCAGGTTGCCCTGGTGCAGCTCAGGTCTGTTGGCTGTCAGCCCTCTCCAGGACCTCGTCTCACAACTTGACATTGAAATGCATCATGAAGGAAAGGAGATTTTTATTTTATTCATTATATTTAAATGAATAGTTCTGGTAATAGTGTTTGTCTTTTAAATTAAACCTCCAATTTCTTGTTTAACATTAAACAAATAGCTGATACTAGTGAAAAAACATGGCAATAAAATTAAAATGTTTTTGCTAAATATTTAAGTTTTCTAAATCTTTTGGAGAGCTACTTTTGCAATATCACTGGAACAATTTTTTTGGAGATTATCACTAATTGCATTAAATAACATGAAGAAAATAGAATAAATACTTAAAGAATATCTTCATATAAACAGCAGAAAAAGATTTAAAAACGATCCTAACTTTTGAGTATATTATTTTATACCTATAATGGCAATAACTATACATAGTTATTTCAAATTCTATTTAATGAAAATTTGTTACACAGAAATAATTAAATTATCGGTATAGAGGAAGCAAATTTAAAAGTTTGTGATCTAAGTATTGTTTGGAAAAAATGTTAGTTATAAAAGAAGATAGATTTTGGTACCATTTTATAGGTATCAGACATGTTGGTAAAATAATAGCAAAGTGAACATTTTGTTGGGAATGATTTTTTTTTTTCCTATATGAAAATACTCAATGACTTCTCTTTTTCCCATATACCTTTAAACATTATATAAAATGATAAGTAAGGCTACAAGTAGGTGTTTATCGTTACTATTGTTATACTGTTAATTGATACAACCATTTCATTAGTGGTAAGGATAGAGATAAATTAATTGGCTGTTTATTTTCAATTAGGTATTTTGGAATTAGACAGGTGGTCCTGCCTATCCTTTTCTGTACCTAATTGTGATTTTATGTGACATAGAATGTGCTTTTGCACAAACATAAGAAAAAATTAACACATATAAACAGTTTGTATTATGCCAAGAGTAAAAATTAAAAATAAATCATTCTCACATATTAGTGGGTGAATTTATTTCAAATAGCTACAGGGCAAGGGCTGGGCTATTTCCCTAGCAGAAAACTGAGAACCAGTTTTGCCTTACTATTGAATCTGATTCTGTTATGCATTATCCGTTTGTAACAATAACCTCTTAATATGTTGTCACAATTTAAGAGAGAGCCTAAGTAACTGGAAGAATAGAAAATAGACTCCTTGAGGTTGACCCCTGACTCTTTCACTTACTGCTAGATTAGTTTGAATTCTGGCTCTGACACTTAGTACTGAGTGACCATGGGCAAGTTTTCTTTAGTCCACATTTTCTGACTGTAAAAAGGGGATGATATTAACACCTACTGAATAATGTTGAATGGAGGGGGTTATGTGTTGATGCATATGAAGTTTTTTGTTCACATTACCATATATAAGGTACATAATGCACGTTAATCATTATTTCTATGACCAATGGCTATCATTGTTTAAATTTAAGTGGGACTTAAAAATATTCATTGTTTGACAACTGAATCACATTTAAATTAAGTATGTTGTCTGAACTATGTAGGATCTGGCATTTTCCAATAAATTATAGATATCTATTCAATAACAAATATTACCAGATATTAAGAGAAATATATTTAGAGATTGAGAGCACATTGTACTTACTTACCTATGTGTGCTAGAGCTAATCACATAAATTTTTAAGTCTGTAACCTAGCTTGTAAAATTAGAACAATATTTGCTCTTTCAGAAAATCAGAGGGTTGTTACAAATATGAAATGATCAAATGCACATGAAAACACTTTGGAAAAGTAATAAATTGCTAAAGTAGGTATGGTATTTAAAAACAAACATTCTTCAACTGTGTATATAAGTCTCTCTGGTGTAAATATAAACATTTACATTTTAATATTTATAAAATTTATAATCATTGAGATGAAAAACATATCAAAACAATGAGGAAAAGTCTTCTTTGTCTCTAAATCATTATGTGCGCCCTTTTAAGCCCACTACCAAAGACATGCCATCTTTTCCCTGAAGAATCCTTATTGAAGGGATTGACATGCTGAAGAATGATTAGAATCTGTTGTGACAAGGGAAGTAAGATAAGTACGTGCAAACTACATCTGCAAGGGGAGGTGATTCAATGAAAGGGTCATGGAAAGTTCATGACACTTAATCTGGACTTTGATGGATGAGTAGAATTTGCCGTTTGGACGAAGGGAAGAAAGCATACCTGTCAGGGGCCCACATGCACGAAGTATGGAGGTGTGAAAGGACATAGGAGGTGTCTACTACAGAAAATTATGCATAGCATGGATATAGAGTGAATGATAGGAAATTGTTGGAGGTGAGACACAAAGGCATTAGAACTAGAATTGAAAGGTATTTCTAAAACCAGCAAAGCAGATTGTCCTTTATGGACAATGCAGGGTTCCTGCAGTTACCACCAGTAGTGGCCTTTTGGCTGATTTCGATGGCTGTCCACGGGGTCAGAGTAAGATCTTTGCAGATCCTAGTACCTGAGTGTTCCCTTCTCTGCTCTATATGTAGTTCAAAATAGAAGAATGTGAAATTAGTGTAAGGAATCTCAATGAAGTTCCAGCTCTCTCTTCCCATGATGTCTCTTTTAATTTGATTCTTTCAGAGAAAAATATGAAATATAAAAAAAAAATTCATCACTTGCTTGCCTCTTGTTGGATCATGTTCTAAGCACATGTTTCATCTCTTGTAATGTTGCACCAAATTATTAATTTTCTGTATAATGGCTGGTGAATGCATTTTCACCTTATGGTTCACCTGTGTAAGTAAGAAAGAGGACCAATGCAATTTTGTGTCATGAACTGGACAACAAGAAATCTTTAAGAAAAATAGGGATATTTTGAACATAAGGACTTACAAAGATTTGCTAGTTGGCCTTCTAGCAAACACATAAAACATGATTTGATTTCCATACTACAGCAGATTGCAAGACTTTTAAATGTTTGCATTAAGTTTCTTTTAAATGACTGCTTTTTTTCTTTAAAATTCATGTACCATTTGTGTTCCATTCTGGTGCAAATAACACAATCTCCTCATTCATGAAAATCCACATTAAGCATCATAAAACCATCTTTGTTTCAATTTAAAAGGATTTTGAAACTCTGACTAATGGAAAACTAATGTTTTGGGATTTTGGAAGAAGCCACTCACTTCTCCAGTGGCATTGAGCATCCCACGAAATGTTGCCCTACACATGCAGCCCAGCCTGAGAGACACGTGTTGACAGAAGCTAATTCACTGTTCTCTCAGCTTATTGAATCTGCTGCTGATGACCTGGCTTCAGTTGTGACTGTAGAATTTTAGATCTACTGAGATAGTAGCATAAGTCCAACACTTCTGATCACCCCAGTGTTATCTGTATATTAACATGTCAAAGGTAAATGTAATTGTTTATGATCCATATGCAGAATACATATAAATAACAGTGTATGTAGCTTTTGAAAAGAGTGATTGCAAACCTATAGAATGTGTGGGTTGTATTTAATGTTAAAAAATTTTAATATGTTTTCTCATTAGGATACTGTTTTAGATTCTTGTTACCTTAACTACTATAGTAAAGGAAGGTTCCTGGCAAAACATTAATAAAATAATCACTATTCATTTGAATAGATGAAACGATGCTAATTTTTTAGAAATATTTTCTCATATTTTAATAAGATCTACTTGAATAAGTAAAAATCTTAATCGTAATTCAATTTAATACCATCAAGTAGTAAATATATGTTTCTGTTTCTAAAAATGTGCTTAGGTCAAAATGGTATTAGAAGATAAAAAGAAAAAATTGTAAATTCCAGTCAAATTTGAAAAATACAGTTGAGAATTTAAGATATTTGCCTAAGGTAACTTAGCTGATAAGTCTTAGAGGTGACAAGTTGGTCTCTGAAAGCCACAATCTTTGTCACTGTTCTCTACTGACTTCCCAAATTAGGTTGAATTTTCCTAAAAGCAAATGACTCGAATCTCTAACTACATGGAGTAAAATAACAGTTCCAAAATAAAACACCTACATTTCTTATATTCCTGGCAAACTACAAATAATTTAAAAAGTTACCTTTCTTGCTATATTACTGTATATCATATTAATTTATCTTATTCAATAAACCTCTGTGACATCTCCTCTCAGCATTTTTCTGCCAGCTGTGTTAGGCTGTAGTGATTCAAAGACAAACTTTAAGGCCCAGGAGTAACAGCTGAAGCAAAGCCAATCAAGGACAGTGATGAGACCTGCACCGTGTAGGGCACGCATGCTTCCTTCTTCTCCACCCTTCTCTCCACAGAGCTGTGGTCCAGCGGTTCGTGATAGCGCCTCTAGTTCTGCTGAACAGTTTCATCCAGGCCACTGGGAAGGGGAGGAAAAGAGACAGGGAAGGAAGGATTACTTTTTGGGGCTCAACCTAAGAAGGTGTAGACAATAATTTCACCCTTTTCTTTTTTGGCTAGGACTTAGTACCATGAGTTTATGTAGCTGCAAAGAGATTGGGAAAGATAATCTTTAGCTCTGTGTACATCGAAAATTGGAGGGTCTGTTACTAACACAATGAGAGATAAAACAAAATTACTATTTTAACAAGAAACTTAAAAATCTGAAAAGACCATCTAAGAGAGAAAACTGCAATGTTAAAAAAGTCTTTAAATATTGGCCAGGTGGTTTGGCATTTCCTTTATCTATATTTTAGTATTGTTGACCTCTGGTTTTGAACTAAAATGCTTGAATGGGGAAGAAAAAAAGTCAGTCTTTCTAGTTTAGTTTATTAAATAGTTGTAAGACTATTTGGGGAACAGTTCTTCCGTCAAAAGTATAAAAGAGAGCATTATCTCATAGGGGCAGGGAGATATGTGTGTCTCTACCTTCCACAATTGAAATTGACAATATGCTTTTTAAAGTAAGTATAAAAAGTAGAAGAGCACTATAAAAATGATTGCATTGAAAATAATGACAACTAGACTATTTGAGCTGGTTTGTTACATGAATGCTAGGATTCATGTTGTAACCCTAAATGCCCTCATGAATTGGTTGGGGGGAAAAATCTATGTAGCAATGTGCTTTTTAGTTTACCTGCCAACTAATTAAAATTGTCGCTTTCATGAATCAGACTATGTTTTATGTGCTTTGCGTGAACTGTCATGTGCACAGTGTATTTTTTCTTTCTTTTATAATTATCTGAATCCATATCTGCATCTGCTGGACCAAAACTAAAACATGTTTCTGCACATATCACTTTAGACAGAGCTGCTATTTGAATAGAATAAGTAATAGATTGTCATTGCTGTTATAGAACTGGACAGCTGGAAAAAATGTGATGAAAATTACACTATCTCAAGTGTGCAAGCAAGGCATGGCATCTAAGTGTAAAGTTTAACACAATGCCATGGTATTTAGACTTGTAGGATTATGCCAACAAACTAGTTCTACTAATGGTCATATAATTATAAAAAAAAAACCCTCCCCTGTGATTTATTTTTTAAAGATTTTATTTATTTATTTTTGGAGAGAGGGAAATGGAGAGCGAAAGAGTAGGAAAGAAACATCAATGTGTGGTTGCCTCTTGAGTGTCCCCCTACTGGGGACTTGGCCTAGAACCCAGGCATGTACCCTCACTGGGAATAAAACCAGTCACCCTTTGGTTTGTAGACCTGTGCTCAGTCCACTGAGCCACACCAGCTAGGGGTGATTTATTTTTTTGAAGCCAAAATATATTGAGTTGTCCAAGAGAGCAATAAATTCTGACCTATACATTAAATAACATTTATAAAGTTGAACAAAGGTAAAGAAAAATAATTATACTCCTTGATCTTGTGATCATGATGTATGAACTGCGAAATATAGAAGTTATACCTAAATCATGTCATTAATTGGGCTTCTTCTGAGATTGTCTGCAGGAACAACTTGGAACTTCTTTAGTTGCGATCATTGCAAACTGTCCTAGTTGAAACCTAGTGCTCTAGCTCTAGAGCTAACTGAGTATGTCACAAAACTACTGGGTGAGATGTTTGGTTTCAATTTCCAAAGTGGGAGAAATAGCCCCACATTAGTAGTCATTTAGGAGAAAAAATAAATATGAATTCTTCTGCTATAAATCAGAAAACTCTTTTTTCATATTCTTATTTATACAAGAATACATTTTTATGTTTTATTCATTACATGCATTTATACAAATATGTCTACTAATTAGGAAGTGTTACTCTTGCAGAACCAGGCCAGCATTCATTTTGAGCTTTTTATTTCCAGTAATGGATTGGATTTTGATTTAAGAAATACATGATGTACATTAAGGAAAATATGAGAAATTTAGTGATCAGTCTTCATATCTCTTTTCTCCTAGGCTTCCATATATTTTTGTAGACTTTTTGAATGCACATTGTTTGCCATACATTGTTCTTTTAAATAACCAAGAATGATGTTGTATTCATCATCATCCTATGAAATAACTTATATTCCATTAAATGTTGTAACAACGTACAGTTCTTAAATTGTTGCTCCTATTAGAAAAGAGATAAGGCATACAACATAGCTTTGCTTTTCAAACCTTTTATGTTCTTACTTAATTCTTAAAGGGCTGCATTTTTATTTTTTGTTCCTGACCTTCTAAGGAGCTTGCATTCTCTCTCATTCCCTCTCTCTCCTCACTTTTCTCCCACTAGTGCCATGAAGGAGAAATTACCAGTATCCCTAGGAAGACATTTCATTCAGCTCAGTAGTCTCAGAGACTGATAAGAAGCTTTCATAATTCCTGCAGTGAGAGTTAAAATTAAGTGGTTTGTGGCTGATGTGTCTTGTATGCAGCCATAGGGGTGGAGGGCTGTACTTTGGGTCAAGTGCTATGCCCTGCTACGCCAAGACAATGAGTTTTATTTCTTATCAAATAAAAGTTCCAGGTACTTTTGCCTCTAATAAAATAAGGAACTTTCATTTGTTATATTTGATATGGAGTGACTTACAACACGGCAGAATTTCTAACTTGTGCTCTTGAAGTCCAAGGTCAGAACTTAATGGTTGCTGCTGTGGACTCCTGGGTGACAGCGAAATCAGCAGCTCCTGGAGGCAGTTTGCATCATTTAACCTTCTCTTGCTCCTTAATATCCGCTCATTATCTGATGACTTTGCTCTTCATAGCTGTTATCAGTTGCAATATTATATGTGTATTATGAAAGTAAAAGTGCTTAAGTATGAAGTGTATGAAAAAGATATTTCTTGAGAGTACTCCATCGTGTATCCAATGACAGTCCATTGCCTTTCCAATGTAGCATTCCCTGCTCTATTTTTTAGTGTGTAATTTTAGCCTATAAATTAGTTGTTAATGAAATCGATGTGGTGTCCTTAAATAGCAGGAAGAGTGTTTCATCATTGCATTGTACCTGTTTCAGTGAAATGTACCAGATTTGTCATTTATACATTTCCTCTGTGTTTATGCAAGAAATAAATGGCATAGTATTGCTTTGAAACATAGACATTTCTGAGCAGGTCATTCACTGTCAGCAGGATTTCAGTACATCAAGTAGATGAATCCCCTTTATGCTTCCTTCTTTGCATCCTGAATTTCCAGGCAGAAAAGTGCTTCATTGTATTTATGTAATATCTAACAACCAAATTCCCTGTTTGGATACAGAGTTTGCCTTCTGGAAAAATGGAGAAATATAAATCCTTATCCATATGAGGATCATTTGAAGGCATTTATTGTATCTGCTGTTTTCTAAGCCAAACATTTACTATTAAACAAGCACCTTTCATAGACTGAACACTATGCATGATTATTTTTGTATTTCCAGTAATTATGCAGTCATTCTTTCCTCATATTTATAACTTTTTTCTAAATAGGTAATTTCTCTATAAACATATTTCATTTCATTTTTTTTTTTATTCTCACCCGAGGACATGCTCAGTGACTTTAGAAGGAGGGGAAAGGAAGGAGAGAGGGAGAGAAACATCAATCAGTTGCCTCTCATATGCACTCCATCCAGGACTGTACCTGCAACCCAGGCAGGTGCCCTGACTGGGAATCGAACCCATGACCTTTCAGTTTACAGGAAGACTCTTCAACCAACTGAGCCACATCAGGCAGGGCAAGATTATTTCTCCTTAAAGCTATAAAAGTACTCAGAGTTTAGAATAGAATATACAGTAAGTACAGAAAGCACAGAGAACAAGGAATATCACTATGGTTTTGTCACCCTGTGATAACCATGGCTATTTGTATTTGCACTGAAAGTTATTATTTGTATTTTAATTTCATAATACTGTTATAGGTTGGGTTCCCAGGAAACAGATCCCGAGAGCTGAGTGCAGGAGGTTTATAGGGGAGTGCTCTTAGGAGCACCTTTTAGGAGTGAAGAAAGCAGGACTGAGCAGAGGGAGGAGCTAACCTGGAATGATTTGCAAGAGAAGCCTCAGCAAATTGTTTGAGGAGCTGTGAAACTAAAAATGACACTTAAGAGTTGATTCCCATGAGGCAAGGGGCTCAGCCTTGGGCTCCACACACTGACTCATCTTTGGATATGGGCTGGCATCAGGCATGGAGTGCACCCATCGGTAAGGCAGCTGCCTTTGCTGGAAGGCAGTGTCTGCCGGAGATTGCCTGTGAGCCGCTAGCAGCTACACACCTCACAGTCGGAGTTCACGTCCTGAAGCGGCACCTGGGCACACTCCACCCACTACACATGTGTGCAAATGCATTCATCATCTTTGGGGATCATAATTCATATCCTTCCTTGAAAACTTTTTCACTTAACAATGATTTCTGTGACTATGAATTAGAAATGTTAGGCAACAATTAATCCCATGCTGCCTTTGTATTACTTGAATGTGGCTTGAACTTTTCTGCTCAGTTTTTTTTCTGAGGAGTCTATACAAAAAATGATTATTTCATATATTCAAAAATATACCTATGGGTGTCATGATATGAATTATGACATATTTTCCATAAAGAATGAAAGATGGTTTTAGTTGCTCTCTAATATGGTTTTTTGGGCCTTCCTAAATCAAGGGACAGGTTTTAGAACTATTATTTTATAGGTCTAAGCAAATAGGATTGAAACAAATTACCTTTACTCCAACCTTTTACATTAGAGTCATTAACTGATTGAGTTTAATGTTGTAACCTATATTTGTGACTGTGGGAAGTCTGAGTGAGCAGGCTGCAGTCTCAGTTGTCAGATTTAAACTATGGTTCTTGGAGACTGAGATGGACAAAGAGGTGAGGTGAGGTGGAGTGGGTCCATGAGACTCAGGCTGTAGACCCAGGAGGGACCTAAAAGAAAGTTCAAAAGTAAAACAAAAGAGAATACGCAAATAAAAGCAAACAGAAAAACTACTGCCTGTCTAAATTTTTGACTTATGTAAATATTATATGCAAGGTTCTAATAGTAGATTAAGTAATTTACCATTGTATCAACTAAGTGTAGGTTGTGGTACTTCTGCATCTTTGGAAATTTGGAAATTTGGTGATTTTAGAAATGGGCGTAGACTGATTTGAGTAGGAATTAGTCCTTTTTTTTTTTTTTTTTTTTTTTTTTTTTTAAGAAGCTGTAGGTTCAATTAAGCATGCATTCATTTTTCTCTCCCAAAATCTTTGAATCACCTCCTATAAGGAAATTACCATTCAGGGCTGTGACTTAGCCGATCTAGACCATTCTAGAACTAGTTTGGCTCAGGGATTATGACATGGAGCTCCACAGAAATATGTTTTGTTATTGTTTTTAATGCTAACAAGAAACAGTTTGTGATGGTGTTGATAAGACCAGATGAATCTCATCTTAGCCCCATTTTGACATTCCTAAGAGTAAAATATACTTTTCTAAACCCATATTTCTTTGGTTGACTATAGGCATTTATGATCTGATTCTAGGTTTATTAGACGGGATTAAGGAAAGCCTCGGTCATAGACTTTTAAAAATGTGTAATGTAAAGTAAAAGTGAACCTGACACAAATGAAGATAAGACATTCTTTTTCGAGATAAGCTGTTTCAGCATCTTAGTGGAAGCTTTGTCAAGAGTCTTGCAAAGCCACTCGCAGATCTTCCTGCAGCTGAGCCAGGTGGCAGTGACAGATTCGGGTCTTCTGCAGTTAGGATCAGCCCCTTCTGGCTGGTGATGAGGAAGTAAGGCTTAAGGATCGTGATGTGCTTTGCAGAGGCCATTTGAGCCCTCACTTCATTGAGTAAGCTTATTTCAAGCATGCCCTGAAACATAACATATACATTAGGTGAATGTGAAAATGGAAATAGGTAATTTGTGATGAAAACTGACATTCCTCCTGTTTCTTAAATATTTTAACTTCAAGCAACTTGTAAAAATTTATTGCCACTTTGGCTCGATGTTTCTCTATTCTGATTAAAAGCAATTAAGATACGAGAGTACAACCTTCAAATAATTTTAAGGACATTTAACTTTCGAGTACTTATGCAGAAATTTATAATGACCAAAATACAGACTTCTCACAGTTGCATTCCCAATACTAGTTTATTTTCACTTTCCTTATAATTTTTATTTACATTATAAATAATAATGTAAAATTATTAATAATAATAGCCAAAATAAATAATAGCCTAAGATTTCACACATCATACATTAAAGTATATATGTGTGTGTGTGTGTGTGTGTGTGTGTGTAAACTAAACTTTATAGTTTATAGGTGTTAATCATGTCTGTTTTGCCTTTGGTATCATTTTTAATTCACCTGAGTATAGATCTAGATCTGTGACAATGAAATCAGTGAAATAATAAAGTTGTACACAATCCTGTCCTTCAGGTAGATTTGTAACTTAATTTGGCCTTTCTTAAAATGAATTAGCCCTATGCACCCTGGCCCATGTGGCTCAGTTGGCATCATCCTGCAAACCAAAAGGCCTCTGGTTTGATTCCAGGTGAGGGCATGTGCCTGGGTTGCAGGTGTGGTCCCCAGTGGGAGTGTGTAGGAGAGGCAACCAATTGATATTTCTTTTCCTCTCTCTCTCTTCCTCCCTTCCCCTCTTTCTAAAAAAATAAAAACAAAATAAAAACATAAATTAGCAGTATGTATGAAAGCCTTTAAAAATATGTATAGTGCTTCATCCCAGGGTTTGAAGTTCTGGACTGGGTAAATTATTGTGTCGATGCACACTCTACCCAAAGTGTGGCAGACACGTCCCAAGGCAGTCCCCCATGAGTCACACTCTTGTATAACCCCCCACACTCAGTGGAAACTGTGATGTGCTTCTCTCCAGTAACCCTTGGAACAGGCTGTAGAATGCCAGTGCCATGACTGGGTCAGGTTATGTGGCCTCAGTGCTAAGGCAGCCATTCCCATGACTGCCTTGCACTAGCTAAGAGTCCATCTGGGCCGGCTGTAAGGGGAGATCCCCTGCTGGCCTTGAAGAAGTACATTGCCAGATGTGAGAGGGCCTCTGCAGGGACCGTCTACCCGGGGGCCTTGAGAGACCCCTGAGAGAGTCAAGGGTGGGCCCTGTGGACAGCCCGTGAAAAAAACAGGGACATGGGTCCTACAACAGCAAGAACTAAATTCCACCAACCACCATCTAAGCTTGGAAATGGACCCCGAGCAGCAGAAGGGATGCAGCTGGCCAACACCTAGATTACAACTTTTAAAACCCTGAGCTGGGAACTCAGTGAAGCGGTGCCCAGCCTATTAACACATGAATACTGAGATTAATAAATGTATGTTGTTGTAAGCTTCTAAGTTTGTGGGTAATATATTACAGCAATAGATAACTAATACAATGAAGAGGTTAATTATAGCAGTTGTATGCAGTTCAAAAAGAAAAGAAACAAAACATAGGCACCTAAAATCGAAATAATAGGGGTATACTTTGGTATGTATCCATATACCAGAATGCTCAGCTATTAAAAATGGTATTGTAATTTTTAGTAGATTGTTTAAATGATTAAAAGAAGTTGCAAACATTAAGTTCAGTGAGATATATTTTCTTCTTAGGAAAAATGGTAGATAACATATGAAGTAAAAAAAGAACTGATGGAATACATACTAAATGGGGATAATAGGTTCATGATTATTTAAAATTTCGGTTGGCTTGTGAATTTTTTTTAAAGTTTATTATTAATCTTGTCACTTGGGTAAACCTGGGAGCAGGATTGCTGGATCCTATGGATAAGTGTATTAACTCTGTAAGAAATTGGTAAACCATTTCCAGAGCAGCTCATATATGTTGTGTTTTCATTTTAATTTATTTCAAAATATTTTTCTCATTCCTCATATGATATTCTCTTTGAATCCTGAGTTAATTAGACATGAATAATTAGACATGCGTTGTTCATCTTTGAGTATTTGGAGATATTTCTATATATCTTTCTGTTATTGATTTTTAACTTAATTCCTTTATGTTCAGAGAAGATACTTTGTATGATTTCAGTCCTCTTGTATTTACTGAAACATGCTTTATGGTCTGGAGTATGGTTTGTCGTGGTAAATCGCTTTGCCCCGGCAACGCATATACATCCTGTTGATAGTATTTCAGCTCTACTGATTTTCTCTCTATTTGTTCTATCCGTAACCAAGCCAAACATGATGAAATTTCCAATGATGAGTGTGATTTCTTTCTCTTTTCCTCTTCAGTTCTACTAGTCTTTGCTCTCTGTAGTTGAAGCTCCGTGGACCCTTTATTGTTACAAAATTTCCTTCGTGATCTTTGAAATATTCTTCGTATGATGTAGGAGCTCAGCTTATTTTGAATAGTGTTCACATGATATATCTTATTTCATTGTAGTGCTTTCAACCTATCTGTGTCTTTATATTTATAATGAACTCATTGTAGATGACATATATTTGGATGTGTACCCTCAGTGCATCAGCATCTTCAAATCCCATCAGTGGTGGGCAGCCACTACTTTTACTGCGTGTGATGTCTGCGCTGCTGCAGTTTTCATCAGTATTTGTTCTCAGTTTCCACGGTCCTCCTTTCTGAACCTTAGGACTGCAGATTTCTCAGTCCCTCTTTCCCTCATCTAGTAACAAATAAGCTCTTCCTCCTAGTAGTGAAGAGTTGAGAGCAGTCTTTTTCTGCCTTGCACCCTTGCCCATGTCTACACCTGCCTTGTATTTGCTCATCACCTACAATAAAAGGCGCTGCATGGCCTTGCATGGGGACAGTGTTCTGCACTGTATGTGTGCAGGGCCCCATGCACGTAGGTTTCTTGCTCCTTTATTAATGGCAAATGAGTTTTGCTTACTGTCAGCTTCAGGTGGGTAGGCGGGTTTCTTTCTCCTCTCACAAGAGGCATCAATTCCTAGTCTGGTGTGAAGCCAAGCACTGGCCGACGAGGGTGGGTTTTCAGTGCAGTCATTTTTCGTCCCTGTTCAGAACAAGGTCTCATCCGACATGAGAGTGTTTTATAGTCCCTCTTCCAGGAGCTCTTTTCTTTTATGACAGGATCTGGAGGATGAGCAGGTGTCATGGTTGCCTCCTCCTGGTAGTCAGTCCACACCTGTACACGTGCAGGGTCTGGAGCTTACCTGTGCTTCCACAGGTATCCTTCCTTTATCATCAGACCTGGTCAGGTCTTTCATGAGACATTAGGCAAGGGCTCTCTCAGGTCTCCTTCTGTAAACTCAATCTCTTCTCTATGCAGACAGTGGAGGCCTGGGGAAGGAGCAGGTGAATAGATGTGGAATCTCCTTGTTTCTGGGACTTTTATTGGTTCAAGACTATCATGCTATCCCGTACTTAACATTCAAGTTTGTTAAAATTTATGCTGTGTTCCTTTCACCTACTTGCGTGCTATCATATCTTCTTTCCACGAACATTAACACTTGCTGATTAAAAGGGAGAAAGAGTAAAATGAGGGAGATCACATGGCAAATCGTTGTTGGTGTCGGTGAGAAAATACCATGGGATCCTAAGGTTGCTTTCTAGAAGAAAGTGGCAAAGCTTCGTGCCAATGAGGCATTGAAGGGAAAGCACAAGTTGGAGCACGGATGCCTGGTAAGGCCACCATCCTGATTGCGGTGGCATCCAATGGGTGTCCCAGGGTTGTGGGGAGATCTCTGCAGCTCTCCTAACCATTCTTTTCTAATCACTATAAAGTTAATATAAAATTATAGTCTCTGGCCTGTTTTATGAACTGTATTTTTGTATCCTACAACTGGACTCTGCTCTTGAATGGGAGTTTGTCTTAATTGTGAACAGCTATTGATGAATCATGAAAAATGCAAAGGTGGAATATGTATTTTTAAAGCTAAAATAAACATTGGAATTTTTGTGTTTTAAATTTTGTGGTTTTGTACTGATGTTTCATATGAACCAATTACTTTAGTTGTAATATCCAGGTCTAAAGTTTTATAATTACTTGTTTCATAGGACTTTTGTTTTGCTGAAAGATGTTTACCTTAAGGGAAGCTCTGTATGCTGCGGGGGTCTTCTAAATTATTCTTCCATCTGTGTCTTTTTGTCAATGTCAATGCCATAGTTTTATATTTTTGAGTACTATCATAAGGTAGATTTGAAAAACAGGGATGAGTATGAGGCATATGTGATTTCTGACAATGTACATATGTCATTTGGAAATAGTAAAAAATATTTAACTGTCCCCTTCATTCAATACAAGAGTGTTTGTCAAAGTGTGTAGGTGTCAGAATTTGGGAGACAGGTGAAGAAAAAGAATAAAATAATATTTTCATTTTATTTAAAAAGCATTTTATTCAAAATGGATAAAAACACTGTTTTAAAATAATTGATTTATTTCTCACTGAACTCAGTTGTGGTTTATTGTATTTGGATTTACCTCAGTCAGCACTTAAATTTTTTCCCTGCAACTGTGCTGTCGAGATCTGAATTCCAATTTGTGGGAAGGGACAGCTGTCACTTAGGACTGCCCCTCCCACACTGTTGGTGTGAAGTGAAGTATGGGGAGCACCAGTCTGTCCCAGTTTTTCGTGTTTCTTGTCACAGGTGTGACTTGACTGGATACCGTATTTTCCTAATCATTTCAATTATTTGTGGGAACAGAACCCATACAGCAGATGGCATTTACACAGGGAATCTTAACTCATGGCCACGGCAGAGCTCTGAATAACTTAGAGGTGGTTCAGTGGCAGAGAAAGAGAAAGCGAAGAGAGGGAGGGTGGAGGAAGGGAAAGAGAATTAAGGCGTAAGTAAGGCAGAGCATCAGAGAGAAAGGGCAACCGGAGAGAAAGGGCAACCGATGTCCAGTGTGAGGGTCCAGGGCAAGGGGCCTGCTGCCAGGAGCTGGAGTGCTCTTGGAGGCTGTGGTGAGATGGCTGGGAGATTTCTCAAGTATGAGGATAGTCCAGTAAAAAATGGATGGGTGACATACTTGCCGGCCCAGTTTAGCAGCTCTTTTGATATTCAGTTAAAAATATTTTTCACTCCTCTTCCTGTATTTCACGTCCTGAGGCAAGGACAGTACCTTAAGAGGGTTCTTAAGATTGCTGTGGATTTCCAAAAAGAAACCTAACATTGTTGTGATCACTTCCACATTTTAGTTTCCGTTTCACAGAATTCATTTAACATTGACCTAGAGGTAGAGAACCCATCCCTTTGATTACCGCCCACCCACAATGCATGAAGCAAACAGAATATCACCCACACAAAGGGTGGTGAATGTAGCCAACTTGTTGAAAATATGGATGGGCAGAGGGGTTTATAATACGAATTCAAACAGCTTAAAATCTGCTCTCTCTTCAAAATCAAATTGCCCTGGATTCCATATTTAAATGCAGTTAATGAATTTTTTTGCTAGAAAAACTAATTCTAAATTAATTCTTTCAGCTTCCCAATGAAGGTATTTTTTCAAAGCATTTTCAAATCCAACTGTTTTTCCTCAAAGTTGAAATCTGGTGACAACTATTTCATTTTTTATTTTCTTCGAATTATGATATAACGGCTGAGAGAGTCAGTCAGTCTGGTGTATTATCCTGGTCCTTCTGTCTTGGGTTAGCAAACTAATCCTCATTTCTCTAAGTTATAAAACGGAGATAACGATAGAATCTATTTTATAGGGTGGTTATGAAACTTAAAGGAGTTAATTCTGGTAAAGTGCCTTTGGTGGTATCTGGCGTGGTGTGAATGCTCAGTAAAACTTACCCATTACAAGCTCTGTGTGAGTTTTGCTGGAAACTGACGAATGCCAGTTGCTGGGAGAGAAAGCTATGTAGTGAATTAGAAGCATTTGAAATAGAGATAGTCAATGTTCATATTATTGGCCTTCTGAATTCCTATGAGTTGAAATATGCCACGTGAAACCGAATTAGCTATTTCTGAAATAGGCTTAGTGATATACTGGCTTGCCAGACTGAAGGAAGAGCGAATGTCCAGCTATATGTTCGGTGATTCTTTTGGGGAATAGGTATAACAGTGGGCAGGGATTCATTTCCAAGTCCTGAAAATTGCAGCCTCTTTTTAAGAAATATGTTCACTGTGCACATAAAAAGGTTAATTTCTTTCAGCGCATATATACTTAACAAGAACAAATGGGAATTTAAGCAAATTACCTTTACAACACTTTTGATTTATTAGCTTCTTGATGACTGATGAACAATTGGACCTCGAATAAATGATCCTGGTATGATATTCAAACAGGTTTTTTAATCAATGTTTTATGACAAACTCTAATAAAACTTTCTATGTCTAGATACTTCCTTTATATTTTCTCTTAATGTGTCCTGAGGGTAATGTTAGGTTGATTCTGGTAAGCAATCTTGGCTGAAGACAATTTTCTGGTATTGTTCTCCCAGGCTTTCAGATAATCTCTTATTTACAGTCTGATAAATTGTATGTGTCTCTTCATTCCATTTTTGAAAGATATCTTGTATTATTCTGGGAATTCATTTCTTTTAGACAAACTATAGTTTTACATGGCTATTGATGCTAAAACTCTTTGTGGAATAATAAAATGCTAACATCAATGAATATCACAAGTCTTCTATTTCCTTTTATCCTGTTTTGTTTTGTTCAGACTTCTTTATCATGAAAGCACTTCAGTATAACATTTATTCATATTTTTCTAAGAAGGTGATTTATTAGAAATTCTTTGTATGCATTTTTTTTAAAGTGCCATTTTCTTATGAGCATTCTGACCTAAATTTTGGTTGGAAGTCATTTCAGAGTTCTGGGCTTGGTTGACTTTTTCTGACTTATTAGGAAGAAATCTCTTTTAGGAAGTTTAAAGGGATGTTTTATAAAGAAGATTATGTTGCCTTGCTATTAATGTATAGCAAACTACCCCAAAACTCAGTGACCCAAAACAATGATCATTTATTAACCTTCAAATGTCTGTGGCTTTGTTGGGTTGCGCTCAGCTGAGCTGAGTGCTTTCCTCTGGATTTTGTGGTTGGAAGACTTTGTCACCGCAGTTCTGCGGGCTGATTGGAGTCGCTCTGTTCCCATACCCTTCTGTATTGGACCAGCAGGGTAGCCACAATCTGCTTTAATCATTGGAATAACTAAGGAATAAAAGAACGATCCAAGACCCACACGGCCTCTCCTACTCTTATGTTCAGAACCTGCACATGTTCACTTCTGCTAATGGTCAAAGCAAGTCACATGGCAGAGCCCAAGGTTAAATGATGGGCACCTGTTTTTTTGTCCATAACAAAGCTACAGAAAGGATGTGGATACAAGAACATGGGAAGGATTAAGGTAAATGATACTAAGAATGAGTAAGGAAACAGAACTTTTTATGAGTACTTGTCAGTGTATTCTTTATAATTGCGTATTGTTACCATTTACTTCCAACTTCTTTTAAGTATTTTTAAGCATGAACAGCATGAGTAGAATTTTTGTTTTTGTCTTTCTTCGGGCTTCAGAGACCTCCTCCTAGTGTTCTTTCACTCATCTTTAAGTTTGGGAGTGATGGGTGTACCTAGATGGGGGTAATGTTCTGGCTTTACATTATTATACTAAAATATGTACAATTCCTCTTCTGTTGAAAAAATGGCAGGTATTATAATCTATGTTTGTATTTTGAGGGCTG
The DNA here is from genome assembly GCA_039655065.1 of Glossophaga mutica. Lineage (NCBI taxonomy): Eukaryota > Metazoa > Chordata > Mammalia > Chiroptera > Phyllostomidae > Glossophaga > Glossophaga mutica. Next base: position 86,835,659 of record CM077311.1, read on the forward strand.
GAAATTGAACCATGTATTCAAAACTGATAGCGAGGGGGAAAACTTAAAGTTGCCAGACTAGGTGTAATGTGTACTCTAATAAGTTGTTACAATCATAAAAATTGCTACAATTTTATGAATTATAACTCTGTCCAATGTATTATTCAGGAAGTTGTGAAAGGATAGATTAAAGCAGGCTAGATTATTTTAGAAATATGGCCATTATTTAATTCATTCCATAGACCTTTATTGAACATCTGATAAAAATATGCTAGCGATACCAGAGTGGACACTGAATAATCGTATCATGACCTCCTGCTACCTACATTCCAATGGGGAAAGGAAATATATGCAAAAATTAATGTAACTTGGGTAGATCATTGCAATGAAGAAAAATAAAAGATACAGTTAATGATAGGAAGAAGGCATGCTAAATTGTTTTGGGTGATCAAGTAAGACCCTTCTGAAAAGGCAACTTTTGCATGTAGCTTAGAAAAAAGGGAGGGAAGGAGCTTCATATATATTTCAGTCAAGAGGTTTCTAGTAAGAGAATAAAGCAAGTAAAAAGCACTGAGTTGGCAGTATGGGAATTTGAGTTATGCCAAGGAGATTTTTGTGGCTGGAATGAAGGCATCTGAAGGGGAAATTGCAGGAGATAAAGCCAGAGTGTTTTGCACTGAACAGCTGTATGACCTTGAGTGTTGGTAACTTCCTGTGACTTCCCTTCTCTGTCTGCAATATGGGGATTAAGAAAGAGGAAAGTCACCCTGAATTTTGGGAACTGGCCTGGTACTCACAGCGAGGCATTGGTGTTCTCCTAGTGGAAATATACGAATCTCAGAGAACAACATCATACAGGGTCATTCAGAGACTATCAGAAGGTGAGTGAGGCAAAACAAGATCAGCCGATAATTTTGTCAGGTGCAGACAAAAAGACAAGTCATTTTGTAAAATACAAAATACCTGCTGACATGAGTGATTGCTGCTTTGTTGGCCATGTTGTGCTCTGCCCTCCCTCTAAAAGAGATTTATTAATAAACCTAATCATAGAATTTCCCCTGCTTTCTGACAGCACTCAACCCAGAGTGAACCCCTGGTTTCTGGAACCCTCTCCTAAAATTCTCTCCCCAAATCCCAAATCTAATGGTAAGTCCTTCGCACCACTCTCTGAGATGCCCCATGGGTCTCCATGGGTCTGTCTACCTTACTGCAACAAGAATTAAAACCAACTTGAGTGACGAGAGGTGATTCCCTGTGGTCATTGATTGAAGGGCATTGCATTGACAAGATGATGATAATAATATTAATAATAGAGTTTTTATGAGGATAAAATTAATATGTGCAGAGCACTCAGATCATGGTTGGCATGTTAAAAAAAGAAAGGTGCCATTAGCCACCAGTACCCCCTGTCCCAGTTTCCTGGAAATTTTGAACTGTGCCCTTCCAGGTGCTTCACCTGAAGCCTTGTCATCTCCTGCCATGCCTCTGCTCTCAGGCCGCTTGGGCCACAGATGAACAATTTCCTTGTCCTTCAGTGTTAAGAAGGTCCTATGAAAACAAGTGCTTTGTTAAATGTGTGCCCCTCTAGTTTCTTGAAAACAGCCAACAATTTCACCTATTCAGTAGAGTTCATTGAAAATTGCTTTATTCATTGAAAATTCCACTAGTTGAGTCTTAAAAAAAAAACCACCAGTGTCTGTCATCTTCATCACAGAGTTAGTCAGTAATTTGTAACCCTGGGGACATGGTGGTGAGCAGATATAGTCCCTCCACTCAGTGCTGCTGCCAGCTCATGTACCACCTTTATGCAAAGTAGTCATGTCTGCAAGGCTTGTCGGGACTCTGCCCCATGGACCCCTTGACTGGGTGCCCATATGCAGCAGCCCTAACTACACATTTGTGGAAGCTGAGGATATCCCTGCCTTTTATGCAAGGTTTCATTTCTATCCCATCCAATTTCAGTTCAATTTGTTTATCACTCCCATTGCCCAGGTTCCATTGGTCCATCTTTATGAGACTTGATTGAATACAAGTTAACTAATGATATCTAATGACTAAATGACACCGAGGCATTATCCTCATGTAAAAAAGTTATATGTGTGGATAATAGAGACATACTGACAACAACAAAAAAGATATTTAATTGCATGATTTAGGAAGGTTTACAGCAGAATCAATAACTGAATAAACATGCAAAACTTTAAATCTTTAGATAAAATGGGCATGATAACAGCATCGCTTAATAAAATGGCTGGGAGGATTAAATGAGAAAATTCAGGCAGTGTTTACCAAAATTGTTCTTGTCATAATCCTTGGAACCTGTGCATATGTTACCTTACATGGCCAAAGGGATTTGGCAGATGAGAATTAATATCTTGACGTGGACTGATTATCCTGACTTATCTTATGGACACAGTGTAATCATGAGAGACATTATAAGAAGGAGAGGGGGCGGGTCAGAGTCTGGGGAGATGCGGTGATGGAAGCAGAGGTCAGAGCAAGGGAGGAGCTGCAAACCAAGGGATCCAGCAGCCTCTAGAAGCTAGGAAGGGCAAAGACTGGAATCTCCCCTCAAGCCTCCAGCAGGATGCAGCAGCTCTGCTGATTTTGTCCAGTGAGACTTCTGACTTTTGGAACTGTATGATATGAATTTGTAATGTTTAAGCCATTAATTTGTTACAGGAGCAAGAGGACATTAGTACAACCTGATAGCTTTATTATTATTAATATTATTATTAAATTAGTTTGATAGCTCTGCCATAACAACATTTCCAAACTAAGTGACTTAAACACGATATTTATTGTCTCACAGTTCTAGAGGCTAGAAGTTCAAGATCGAGGTGTCGGAGGTGCTGGTTCCTCTAGAAAGCTGTGGAGGAAAGCTTTGTTTCATTTCTTTCCCCCCCACATCTACATAGCCATTTTCTCCCCTTGTTTCACATTGTTTTCCTTCTTTTTGTGTTTCTGCTTCCAAGTTTACCCTTTTTATGAGGATATCAGTCATATTTGCTTAGGTTTCACCCCAGTGACCTCAATTAAGCTGATTACTTCTGTAAAGGCCCTATCTTCAAATAGTCCCACTTTGGTGTAATGGTGGGGGGAGGTTAGGAATTCAACACATGAATTTGGCAGGGGGTGTGGGGGGGTGAAGGGCAAACTATCCATAACAATTATTTATGTGCATTTAAAGTAAAATCCTAAAATGTGAAAGCTGTGATGTTGCTCTTAGAAAGTTTCTAAGAATTATTTCAACTATAACTTTCACTTGGCTGAGGTGGTTCTTTTAAAGGACTGGGGATTTGCTGTGTTGTAGAAGTGCCGTGACTTACTGGTTCAATAAGAAGTGGGACCATTGTTTCTACCGCTGGGATACGGCCTCAATTATGGGAAGTGACAATTTAATGGTTCTAAAAACATCTCCCTTTTATAATGATAGAGAATTTCCTTAGTGCTAGCAGAAGTTAAGCTACTTACATGTTCTCATGAGGTCTGCCTAGGTAAGCTGTTACTACATCATATTGAGATCCCCAATAATTCTTCAGGTGGTAAGCAAAAAAGCACACTTAATATAGCAACCGGCAGGCACATTCTACAGAAGAAGCAAACCAAATCAGATTTGACATTGAAGTTGGACATTCATTAGATTTGTTTGTGATCAACGGGGCTTAAAACTTCAGGGACTCCTTTGAGAAAATGTATTTCTAAAAAAAAAAAAAAAAAAAAAAAAAAAAAAATGGTTTCTTCCAGAAAAGTAGGGTGTGTGCATATGTGTGTGTGTGAATAAATATAAAGTTTGCATAAATTACATACCATTTGAAGGAGATATAAAACTTATTTATGAACTCCCCCAGGCCCTACCCTATAACCTTTTTTTTTTTTTTCCTGAGGCAGATTCTCTGGAAAGTTTCTTGTTTGCTTTAGCTTCATCTCCAAATTTGGTGTCTTTGTTGTGCTCTAGATCCCTAGTTACCATCCTGTACACTCTAGGCTCATCTCTGTCCTCTTGGTTCTGTGTCACGACCTTGCATTTGACCTCTCTGGTCCTTGGAACTTCTCTGAATGCCATGCTTCCTAAGCTGCCCTTCTCCCCCTTTCATTGTAGAATATGAGAAATCACTCATTGTAAAGCCCTCTGTAGTTTGGTCAACTGTTGCCTGAGTTATAAGTTTGCTTTATGGAACTTGCATGGTTTAAAAAAATGTAGGAATAGTTTGTAGTTCATTTATAATGAGTAGCTTTGCTTATACTTGGTTCCCTAGAATAGAATGCATCCTTTTAAAATGCACAGAGTAACATGTATTACTATATTGTCTTATGCTTTTTGTTAACCTTTTAAAAATATTAAGATTTTTACAGACAATTTGCAATAAAATTGCTATTTGCTATATAAGTAAAACAGTTCTTGACACTAACTTTAGTTGCGGTCTGGTAACCCACTACCATTGGACCAGTCGTAAAACAGTTCTTGAGTAATAGGGATATCATATCATCACAAATTATATACAGATACAGCATCTTATGACTGTTTTAAGTCAGTATTATATAATTGTATGTTTTATTTGGAATGACTGTTTCATTATGCTGTTTCATAAAGAAGCCATAAATAAAGTGCTACTGTTTTATCCCCAAAGCTATTAGAAGCAGTAACAAATCTATCTTCCCAAATGTTAAAAATCAGGAGGAGAATCTTTAATCAAAAAGCTTAACTTGAAATGCACACTGCCTTTGGTCCAGCTGTTACCACTGCCTATACTGTCTGGTTTATTTCCTCTTTCTTCAAGATACAGCTCTGTCCAGGAAGGGTTTCCTAAACCCCTCAATCCAATGTGGTTCTCTGAGTCTAGGAGTACTTCTGTCTCAGCAGTGATCATGTTAGGTTATAATCCTCCCTCCCTCCCTCTCTCCCTCCCTCTTTCCTCCTCTTTTTTTATCTTTATCAGCTTCTCTCACTGTCCTAAGATTCTTGAAGTCAAACATGATTATTGTTTATATCCCCAGTGCCTAGCATAGTGTTCTGTTCTTAGTAGGCATTCAAATAAATACCTGTTGAGTTAGCAAACGGAAGCTTAAGCCAACAAAGAAATAATTGGGGCAAGGTTGGATTACTCCTCATATTAAAATAGATTTTTTCTTTTTTGTCACTACTGATTAACTTTAGAAGGTCATAGGAAGGAATTTAGTAACAGTACCTACTAAGTATCTGTAGACCCAGAGCACTGACTAGGTATGTGGTACGGGGTGGGGCAGGAGACAGACCCTTCTTTCAGGAAATTTAGAGAGTATTTGGAAACATAGGCTTAAAGGACCAGTAAGAAAGGTTACAAAATGCAAAGGAACTTAAATTTGTAAGGCAGTATTGTGCAAGTAATTTACATATATATTGAGAAGCTATAATATCAGTGATTGGATCCACTGTAATAGGAAGAGAAGAAAATAATGAAAAAGTAAAAATACCGAGATATTTCCATTTTTGTAGCAACATCAAATAGAGTGCCATTTCTACATAGATAGACAAAAGTGCTTATGGGCATCCATTCCCTGTCTTTCATCCTTGCGAATGAAATGAGGAAGTCACAAAGTATAACTCAAGGCAAGTAAAACACAAACACAGACTACACTCCTACACTGCAAATACCTGGTGCTCATGAATGATGAAAGGAAGATATTCTATTGGCATATAGTTGTCTAAATGTCCAGCCTAATTGTATTTTCTGCCATGTAAAGAATATGGCAGAAAATAGACATGAATTTGTTTTTGTGATCAATTTTGCCATATTTTTCACTTTTAGTACATGAAAAAATATTTAAAAGAGTTACTTTTGATAAAGTTTGAGCTCTGACACTTGCCAGATTCTCTGAAACTTTTGATAAATTGTTAACCAGAGGTGCCTTCCAAAATGAATTGCCTATATGGATCTATAGTATATACACATATGAACACATATACATAAATGTATGCATTGATATGTATATGTATATACACTTATACACATATACTCCTCTGGTGATCATCAGTCTGTTCTCTATCTATGGGTCTGTTTCTGTTTTGTTTTGTTTTTTAGATCCTACAAATAAGGAAATCATGAAGTATTATCTTTCTCTGATTTATTTCAAGTAGCACAATACCCTCAAGGTCCATCCATGTTGTCTCACATGGCGAGATTCCATTCTTTTTTATGGCTGAGTAATATTCTATAGTGAGTGTTCATTTTATATCACATCTTCTTTATTTATTTCTTGATAAATAAAGTAACCTATGTCGCTTCCATATCTTGGCTATTGTAAAAAATGCTGAAGTAAGCATAGAGGTGCATTATCTTTTCAAATTTGTATTTTTTATTTCTTTAGATAAATATTCAGAAGAGAGATTGCCAGGTTGTATGGCAGTTCTGTTTTTAATTTTTCGAGGAATTTTGATATGGTTTTCTATAGTTGTATTAATTTATATTCCCATCAATAGTGCACAAACATTCCCTATTATCTACATACTTGTTAACACTTGTTATTATTGATTTTTTGATAAGAGCTTTTCTAACAGGTGTGAGGTGGTATCTCATTGTTTTGATTTGCATTTCCCTGGTAATTGGTGTGCTGAGCATCTCTTCAATTGCCTGTTGGCCATCTGCATGTCTTTGGAGAACTGTCTGTCATGCCCTCTGCTCATTATTTAATTCGATTATTTTTTCGATGTGGAGTTGTATGAGTTCTTTATGGGATATATTGTTTTTGAATGTCCTCTCTCATTCAGTAGGTTGTCTTTTCATTTTGCTAATGGTTTCCTTTGCTGTGCAGAAACTTTTTAGTTTGATGTCCCATTCGTATTCACTTTTGTTGCCCTTGTCCAAGAAGACATATCCAAGAAGAAATTATAAGACAGATGTCAAAGAGTTTATTGCCTGTGTGTTCTTCTAGAAGTTTTATGATTTAAATTGTTAATTCACCTTGAGTTTATTCTTGTATATGGTGTAAGAAACTAGTCCAGTTTCATTTTTTTAGCATTACCTGTCCAGTTTTCCCAACATCACATACTCAAAGACTGCCATTTCCCCATTTTATATTCTTTACCTCCTTTGTCATGTATTCATTAACAATGGAAGTGTGAGTTTGTTTCTGGGCTTCTATTCTGTTTCAGTGATTGATGTGTCTGTTTTTGTACAAGTAAATTGTATTCAATTTTTTTTTAAAAACTGTCCCTAGATGTTCCTTGATTATAATATAATTTAACTGATTTAGACAAATTGGAGAAAACTAGTTTGAAATATCCTGTGTGTTTTAGGAAATAAGTTTTCTTTTATATTTATGTATAATAATTTAAACAATACAAAGGAAGACAATTATTAGGAATCCTCTTTCAATAAACAGATATGAATGGTTACTGTTGTCTACATAAATATCTGCCAGCTTCAGCTTTCGCTGAAGATGCATTATTTTAGGAAGTGAATATCTCTTAATTGGGTAAGCATTACCCTGGAAATGATATTTGATAATTACTTGCAAATTGCCAAAGTAAAATTCAATATAGGCTGTGTCAGAATGACATATATTGAATCAATGAAGTTTATAAAAATTGCCCAGTGAAGAAATACTGATTGTAAACTTTACTTATAATTTTGGGTAGCAAATACTGGATTTGTAAACACAGCACATGTACTGTGACTCCTCCTCTGTCTTGATCTTATTCTCAATTTCTTTTCTTTTAATATTTTATTTATATTTTTTTAGAGAGAGGGGAAAGGAGGGAGAAAGAAAGGAAGAGAAACATCAATATGTAAGAGAAATACCAATCTGTTGCCTCTTGCACACCCTCAACTATTGGTCTAGCCTACAACCCAGGCCTATGCCCAGACTGGTGATCAAACCACTGGCGTCCCAGTTTGCAGGATGATGCCCAATTCACTGAGCCACACTGATCAGGGCTCACTGTCAACCTCTCTCTCTCTCTCTCTCTCTAGCCACATTTTTTTACTTTAATTGTTGTTCTTGTACAGTTTTCTGTCTTTTACTCCCATCCCAGCCCACCACCTCAGCCTTCCCCACCTCCCTCCCATTTCCACCCCCCCTAGTTTTTGTCCATATGTCCTTTTTATTTGTTGCTCTAAAACCTTCCCCTTTTCCCCTGAAATTTCTTCCCTTCACCCCTCTGGTGACTGTCAGCCTGTTCTCAATTTCAGTGTCTTTGGTTATATTTTGCTTGTTTGTTTGTTTTGTTGATTAGGTTCCTGTTAAAGGTGAGATCATATGGTATTTGTCTTTCACCGCCTGGCGTGTTTCACTTAGCATAATGCTCTCCAGTTCCATCCATGCTGTCATGAAGGGTAGGAGCTCCTTCTTTCTTTCTGCTGCATAGAATTCCATTGTGTAAATGCGCCATAGTTTTTCGATCCATTCATTTACTGATGGACACCTAGGTTGCTTCCAACACTTGGCTATTGTAAATTGTGCTGCTATGAACATTGGGATGCATAGGTTTTTTTGGATTGGTGTTTCAGGGTTCTTAGGATATAATCCAAGCAATGGAATTGCTGGGTCAAAAGGTAGGTCCATTTTTAGTTTTCTTAGAAAATTCCATACTGTTTTCCATAGTGGTTGTACCAGTCTGCACTCCCACAAACAGTGCACTAGGGTCCCCTTTTCTCCACAACCTCTCCAACACTTGTTTGTTGCTTTGTTTATAGTGGCCATTCTGACCAGTGTCAAGTGGTATCTCACTGTGGTTTTGATTTGCATCTCTCTGATAGCTAGCGATACTGAACATCTTTTTATGTGTCTCTGGATCCTCTGTATGTCCTCCTTGGAGAAGTGTCTGTTCAAGTCCCTTGCCCATTTTTTAATTGTGTTGCTTGTCTTCTTAGAGTGGAGTCATATAAGTTCTTTATATATTTTGGAGATTAAACCCTTGTCTGAGGTATCATTGGGAAATATGTTTTCCCATATGGTTGGTTCTCTTTTTATTTTAATACTGTTTTCTTTAGCCATGCAGAAGCTTTTTATTTTGATGAGATCCCATTTGTTTATTCTTTCCTCTATGTTCCTTTCTTTAGGGGACAAATCAGTAAAAATGTTGCTATGTGAAATTCTGAGATTTTCCTGCCTATGTTTTCCTCTAGGACTTCAGTGGTGTCATGGCTTATACTTAAATCTTTTATCCACCTTGAATTTATTTTTGTGTATGGTGTACGTTGGTGCTCGAGTTTCATTTTTTTGCACATAGCTGTCCAATTTTCCCAACACCACTTGTTGCAGAGGCTATTTTTACTCCATTTTATGTTGCTGCCCCCTTTGTTGAATATTAATCGACCATAGAGACTTGGGTTTATTTCTGGGCTCTCTGTTCTGTTCTGGTCCATGTGCCTGTTTTTATGCCAGTACCAGGCTGTTTTGATTACAGTGGCCTTGTAATACAGTTTGTTATCAGGTATTGTGATCCCTCCTACTTTGCTCTTCTTTCTCAAAATTGCTGCAGCTATTCGGAGTCATTTATGGTTCCTTATAAATTTTTGAAGTGTTTGTTCTATGTCTGTGAAATATGGCATTGGTACTTTAATAGGTATTGCATTGAATGTGTAAATTCCTTTGGGTATTATGGACATTTTGATGATGTTAATTCTTCTGATCCATGAACACAGTATATGCTTCCATTTGTTTGTGTCTTCCTTAATTTCTTTCTTCGGTGTTGTGTAGTTTTCTGCATACAGGTCTTTTACCTCCTTGGTTAGGTTTACTCCTAGGTATTTTATTTTTCATTTTGCTATATCGAATGGGATTTTTTCTTGATTTCCGCTTCTGCTGTTTCATTGTTGGTATACAAAAATGCCTTTGATTTCTGGATATTGACTTTATATCCAGCTGTTTGGCCAAATTCATTTATTAGGTCAAGCAGCTTTTTGGCGGAGTCTATAGGATTTTCTATGTACAGTATCATGTCATTTGCAAACAATAATAGTTTTGTTTCCTCCTTTCTGATTTGGATGCCCTTTATTTCCTTTTCTTGTCTCATTGCTGTGGCTAAGACTTCCAATATTATATTGAATAGAATTGGTGAAAGTGGACAACCTTGTCTTGTTCCTGATCTTAGTGGAAAAGATTTTAGTTTTTGCCAGTTGAGAATGGTGTTGGCTGTAGGTCTCTCATATATGGCCTTTTTTATGTTGAGGAATGCTCCCTCTATTCCCACTTTGCTGAGTGTTTTTATCATAAATAGGTGTTGTACATTATCAAATGCTTTTCCCTAATATATTGATATGATCATGTGATTTTTGTCTTTGCTTTTGTTTATGTGATTTATTATATTTACTGATTTGTGAATATTGAACCATCCTTGCATCCCTAGGATGAATCTCACTTGGTCATGGTGTATGATCTTTTTAATGTATTGTTGGATGCGGTTTGCCAATATTTTGTTGAGGATTTTAGCATCTATGTTCATCAGTGACGTTGGCCTGAAGTTTTCTTTCTTTGTTGTGTCTTTATCTGGTTTTGGGATTAGGATGATGGTGGCTTCATAAAAAGAGTTTGGGAGTCTTCAATCATTTTCGATTTTTTTCAAATAGTCTGTGAAGGATAGGGCTTATCTCTTCTTTAAATGCTTTATAGAATTCTCCTGTGAAACCATCTGGTCCAGGGCTTTGGTGTGTTGGGAGTTTTTTGATTACTGCTTCAGTTTCATCTGTTGTTATTGGTCTGTTCAGGGTTTCTGCTTCTTCTTCCTTGAATTTTGGAAGATTATATTTTTCTAGAAACTTGTCCATTTCACCTAGGTTTTCAAATTTCTTGGCATACAATTCTTCATATTAATTTCTTACAATCCTTTGTATTTCTGTGGTGTCAGTTGTAATCCCTCCTCTTTCATTTCTGATTGTGTTTATTTGGGTCCTCTCTCTTTTTTTCTTGATGAGCCTGCTTTAAGGCTTGTCAATTTTGTTTATCTTTTTAAAGAACTAGCTCCTAGATGTATTGATCCTTAGAATTGTGCTTTTAGTCTCTATGTCATTTAATTCTGCTCTGATCTTGGTTATTTCCTTCCTTCTTCTTGCTCTGGGCTGTCTTTGTTGTTGTTCCTCGAGTTCTTGTAGGCATAGGGTTAAGTTGTTTGTTTGAAATGTTTCTATCTTTTTTTAGGTAGGCCTGTATTGATATGAACTTCCCTCTCAGGACTGCCTTCAGTGTGTCGCGTAAGTTTTGGGTCATTGTGAGTTCATTTTCATTTGTTTCCAGAAACTTTTTGATTTCTTCCCTAATCTCATTCTTGACCCATTCATTGTTTAATAGCATGCTATTCAATCTCCATGATTTTGAGGGTTTTGGGTTTTTCCCCTTGGGGTTGGTTTCTAGTTTCAGTCCCTTGTGGTTGGAGAAAATGTTTGGTATGATTTCAATTTTCTTGAATTTGTTGAGGCTTGTTTTGTGTCCTATCATGTGGTCTATCTTTGAAAATGTTCCGTGTGCATTTAAAAAGAATGTGTACTTAGTTTCTTTGGGATGAAGGGCTCTATATATATCAGTTAAGTCCATTTCATCTAGTGTGTTGTCCAATGCCACAATATCTTTGTTGATACTTTGTTTGGAAGATCTGTCCATTTTTGACGGGCTGTTAAAATCCCCTACTATAATTGTGTTGCTGTCAGTATCTTTCTTGAAGTCCTCTAAGATTTTCTTGATGTATTTAGGTGCTCCTATGTTGGGTACATATATATTTACAATGTTTATGTCTTCTTGGTGGATTCTTCCCTTGAGTATTATGAAGTGACCTTCTGGGTCTCTCTTTATGGACCTTCTTTTGAAGTCTATTTTGTCTGATATGAGTATTGTTACCCCAGCTTTTTTTTTTTTCCTGTCCATTTGCTTGGAAAATTTGTTTCCAGTCCTTTACTTTGAGTCTGTGTGGGTCTTTTGTCCTGAGGTGGGTCTCTTGTAGGCAGCATATGTATGGGTCATGCTTTCTTATCCATTCAGCTATTCTATGTCTTTTGATTGGAGCATTTAATCCATTTACATTTAAGGTTATTATTGATAGGTACTTATTCATTGCCATTTTTGTACCTGTGTTCCTCTCTCTCTCTCTCTCTCTCTCTCTCTCTCTCTCTCTCTCTCTCTCTCTCTCTGTCTCTGTCTCTCTGTCTCTCTCCCTTCCTTTCCTTAAAGCAGTCCCTTTAGCATCTCTTGCAGAACTGGTTTGGTAGAGGTGTATTCTTTTAGACTTCTTTTGTCTGGAAAGCTCCTTATTTGGCCTTCTGTCTTGATTGAAAGCCTGCTGGGTAAAGTAGTCTTGGTTGCAAGCCTTTGGTTCTCATTGCTTGGAATATTTCTTGCCATTCTCTTCTGGCCTTGGAGTGTTTCCATTGAGTAGTCAACTGCTAACCTTATTGGGGCTCCCTTGTATGTTACTTCCTTTTTCTCCCTTGGTGCCTTTAAGATTCTCTCTTTGTGTTGGAATTTTGCCATTTTAATAATGATGTGTCTTGAAGTGGGCCTCTTTGGGTTCCTCTTGGTTAGGACTCTCTGTGTGTCCTGGATTTGTGTGACTTTTCCTCTCATCAAATTAGGGAATTTTTCCATCATTACTTTTTCAAATAGGGTTTCTATCCCTTGCTCTTCTTCTTCTCCTTCTGGTATCCCTATTATAGAGATATTATTATGTTTCATATTGTCTTGCATTTCTCTTAATCCCTCTTCATTCTTTCTGAGCCTCTTTTCCTTTTCTTGCTCTTTCTGGGTGTTTTTTTTCTACTTTGTCCTCCAACTCGCTGATCTGATCTTTTGCTTCATAGATTTTACTTTTGATTCCTTCTACTGTGTTCTTCAGTTCAGAAATTGTATTCTTCATTTCCTCTTGGTCCTTTTTGATAGTTTCTATTTTCATGTTTATATAATTTTCAGTGAGTTCATTGTAGCTTCCCTGTAGTTTCTGGTAGCTTTGTGAGCTCATGGAGCTTCCTGACAACCATTGCTTTGAACTCAATATCTGATAGTTGCGTTACCTCCCTTTCATTTAGCATTCTTTCTGAGGCTTCCTCTTTACCTTTCATTTGGGGATTGTTTCTTTGTCTTCCCATTGTTTGTGAGACTCTCCTTGTTAGCTGTAGCTCCTTAAATTGATCTGTGCTGGCTCCCTGGGTTTATGGTGTGAACTTCTGTGGTAGAATACCTGTGAGATTCAGTGGTGCAGTCTCCTTCGGGTATCCTGGTGTTCACAGCTTCCCCTGTCTCAGCTGTTGGGATGCCTCCTCTTTGGTTCCAACTCTGTTTTTTCACAGTTTCAGGGGTTTTTTTTTGTTTTTTGTTTTTTGTCTCACTCATGGGTATTTAAAAAGAGAAAAGAGAAAAGAATGAAAAAAGAAAAAAGAGGAAGGAAGAAGAGATAATGTTGGAAAGAAAGGAAGAAGGAATAAAACAAGAAAGAAGTAAAGAGAAGCAAATGGATTCGAGGGCTAAAAAAGATAAAAATAATAAAAAAATATAATTAAAAAAAGAAAAAGACCTCTTGCTGGTTTGACACTTGCCAAGCCAGGTTTTCTGGTCTTGCTGGCTGCAAGGAGCCAAGGGGCTATGGTATTGCTTTTCTCCCTGTTCAGCACTCAGTTAGCTTTGAGCTACTTTCCCCAGAGCTAGCCCAGTGCATCTCTGCACTTGGCCTCGCAGGGTGGGCTCTTGGCCTGCTGTGGGGTGCTCGCTTTCCCCGAGTTTATGGGTGTGAGCTACAGGTTTCTTAAGGATTGTGTGCACTCCCCGGTTTTATGGGTGTGAGCTCCAGTTGTCCTACATAGCGCGCACACTGCTCGAGTTTACGGGTGTGTGTTCTGGGTTTACTCCAGTGTGCGCACTTACCATAAGTTCATGGGCTTGAGCTCCAGGTATCCATTCCATGGATCGTGCACACTCACTGGGTTCACATGCGTGGGCTCTGGTTCTCCCAGGGATCACTCGTATTCCCTGGGTTCCTGGTGTGGACTACGGGTCTTCCACAAAGCCCCCTCCTCCGGTTGTGGGTGCCTCTGGTCACACAGGCTCTGGCATGCACTCCACCCAGGGCTATGTGTGGGTGCCCACAGTCTCAGTGTGTCTGCCACTGAGACCTTAACTTTTCTCTCTGCAACTTTAAGCAGCCAGGTCTCTCCTGTTGCTGCTCAACCCTTGTTTGGCTGGGGAACAAGTGATTGACCCAGCTCCCTCCCTAGAGCCCTGTGGCAGACCCAGCAAGCACTGGACCCAGGGTTTCAGCCGTCCTGGTCTCTGCGCTGATCCCTGGGCTCTTATTGTCCTGAGGAATTCTCCTTACTGTCTGGTTTTTTAATGTCCACTACAGTTTTTGATCTCCTATTTTCATATATGCTGTGGTACTGTTGGCTGTCTGCTCTGTTACTCTGTAGATTGGCTAGGTTTTTCTCCCATGTGTAGGAGGGAAGTGGAATCTGCCCCCTCCTACCGTGCTGCCATCTTCCAGGTCCACTCACTGTCAATCTCTTGATGCCTCTCTCCACCGACCACTGTTTTAGAGATTCCAGACTGGACTGCACTGTCTTGCCTGCCTTGGAGAGTCGCCACAGGAGTAATATATACTGCTCTTTCCATTAACTTTCCCTCTTTTTTATTGCCCCTAACTCAGTTAAATTTACCCCATTTGGTACCTTCCTGTCACCTCTGTCTATTCTATTGCTTCTTAAGTTATCTGTGGAAAAATAAATTTCTCTTTTCTACTTCTTTTTTCTTAAAAGTTTTTTTGATCTTTGTTTTTATCTCTTTACTGTTCCATATACAAAAGAAGAGAAATTGACCAGATTATAAGAGAAATACTCAATAAGACAGAGATACTGTCATCTAAAAAAAAAAAAAACAATGCGATAGATTTAAATGCAAAATTAGATATAACCCTAAAATTGTATCCTTGAACTTTCAAAATATTCTTAAATTCTTAGAATCTGCTTGTAATTTTTTTCTCCCTCCACTGTCTTTTTCTTTAATTAAATCTTTGTTGCATTCTCAAGTACTTAAACATTTAAGAGAAAATATGAACTTCTGTCATTTGGGTAATGACCACATTATAATATTATTAATTACTTTATTATAAATATTAATATTTCTGCTGATAGAAGCCTGATTAAGCCATTGATGATTAACCTAAGCACCTTTTATGCATTTTCCCCCTATTGGAAAATGGGCTACAAGCTTTACATCAGTAGTTTCAAAGCACTTTTGGAAGCCATCCTGCTTTGCTTTCTCTTTGGAGAAGTGTTTATTATCTTAGGCATTTAATAATGAACAGGGTACGTCATCCTTTTTAATAGATGCAGTCTTTTGAAGTTGTTTAATTTCCTTTTTTTTATCAATTTATGTATATTCTACATATTTTTGATCTATAGCTGGGACTCAGAATAATCAAAATAAATCATTTGTCACACAAATGAGCTCTTCCCTTCCCAACATATCTATTTAATAAGTGAGATTTTTATTTATAGGATAAGTATTTTAACTGAGGAACTTGGGAATTGGGTGAGTTGGTCTGTGAAACTCACCAGATTCTGTTCTCAGTATAGTTTAAAGAATAGTTGGAAGCTACTCACCCATTGATAATTTCTATTTCTTTGTTCCTTGAAAGTTCCTTTCCTTTCCTTTCCTTTCCTTTCCTTTCCTTTCCTTTCCTTTCCTTTCCTTTCCTTTCTTCTTTTCTTTTCTTTTTTTTTTTTTTTGTCCTCTTCATCTTCACCCCACATGCATTTCTTTGAAAGCAAAGCAACCTTAGAGCTGGCTTGCATTTTTTCACCTATCCCCTGTACTACTTTTAATTTTCTAAACCAGCTAGGAGAATCATCCAAATCTCAAACTTAGAATCTGAAGCTTGAAAGTTTGAAATGTGACCCTTCTCTACCTTTGGGCTCTCATCTATCCAGCATTCTGAAACATGATATTCTCTGTGTTTTTTCTCTTCTGGTTTCACATCAGTGATTATTATTTTTATCAAATTTTCTTATATAATCTTATAAAATCAATAGATAGCAGTGTTTTAAATCTGGCTCAAAGCTAAATTACTAGTATTCAAAGGTAAGTGCTGCCACTTTCTGGCTGTGTGACTTTAGCAAGATATTAGTTGTGCCTACCTCAGTGTTCTCCTTAATAAAACTGGAATAATTTTTAAAAAATCATAGTAAGAGTTTAATGAGTTAACAGAAGTGCTTAGATCAGTGCCTTTTTCATTGAAATTATTCAATTAATGTTAGTTCTCCTTGTTATCTCAGCTTGGAAGAGTATGTACTATATCATGGGCACATGGTAAGTATTTGTTGAATGAATGAATGAATGAATGAGTGAATAAATGAAGTAGCACTTCTGTATTCCTATAAACACCTCATGCTTTCTCAAAGCTTTCTTTTTGAGTTACTTAAAGATTTCAGACATTCAAAAACTGTTTTAAAGCTTATAAAATTCAGGTAATTTATTCTGACATTTTATATAGAACAAATAAATTAGATAATATCCCTTATTTACATTTATGATAGTAGAATAGTAGCTTTCATAAATGGTGACCCTGAGTAGAAACATTGCAAATAACTGTGTTTTTAATTGACTTTCAGTAATTTTAGTACTGTTTTACTATTATTATATATACTACTATTTAACATTATTTATACATGTGCCCAATGTGGGCATTCCTCTGAAATTCCAGTGTTCACAATATTATATTTATGGATATATGCACAAAACTAAAACTGTTTATTAGTAAATGAAATGTATTCTTTTCTATCACTTGCTATAGAAATAAATTTCTCTTGTATGCATTCATTCTTTTCATGGAACTATTCAAATCAAATCAAGTGATCTAATGTTTTGTTAATTAGACTCAATTTAATTCTATTGCAACCTTTCACTGTACAGGTTCTCTATCATAGGAAATGGGGTTTCATATTTCTTTGCCTTAATACTTGCACAAAAAAGAAAATAATTATTTTGATTTTATACTCTCCTTATAGTAGTGTGAAATACCATACTCTCCAAGGTGATGATTTATTACAATTTTCCAAACTATTTTTGCAGACAGATGAAGTTTGACTCAAGATAATTATATTGAATTGCAAGGCACTTGTAGAATAAGCCCTTGCTTTTACATCATATCTAATAATTAGAAACTGTTTGTGGCAGCTGGTGAAAGAGGAATGTTGCTAAAAATCACCTCTGTTGTCACTATAACAGTCAATAAGTTCTCATAATAGTAAGGAGACTACACCCATGAGATTCCCGCCCATTTCAACATTGTTTATTAAATAATCAATTTTAGATACTGTGAATATTATTTTTGTGTACTTATTCTGGAACAATTGATTATCATATATATTTAATTTAACTGTACCATTCTTAAGAAAGCTATAGAAAAGATTACTCAATATCAAGTTGGGATGTGCAGGGGAAGACAGAATGTTACTTAAAAGAGTTCATGTTGCCGAAGCAAGAATTAAAAAGGAAATGAGATATCATGTCAGGGAATTCGACATAGGGATGTCACGTAAACTCATGGAAATATACTGGAGTTTAACTTTTTCCTAGTTCTTCAAAAATATTTAGGACATGGGAGTACATCACGTGTATAGTTTATTATGAAAAGTTTCAGTCTGTTGTGGTTGAAACCTTTGGGAAATACTCAGAATATGTTTGCTTTATACTTTATCCCACTAAGGAGCTATGGTACAAAAAGACTTCTGGATATTTATAAACCATTGCCGTTTTCAAAATCCCATGCTTACATTTCTAACAGTTTCTAAGAGACATCTGTAAACTGCTGTCCTCCTGCTGAGGAGTGAAATTGATGGTTGGTGGGCTGCGTTCCAACAGACCATTTACCTTCCATTGTCGTAAATATTAGTTGTCTGACAGGACACCGTTAACTGGTCTGCAGGGAACTAATTGCTGAAAAGGCTTACAGGTGCTTTTATGACCAGAGTTATAAAATGCAGAAAACTCTGACAATAGAGCACATGAAATTAAAAAAAATAATTTTATTGCATTTTTTTCTATTACTGTTCAACCCCCTAATAGCCTCCTCCCCACTGCAATCACCACACTGTTGTCCATGAGTGCCTTTTCCTTTTTGCTCGATCCTTCCACCCCCCCACCCCAATAGCTGTCATCCTGTTCTCTATGAGTCTTGTCTCTATTTTGCTGATTAGTTCAGTTTGTTCATTAGATTCCATATGTAAGTGAAATCATATGGTATTTGTCTTTCTCTGACAAGATTATTTCATTTAGAATAATGTTTTCCAGGTCCACCCATAATGTTGAAAAGGGTAAAATTTTATTCTTTTTTTATGGCTGAGTAATATTCCATTGTGTAAATGTCCCATAGTTGTTTTATCCACTCATCTACTGATGGACACTTGGGCTGCTTCCATAACTTGGTGATTGTAAATGACACTGCAATGAACATAGGGGTACTTATATTCTTCCAAATTAATGTTTTGGGTTTCTTCACATATATTCCTGAGACTGGGTTTGCTGGGTCAAAAGGCAGATCCAATTTTAGTTTTTTGATGTATCTCCATACTGCTTTCCACAGTGGTTGAACCAATCTGCATTCCCACCAACACTACAAAAGGATTCTCCTTTCTCTGTATCTTTGCCAACACTTGCTGTTTGTTGATTTATTGTTGATAGCCATTCTGACAGGTATGGGATGATATCTCATTGTGGTTTTAATTTGCCTTTCTCTATTAATGCAAATTAATAAAATAACAATTAGTGACATTGAGCATCTTTTCATATGTCTATTGGCCAGCTGTTTGTCATTTTTGGAGAAGTGTCTATTCAGGTCCTTTACCCATTTTTTTAATTGGATTGTTTGTTTTTTTGGTGTTGAGTTTTAGAATTTTTTTAGGGGGATAAAGGGAGGGCCAAAGAGAGGGACAGAAATATTTATGTGAAAGAGAATCATCAATTGGTTGCCTCTTGCACATGACCCAGCAGGGGATCGAACCCAAAGCAACCTAGTCATGTGCCTTCACCAAGAGCCACCCTCTACTTTTCAGTGTATGGGGACTGAGCCATCTGGCCAGGGCAAGAGCTCGTGAACTCTTGATAGCCTAGTAAGGAATTCAACACTTTTCTGCTCTTGACAGATGGATGGTAGTTCCAGTGTCACTGAGAGATCAGTTTACCTTTTAATGCAAGACAGAGTGGGTTGTAGGCTGTCAAACAATTGAGCAAGTGAGATGAATTGTGTAACCTTGCAATCCAGTTGAAGAGATTTGTGTCTATTGGTTTCTGTGGAACACTCGGTTATGTCTTAATTTTTTAGAATTCAGAAGGATTGACTTTTTATTTACATGGACACTTTATCTGAAATGTTTTGTTTTTGTGTGGGCAATATGGAAAGAGTGCAAACACTATTCAGTTCTCTGGCATATCAAAAAAATTAGCCACTTTGGATATGGTAAAACTCAAGTTTTATAACTATAAACCCCGCTTCCCTTTGAATTTTTTTTCTCTGTAGAATTCCCATTGAATTTGGGCTATGAGTTTACTTCGTTTTGTGTGGTTGTCTGTGTTGAATAGCAATTTGCCTTCTTAGAGTTCATTGCTTTATCACTAAGATGGCATTTAAACCATGTAAATTTTCATAAATGTTTCTGGAATTCATTATTTTCACTCTTTCCCTTTCACTGGTTTTGCTAATGATGCCAATTATTGGATGAAAATTGCAACAAAAAATTTATTCTAACTCCATTTGACTCAGTGCTGTGAATCTCTATATAAATGGAGATTCTCCTGACTAATCCTAAATGGATCTTATTCCTTTAGACCTTCTTTGTCTTCCCAACATGATATAGTCTCCATTCATTGGCATTTGTTTGGATTTTTCTTGAATCTCTGATAATTCCCACTTGTGTGCATTGCATTTATTTTTTATTATAATATTTCCATATGCTCAACATGCCTCCCTCATACTACACACTACGCTAGAGAGCCATTTCTGATTGGTATTCATATGTAGTCTTTAAATACCTATATTGTTTACTTATTTTATACTTCAATTCATGTATCCATTTTCTAGGAATTTAATTAGACTTAACATAGAAAGAATATTAGCTATTACCTTGTTTTAAATTTGTGTTCCTGATAAATACCATTTAACCTCATTAATTTCTTGAATTCACAGTTTTTACATGATTTTTAAAATCCAGATTATACAGTTGTAGGATAAATCAATACTTTTAAAGTTTAGAGTAATGTAATTGTATTTCTTAAGAAGCCCACATGATTTTTGTATGTACATGAATATGCTGAAATACTGTTAGACTGTAACTCTTCTCAATGATGCAAAAATGAATTAGCTGTATGGGGATAGAATTTGTTCCTTATCACAGTACAGTAGGTTGTTCTTTCCATTCCTAATGGAGCACTGAGCTGTGCTTGTTTGGAAAAGAGAAAATGGTCCTATATTTCTGGGATTAATATTCTGAAGAAAATGAGATTTACAAATTTTGACTTTTAACTCCTATGATCTTGATCTTAGTTTTTGTTCCAAGATCTCCAATATAAATTTTATGATTTTACCACATGTCTAGTTTTTTATAGAGTAAAAATTACTTCTCATAGACTTTCACAGACAGGTTACAAAATCAGCTACATTATGTAAAAACATAATTTTTTGAAGGTCTATTTTAATAGGTAAGGTTTGGGTTCTTTCTGGGTCATGCTGATTGGAATCTCTTACATTGTCCAATTGAATGATCAGCAGCTGGTTTGTTGATTAAGAGAATCTGGTGTAAGGGACTCTTGATTATCTAATAACATCTTCTTATATTTAACATGGTGAGGATTACCAGAAATTTAGGTTTGTTAAAAAAAATTCTCTTGAACAAGTAAAAAAAAAAATTCTACCTTTCTATTGCAAGAGTCAGTTTGACAAGTATAAACATTGTATTTAAAAGAAAAATATAATAAATAAAAATCTAAGAAAAATATTAAATAGTTATTTCACATAATTTAAATGAATAGATTTTAGCATTTACTATGAAACACTACAAAATAAATCAAAAGCCAAGTAACAATGAAGAGAATAAATGTATATTATTACTGGCACTGCAGAGGCCAACTATAGATCCCTGCCTGCAGTTTAATTTTTTTATTATAATTTTGTATACCATTTGGTTGAGAATTTATTGTGGCATGATTATTATATAAACATTTTACATATTCATGATTTGATTTTTAAAATAATCCAACATTTAAAGTCTTATAAAAATAGAGTAAATACCTTTGGGATATATTGAACTTTTGCCATGATATAATGGAATCAGAATTCTATGATTTCATCCTCACTCTAACCCTGCATACTAGCATGCAGCCTTGGGCAAGTTCCTTTATTTTTCTTTAATTCTTTTTCTTTTTTTATTAAATAGAGATATGTAATAAGTAATATATAAGTAGTTGCCTTGGAGCAGTACAGTGAATAGACTTTTATGTGTTAACAGGGATGTTCTATATTTTGTGCTGTTCAGTATGGTAGGCACTAGAGGCATGTAGCTTTTTGACATTTGAAATATGATCAGTGACTGAGAAACTAATTTTTAATTTTAATAATTTAAATTCAAATAACCACATAGGGTTCATGACTACCATATTGAAAATCTCAGGCTTGGAGGGTTATTTTTCCATTATTAAGTGAAATAACAGATAGGTAGGCTTAAAATAATGTTCAACACATATTATTATAGTAATTATCATAGCCCACACAGGGTTAATAAAGGCGTGTAACAGACATTATTTCTTTTAATTAAACAATCATGTGAAATAGCCATTTCTTTTCAGTTGAGAAAAACAAAGTGCCATTGGATTGAATAACTTATTTCAGGTTAAACAGGATCTAGGGTTCCTGTGGAGAATTGATGGCTGATGTGACCTCTATTCATGCTAGTGCCCATCTTTTTGCTGACAAATATCTTTGTGTTTAATATTCACATTCAGTTAACATATTTACTTTCTAAAAATTCTGTCTTTTAACCATGTTTATATTACATTTTTTTCTGGTTTAGTAGCTCTTCTTTCTAATATGCATGAGTGAATATTTTATCCTTACTAAGCTCCTTCCAGGAAAAAAATCAGAAAATAAAAAGAAATATTTTGATGACTTTTTGCATGTTATATATTTTAAATGTCCTAGTGTGTGTGTGTGTGTGTGTGTGTGTGTGTGTGTGTCTGTGTACATATGTATCTTTATGAAATCATTGGAAAATAAATTTAGGGTCAAAGAATTGATAATGATAGATACAACTTCCCTATCCATTTTGCTTCTCCTACACATTTTTGAGGAAATAGAGTTTATTTGAATTGAACTATATGGAAAGTAGAATATCCTTAAGGTTTTGTTAATAACTTTTACACATCACATTCTAAAAGAGAATCACCCTAGAGTTGCCTCCTATGGTAGACACCTCATAAAGGTCATTGACTTGCTTCAAGATAGATTGGTAGCCAGGAAAGGAGAGTGGTCCCTGTGGGTAATAGCAGATCCTGACAAAACTCCACTACACATCAGAATGGAAACAGGATGCATGAAAGCTTGTTGCTGACAAGTTGACGGTGGCACCCGCTGCATTTCTCACAAATGTGTGTGTGCATTCTCATTTGTTGGCCATGCTTGCTGTTTTGTTTTAACTTTGTTTTCAGTTATCAAAAAGTATTTTTTAAACCACCATGATTAGAAACATAATGGAAACCATTCCTGGGGGTGTTGACATGGTGAGAGCTCTGCATCTCTGTGAACTGGTGCCGAAGACTAAGTGTGTTTTCTGTTTCTATAGTTATGAAAGCAAAGCCAACAATTTCATTAGACAGTAGACTTCAACAGTATGATGAGCTGCAACTTGTGTTTCTTTATCCTTCTCTGCCTATAAACAATTATTTCCAGCCCCAAGTATCTGTTAGCATTAGGATGCAAAATGTTGCATGGATAAAGTGATTTTACATTTAGTTATACAGCACTTCAAAATATTTGCCTTTTAAATGAATACTGGAAAGAATAGAAAGGACCTTTGAATTCTTAAGTATCAGAATATAAATATACAATAACTTGCACATCTGGCTTATTGCAAAATTAATTACTTCCATGGAACTTTTCAGTGCAGTGGAATTGATGTGATGCAAAAGAATGCAGGTGGAATGAATGTAGATGTCTGTAGATTTGGAGAAATATCAGGGAAAACAAAACAAAATCTTTACATACATACACACATGCACACACACACATATACACATGTATACACACATATCCATGTGCATATATGTATGTATATTTGTTTGGAAATGCTTCCACTAGGGAACCCTTTCTGCGAGTGTGCTCTCAGAACTCTAGACCAATAGTGCATGAACTGTTATTGCATGAAAAGGGGTTAAAAACCCATCTATTAAACAGCTGTTTATTGTAGGATTTTAAAAAAAGTTCGCTATGTGAAAAGTGCTTAGCAAATACCCATGAAAAGGAATATTCTATATGACATTTCCCAAACCTTAATACCAGACACAGTCCCCTCCCAATTTTTCCTGCCAATCAATTTATAGTGTTATTGAAAGTTCAGATTTTATGTATTTATTATTGGTCAAGGACCTTTCTAAACACTTTTTTTCAGGTTTTATTTCATTCCTTTGCGTGTTTACAGTGTACCAAAAAATCCTGAAATTGCTTTACATTTTTATTTGCTGCACATTTTAACTACCCTTTTCCCCAAGTCATGATGTAATGTGGTACTTAACATTTATCAACTGTATGAGATCTGACCTATGAGTCTGTGTAGAGCTGGTTCTTCTCAAAGACATAATAGTTAACTTAGCTTTGTAATTTTGGATTTCTCTTCTTTCTATCTCTGTCACTCTTTAGTTCATGTTTTATTTCATCAGTCATGAGAGCAGAACTAGAACAAAGCTACAAACATATTTTGAAGGAGTGATTTGGGAAATTATATTCTTTGTACCACCACTAACTACCTAGTCCAATGCAGTGACAGATTTTGTGAATAAATCTAGGGCTAGAGATCTTGCATTTACTCTCAGAACCTCAGGTTAAACTATAGCACCATGATGTTTGTTAAGAACTGCAAAACATTTGTAATGAACACTTTGAGTACAAAATCAGTGTTTGGCCAAAATCCAGTTCAAGAAATTATATTCTCCTTCCCTAAATCTTACTCTGTAATTTTCAGTCTTTAATTGTAGAAGAGTCTTGACAATTGTGATCATTTAAGGCTGTGTTTCAATTTAAGCTCGTTAGACAGTTTGAGTGGGAATCTCTTGGTGCTATAAATGCTTAAAATGATATTGGCTTAGTTGGTCATGATTTAAGGCATATTTTTCAGTTCCTTTATGGAGTAGGGAAATTATGCAGGCATTAGTAAGTTACAGTATTTTATTTTCCTGGTTATTTGCTTTCATTCTGTTTTTACTTTTCACTGAATACTATAGTTTACATTACTTAACATTAAAAAGAAAACTTCGTTTCCTAGTTTTTCTGTGTCAAGTTGCTGTAGCTCTTCTCACATGCCTCAATTATAAAAAGGAGACTAAAGCATTATGTGATTAGCAACACTGATTTTGTAAGATCTTTGCATGATGCAGAGAACGTCTCACATGTGTATGCATGAACTCAGATACTTCTTAAGTTATTAATATAAATGGGAGAAGATTTAGGAAAAATGGAGTGCTAAGATCCTAACTTTGTGTGTTTTTATGGATCAAAGTTAGGAATGGTACAGGGCCATTGTAATTGCCTTCTGATCCTCATTACCCATATCTCTCTACCCTCACTGCTCAGTACAGAGGTTACAGAGAACTTGAAATGTGGCTAGTACAGCCAAAGATTATACTATAGGTATAAATTAGAAAGTGAATTTTGAAAGATTATTGTTATAATTAATGTAAACTATGTCAGTTCTTATATTGATTAAAAGTTATTTAAAATATATTGGAATAAGTAAAATATATATTTAAAATTCATTTCACCTGATTTGTTTTATTTTTTTATATGTGACTACTAGAAAATTTAAATTGCCTATGTGCCTTATATAATATTCCTATTAGGGATGCTTTTCATCTTCTAAATATTGCAGTTAATAATCTTCTTCCTGCCATTTTAATTTTTTGATGATTTCAAAAAATGTCTTTATATTTTTGTATTAGCAAAGTCCCCATCTAATACCTGCTGTGCAATGATTTTAAATTTATTGTGTGAAAGCAATGTAACTCAAGTGAATTAATTGTGTTCTAGGAATCTTGGACTTCTATGAGTTTACAGTGATGCATTTTTACTTGCTTTACAAAGTAATTTTATTGTATCGCATGTTTTGTTTTCTTTCAAGCTTTTGTTATGATTTCAGTTAAAACACTGGGGAATGCTGCTTTGTTTCATTTTCTGCTTTTTAAAGGACTAGACACATGATGAAATTGTGGGATAAATTACATAATATTACCAGGCATACTATGTAATTCCCTGTTATGAGGGCAATAGACGCTTACATGGATGGACGATTTAACACAGGTATTAGGTTAAAATAATTTCAATGCAAAACATTAGGATAATTGAATACTCTTTTTTTCCTCCATTATCACAAAGATAAAGCACAAAAAAAGCAGGAGAGATTGGAAAGCAGAGCATTATTGTTTATTCTTTGCTGGATGTTAGTGATTTCATGGAAGGTTCATTCGATTGGAGTTTAGAGCTCAGTTCTATGGGGTTTGTTTCTCAATCACTGACTCCAGTAAAAGTGGCGTTCTGTAGTGATGTCCTCATGGTATGTGACAGTTTTGGAATACGAAAACTGATTTGTTGAAAAGACACAGAGATGATAGAAATTTTCAGTTGTTGTTGAATTCCAAACAATCGTAGACGGAGGATTTTTAAAGTGGCCATGGCAGGATTCTAGTAAAAATTAATGTTGAACACCTTTTATCTTCTGATTCTTTTTATTATTTATTTTTTGTTTGTTTATGTTAATATGATTCTTATATGACTCAATATGATTCTTTTTAAAATTATACTTTATCGATTATGCTATTAGAGTTGTTCCATTCCCCCCATACCCCCTTCTACCCAACACCCCCCACTCCCTCAGACAATCACCAAACCACATGTCTGTGGGTCATGCATGTAAGTTCTTTGGCTGCTTCCTTTCCTATCCTGTGCTTTACATTTCTATGACTATTAAGTAACTACCAAGTTGTACTTCTTAATCCCTTCACCTTTTTGCACATTCTCCCCCATCCCCTTCCTATCTGGCAACCATAAAAACATTCACCATGTTTGTGCTTCTGTTTCTGTTCTGCTTGTTTGCTTAGTTTGTTTTTTAGAATCAATAGTTGATAAATATGTATTTATTACCATTTTACTGTTCATAGTTTTAATATTCTTTTTCTTAAATAAGTCCCTATAACATTTCATATAATATTGGTACTTATCCGGGAAGCTGTTTATCAGCCCTTCGATTCTGAATGATAGCTTCACTGGGTAGCGTAATCTTGGTTTTAGGTTCTTGCTTTTCATCCCTTTGAATATTTCTTGTGGATTCCTTCTAGCCCCAAAAGTTTCTTTTTTGAGAAGTCAGTTGAAAGTCTTATGGGAGCTCTCCTGTAGGTAACTCACTGCTTTTCTCTTGCTGTTTTTTGATTCTCTTGAGTTCTTACTTCGTTTCTTTTGCTCGGAGGTTTAAATCTATGATAGCTGCACAGAAACTGAGAAATCGAATAATCTTTTAGCATGACAGACAGCTCTTATTTTTTTCTTTCTCATAACTCATAGTGGGACAATATTTCCATATTCATCCCAAATACATGATTTCTGTTAGGGCCTTTGTGTGTTCATGGGACCCTGATCCTGATCACAAGACAAGCAGCTGACCCAGCTGGGACACCCAGTCTTCTTCCTGGGAATTATGGAGGCGAAGCCAAAGAGAATATAGTTTTAGTCTTTCTCTGGATGCAGGTATTCACAGACTTTTTTTTTTTTTTTTTGTCACAAGGCTCACTTTGATAAAGTCTATGGGTCCCTTCCTGAAATAATGTTCTCAAATGCATTTAATAAAATACTTGGGATTATAAAGAAAAGCTGTATTGCAATAACAGTTATTAAGCTATAAAAGAAAATCCCAAATTTGATATTATATGTGACTCTTAACAGAGAAAACAAGTGGCTTTGGGGCGGGGGTTGGGCAGAAAATAAGAATGAAACAGGTAGGTAGAGAAAGCAGAAAAGTGGGGAGACAGAGTTCTGACAGATATTAAAGCACTGGTACTAGTTTCCCCTGAAAACCAGCCTTATTGCTGTTTTTGTTTGTTTGTTTGGTTGGTTTTTCACCCACTTAAATTGTATCTGTTGATTGATGACTTTCTTATAAAAGCTCATCTTTGTCCTTTGATACTTAGTGTCATTTGAATGCTAATGCTGTACAAACTGTGTCATAGACATTAAACCTGTTATGAAAATATTGCTAAAATTTAGAATCACAAAGTCAAAGATCATGCTACACTACCTGGCTCTTAAGATTCTAAGGTATTAGTATATCGGACTGTCCAGCAGAACATTCTGCAATGATGAAATTCTTTTTGCACTATTCCAGATAGTAACCACTAGCAATGTGTTGTTATTGAGCACTGGGAGTGTGACTCACATGGCTGAGCAAGTGAATTTTTTAAATTTTTGTTTTTAATTAATTTGAATTTGACTTTGAATAGTTACCTATTGGGCAGCAGAGACTATAAAGAAATCCTCTTTGATTTATATAATCTAACAATGTCCTCAACAGGCATGTCTCAGATTGATGCCAAAAGTGGCTCTGGTATTGTCCCTGGGCAATCTTTTTATTTGCATTTTTAAAAGGGAGCTACAAAGTGCCTAATAGGAAGACAGCCTCATTCAATGGACAGACCCTAGGCTTAGATGTCAGACAGGTGATCTGCCCTGCTGGTCACACACTAATTGTGTGTACCAGTTAGTACTCTTAGGGGAATTTATCGAACCTAACTGAACGTCAGTTTCATCATCTGTAGAATGGGGACAATAATGCCTTCCACAGTGTTACTGTGAGAATAAAATGAAATATATATTGAAAATAAAGTTAAATACATTTAAAGAGCTTACCATAGTGTCTAGCATGGTTGTTAATTAATACATGTTTGATATTATTGAATTTTTTTAGTTTGGATAATTATTAAAATATTCAGATAGATGATTTGACTTTAGTTTATGCTAGAGAAATGCTGAACAATAAAACCTTCTGCCTTTAGAAGAATATTCCATTTTTGTCTCAATATACTTGGAATATATTTTGAAAAGCGTACCTTAGTCATATATTAAGGGGGATATTTGAATAGGTTACTGTACTATTTTGGAAATGTGTAATGCTTCATTTAATTGTTGAAATTTTAGGACATTCAAAAAAAGAGGATGTGTTCTCTCGAAGTAGGAAATTCTACTCTCAGCTATCAACAGTTGCTAATAATTAAACTCTATTTGAATTTAAATATATGATGATTATTAAAGCAGTTTGAATTTCAGTTTAGTCCAAGTTTAGAACATTTTTTAAGTGTTCAGGTGATGCTTTTATAACGTAGATTTGTCACAGAAGTAAATGCATAATTATTCTATTCAACAGTCCTCATTAGTTATTCTTTCCATATCCAATAAATGAGAAGCTCTCTATGGTCTATTATTATATATGTAAAATATCAGCATTGGCCATATTCTCCTATGTTACTACCCTTTATCATTTTGGCACACTTCATTTATGGGCATTCTGACTCATATACATTGAAATGTATCTCCAAATAGTTTTCTAAAACATTTATATTAACAGCACAATTTAGCTTGGTATCTTAAGTTATGAAATTATTTATGGATGCTCTTATAACTAGTGGCTACTTTAGGATACATGGTGCCATATTTTACAATGATGTAAGATACTTATGTTCTTATCTCAAAGTACCTTATCACACTTTTTAAAGATCATATGGCTTCTCTTTATTGATTTGTATTTGGGGCTCCATTATGTATTATAATTCTAAGTAGAAATTTTAGAAACCAATTATTATGTTTTTATGCAAAAAAATAATTGCTAATAGGGCCCTTCTCTAGTATCGAAACTGAAAGCAATTCTGCTACTAATTTTAATTGAGGTCATTAGCTGTGATTATCTTACTTAGCATAGCACAGCGCAGGAACCATACTGCTGCTGAATGTGAGAGTGTTTGCAGGGTCAGAGGAAAGATATATAAGGCGGATTACCCTGTCTTTAATTTCCTCCCATGTTTTTCTCTTGATTTCTCTATGACATCGAAACTAAGAATAGGGAAGCTGAGAATGTTTTGTAAATAAAATAGCCTAGGCAACTTGAGGCAGGGCAGGCTTGCACTGTCAGTTGTGTGCTCTCTACCTTCAGCTCTCTTCAGCCTGTGTAGCTCTATCCAAAGTGAGAAAGAACATGCAAAACCTTAGCATCTGATTTTCTCAACTCAGAGTCGAACACTGAATCTCAAATATGTCCACACACTGTAATCACCAGGAAAGCACTGAAGATGTTGGTGCCTGGGACCCACCCCAGAGATTCCAATTTAATTCACATGGGTGTGAGTTGAGATTCACACACATGCACATTGAGAATTTTAAAAATGTCCCCAGATGATTCTAAGGTGCAGGAAAGTTTGATAACAACTGTAGCAAGCACCCTACTCTAGTAGAGAATGCTTTGTCAAGTGATGAGCTCTGATAGAGTGTCACCTTCCTTTCAGCTAAAGGAGTAAAATGAGGTAATTGGTTCTCTTGATTTCTTTTTTTAACTTTCATTAATACTCTTAAAATAAATGACACATTTATCACCTTAATAATTTAGACATCTGTGTTGGGGACACTCTGGGTGACTTGAACTCATAATTTCTCTTTTTCTTTTCTTGACACAATGAATGTATCAGCATTGATCACAGGCACTAAACTGACCATCATTAAGATCAAACTTGGCAAAACCCACCTCTGGAAACAGGCAACATTTACACTCAGACACAACCAAATGACTCCTCAATGGTCTCACTCTCTCACTTTATGGACCAAAAATTGTATCTTTATTTCCTTAATGATATAAAAGAGTCATCCCTGTTTACACATGTAAGGCTATACTTGTCACTACTCTTCTGCTTCCTGTCTGTCCATTTGTCTTCTCCAGTGCAGTTAAAGCTCTCAGACAGGTTCGCTTTTGCTCTGCTTCCCACCAAGTCCACCCTCTTTCAGAATATCCTTTCCCAACTCACTTCTAAATTTAGCCTCTCCTCTCACTACCTCTCCTAGTGCACATACAATTTCCTCTGAAAATCTGTCTACTTTTTCTTTGTCACCTAAATACTATCTATTCAGTCAGTATTTTTTCTGCTATACTTTCCTAATACTTGAACTATGTCATTTGTACATTTAAAAAATCATTTATTGTCAGGCTTCTTCATAGCCTATAAACTGGCATTCAAACTAAACACTCTTTCAACATTTCTAAAAGTTTTCTCTCTACTACTCCTTATTGCCAAATTGAAGGAGGCAGTTCAGGGCTCAAAATGTTCTAGGGAAACAGAATAAAAGCCTTTATTCCATCCATGCATTACTTGAACAATTATAGCATCTATACTTCTTTAGATGTCTTTTTAAGAGAAAAAAATCAGTAACAATTAAGAGAACAATTGAGTTGATGTTTATTGAGCAGTGATTGCCCGCTAGCAGCTTTCCCAGATCACCCCGTTTCATCCTCATGGCAGCCATTTAAATGAAATGCCTTAAGTTCAGAGAAATTAAGTAAACTTCCCAGTCACAGCGCAGGTAAGTGGTCAGGCTCAAAATCCAACTCAGAGCTTTCTGACTGCAGAAGTCAAGCTTTGGAACGCATGTATATAAATGTGGCATATTCCCTACAATTGCATAGCTCACAGGTAAATAATGATATTTAATATTTGGTTAGCACTTTACAAAAATCTTGCCATGATGCAAGGGATTTTTTTATTAAGGCTTTTACATAAGAGTAAACAATGTATGTTCTACATTGGTGGCAGCCATATGCTAATAGGTAAACATTAATAGTCCTAAGAAGCATTGAACATTTTTACTTGACTTGAAAAATGATAGTGTATAAATTAACAGTTGAACATTATGTATCAAGAACAATGTCAATAAATCTACATTTTTCTTTAAACCATAATATAAGTCTAGAGTACACCATTAACATGCTTCTTTTGATCAGTGTTCCTCCATGAAGACTTCACAAACATCTTTAATTATGTGCCACTGAACAGTTTTTAGCCAGAGGCATCATTCTCTGTAGTAGGTAGGGATTGCTCAGAAAAAAATAGAAAAGAATAAGTAAATATACTCAGCACAAGGGCAAAGATCATGCCTAACATATTTTTCATTGTTTTCTCAGTACTTAGGAAAAAATTTGATCATAGTAGATGATAAATATTTGCTGTTGAGATGAATGACTTGAGAATTACTGCAATAGCTGAGTGATATGCAGTTATAATTGCTTTTAACTATCCTCTAGATCAAAAGTGGTTATTGCGCTCACAGTAACATGGCCTAGAGTTCCTTTTGATTTAACTTTCAGTATATTTTTAATGCTTAGCAAATTTAAAGAGACCTATCTAAATATTCCTTTTTATAAAATAGGTATGCAAAATAATTATTCAAATTAATACTTCAAAGTGAAATAAAATGTTTTTTAGAACTGTGTTCAAATCTTTAATTTGATCATTTTACTTTGACAATCCTTATGACCATATTCTTCAATTTCACATTTAAAGAGAAATAAGAGCAATTTTATACAATGGACTTATATCAAGGAATTGACACTTAAGTATTACCTATTGTATCTACTCTTTGGCTCAAATGTCTCTATTCCATACAAATGTAAACTGCAGAGCGATAATAATTTCAAATCTGTAATTTTCTAGAATTATGTTGTGTGCTTTTCACTAGAAATATTCATAGAAATTTAATCTATATTTAGGAACACATTTAAGATGTATCTTTTAAAATTTCTTTCAGTATAGTTCACTTATACATGTGTATCAGTTGAATGAATAACATCAGCTGGTGGACAGATATATTATTTTGTAAGTACCTTTTCAAAAAATGCTTACTACAGTGATGTTGTTAGATTTATACACTCAGCTTTTTATCTGATTTCTTATATGGTTCTAAATGGATCATTGGAAAACTGAAGCTATTACATGGGCTTACAAATGAAGTATGGATTTAGAATTCAGGGACTTTTGCTAGAATCCCTTCATACTGTAGAAAAATAACTTAGTAAGGTCTTTTTAAAAGTGACCCTATTAAGTGAAGTTTTTTACCACTCTTACTCTCCAGCATATTTTTTCAGAGTACAGTGTTAGACATTTTTGTTGTTAAAATTTTAATGAAATAACTCAATTATAAGTCATAGTAATTGAAGCTCATGGATGTGCATTAATTTACTTGCTTCCTATGATTTTGTTTTTACTTGTTTCTCCTTGCATGTCTTATTCCTATAAATGTTTGGAAGAGAAAATATCTGAGATAAAATTTTCTCCTAGCGTGTTTTCTGTGCTCCAAAATTGCATTTGTTGTTTTCATTTTCATTTTCTGAAAACAAAAAGAACAACAACAACAAAAAAACCAGTAACATTTCCAGGAATGTCTTACCCATGCAAACACACTGTTTTCATCTGGCAACTCTTTATTATTGGTAGAGATGCAGCAAGAAGCAAACTCTCATTCTTTTTTCTGCCAACCTTCTGCTTTCATGGTATGATCTTATTTATATTTTTATTTACTGGACATACAGCCCTGTTTTTCTCACCAGGCTCTATGGTCGGTGGGAGAATAAACACAGTAACCCTGGATTATGGCATGTAAGCAGTCCCACTCATCTTCTACTGAATGACGTTATTAAATGGTGAGCCTTTGAGAGAGATGAATGAAATCCTCAAACTATAACTTTGCAGTGGCCTCTAAAAGTTTTGTGTGTGTCTCTGTCAAAGATAAAATATATCTTCAATTAATTTTTACTCTTTGTATAAACAATGGCTGAGTAATAACTGTTAAAGATCATAGTTCAAATAACAGTAAATAGGACTAAACATTGAAGGGGAAAATTCTGGAGATTATTAAAATGGTCTTAGCTTAACACTTGAATGTTTTCATGGGTTTTTCTTTAATTTCCTCCTCCACCACCTCCACTCTATAGTATACCTGACCTTGTTAGGGCTGCAGATACTGCAGAGTGGTTAAAACCAAACCAAAACAAAACAAACCAAAAACAAAACAAACAACAAAACAGGAGCAACCTGCGGGGAGCTTGCATTCTAGTTATCTAAAAATCCCTGGAACTAATCCTGGGATACTTGGTTGCATATTGACAGGTAAATTTGGAACACTTTTGGTGGCAAAACTAATATTAAAAATTTTTAGATTAAAATATAAAATATGAAAGTATGATATAGTATTTTAATAGGAAAAAAATGGATGTTTGATTTCCAGATCTCATAATAGAGAAGGGCCACCTTAGCTTAAACCTAATAGATTAGCCACATCAAACAGAAGGATACATTTAGATGCATAAGTATGTATTAAAGTTTTTTTGTGTCAAATCAGTCATATTTTAATATGTAATAGAAGACTGAACATGCTTAAATCAAAATATTTTAGTATATATTTTTATGGTTTACATATTTTAAAAATTGTATCCCCTATCCCTTTCTGTACTTTGCATCCTACCTACAATGACCATTGCTTAGCTGTATAATAAAAAAATATAACAAAAAAACTGGATTTTTTTATTAGAGGATTAATGATATCTAAGAATGAGGCCAGGCTGCAGTATTATAATGCTGATAACTAAGATAAACAAATTAAAATTTCATTTTAGATTTGAAACAGCATATATAAAAATCAAATTCTTACTAAAGACTGAATAAATAACAGTAATATAAATTTTCAATTTTTAAATGAAAATAATGGGTTTAAAAAATATATTTTATCCTCCTTAGCATTAAAGTTTTAAAAGATGCAAAGCTAGAATCAACATAATCAAATCTACTATAGATCATATTTCATTAATTCAAGTTCTTCACTTGATGATGTGAAACTGACAAGGAAATGAGTATAAGGATCCCTGATTTTCATTTTCACTGGGCGTATTTATTTTTTATTTGCATCGAGATGTTTTAGAGGAGAGGAAGGTTTCCTCTCTGCCCTGTCTCAGTTGGCATCAGGGAAGAACAACCTAACAAAGAAGGATGAGGGGCTACTTTCTTGGACAATTCAATATTATATGAAACTTAATTACAGTAACTATTTGACAAGATAACCTACCAGTGACCCCAGAATCATAATGCTGGATTGTTGCATAATTAAAGATGTTAATTTTATAGGTGAGGGAGTTGAAATACCAAGGTGTTAAATGAGTTGGTCAGTGTTATTCATTCATCAAATAATTGCTGAGCACATACCTTGGGCCGCCATCCCTGTCATAGAAACCTTCCATTGATATAACACGTAATTTTCTACACTCCTGAGCTCACGTTTTAAGGGGAATGACCCAATTTTTCTAAATGCTCTTTCAGTACATATGCCATTGTGCAACACTTTCTCAACAACAGAAAATTTTGTTAATATGAGTAAGCCCTCAGGTTCAAAATTTTTAAAAAATCATAAATGAACTATTTCTCAGTTCTTTGAAGTTACGATAGGTTCCAATGATTCTAAATATGCCTGAAATTCCATAGATTCAGTATAAATAATTCTATAATACTAACCAAAAATATTTTAAAATGTTTTAATGGATATTTGTTATTGCAAACAACATTGATTAAAATGAATATTAAGAAACATAATCAAAATATTCAAAATCTTTGATATGATAATAAATTTCATTTTCTCTGTCATTTCATTTTCTTCATTTTCACCTTACCAGAGTGCTTTTGTTCTCACATTTATTTTATAATTTTATAGAAATATATGTCATCATTGTACAAAGTCCGCAAGAGTCTTAAGCAGAAATTTATAAGCTTTCATAATTTTAGTAGCGTATCTTCATTTAACTAGCATTGATTTATGATCTATAGATTATGTTTTCAGCATATTGAATATTTTAGATGATAGTATAGAGTTTAACTTTTTATGGTTGATATAGCCATTATAATTATTTATATATTTAATTTGTCTTTAAAAATCTTACTAATAGCCTAGAATGATTAATTCAATGCAACTCCATTTATGCACAATTTTTTAAAAAAATCATGAATTTATAATTATAACATTTACATATCAATAGAAATATATAATTAAAACATATTCAAACTTTATAAGTTAAATATATTAAAAATTTTATTTATTGACATTGTTTTGTTAAGTTTCCAATGAGCAAGTACCATTGGAAAAGTTTGATCTTTATTAATGTAACTTTACGTGTAGCTTTTATGAATATTTAGGTAAATATTCAGGATATTACTATTGGGTAAAATCAGGAAAGTATTAAAGTTTTATGTTTTTCTTAAAAATTAGTAAAAGTGTTAAATGATTCTATAGAAATTGAATATTGTCATTACCAACACCTACTCAGATGGAAATGTGACTGTACAATGAAGAGAAAACATGAAAAATCAATTGCTTCTAAACTGCTCAGGAGTGGAAGAAAGTAGTGTTGCTCAGCATCCATGTGAATGCCCCCAAATATGGGCACCTCAGAGCCATGTAGCGGTCTATGATACACCACCATGGGACTTGTCTAACTTTGAAAAGTAGGTCTACTATAACATAGCAGAAATACTGACAAATCCTGTGCTTATATCCAATACTTTTTCCTCTAAAACTGTGGTACTCAGAGTGTGCCTTGCCAGACTATCAGCATCAGCATCACCTGGAATAGTGTGGGAAAGGCACATCTTTATCCCTTACCCTAAACCAGGAGGTTCAGAAGCACTGATCTTGGACCCAGGAGTTCCAAGGTCCCTGTGTGGTTTTCATGCAAGCTGAAGTTTCAAATGGTCAAGTTCTGTAGCACCTACGAAGAGAAGATATTTGAGTGTGTGTGCGCTCTCAACTTCTACTGTTGCCAAGTCAAACAGTACGCACTCATTTGCTGCACTGTTTCCAAACTACCATTTAATAATAGAAATTCTGCTGTTAAGTTGACAAGGGAAAAATGTGTTTACAGTGTTTACTTCTATGAGGATGTGAAATTCATTGATGTGTCCCTCCCAAAGAACTTTCTAGCTCAATTCTGCCTCACGTGAAGAACTGGTTCTTGATAAATACAAGCATCACCACAATACATGTAACTGATATTTTTAATATATCAGTATGTAAATGTATTTAGAAAAATCACACAGAGGAGAGAGGCATAGACAGACAAGGAAGAAACAAAGGAAGATGAAGGCAGAGATTAGAGCAAAGTGACCACAAGCCAAGGAAAACCAGGGACTGCTGGCAGCTCCCTGCAGCTAGGAGAGAGGTATGGAACAGTTTTTCCACCAGAGCTTATGCCAACATTTCGATTTCTGAGTTCTAGCCTCCAGAACTGTGAAAAAATACATTTCTCTTGTTTTAAGACACCAGATTTGTGGTACTTTGTTACATGTTGGAGGAGGTGATTGGGAGAATGTGGCCACTGATCAACCTGCAAGCTGGGCCCAGGTAACTGGACGCTTGTTACTCTCATCCCATCCTTGGAATGTACGGTCTGGCTCTAACGCCCACGCTAATAGGTGTTTCAGGGACATAGCCTTCATGTGGTGCTGAGACCCTCTGGACCGGATAAGTGACTGAGTCCATTTAAGGATTCTTTGTAAACATGTAAGAATCTGGTGGATGGGTACAGAGATCTACTCATCTGTGGCCATCCAAAACAAGCCTCTTTGGTTATGAAATCTATCTACCACCTACTCGTCTGGGGTGGCCTGTCTCTCTCTTTAGTCTCTCCCTACCCTCTGTGTAATTTAACCTGGGAACTCCCGAGGCTGCAAATCAACATTTAGAACCGCCATAGCCTCCAAATGCCAAAGCTGTTCAAAGGCATAATTTGGGTGCTAGGAATTTTTCAAAAGATTTACAACGATTTCAATGTTGATAAATTTTATAGACTGTAAACTCATAATCTTAAAGACATTCATATATGAAGATACATCTTTTTTTTTTTTAAGCCATCAGAGAGAGGTCATTTATTTATTTATTTATTTTTCTCTCTTTATTTTTATTGTTGTTCTTGTACAGTTTTCTTTCTTTTACTCCCATCCTGGCCCTCCCCACCTCCCACCTATTTCCACCCTCCCTAGTCTTTGTCCATGTGTCCTTTATACTTGTTGCTCTAAACCCTTTCCCTTTTCCCCTGAAATTCCCTCCCCTCTCCCCTCTAGTGACTGTCAGCCTATTCTCAATTTCAGTGTCTTTGGTTATATTATGCTTGTTTGTTTGTTTTGTTGATTAGGTTCCTGTTAAAGGTGAGATCATATGGTATTTGTCTTTCACTGCCTGGCTTATTTCACTTAGTATAATGCTCTTCAGCTCCATCCATGCTGTTGCAAAGGGTAGGAGCTCCTTCTTTCTTTCTGCTGCATAGAATTCCATTGTGTAAATGTACCATAGTTTTTCGATCCATTCGTTTACTGATGGGCACCTAGGTTGCTTCCAACACTTGGCTATTGTAAATTGTGCTGCTATGAACATTGGGGTGCATAGGTTCTTTTGGATTGGTGTTTCAGGGTTCTTAGGATATAGCTTTAAAAGACTGTAGAAATATCATTTAGAGACATACACAGAGGGAATTGTTCGTGTGTGATACCGAATTTTTTGGACTGTGAGACGCATTGGACCATAAGGCACACCTAGGTTTTAGAGAAGGAAAATAGGAAAAACAATTTTGAAGCAAAAAATGTGGTACAGTACTTAATAACATAAATAACATAGGCCACCCTGCCCAGTGAGCTAGGAGCCAGGTAAGCTACATTTGGACTTAAG
This sequence comes from Glossophaga mutica, assembly GCA_039655065.1. NCBI lineage: Eukaryota > Metazoa > Chordata > Mammalia > Chiroptera > Phyllostomidae > Glossophaga > Glossophaga mutica. The sequence continues at coordinate 86,873,628 of CM077311.1, forward strand.
ATGCACCTCTATTTCCCCCAAAATTTGGGGGGTGCATCTTATAGTCCGAAAAACATGGTAATTGAAAGATAAAGACTTGATCTCTGATATGAACTGTTTTAGCAGTTGAATAAAATTTTATAGTGTTTATAAGGGTATACTGTAGTTCTCATGTTGATGGACTAAGCGAAGGAAGCGTAAAGCCCATGCATTCATATTGTTTGAATAAAAATAATTTGTAAGGAAAGAAATAGATTGAATATGACTATTGCTCTGGATAGAGTCTTTGAGAGGATAGTTGATAATAGAGTATGTGAATTTTTTATTGGTGTCATTATTTATATTATTTATGACATTTTCTTGAAGAGATGGTAGATGGAAACAAGATATACTTATAGATGTACTAAATATCATAGAAAGATATTTCTTTTGAGATTTATAGTACTTAATACTTTTTTTGTTGTTTTTTGTCATTTCTTTTGAATATATCTTTTATTTCTGACACAAGTTTGAATAAAGTCTGAATTGCTTTTGATTCAGAATAGCCACATGGCATAAGTGACTGTAGAACTGCACATGAAATGCTCAGAGCAGCATGGCCCGCTGCCATCGAGGGTGAGCATACTAGGACTGTTATCTGAAGTGCTCCGGGTTGCTATGCCGCTGTTTAGCACACATATTTTATCTTTGATTTGGTTCATTTGTTTTTATTTACTTTTAATCATTTAATTTTCAATGTGCTGTGGAAAAAAAAACAGAATTGGAAGCCACAAACAATAAAGATAAATGGCTCTGTCACACACCAGGAGATCCTCTGTGAGTCACAATGTGGGTGTGTGTAACTGATTTAAAAACAGTTGCAAAATCTCTGAGCCTTAGAATTACTCAAATAATATTAATTTAGAATATATGCTCCATTTAGGGCGTGTTGATATTTGTTCACCATTCCTTTCAAAGCCTCAAACTGTGAGTGGCATCAATATTTGCTAAATGAACATGGATATGAGCGACATCTGTAAGCTGCTTATCAGGAATATTTCCATGTGGAATTAAAACAGCATTTAAATAAAGGTTAAGTTGTATCATCTGAAAACATATGGAAATCTAAAATTGTCTAATGATATGTTTATGATATGATATTTGATAATTCAATCATTTTCTTTTAAATCTTCTATTTTTATTGACTGCAAGACAATACTGATTTTGTGTAGCTTTTTAGTAGAGGAATGATTTTCCTGGACTAAAGTGCTTTTTCCCAGCTACTGACATTCCTTGTATATAAGATTATTGATCTTACACAGCTTAATGTGATGTTTATTTGCAAATTTCTGGTGGAAAAATGTTTAATGTAACTACAAAAACATCTAAAGTAAACATACCTTTTATTTGAAATCTCTCACAAGTCATATAAGGTTAAATATTGCTAATTAATATGAGCCATCAGAAATTTGTAGGTATTATATCGAATGGTTGTTTCTTTTTTCTCTAAATTTACTTTGCCTCTTTTTTGTCATATTCTGTATGTTGTTTAGTAACTTTTCCAGTAAAACAAGCCCCCAGATTTTGAGGTCTAATTTAAATAAATTTAACTTTGATAGATTTAGTAAAGTGAAAGTTTGGAGAAATGGGAGAAAAGGGGTAATTTAATTGACTTCGTAAGTTACTTTAGGAAGTGGGAGGGATTCAGCGTTCAGAACAGTGGAGGAGGAATTAAATGTCAAATGCTGTCTCAAAGGTCTTTCTTGGGATTGTTGTGACAGGTATGTGGTAATTTATTTTGATAATTTCATTTTATCTCAGCTATAATAAGAGCTTGAAGTTTGGAGGAGTTTAAGACAAATTTTTGTTTTCTTCTCAACTAAATCAAGGCATTGCTATATATCATCACTCTCTTTTTGTACAGTTCTATTAAGTGAATAATTGGTCACCAACAAAGAAATTCCCCAACACCATTTTTCTTGCCTTTTAAGTGGCTTACTTGATTTATTCTTTTCCATTATATAAAGAAATCAGTCTTAGAAGTATTACAAAGTACAGAGAAGATCAGTTTGACTTAAGTATATGTGATTTCCTTCTGTTTTGGTTTTAGTAACCTATATTTAAGTTTGTACACTCCCCCCCAAAATAGTATCTGCTAACACATCACATGCAAAAGAATGCTAGTACTTGATTTTGGATCAATTCTTAATACGTTCAGGAATATGTTATTGGAAACCTTCATATCATATCTCCTCTTGAGTTATAATATTTTTGTAGAACATAAATAATAAATACAATTTTCAACCAGTTGACCATTCTGTAGATGGTTCATAGATGTCTGAATCATCAGCGAGGCATGTCCTGGGTGCACTTTGCAGGATAAGGGTGAAATTGCTGGAAAAGAGAGAGGGGACTGTAGGGGCCCAGATACGGGGAACGTTTTTTTTTTCCTTTCACCAAAGACAGTGTGAGACAGAAAAGGGTGGAGCTGGGGGAGGAAGAGGAGCCAGAGGTGGAAACGGAAAGCCCAAGTAGGATTCAAATGCTCCGAATAGGAAAAAGCAAACTGTCGAAAAGAGTTTTTGTTGATTTTATTGTATAGGTGGCTCTTTACTGTGTCATGGGCATTAGGACTTGGTTTTAAAGATGAGAGGCAGGCACACTTAGACTGGTGAGGTATGGGGGCTTACAGAGGGGATTGATGGCCATTTGAAGGGTGCATCTCTGAGTATTGCAGGAGTGGGGAACTCCGAATCGCCAGACTTGTCAGTACGTCCCCAGTGATGTTTCCTTACAGGCCTCCGGCCAGCCCGGTTGCCCGACTGTGTGTTAAGTGCAGTCAGTGTGCTTAAATGGGTTAGGAGATAGAAGTTTGGGCAAAAAATGTTGTTATTTACTATATTTTTATCTTATTTTGGCTTGTTTCAATCAATCTATGGATGAATCTTATCCATATCTCTCTTCACTGTATTAATTTCTTCTTTCAAATACTAGCTATAAGAAATGGAGGAAGAGTGGTTGACATGTACGAATATATGACAGTGATTTAACAGTACAGTGGAGGTTTATAGTGTTCACTGAGGTATGCTATCCTTAAGGAAGAAAAAGTGACTATTCCCTTAATCTACACAGAGGAAAAAGTTAATGGATACCCCTTTACATTTTTGTTAATAGTAAATCTATTATCAAAATAATGTGCTGTTGACTGTTAATATCAGCTACTTGGAATAATAATTTTCCATAGTTAAGTTAGTAAGTTTCTTTTTTATTACTTTGTTGTTATGTGTGCTTATGTGGGTGACTTTATATTTTATTCATACTACTTTAGTGTTCATAATATTTTTGTTAAGGATACTATGAATTAATATAATAAATTCCCTGTATTAATAATCCATAGGGCCCTGGCTGGTGTAGCTCAGTGGATTGAGCACGGGCCTGCGAACCAAAGGATCACGGTTCGATTCCCAGTCAGGGCACATGCCTGGGTTGCCAGGCCAGTTCCCGGCAGGGGATATACAAGAGGCAACCTCACATTGATGTTTCTCTCCCTCTCTCCTTCCCTTCCCCTCTAAAGATAAATAAATAAAATCTAAAAAAAAAAAATCCATAGGGCATGACCTCTTGTGACCTCAATTGGTGAGCAATTTTAAAGCAACCCATTTGCCATAACAAATCATTCTTGGCTCTCCAAAGTCCAAATAGAATGGTTCCTCTGGATCAGCAGACTATTACTGCTATGTCCCTGTTCTCTGAGGATGAGAAAATGTGGGGTTAGTAGGTGCACATGAATCCTAGAGATAACATTTACACAAGACCAGAAAGAAAGAAAATTTTGTTAGGCAGTCACATAGTACAAGGAATCCTGTCAGATAAAATTTGCCCCTCTGCTATTTCTTTCAATATTCTCTTATCACTTAGTATTGCTTCTTATCATTTGATTTAGTTTTGAGGTAAGGAAATTAATTTCATCCACATTCGCTTAGGTGAAACCTGAGACGGAATATCTGGAAGGCACAAAGGGACTCTGGCTTCTCTTACCTAACACTGTAACACAAAACTCAGGGGATGACGCATTGGGGTTGCTGACAGGAAGAGGGATGGGAACTGGCTAACGAGAAATTTTTTTGAGGAAGTAATTATTATTATCCACTCTGTGATCTGATGGGAAAACTGCCATAAACCATTTATATTAAAAAAAAAAATGCGCTTCTCTGACATGGAAAAGTCTGACAACATAATGTTAATATTCCAATATCCACTTTGGTATTGCCACATTTATATAAATTTCACATTACTTAAATATACTTTTAGATTTGTATATGAGTATTTTTTGTTCGTTATTCATGTTAATTAAATTAACATGAATTTTTAAAAATTAATTAAATTAATTAAAAAACAACTTTGAAGGTTTAACTACTCCATGCAATTGCGTGGGTTTTGGACCTGCAGAATGACTGCCTAAACCCACCCAATGATGAGGAATGCCATTAGTCCTGTGGAGGGGGACATTTCTAATATTTTGAAAAATTTGAGATTTGTTAGAGATATAATTTTAGAGAAGTAAATTTTATGTAAACTCAGAAATGTTGACATTAATTCAAATGGTAACATTGAGGATAATACTCCGTTAGACATGAATTTTAAAATAACATGAATTAACCCTTTCTTCATGTGAGGACAATCTTCATTTTTTTAAAAATAAACTGTCTTTTTTTTAAAGGTTTTATTTATTTATTTTTAGAGAGAGGTAAGAGAGGTAGAAAGAGAAAGAGAGAAACATCAATGTGTGGTTGCCTCTCACACTCCCCCTACTAGATGGGGACCTGACCTGCAACCCAGGCATGTGCCCTGACTGGGAATCAAACTTGCGACCCTTTGGTTCACAACCTGTACTCAATCCACTGAGCGACACTAGCCAGGCCAGGACAATCATTTTTGAAATTAAAAAAAAAAAATCAAGAACTTCCTCATGTTAAAACAATTGCATCTATAACCATTGCAGGCAATAATTCTATTACATTATAGGCTAACATCCATGAAAATGTTTCGTTAATAATAAATATAGTCACAAATCATAAACACCAGGGCAAAAAATAATCTGCCTTATTTCTTGAATGAATGACTGTGCTAACAGAAATTACTATATAATACTAAGTACAAACATTCAGTGATTTAATGATGTTTTTAAAAATTTAGCAATTTAGTGTCAGATTGTCAGGTTGTTTTTATTTGACATGTTAGCGAGAGCATCTATGTGGTTCTTCTTATTTACACAAATGGGCTTTGGACATAGGTATTTATAATGTCGAAAATTTGTTTAATACTACTATATATTAGATGCTGTGCTCTTTATAAATATTAGTTCATTTAATTCACACAACCACCCTCTGTGATAAATAGGATACTATTGCATTCACCATTTTATACCTAAGAAAATTAAGGCACAGTGGTAAGTAACTGGTCCAAAGTCAACTGCAGCCTAAAAGTGATGGAGCAGGAGTCTGAACCAAGGCAAACAGGCTCTGGAGTCAGTCTTGCTAGTCACAGTGCTGTGGTGCCTCTAAAAATTTCACCCCTCTGTTCATTGCAGTGTTATTTATGATAGCCAGCATTTGGAAGCAGCCCATCAGTAGAGGAGTGGATAAAAAGGCCCTGGTGCATTTACACAATGGAATACTACTCGCCCACAAAAAAGAAGTCTTACCTTCTTTGACAGAATGGACGGACCTGGAGAGTATTATGCTGAGTGAAATACCCAGTCAAAGAAATACAAAGGCCATACGATTTCCCTTACTTGTGCAATCTAATGAACAAAATAAACAAAACACAAACAGACTCACGCATAGAGAACAGACTGCCCAGCTTTCAGAGGGAGGGGATTGGGAGCTCGGTGAAATATGTGAAGGGATTAAGCAAAAAAAAAAAAAAAAAAAGACAAACCTCATAGACACAGACAATAGTACAGTGATTACAAGAGGGAAAAGAGGGTGGGAAGGGGTAGAAAGGGTAAAAGGATAAATGGTGACGGAAGGAACTTGACTTTGGGTGGTGAACGCACAATACAGTGTACAGATGACGTGTTGTAGCGCCATACACTTGAATCCTATCTGATTTTATTAAGCAATGTCACCCCAGTAAATTCAATAATTTTTTAAAAGGCAAGAAAAAAACAAAAATAAAAATTAGGTGTAATTTAGAAGTTGCATTTTAATGTACAAAGAAATCTATGCACACATTTTGATCCTAACTTAGAGAAACAGAGAACCTACAATGCATACGATTTGAGTGGCAAGGTTTTTTAAATAAAATATTTCAGTGGAAATCATTTAACTTTATTTTTATATAGGTATTTTCATTACCGAGGAACTGTTGTTTTTCAATTTTTTGTTTCTTTTGACACCTTTGGGCCATTGGTAAGAAGAAAGAAGGGTAGTTAACAGCAGTGGTTATTGTATAGGATCACAGTCCACTTGCTTTTAGGGCTCAGCCAGTTAATGAAAATTTTTTTTAATATGTAAGACAATAGGGAATAATTGGTAAGCGCTGGTAAATTACAAACATAGCATTACCTGTTTAAGTATTTCAGGGTTTTTGTTGGTTTGTTTACACAGTGTACACTAAGCAAACAAGTCTGGCTGATGCTGGATGCAGGCCTTCACTTTTGGTGTCTAATTTCTGCTAGGCAGTTATGTAAGTATTCCTCAAGATGATTGAAATGACTGCAATAGAAATTATTTTGTAGATGACTATTTGGTTAAATTAAAGTAGAATATCAACAAGAATTTCCTTTGTTACTCTTTTCAACAAATTTCAGTAGCCTTCTATTTTCAGATGGTAAAACTAATTTTTAGGAAATATTAGAATAAAAGCCTTCTAAAGCCTTTTCATTATAAAGCCCAGCACTATTCAATCCTAAGTCTTCCACTGTAACATGCATTTATTAGGAATTCTTTCATATGCTCTGTCTTTTCACCGAAGTCCTGCTTTGTACATACAATTACTCTTGGTTCGTGTCCTTTATGTGTGAGAGTTGGTTGTGACACTGTTCTCCTCCCATTTTGGAGTCTACATTCTCACAAAGCCAGTCAAAATTTTGCTTCTATTTAATTCCAGGATTGCCATTATAAATCTTTTTTTGCAGCCCTCCATAGTTGCAACGAAATAGTGTATTTTTTGCTCTTATAGTATAGAACATAAAATTGCGGTGCACTGGCTTTTGTATATTACAGTTATTTGTGCACCTCTCATCTACTCTGGAGCTGTGGTGAACTTCTCTATTCGACCCTGACTGCTAGGCATGTGGGCTAATCGAAAGGACTGAGACTGATGGCAGAGAGAGACCAGTTAGAGCCTGAAATAATCTAAGTAAAGGTAAGAAGGGCTGGAACCAGAGGAGATAATAGCAAAGAAGTGATAAAAATTGGAAGGTTGCTGTGGATTGTATTACATCTCTTCTCATAGATTTGCTGTTCACATTTGAGTACAGATCAGCCTGAAGAAGACAGCATTTCTGTTTCTTAAGCAATGAATGCCAAGTTGTCCTTTTTTTTTTTTTCCTTGTGGGAAAAGCATTTAACATACTTGTAAAACAGGGTATAATGACATTTTGATGAAGCTTTTTTAAGAATAACTAGTACATGAAATATGAGCAATTTGTCTATTTAAGATTTAACTAGGATGGCAGCTGGTGTTCAGAAGGATTCATTGACATGAATTTCAAAATTGAAGATGCTACATAAGCAATTATAAAATATAGACACAATCAAATGAGACAGTCTTTTAAGGTACAAACTGTTCACAGGGGCATTTCAACTCTAAAATGACTCAGCCTTTTAAAGGATAGTTCTAGCTATTATTAGAATTAATTTGTCAAATTAAGGGTAAACTTTAGAGATAGGCAAGTGGCAGTTTAAATCATTGTATGTTCTGCTCTCCCTCTTACCTTTTATGCCAGGTTTTGCTCTTAACATTCACCATGGCCCCTGGGGTCAGGATGGCCATGGATCATTTCTATGTGAGGAGGCATTTGTCCTGAGCTGGAATGTAGGAACTTGAGATTGCTTTAAACCCTTTACTCTATAAGGTGCTTAGAAAACATGTGTGCTTTTATCATGCATATGACTTGTTCCAGTTTTTAAAGTGGGAGCAATGGTTTTTTGCTGTTCTCTTCATTTTAGTGGGAATTGGAAATAGCTCTGTGGAGATCACTTCCAATTACATTGTTCCTAGTTTTAAGAATTAAAGTTAATATTGCAGTGAATTTTCTAATCAGTGTCTAGTTTTTGGTAAATTTGTGTGTGTGTGTGTGTGTGTGTGCATACCTCTTGGGTATGTCCATAGGAGTGGAATTTCTGGATCATAGACTGTGCAAAAGTCATACATTTTAATTTTAGATATCTTTTGTGCACGGGATAACTTATTGCTCAGACAGTTACAATTTATTTAGATTTACCCACATAGTTTGTTTTCCATTACTATATTCCTTACTGAATTTTAGTGCTTTTTCAGTTATATCTTTGTATAACTGAAATGAGAGCCTACTGCTGATGAAGTCATGCAGATTTAGTTTGATTGGAGATACTTAGCTTTTATTCTTCATCTGAAGGTATTGTGGCAGTCATGTTCTTTTAGAAATTTAGAGAGGTTATTTTATTGTCTTCTGGCTTTATCATTTTAGTTATTAATAATTAACTATCAATTTTATTGTTTCACCACGAATGTTAAACTTGTCTCAACATCCTCAGCAGCTTTTTAGATTTTAATATTTATTCTTTGCCTTATTTTTAATATGCTTAGGTGTTTTATGCTCATTTGTGTTTTCCTGCTTGATATCCATGATTTATAGCATGATCATTATAAATTATTGATAATTAATTTCACCACTTCTAGAAAATCTCAGCCATTATCTCTTCAGTGTCATACTGGTAACACCTTCTCTCTTTCTTCAATTACAATTACATAGATTATATCTTATTATCTTATTTTTCTTTATTTTCATGTAAAAAATTTCCTGTGGTGCTTCATTCTGGAGATTTTCTCCAGAAGTTTATTTCTGTCATCTATTCTTTACTTCAGACTTGGATCAGTGATTTTTTTATATGGAAAGCCAGATAGTAAATATCCTATGCTTTGCAGGATATACAACCTTGGTTGCAACTAGAAAACTCTGCATTGTAGCACAAAAAGTATCATAGACAATATGTTACCAGACTAATATGATTGTGTCCCAACAAAAATTTAATTACAAAAACAGCATGCCCAATTTCGCCCTTGAATTGTGGCTTGTCAATTCTTTTTCTAATATAACCTATTGAGTTTATAATTTCAATTACTGTAATTTTCATGTCTAAAATTGGCCCCTTTATTGGACTCTAGTCCTCTGCTGAAATTTAGCATAATGTTAACTATTTTCTGAGTATATTAATTGTAATTATTTTGGCATTTGTGTCAGACAATTCCAACATCTGTAGCAGCTCTGAGTCTAGTTCTACTGCTGATTTCTTCTCTTAGCATTTCTCTTGCTATGCCTAATAACATGTTAGGAAGCTGGAAGGGCTCTGGATGAGACGTTACCTTCAGCATGCCATTAATATACAGATCTATCACTACGGCACCATACACATTGAGCTATATCAAGGTTGACTAGTACTCTTATATGACCTGGTGTATTTCTGCTTTTCCCTTACTCTACAGGTTATGCATTTTCAGGGGTCCCAAGTGAAAGTCTTGAGAATTTATCAGAAACCTTATCCATTGGCAAGCCCCGTACACCCCATTTCAGTTCTCTGGTACTCTGTCACTGTTTCAAATGACATTTAAATCTTCACCTCTTCACTTCTGGGTTCTATATGGCTTTTCTGTACTTGCACCACTTAGGAATTGGTGAGTACCTAGAGAAAATATGTGCAGAGCTCACTTATTGACCTTCTTTTTCCTGAGGGATCTTGTATAACAAATCTTGACTGTCTTAGAAGCCTTGGACTTCTAGATTTCACCTACTGGCCTTAAGAAATGGGAAGAAACTCTGTTAAGATTCTCTGCCTCAACCTCCATTCTACTCTCTTTCTCAGCATCTACTTTGTCAGCTTAGAGATTGATACACACCTTGTAGGGAAGAGTGGAATAGACTATCAGGCTATCCTCCATAAGTTTCTCTTCTCCCAAAACCTTGACTTCTCGAGGATTGGCTTACTTGCTAATTCTTCAATGTCTTTAAACAGATGCATTTTTGTTGTTTGCTGTTTTATTAATTTCTAACTTCCCTAGTATTTTCTTAGGGGACAACTATAGACTAATCCTCCATTTCTGTGGTATGAGCCTTCATCTATAACTTTTTGATCTCTTGAAAATAATTCAAAGTTGTATTTCTCCTCTTTCTATTGATCTACGCAGATTATTTCGAGTTTGTTGTATCAAGTTTCTTCTGCATTTTCCCTCTCCCTTGCTTCTGGCTTTCTACTGGGTTTAGAGAGTAGGAAGTACCAACCAGGGAAAGGAGTGCTTTAGAACATACTCCGGGCCAGGGAGTGGGGGGGGGGAATCCCTTTTCCATGGGTCTCTCTTCTGTTTGGTCCTGATGTCATCATGCTCTGCCCCTGTCATGTACCTTAGGTCTCAGGGTAGGTAATGGCGTTTCCTGCAGTGGCTTGTACCTCCCTTGGTTCCCTTAATCCTGCCTACTACTTCCTTAATAGCCTCTTAGTTAAGGTTTTATCAGTTAATCTTTTGAATGTGCCATCTGCTCAGACCCCGACTGATACACTTTCTCATTCCTACTATGGGTAATTAGAGAGTTTATTGAGACTATATGAGTTTTCCCTAAAACTATGGGCTTTTCAACTTAGGCATCCTTGTATTCAATTGAGAATAAAAATATCTTAAGAAGAACTCCCACAGTGCAAGGATACATTTATGTCAATTGTGCAGCTACAAAACACAGGACTGGAAAACCAAACATGTTAGGTGATGATGTAAAACACAATATAGAGAGTCGTTAAGTAAGACCAAGTGGCCGCGCACTGCACAGATAACTCAGCAATTAAAATGCAACGGCACTGAAGTGAGGCGGGGGAAGCTCCGCTGGCTCTAGTTTGTCAGTGTCATTGACTTTCAGTATTTTTTCATTACTCCAACAATTGGTCTGAGATTTGCAATTCTTCCCTTGACATGCTGACCTTTTCACATTGATTCTTTCTACCTGCTGCTAAGATACAAAATCAATATAATCAAGCAGGCAAATCATTTGATGCTGAAATAGCCTGCTAATAGAGGAGATAATCTAGTTATCCGGTGTCCTTGGCTGTGTTTCTACTGTATAAAGACAGGCAGGCACACAGGCCTACTTTGCAGTAGTTCAGGGTTTATACTTGTGTATGTAACGTGCAACCTTTATTTGAAAGAGAATGTGGTCGAACAGAATCCAGGAAGCAGATAATGCCAGGCTGATTTTTGACGGCCTCTCACCTTGATGACATGGCATGGTATTTCTTTCTCTTTTCCTTCCGAGGAAGATTTGTGAAACTCCCTCCAGTACCCATGTCTCTCCTATCTACACGTTCCACCTGACACAGAGTTGGTGGAAACCAGGTCTGCAGGGCAACAATTTTAAGGGTGACAGAAAGGGACGGTGAGCCTTTGACATGTTCCTTCCCTTTCCACCCTCCCGCCCCCTGTTGGACACATGCCAGCCATTTGCGTGTCCACAATAACACTCTCAACTCTGTGGTTTTCCTACCAGGGCCCTAGATCTTGTTCACGAAAACCTGAAACAAGTCGTTTCTGTCGTATGGGAATAAATTTGGGAGGGGGCCCTGGCAAAATCCCTTAGGTCTTAGCAAGTCAGTTGTCATCAATTTATCAGCTAGCTTGACTATATGAAACAACTTGTGTTTTAAAAAGTGTGTGGGTGTTTGTAACATTTCTGATTATTTAAAAATATTTCAAAAATTCAATTACAGTTTATATTCACTATTTTGTATTAGTTTCAGGTGTACAGCATAGTGGTTAGACAATCACATACTTTACAGAGTGCCCCCTCTGATATTTCCAGTACCCACCTGGTTCCATACATAGTTGTGACAATATTATTGACTATATTCTTCGTGCTGTATTTACATCCCCATGACTGTTCTGTAACTTCTCATAATCCTTTTCCACCCAGTTCCCCCACATCCCCACCCTCTCTGACAACCAAAAGTTTATTCTCTGTATCTATGAATCTGTTTCTATTTTGGTTTGTCCATTTATATTTTTCTTTAGATTTTACATATAGGTTAAATCATTTTTGAAAAAGTCATTTTTAACATTGTGCTCTGTTTGGAAAGTGTGTGGTGTTACTTGTTATTCTACTTCCTGATAAAGAAAATACTCTGGAAGATTCATATGATTTAGATATTTGGTGGAAATTATATTTTATTCAGATGATATGTTAATAAAATATATATACTGATTTCAGATGCCAGCATATATTCTTTTGACTATTTCACCAAAATAAAGTTTTTAAAAAGTTACATAAAAACTAGTGACAATATATTTTCTAATCCATTGTTATGACTCCAGAAATCAGCCTTGTTAACAGGATAATTTAAAAAATTTACAACTCACTTTTCCCTTTGGCAGTTTTCATGTAACTCATCTGTGATAATGATATTACACATTCTCAAAATGTGATGAATTAATGTTAATGGGTGGTAAGTTGAAATATTCGTTTTTAGTGTCTGGTTGGAAACTAGTCTCAAATTTTAAAAATTGTTATTTGAAGAATTAAGGAGGTCTTGCATAGAATAATGTATTTTTATAGCTTATTTGGAAATTACTCCAGGAAGAGGGCAGATGGGGTGAGTTGGAATCATTATCTCAGTTAGTTGCCTCATAATATTCACTGAGATTGACTCTCATTACTGTAACATAAAAATGCATTCTAACTAAAGACCAGTCATTTATGTCAACTTTTAGTAGAAAAACTGATTGGTGTTGGTGTTTAAATTATGAAAATATTTGAGAATTGAGCCACAATTGGAAAGTATGTTCTTTTTTTAACTTTATTTTTTAAGGCATTGGAGGTACATAATAGGTTTGAGAGGATTTTACAGAGATGCCCCATATGCCCTCCGCTGCCCCGCAGGTGCAGCCCTTCTGCATTTCCAGTATCACTCACTAGAGTAATGCATTTGTTACCAAGGATGAACCTTTATCGATGCATCATAAACTATGACTGAAGTCCGTAGTTTGCATTAGGTTTCGCTCTTGGTGTTGTACATTCTGTGGGTTTGGACACATGTGTAATGACACACAGTCAGCAGTATAATGTCATACAGATTAGCTTCACTGCTCTAAAACTTATCTGTGCTCTGCCTATTTATTCCTCCTCCTCCCCTCAAAACCCATGACAAACACTGATATGTTTACTGTCGCCATAGTTTTGTCTTTTCCAGAATGTCATGAAGTTGGATCATCGAGTATGTAGACTTTTCAGACTGGATTCTTTCCCTTGATAGGTCATTTCTCTTTAGTGCTGAACAATATTCCATTGTCTGTTGCTTGTCTCCAAGTCTTGATAATTAGGCTTAAAGTTTCAATGAACATCACATGTAGGTTTTTATGTAGACATAAAAGATTTCAATACTTTCGAGTGAATACCAAGTGGATTTATTGTTGGCTTGTAGATACAAGAATGCTCAGTTTTCTAAGAAACCACCAAACTGGCTCTGAAGAGGCTATGACAGAGCTCCTGTTGCTCCGCATCCTCACCAAGAACTGGTTTGGTCAGGGTTCCAGATTTTTAAGATTCTAATAGTTGCGTAGTGGTATCTCGTTTTAATTTGCACTTTCCTGATGACATATGATATGAGCATTTTTCCATATGCTTCTTTGATATTTATATGGCTTCTTTGGTGTATTGTCTGTTATAATCTTATATCCATTTTTAAAATACGGTGGTTTGTTTTCTTATATTCAAGTTTTAATATTCCTTTGTATATTCTGGGTAATAGTCCCTTTTCAGGTGTATCTTTTACAAATATATTTTCCCAGTCTGTGGCTTGTCTTCTAATTCTGTTGTCATTGTCTTTCACTGAGCAGAAGATTTTAATTTTAATGAAGTCCAGTTTATCAATTATTATTTTATTGATTGTGTCTTTGAAGTTGTATCTAAAAGGGTATCACCACTGAAGGTCATTTAGGATTTTTAGATTTATATACTATCTTCTGGAGTTCTAGGACCCATCTGAGTTAGTGTTTGTGAAGAGTGTATAGTCTGCATTTAGATTATTATTATTTTTTTGCAGGAAACTATTTTCTTGCTATCTAAGTTAATGCTTTTATCTACATGTTTGCTCTTATATGTTTCAATTAAGAAATTTGTACCAATTTTTAGTTTTGAAATGTTGTTCTTAAAGAATTATTCTAAAAACATGTTCAACATAACCACTTTTTGATATATATCACTAAATAAGAGGAAATGAAATACTGCAATTGTTTTATATTGAATCACTTAGTTTTTTGGCTTTATAAACAGCTTATTATAAAATAAAATATATTTTCATGCCATTCTATAACATTTAATATAACTGTTTGGCATAAATATTCTTTATTATTCATTTTTTAAATAATTGAAAAAATTCTCTCGTTCATAATAATAGATTATATCTACCATTGATAACACAAACATGTTCATCTTCAGGAAAATACTCACTAGTGGTTAATAAACTCATGTTGAAAGAAGTTTTATTTTTTTCCAACATGAAAAATATTTTTGCATGTTGGGAAAAATAAAAATGTTGGAAATGTTTTCCAACATTTCCTGCTAAAATATAGCAGAAATGTTGTGCTATATTTTGAATTTTTCTCCTCCTTCCTGCCCATCAATATATGTACTCAGTCATCCAGCAAGTATTTATTGAATAATTTCTTACATATAATAAGGGGTAAATGGATATTTGTACTATAAATAAATAGAACGCAAATGAAGGTGACATGCATGCTTTTTTGATGAATACTAACACATTACCTTTTTATTCTTTGGCATCCTATTCATTAAGAATATTTCATTTTTCAGGCCTTACACTGGATTCTTTACATACAAGTTCAGGCACTGGTATCCTATAAGTGAGAGATAAGTATCTTCTCTCTATATGGGTACTTCTTAAAGTATGATTTTAAAGACATTTTTTGTTCTCACCCTTTCCTTGTATAAAAGGGCTCACAACTATGATCATGGGGTTTGTGGAATATCTTATCATCACTATTATCTTGAGAAACACAGAAAAAGAAGTCATACACTGAGCAAGGTTGGGGTGGCGAGCATGCCCATTTGAGGAATGAAGATCTGGGGTGTGCTCCAGAGAAGAAGGACAGTGAATCGAGTGGGAAAATGATACTGGGCACCAGGAAAGTCCCGACTGAGGTAGGAACACAAATAGTGATCCACACAGAGCTGGCAGCTCGTGTGCTTTTCTCTAGCTATTGGGTTGGCCAAAAAATTTGTTAGGTGCTTTCTGTATAATGGTTCCAGTAGCACATAGTTGTCTTTAACTTCATTCGAAACAATTTTGTTAGTTGTATTTTGACAGCTGTCATATCAATGTACATTTAAAAAAACTTATCAAAATTGGTGATTTTTTGTGTAGACATTTTAATATTGAAGATGGATGGTAATATGCAAATTTTGAATGTGCATAATAATAAATATGCACAATAAGATATGCAAATGATAAAGATGCAAATTATTTATTTCAAGAAAGGTAAAAGCAGAACTGAAACGCAAAAAAAAGATTTGTGTAGTCTATGGAGAAAGTGCTGTAACTGATTGACCATGTCAAAAGTGGTTTGCAAAGTTTCATGCTGGAGATTTCTTGTTGGACTATGCTCCATGGTCGGGTAAACCAGTTGAAGTTGGTAGAGATTGAATTGAGACATTCATTGAGAATAGTTAATGTTCTACCATGTTGGAAATAGCTGACACACTCAAAATATTCAAATCAATAAAGTTATTGGTGAAAATGAAAAGTGTGTTTTTTATTTTATGGGGAAAAAATGCAGGCTCTTTGGCCAACCCAGTGCATGCAGCTTTTTGGATGCACACCCCACGGAGGTGGAAACTTGGCTTAAACATGGAATTGTGCTTTATCCAATCAAACTCTTTGAAGGGAGAGAGGCATAAGGGGATTGTGGGCACATGCCTGAAATAAATTAGAATAATTTACCGTGGAATTTAAGCCAGTTAAACTAGGAAGAAGACATGGGGACTGGGTGCTAAGGAACATTGAAAATGCAGTTGCAATGACGGATTGAAGGTACAGGTAGATCTGGGGCATGGCAGCCGGCTGGAGAGGTAGGAGAGAGATGGTGATTGATAAGTAGGAGGTTTTGCTGATTTTTTTTAAAAGCAGTGGCGGTTGCTAATTATAAACCATATGTTAGATCATGTGAGTGACTGAGGTGTATGGATAGCAAAAACATTGGAGAAGAGGAGGAAAGGAGCTGAGAAGCCAGGATTGACATTCATCAATTGTGGATAATGTAATCATCAAGGATTGTGATGAGAGTTCATAGATTTGGAGAAATGGTTATTAAAGGTATTCAAAGAATAAGAGGGAATACAAAAGAGTAAAAAACGATTATAGTTAGGGAGGAATATAGTGAATGCAACAAGGAAGGGTAATGTCTAAAGATGTAGAATAACAGCCAAAAATATTATAAGGAAGGGAGGGAGTGAGGAAGAAAGAGAGGGAGGGAGGGAGAGAGAGAGGGAGGGAGGGCGAGAGGGAGGGAGGAAGGGAAGGAGAGAGAATGCACTTAGAAATAATTAGCAGGTGCTAGGACAATTCATGCAACACCAGAAGGACACCTGCCCCACATCCAAGGCTTCATAGGAGGAGTATAATGGAGAAAAGAGTCACACTTGGGAAAACTTTAAGAAAAGTAGTAACCTTAGTGGAGAGCCTATTTCAATTATGGAAAGATATTGAGGATGTTGGGACCAGGGCTTAAAATACAGTGAATTTTACCAAAGCCTGATCATGAGTTTTAAACATCATGCAACAGTTAGGAGTTTTATGTGGGGACGTTGCATGAGTAAATGGGACATGAAACTGATAACACATTTAGGGATTAAATCCGGAATATCATGCAAATATAAGAAACTGCCAAGATTTGGCTAATGTTGCAACATGTTCTGTTTCTTAGAAATATAATTTAGAAATGTAATTTAGAAATAAATTTCAGTGGTTACTTATTTAGGAATAAAATGATCTGATGGATGAGTATTTTGCTTAGCTTGGATCATTACATAAATTACACAACATTTAAATAATTAGTATACAATAAAATAGAAACATTAAAACTCTTGAGAATAATTTTATTAGAGGTATATTCATTGATTTGTAGTTGATATTTCATCTGCAGACAATTGATGCAGAAGGAATGGGATGGGTGGGTCAGGCGATGAGGTTGAATTTACATTAACTTTGATAAATCTGAAAAATAACTTTCTGAGAAAGAATAATTGTGTGTGTGTTATACTTTCAGGATATAGTTCCATCACTGAGCTAAGTGAGTCCAGAGAGAGTCACTTTTAGCAGTAGAGACAAGAAGGTTGGCAACTACTGAAAAGAAGTTGGTTAGAAGAAATCAGCCAGCCAGTCAGAGAGGAAAGAGAATTTCCAATAATAGCTGCCTAAGTTAAGTGACATCTGAAATGACAGAAATAAGGGACCTTGGCAAAAGCACACCTTGGATCACATAATTTATTGATGGAAATAAAATATTTGATAAGAAGTAAGTGGATAGTGGGAATTTGGTGTTCACTACTTTTGAAAAGGACAGAGTTATATTTCAGTTGCACAGCATAAATGGATACAGAATATGAGAATAAGTAAAGTTCTGAACACATTATAAGACAAGTAGTAAGGATTGGGTGACATTAGGTTTTATTTATTGTGAGAGCTCAGACCAAACTACAGAATTGAGTGTCATGTAGAAAGAAAGTCATATGTCAAGCTGTACTTCAATTCTGATAAAGATCTTCAACTCTTCTCCAAAGTAATTTTGAATACAGTATCTAATATAATTTTCTCTATGAAGTAATAGGTGACTCTCATTTAAGGGGAAAATTTAAATAGGAAGAAGAAAAAAAACAGGAACTGGCAGACATAATTTGAATTGAAGTCCATTAAATGCCAACCCAATATTCTTTCTAAATTAAAATTTTAAAAAGTACAAAGATATAACAGGTTTTTAAATGAATACAGTTTTTTGCAACACCGTTGGTTTCAGAGGACAATGAAAGGATCAAACTCTAATCAAGAGAAGCTTTAAACTTGTGTAAATGTGTGAGATAAGCATGATGTGTAGGTTTTTGTGTGTGCCACCAGTTCCTGAGCAATAGCAAAGTTCTGCCAGTCAAGTATGTTTGCTTTACATTAACTTCGACCTCTGCAAGATTACGGTTCATTATATCCCTAATCTGCAAAGTCATATATCATGAATGCATCTAATGTCCATCAAATATTATTTGATATGTCTTTTCTGGTTTGGTCCACATTATATATGTTGATGTATGTTTATAATTTTTGTTTTTACAATTACTTTAATAGGAAATCATGAATCACATACCATATTAATATGGTATTTTGAATTCCAAGAATTTCTAAAATACGTAAGTAAAAATTAATTTAAAAATCATAAAATTATTTACTGACAAGTAAAGGAAACATGGAACTATTGCTATTTGTCTTAGTTTCAATACATTAACCTAGATTTACAATTATAATTGTCCATATTAACTATGGAAGATAGAATAAAGTGAATGGGAAAATCCCCTAAGAAGAGTCAAAAAGAATTATTTTGTTTATACAAGTTCAGAACATAATTATAGATAATCCTATGTGAAGAACATTACTTGGTGATTCGAGAGACTGAAGAAACCGATCTTTGCTTTCCAGGAACATAAAATCTAGTAAAAAAAAAATAATTCGTGAGAAAAGTAACCATAAGATCTGGTAGAAAAGGAGCCATGCATCAGAAAGTGATGGATAAAATGTGCTGGATATTTAGAAAAAATAGAATAGAGTTTTTTTGGGATGATCTGAAAACACCCTATGGAAAAATTGGCATACGGTTGGTCATGAAGGTTAGATACAGTTTGGAGTTGGGGACACTACTGAAGAGTAAGAAGGGTCCTACCAAGTAAGAGACAAGAACGTGAAAAACTCAGGGTGCTGGAAACAGGAAGTCAGCTAAGTCAGAGGGTCAAAGATGTGAAACAGAGTGATACACGATGTTGGCCATTGGTTAGACTTGGTTACTTGGTTCTATAATCACTGAGGAGCTTTAAAGATGGTAAGCAAGGCTGTGAGATGACACGAGCTGCATGTCCTGATTAGTCCTGCAATTGTTGAATACTTTAGTAACTGGGGAATAAGTTTTAAAAACTTTAAAATTCAAAAAGGTGGAGCATAAATACATACATACATATATACAGTTTATATCTCTTATCTGGTGTTTTATTCATATACTCAGAGGCTTTCCCCATAAGTAAAACTTAGTTTCTAGGGGAAAATACTTTATAAAAGCCTTGTCCTATATATACCTCTGGGGTAAGGACATGCCCTCTCAATAAAGGATGCTCTGACTTTCCTGTCACTCCTAAACGGGATGAAAACTCCGCCACTAGAGAAACATTTTGAAGGTCACAGATGACACACACAGGCACAACTAAAAGACTAAGATTTAATCATAAGCTAATACAGTGTTCTCCTTCATAACTTACCACCATACCGGTTGGAGTCCAATACAATAATAATAGAATAATCTCTGAAAATAGAAACAGATACACAACACAGACCCCTTACCAGGAGGAGTATTGAGGGAATACCAAGGTCAAGAAGGGAGATAACCACAAGGGCACTAGAGAAGTACTATGGGTATACTAAAAGAAGATATCAAATGGAATCATTGAAATGCTCAAATAAAAACTAGAGAGGGCAGAAGAATGGGGGCTTAAAAAATAACATCCAACAATTCTAAAACAGTAACGAAATGGTAGATATTGACCTAAGACCCAACCATATGTTGTTTATAAGAAACTCAGGACAATATGAACACTCAGAAAGGTTACAAATAAAGGCAAGTAAAACATATGATATGTTAACCTTAATCAAGTGAAAGCTGAAATAGCTGTATTAATTTTGGAAGAGTCAATGTCAGCAAAGATTATCATGGATAAAGAGGGACATTGTATGGTTAAGGGATCGATTTTCTAATATGATAACTCCCTTCCTAGAGCAAGACCTGTGTCAAAATTTTTTTTAGCCCCTAGGGAAGGTCAAAGGTTTTCCCTGAGTCTTTTCTTAAAATTAACCAGCTTAAAATGATCAATACCCCAAAAAGGCATATTTGGATATGACAGAACTCTGTTCTCCCTCAAGGCTGTTTCAGTATATTTTAATATCATGAGTTAGAGCTAACTATAATAATTCTATGATAATTGTATTCAGTTTCTCTCAAAATTGAAATACAGACAGTAAAAGCAGAAGTTAAAGTAATACCCAGATTCCTGGAATCATCATGGTATTGTAATGCCCTTGTTTCCTAAGGTCATCTGGATGAGAAGTAGAAAAAAGGCCAGATATAGTTATAAACCTCTAAGTTCTTCAAAACTGTATCAATTTTTATGGTGTCATGATAGCAGAATCCTCAGAAGCAAAGTAATCTTAACTATTGAATTAAGAAAATATGTATTTGTTAAGATCTTTCAAAATTTTCTGGTTTCAAATACATTAAATTAAATCACATGATAATTATACATATATTAAGACATATGCATATACATATATTAAGACATATATACATATAATTAAGTACAGAGTATTTAATTATAGACACTATTTCATCTTCATGTAAAACATGGTGATCTATAGCAGTAGATGAATGGTTGACAGATTCTATTCTTTGAGTCCCTGCAATCATACACTACAATAATTTAGAATGATGACATCCCAAATTAATATTTCAGGACAATAAATACTGCTAATCATTGCTTTTCCTCTGTGGTGTCTGTGTTCTTTCAAACCTGATGGTTTATCTTGATCCAGTTTATACGTGAGCTTTAAAAGGAAGTAGGATGACATGATACCTCATGAGCGAATCATTTTAAACTCAGCATTATATCGTTTTATTTTATAAATGCTTAAAAAGAGCTTTGATATCTAAGAAATTTTAAGGAATTTAGTTATTTTCTTTTTATTCATCTACACTAATTTTGCAGTTGTTACTAAGCAGAGTATAGCAGATAATTTCATTATTATTTAAATTATTTTTCAGATTTTAAAGATTTATCCTGTGAACATTACACTTCAAACCCAGGCAGTACACTCACATTCCTGTTCGGAGACGCTATGTAATTACAGTCTGTAGTGGTTGTGGGGCCTCAAGGTTAGACGTCCCTGTCAACGTGGTGTGTGATATTTTTCATTAATTTTGCAAATGGATTTTTGTGTAAAAATTTGAGAAGTTACTGAAAAAGTAATAAACTCTTGGTTAGTCTGTTCATAATTACATTTGCAAATAACTTAAGAAAGCTATCACTTTTTTTCATGTAAGCTGTAGATCAAACTCTTACTTATTTTAAGAATATAGTAAATAGCTCTGCTGTGTAGCTCAGTGGGTTAGAGCATTGTGCTGATATGTCAAGGTAGCAGGTTCAATCCTCGGTCAGTGTACATACAAGAAGCAACCAATGAACGCATAAATAAGCGGGGCAACAAATCAGTGTTTCTCTCTGTCTCGCTTACTCCTCTCTCTCTAAAAACCAGTAAATAAAAATTAAAATAAATCTTTAAAAAAGGAATATGGTAAATAAAGGTACATCGTTTTGCTTGTGTAAATGCTTAGTTTAAATTATAATTTACATGAGAAAAGTAGATGTGAAGATTCTTCCTTTTATGGAAACTGTAATCTCTACTCTAAGGGTTTCCCCTGTATTATCATAAACAGATCCTGTCTGACTTGACTTCTTGACTTCTGCCATCTCTTTTTAATTTCCTTTTGTGATTGTCACAGCTTCCTTCCTGATCCTCTGAGATAGTCCTGGTAAGCATTCTCCCTTTAATGCATTTCTTTGAGTTCTCTCTACTCAGAATTACTGCATTGATCTGATTTGATAAAATGCATTTGGAACTTGCAGTCATTTGGTTTTGATCTTGAGTTTGCGTTAGATAACCTTTAATTCTTTATGGAAATTGGGAACTGATTATTTGGAGAATATGAGTTAACAGAACATCCTAAAGTCTCATTTCAGCCAGATTTTTCAATGTCTTAGTTGCTATATTTGTAAACTTCCTGTTCTGTTCCATGCAATGAGAAAGTTCTGCATCATTTTTACTTCATTTCTCTAGACCGTAAATAAGATGCTAATAAGCAGTAAAATGCCCAACAATGAAGAGTAATGAAGATAATTTTTCATTCAAAACCTTGAGTAATCCTTAAACTTAATAATTACCTCATAAAATTATTACTGTTACCAACCCTGAACATTTCTCCTATCCACAATATGGTCTCTTTTTTGATTTTCAAAGTTCCCATAATATGAAGTAAATAATAAGAGTTTTTCTTGTTTGTCTATGAATTCCATTTTTTCTCTTGCCAAGTCATTTGGAAGTTTTGTAAAATCTTATATAATTAAAAGGGTAGAGACATTACAAAAGATCAAAATATTAGGCAGTTAATTTTCATTCTTCTCAATTATTTTGATATTTTCTTGCTGTCAACATTATCCATCTTAATTCATAGAGACCTATAACCTGATGGTATTGCCTTATACAATGGAAAGAGGTGTTATTTTCTTTGATTTATTGCACTTGTCAGATTGTATCTGAATAATATGATGGAATACTATTTTGTTTTGGTGATTTAGTCCAATTTCTACTGTGAATAATTAGTGCATATTGGTAAACAACTAAGGGAATATATTCTTTATTTTAGGTCTGTTTTCTTATATCCTGAAGGCCAAATATATATATAATTATTTCAGGTATGATAACTGCCATCTGGAAAATAAAACCAATCTAAATGGATAGATAGAGATGGACAATTGATTTTGGTGAGTGACAGAAAACACATTTTTGAAATCATATTTTACTGACATGTAATAAGAGAGTATAAGGCTCTAGAATAGGAAGAATTATAATTTGTTCACAGATAGTAGCAAGACCTCTGTGCTTAGTGTGGATAAAGAGAGAAATGAATAGAGATTAGCTCAGAAAAGAAAGCCGTGTCAGCCTGTTTGGGACCTTGTACAATAGGTGTGGATAGTTCAAAGAAACCATTGAATATTAAAACTCCTTGGACCCAGCTCCCAATTCTCACATTGCACTAAGGATGGTGACGGGTATGTAGGAAGAATTAATAAGGTAAACGTTTGGGACTCATATTAATGAAAACATTTAAAGGGGGAAATAATCCTAGGGAATCATTTTATGCAACCCCTTCCCAGCCCAGTTGCTCCTTTTCCTCTTTTCTCCAAGCGAGGTGACTAAAGCCCTGGCAGTTTGTCTTCACTTACTTGCAGGTCCTGGACCCTGTGCACTTTTCAGTTTACAAGAAGTACAATCTCCTGGAAATATATTGATGGGGAAAGTGGCTTTAGGACCTAAACCTCATATGATCCCACTCAAACACCCCACACACCTGTAGATAATCAAGTCTTCAAAGGAACAATATTTATTTTCATTTATGTTGCTTTTCTAATGTAGCATATATATCTGCAGGTTTTTTTCTACTGTAATTTTCAAGCATGTGAGGCACTGAAATTTAATGACCTGTTTTAAACATTTTGCAGAGGTTTGAGGAGTAAGCATAGGATGAAAAGCTTGAAACTTAGATACACTTTTTATGTTTTTGGTCTCTGGGGACTTAATCTATAACTGCTATTCATGAACATGAAGGAATGGACTGAATATCGAAGATATGTTCCAAATCAGTGACCCTACATCTTGTAAGTGCACATGGGACTCTGTTGCCGTTATACAGATGGCAGTCCTCCCAGCATCCCCAGTCCCTCTTGCCTTGCTTTAATTTTTTTCATAGTATTCATTACATTCTAACATACACCTGGTATAATACTGCAATCTGTTGAAAAAAGTGATGGTCTCTCTCATTGCCACTGTAATACACGCTGCACAAAGGTATGAATTTTTGTCAGCATTGTTGCACGTTGACCCCTCATCGCCGAAAAGGGCCCAGTGCTTGCTGGTTAACAGATATGTGGTTAAATGATGAAGTGAACATATGCAGAGAATTATTGCTTTAGTTTTCAAGTAATAATGAAAACAGAGAAATTTTTGTAGATTGACAGGTTGATAATTTGAAAGAGCAATTCTAAATCACATAGATTTTGTTTCTGTAGTGGAAAGTTAATAATGAATTCTACGTCATGGGTATCAAACTATCAAATTTCATCATTTATAAACACGTTGTGGCTTTAATTAGAATTTGTTTGATTTATCAATTTTGAAAGAAATGACATCTTTCTCAAAGTTATTGCATCTTGACAATAAATATAGTTATCTATGTTGAGTTTTTCTCAATGGCTTCTCATTAACTAAATCTCTCATTAAATGTGACTAATTAGTTATTTAACAATTCATTAGATTTTAATGTTTAGTTATTTATTTTTAGAAATTCTAATGGTTCTTTTCAAATTTATCCATTTGTACCACAACACTTTACTTTTTTTAAAAAAATGTATAATGCATTTTTCCTTTTGTCTTTATATATGGACAGAATCGACTACTGTTTTTATTGTTAATCACGTACTCCAGTATATGAAATTTGGCTCCTGAAGACTTAAACTATTTTTTCTAATTGATTATGTTTTCTTCTTCTTACACATATTTATGTTGGCTTGTTTATTCATGTTTGGATATTTAAATATAAATTTTTTAAACTTAATCCCCTGGAAACTGAGGAGTCTGCATTGGTCATGATTTACCTTACGGAAAATTAGAGTTTGTTACAGGTCCACTATCTGAGTCTACTTTAATAGGTTATCTCAGTTCAGGGGGTCCTAGAAGGTGATAGTATATTTTAATGCACAAAACTCATGAGACAGAAAGTTTAGGATTAAAAATATCAGCAAACAATATTACTATTTCTATTGTTAACTTTTTACTTACACTATTTTTATTGGTTATTTTTTGCCTGTAACTAGATTTCTCACAGCTCAACCTTGTAGCTCAATCTTTTATTATGTATGAGATAACATTTTTTCAAAACATTTTCTTTATTTATTTTTAGAGAGAGGAAGAGGGACAGAGAGAGGGAGAGAAACATCAATGTGTGGTTGCCTCTTGAGTGTCCCCCTACTGGAGACCTGGCCTGGAACCCAGGCATGTATCCTGACTGGGAATCAAACCAGTGACCCTTTGGTTCATAGACCTGTGCTCAGTCCACTGAGCCAAAGCAGCCAGGGCTGCTTAGTCTTTTTAAGTGTCTTATCTTTTTTAGTGCCTCTGGTTTAACTGCTCAAGTAATGCAAGCACAGGGCTTAGGCTACTGTTCCTGTTATGTTATTAAAAATGCTGAGATTCTAGGTTTCTGATGCTTGTCATTTCTTATAAAGTAGCCTAAATTCTGTGCTTCCTTAAGTGTATTAATTTAACAATGCATGTGTGTATTTGCCTGTGGATATTCTTGCAAGCTCAGTAATACATTTCACAGTATGTTTTTTATAATTTATCCATGAACTGATTATTTTATGGAAGAAAAGCCTCTTAGTCTTTTCATGGATATGTTCAGGTTTCATGATGTTAATTCCTGTTATCTATCAATGTTTAAGGCTCATTATTGGTATTTAATGTAACAGGCTTTCTAAACATTCTCACTAACTTTTTGTAGAAAACATTTCCTCTTTTTCCTTTCTTCCTCTTTTTTCTTCCTTCCCTCCCTTACTGTCTTTATTTTTTTATTTTTCAGAAAAATCCTTCCTCTTACTGTCTTGCCATTCCATTAGATGGAAAACTTGCTTAATTTCATTTTGGTTATTATTCAGCAAATATGAGGTTAGAAATTGTTGCTCAAAGAACATAAGGAATTAGAAATTGGGTAGGGAGAAATGAGTAAATGGAAGATTTTCACCCTCTTTATTCTTTAGGGTTTTATTATTACTTGTCCATAGTATTATAAGAGTGTTTATATTATTCTCTGTGATTCATGAAGATATATTAATATTTAAGTATCAGTAAGTAGTCTAGAGAGTGATTTTATATTTCAAATTACTTTGTGAGGTAGATAGGGATATCACCATTATGCAAATGAGGAAATCAAGCTTTGAGAGTGAATATAATCTTCTCACATAAGTAATAATTCACTGTGGCATAATTCAGTAGCAGTCTTTAAAATCTTACATTCTACAAACATTTAGCATTTAATTATGAAATAACAATTTACTATTTGATTAGTGCTTGCAATCAGTTCATAGTCAATAATAGACTGTTTCGAGATGTTAGGCAGGTATTTAAACATTATGAAGCCATTTACTGTAAGTGGAATACAATTCTTCACTGGTGCTGACGTGAAAGAGGGTCAGAGAGACTTCCAGAGCCAGTCCTTAGGGGACAGTGTGTAGCAGTTTCGTGTGAAATGCTTGAAACACATGATATTTTTAACTGTCATCCTTAACTCTTATAAGTGTTTGGCCAAGTCTGCAGTGATAGGAATCAAAAGTGATTTTATATGATTATAAGTGGCTGATTTTGATTAGTTTTTAAAGATTTAATGGTTGTGTTTCCTGATCTTGAAGATATGCATCTTCATTTCTCCTTTAATCGTTCTAATTACTTGGATCTGAATTATTTGTCAGAACAATGTAATGTTAATTATTGGATTACTTTTGGTTTAAAAATATTTGGTTTAAAAATATTTGATTTAAACAGATGATACCAGTTAGTAAAATGCTTTTTAAAATATCACATCCAAACTGATTCAAAATTTAAAAACACTTCATGATAAAAATGTTTAATGGAGAGTTCACAAAAGAGGAGATATGGACAGCACATAAGCACAAGAAAAACTAATCAGCATTATTAGTCACTATGGAAATGCAAATTAAAATGGACTACCAGTACACATTATTACAATGGCAAAGAAAAACAAATAACAATGCTAAGTGCTGATGAGGAACCGAACAATCGTAACTCTCAGGTATGTTTTAGTGGGACACAAGATGGCACAGCCAACATGGAAAGCAATTCGGCAGTGTCTTATGTAGTTAAATCTATACTTCCCCTATGACTTAGCAGTTCTATTTTTTAGTATTTGTCAAGAGAAATGACAAAATCTGTCTATATAAAAACATATGCATAGGAGTTTTATTCATAATTACCTCCTCCAAATTGAAAACTGCCCAAATGTCCTTCAACTGCTGAATAGTTTTACAAGTTGGAGCACACACGTACAATGGAATGTTACTCGGAAAAAGGACTATTGACACATAAAACAATGTAGATGAATCCTAAATTTATTATGCTAAGGGAAGAAAGCAAGAACTTAAGCATTTAAGTAACATTCTGGAAAGAAGAAGACTATAGGGGCAGAAAGCAGACCAGTGGTCCCAAGACCTGGGGAAAGGAGATACACTATAATACAACATGATAGAACTTTTTTTCAGGTGCTCAAACTGTTCTATATCTTATTTGTGCGGGCATTTACATGACTTTATATACCTGGCAAAAACTCACTGATCTACACACTTAACAGAGCAAATATTTTGTACCTACGTTGTACCTCAATAAAACTAACAAAAATAAGAGATATACGTCTAATTTGTGAGGTCAAAAAAATGTGTTTTGGGCTGAAGCTGCTAAAAACTCAACTTTAGACTTTGTTTAAAAGCTTCTAAACTTTCCAGGGTAAACCAGTCAAAGAATAAAGCATTATAACTTCTGTGT
Source organism: Glossophaga mutica (assembly GCA_039655065.1). Classification (NCBI taxonomy): domain Eukaryota; kingdom Metazoa; phylum Chordata; class Mammalia; order Chiroptera; family Phyllostomidae; genus Glossophaga; species Glossophaga mutica. Next base: position 86,901,530 of record CM077311.1, read on the forward strand.
CAGTGTAAAAGTTAAAAGAGTTAAAAAAGAAACAAAGCCACACCAAAACAAAGAAAACCTAAATTGGTATTTTTAAAAGTCAGGAAAAAATAAATATTAAAAAGCTGAAATTCAAAATGTGAAATGGAACTCATGTGGCTTTAACTCATGTCACTTTCTGGGGACAGTCCCTCCTCTATGTCCTGTCTGAAATGCAACTTCCTAGACATTTTGCATTACATCTGTTGTTTATTCCACTTTATCAGTTTACTATCTCAAATATATTTTCAGTTTATTTTTTAATCTTCATAGTAAGACATGTGAGTTACAGTTCTTATTTATCATTTTCCACTCATGTAATACCAGCACTGAATAACTAGGTACAAGTTATATATACATACACCCCCATATATATTTTTATTATATATGATGAATTAATAAATTATTGAATGTAATAAGCTGGTTTTTGACATATATGTATATGGTAACTACAAAAAGGAACAATTGGGTCTTTAGAGTATAGGAACATATTTAAATGACCAAAAATAAACCAAACATTTACAACCTGTTCAATAAAATTATGAGCTGTGAAGTTCTGATACATCATCAAAAGTAGTTTGCAGCTACTCTAAAATGGATTTTAAAAATGGATGAAAAGTTTTCAAGCCTGAATTGACCTTAGAGATGCAAATGGTTCATTCAGAGAATATAAATATTTCACAGTACTTATTTGCAAGGCAGCCTACATTTTCTCCATGTTGGGAAAGAGAAAGATATTAAAGTTTGGTTGCCTTTCCTCACCAGAGTTCCGAGATAAGATTAAGCTCTGAAATTCTAAATCAAAGATTCTCAAAGTGATGCCCCAGAGCAGCAGTGGCAGCATTATCTGGAAACTTGTAAGAAACGCAAATTCTCAGGCCCCACTGAAAACCAAATTATCATGAACTGTGGAGAGTTTGTCCCAACAGTAAATGTTGTAACAAGTCCTCTGGGTGACTTCATTGTTAAGGGGAAGTTTGTGAATGCCTTAAGGCATCCATTATTTGTTAATTTTTCTCCTACACATTGAGATAATATTAGGTAAATGTCATCTTTGGGGGAAATTAAGAAAAACAGTCATGTTTCCTGTTGCTTCTAAGATCTTTTTTCTGGAATAATTTGCCTTCTTTCTGGATACATAAATCCCCTTAGTGCTGGTGTGTTGGTGGTATATGATACTAGTTTCTGTTTGTCTAATACCATCCTTTTTCTGGTTTCAAAAACAACAAAAAGCAATATATATATGTATTTTATATATATATATATATATATATATATATTTATACATTTACATCATGGATTTTATTAAGAACAGTTGTGACAGCTAAAAACATAAGGCTTTTATTTGGATTATAAATAAGCAGTGTGCTGAAACAGCATGTTCTAGAACTTGATCATGAGAAGCCATTTGGCTCTCTAGTATGTGGTAAGTAAATGAAGCATTTTCCATGTCAGTAATGGTGTTTCCTTTATGCAGGGCAACTTGAAATAAAGCCAATAACTTGGGGCGATTTACTGCAGGAGCAATTTCAGATCACATGTATTCACTATTGAGCCATTCTCAATGAGGCCGAATGGTTTCCAACATTTATCGTGTGATGAGGGGTGGTAAGATTTGTTTAAGCACCTATGGGAAAAGGAGCAGACATGTTCTTAGAACAAGATTTGTGGATGAAGCATGTCCTGTTGCCACTAGTACTAAAAAAAAGTAAATTCCCCATCAATGGTTCTTACTATAATCTTAATATATTTATTGCAAATGTCAGAAGAATTATGCTCTGTATGTCAAGAAGGTAGTGATGACACATTTTGGGGAACTATAATATCATTATATAATGGTTAGGAAAGCAGAAACTGGAAATCTTCAGCCTGAATTCTAATTCTAGCTCTGATATTTACAAACACTGTGTTTTGGGGCATGCTATTTATTTAATCTCTATGTTGCAATTTTCTCATTCATCAAAAAGAAATTATATTAATAGTCCACACCTGTACCCCATAGGTTTATTATGGTTATTAAATGAGTGAAAAATATTATTTTAAATACCACCTGAACAGAATGTTATATAAGTAATAAATAGAACAAAATATGGACAAATTATGCAGATAATTTGCTTTAAAGAAGTATTTCTTACTTATATACCTTTTTACATAAGTAGGCCAAATATATTCTTTCTTCATCATCATTGTAATCTGGGTAGATTATCTTAACAATGAATCTTTATTTCTAAGTAGTCACAATAGCTGTGTTCATCAATTTCTGATGAATAGCAAAAATGCCATACTTCAAATAGTTTGTATTTCTTATCTCATTCATTAATTCATTGACTATACATTTCTTAAACAACTGTGTTGTGGATGACATTGTGCTAAAGAATATAGAAGATATAAATAGAATGAGGCCTAGTTGTTGATCTTAAGGCCCTCACAGCCAAACTGAGTTTCTAAGAGCTGTTTGTACCTAGAAGACATGTGTTATGTAACAGGCTTCTATTAATGATTAGCCTTATCTTTGATATATTTATAACTCACACTATCACCTAATTTAGCACTTTAGAATAGAAATTTTAAAAATTCTAACTTATTCCTGACTAGCACTATTAAATGTACAATTTATATTTAGTGTTATTCTAATTTTTCCTAAAGACACCAAGATGTGAAAAAAGTGTTGGGAGGGCAGACACCTCAAAGAAACACCTGTGCTCCCACTTAGATCGCCCCCACACTTCCTGCCTTCTATGAAAGGGAATTGAGGACAATTTCAAAGACCAGAGTAATTACTGTGACATTTTTGGCTACACCGTCCACATAGGTAAGGACGATTGTTCACATAACTGTCAACATAATATTTCTGGACTATTCAAGCTCTGTCCAGATTTCAGTTGACAGCAGTGTCCTAGCCTCAGGGCTGTTCGGTGACATTGAGTATCTCCATAGTGGGCTTATTCTCAGAGAGGAAAATATAAAAGAGAAAAATATTCCAGAGAAACTGTAAAATTAAAAAGGAGAAAAAATGATATAGGAAGAAAAATAGGCAACAATTTTTATAGTAGAAATTATCCTACTGTTTGGCTTTCACATTTGGAGGACGTGTGTTGGCAACCTACGTTTTCTTGTAAACCATGGAAATTGAACCCAGTGACTGTATGATGATGATCTTCATAAGTTCAGTGTATCACAAACAAGAGATTTGTTCTTCATACTTGGAGTGACCTTGAAAATCTGTTAGTCACCCAAGTTAGAGACATTGCATGCTAGTAGAAAACTGTCAGCTTACTCAGGTGATATGTCATTATTTAACATTTAGTTATTCAAGCTGAAAAACAATGTAGCAATTTAGGTTTCAATGACCTGCAGCTAAAGAAATTAATTTCTGGAACACCAATGTACCTGATACTTAGAAAATACGAACAAAGAAAACCAAGAATTTGTGGAAAGCTGACATTAGCAATGACATATCATTCACTTAGCAAGAGAGAAGGATATTCAGCATTTAGTTTGTACAGTGACTTTGCCTGAAGTGGGTGTTCTGAGAGACTGCTGATATCCAACAGAACAATGTGGCTTAGCTGCAATTCAGAGAAGTGTGCAACCATGTGGAGTCACGTAAGCTTTGGTTGCTTTCTTTCCTCCCATGTTTTCTTCCTTTTGTTCTTCCTCCTTCCTCCCTACCGCCTCCTCTCCTTATTTCCATCCCTTCCCCCCTCTTCTTTCTTATCTATCTATCTATCTATCTATCTATCTATCTATCAATCAATCAATCATGTCTATCTTTTTCTTTTTGGAAAAGAAACCCACTAGCCTGATAGTCATTGGGGACTGGTGTTATTACTGTTAAGCTCTCATTGACAGTGAAGGCAAATAGGCCCCTGCTCTGCCAATCTCATCAAGAGCTGAGAGCAAGAAAATCTTAGAGCAAATTTACCAACTTCATTTTAGTAAACAGGCGCTGAACAGTCATGCCATCTGCCATTACGTGCTTGGAAGCCTCAGCATTCTCAAGGCTCAGACACTGACCGGATCCTTGAGGAGAAGTTCCCACCATTGTTTTCACAATGATGTGAAGCTGAGCTCAGAAAACTTTTCCTGTAAAGGGCCAGAGAGTAAAAATGTTAGGTTTTTTGGGGCTATATGGTCACTGTCACAACTATTAAACTGTGCTGTTGAAGTTCCCAAAGCAGCCAAAGGACAATATATAAGCCAATGAGCTGTGTCCCAGTACAACTTTATTTATAAAACAGGCAGTGGGCTTTTGGCTTGAACTTTGATGAAAAGGCAACATCAGCCCATCTTCTGGTCACATGGGGCCACCTTCTCTGTGAAAAGAGATTACACAAAACAAAAGAATTTCATAAGGGCTCTGGGGCTTGTCTCCAGTCTTATAAATGCCTTATGTGAATTAATGAACTATCTTGTGTACATTTTCACCACAAAATCTGCCCTTATTCCATAGCTGCCCCTACAAAGTTGATTTCTGTTTAGGGCAATTCAGATGCTGCCTAATTACCTCCAGGCTGTACAGGAAAGTTAAGTTTATACATTGGTGCATCTGTGCTTCAAACTGTTCATATATAAGTACTACTTAGATAATATATCGGTCAGACTTTTGTTCGTTAGGGAAATTTCCTTTCATACATTATGTATTGGATACTCAATGTGAGAATGCATGTATTGATAAGAGCGGCACATGGGGATTTTATTTGAAGGAATAAAAATTCTGCTATATTTTGTCTTCAGGGAGGTTGTAACAGGAATTTCACTCAGTGCTTGAGACAGGAGCGTATCAATTTCTTCCTTTTCCCCAGTCTTTTACTCAGACTTAGCTCTCCTCTTTCTCTGATCCCACTACTTTATCCATTCTGTGTATCCCTTCCTCACAACTTTGTGTTAGTGGATATTTCGCTTCCCCCTTTGCCTTTCTACTAAGGTTGGCTCTGCCGTTGCCTCTTGCTTTTCCAGGTGTCCAGCTTCAGCTCCTGCTTTCAGATGCTTAGCACTCTATCTCATAGTTCCCATTCAAATTCTCCAGAGAGAGTTGAATTAACAAAATGTGACCTCCTGAAATAACTTTCTGCTCTTATTTTTTTATAAATTTTGGGCTTCTCTAAAGGGTATATTAATGTCTTCTTTCTATATTAAGTATACATTAACATCATTTGCATTAATATACCAAACTACAGTTATATGGATGAATAAGTGAGTGAATGAATGAATGAAGAGTTGAAGCTATGAAAATTTTCCCAGGAGAGAGTGGACCATTTTTAATTTAACGTTATTTGGGAGTAAAACATAAGACAACACAGTTTTTCTTATTAAATGCCAGGATTGCGCTTGGTGTATTTTCCCATTCCCTTATTTACTAGCCACAAATTTGTGTAAAGGCAATATTATCCAGAATTTTTCAGTTGAAGAAATTGAAGCTAAAAGTGTATATATTTTAAAATGTCTGTCACCAGTTAATTGTAGAGCTAGAACTTTTAGCCATGTCTGTGCTATTCTTAAACTTTCTGCTACACCTTGTTACCTCAGAAACCAGCACGGTAGCAGAAACAGGGATTTATGGAGGGAGCTTCAAAGAGGCATTGCCCTGGAATATAGGGCTTTATCAGCAAGACAAGAAGTTGGGATAGAAAATGACAATTGTCACGACTCCTTTCAACTTTCCATGTGGGTGCCTCCACCTGTCTTCCCTGACAGTAGGTGATCACAGCTGGCTTTTCACTGTCAGACAGATGGAGGTAGATGGTATGGATTTATTCCCAAAACCTGAGGCAACACTGTGTGGCATTTGATAGGTTTTTGCGTTTTACATACTCTTGCAAGTCTCACCCTTAACCCTATACCCTCAAGCTGCCCTGTGGATTGCCACGTTCTGCTTAGACTTCTCTCTAGGGCTCTGATTTCTTAAACTGACTTATGAAACCCCCGTTCGTCCTATGTATTTCCGTTTGGAGCAGGGATGGGAGGAAGGCTTGTTTCCCACTTCTGAGAATCTAGTACTACTCAACACTACTGTAATTGCTTCTAAGGAAGGATTGATTGCATGCTCTCAGGAGACATTTACCATATAAAACAAGAGTTGGTCAATTGAAATAACAAACCGCTGGGAACACTAGAGACTTTTTTGCAGGGGGTGTGCCCTGTGTCGCCTGACCTCCCTGACCTGCCAGTGGGAGAGAACACAGGTTACTAGATTGCAACTGTACTTTGTGGGAAGTTGACCATTCCTCGGTTTTAGAGTGTGAAATATCATGAAGAATAGGCAGTGGCCTGTTAGGAACAAATATAGTTATATTTAAGATTGAAAAACATGAATAATAACCAGGTTTGGAAAATGGAGTAGAGAACATTTGTAAAAGGAAAATTTGCCATTAGTGCACTTTGTAAGAACTCCCCTTGTGAGGGATTACCTGTTCTCCCTAGATAACAGATTTGCTCGCATTCTTCATTACAGGAATTCTAGCTCTATGTGCTGCTTTTTCAACTGTCTAAATCCTTTTATCTCTATAGCACATGTGGCCTCCCACCCTGAAACTGGTAAACACCACTCTGATCTAACTTAATACCTACATCAGAGTTTTAAATATTGTATCACTAAGTCCATGTACAACTATGCTAATGTATGAAGTAGCTCAGCAGTGCTCAAACACATTGCAGTTGCCAACGCCATAAAATCCCATTTTCTTCTGTCTAAAAGTGTTTGATATTGAATTTGCTTTCCCCTGGATTGTAATTAACAACATTCTGAACTGCTTACAAGATTCAGTTGACTGGCAGTATTAATCACACATTCACACAGAAATTGGCTACTGCATTTGATTTTCTTTCTTATGCATTCTTGGCATCTAATCACTGATTAAAACTAAGGAAATGACTCTTTTTACCTTGTTCCATGGGCATTTATTTTCTTTGTATGTTTGGTCTGTAAAGATTCCTCTGCTCCTTTCTATGGCTCTTGCTTCTAAATTTCTATGGACATGGAACAAAACCAAAAACAGTATTTCTTGTCAAGAAGAACAGTTTATTCCAGATAATTAAATTCAGGAATGTTCAAAGAAAACACAGCAAGGAACATAAATTAAATCCTACCAAGGGATATAGGTCATTCCCCCTGAATGGATTCTGACAAAACAATTTTGTGGGAAGCTTTGAAAAATTATTAATAGTTTTAAAACTTTTGAAAACTAGCATGTTTTATAGAAGAAAGCAACAAGGTAGACAGTTCTGTGTTTTAAAATGTACTCCAGACACTCACAGATGTCTCATCCTTATATTTGATAATATTCTTGGGCTTGTTCTCTAAAATTTCTGCATATATACTCTTATGAATACTATGGTAGATTTTTTTTTGTGTGTGTGTACCAAAATGCCTTTTGGAGAAGCAAAGAATAAAACGTAAACATCAAAATACAATGCGTTTAGAAAAACAGTGGGAATCTCCCCAATGATGGTAGGACCTTTCTGTTATCCATAAACACTTGAGAATTATATGGAATTGTTTTGTGATGTAGCCCAGAGTCAGACTCTGTGGTCCAGTGAGAGAGAGGCACTTACCTTATCCACTGATTCTGTGTTCTTGCTTAGAGCTGGAACATGATAGAAAATAAACGTTTGCTAAGTAAATCAATGAGCAAAAATTATTTAAGCTAGAATTCCTAAATTATTTGCATAGCAAAAGTGCTGCTTGCACTTGGAAATGAACTAATAAAATTAAAAATTAGAAATTGAAGCATAATAAAAATGATTTAGAGAAGCAGGTGTTGGGGGTTTGAGTCTTGTGTCTGGTAGTCCCTGGCCATGGGACCTTGTCAATTAGCCTTTCCTCATCTGTAAACTGAAGTAAAGAATGATACCTATATCACAAGGTAGTTATGATGCTTGACAAGTAACTGGTAGAGGGTAAGTTCCCCTATTAGAGTTTGTGGTTATTATTATTGTTATTCCATGATTCTGGACTCTGTGTAAGTATTAAGGAATCATGAAAATATACCAACATCTTGATTTTTCTAGAAGCCAAATGGCAATGTCAAAATATTTAGCTGTGATTCTAGAAGTAAAGGAAAAATGCATCTTGCAGCAGGAGATCTGGTTATGATAAGTTTGCCTATTTCTCTCTACCTAGCCACGTGGCCTGCCAGTGGCCCACCCACTTCCATCGGTATTCCTTCCTGATATACCTGATGCACACACACACAGAGTTAGGATCGAGCCATTCTGGCATGCATAGATGGACACATTATGACCCCACATATACTGAGCCACTTGTAGTTATCAGCCTTCTGTGCTTCCTTGTGTTTATATGCATTATGATTTGGTAGTGTTTGTGCATGAAACATCAGTGCTTACTGATTTTCAAGCTACAGCTCTTAGGTTATGCACTTTGTCCTTGATCATATCAGCCTGAGACAGATTTTATACTTTGTATGTAGCTACGATTATCTCTTTGATTTATCTCATAATTATCTCTTTGTAGGCTGTAGAGCACATGAGAACAGAGACGTATTTTGATGTATTTTTTGTCCTAGTGACCAGAGTGTCTAAAAGGTATTAAATGAACAGTTGTTAATGACCTCCCACCTTCCTCCCTTAATTTGCTTTCATTTATGATGATTAAATTTTTTCTATTTTTACACAGCATTTAGTTTATATTTTGAATAGTATTATATATTTCATTGACTACATGCTAATGTTTATATTACAATGCTAATAAGTGTTTAACATTTATAAAATGTATAAATTTTTCTAAAATTTACATTTGATAGGATAAGCATTCTCACATTTACACTATATTCAATATCTAGTTTCATAGAATTTTTTAAAATTATGAATTTTGAACACTAAGAAAATGCTGTTATAAATAGCAAAATAATGTGAAATAAATATGGGACTGCTCATACTGTTTTATTTTGCTCTAAAATTAAACCATAAATAAAATTTTTCATTAATTAATTTGAGAAGTGTTCTGGATTATAAGCACTCTTATAGTATCTAGAGGTACTTCATCTTAATTTATTCTTTGGTTTTCATTTTAAATTGAGGATCGTGTTGTCATAATGAATACATATTTGCAACCTGGGCATAATATACATTATTTTGGTATGATATATTGTAAAGATTTTTAGAATATATTTTTCCTTGGTTCCAGATTATTCATCTTGATTTCCTGTGCTGAAAATGTAATGGGCTCATTTGTAGGCTTAAATCCAAGCTATAAGATATATTTATAGTCAGAAAGGGGAAATGAAATATTTGGGAAATTTAGAAGCCTTAAGATTATTGGAACAAATCACACAGAATCAGAACATTAAACATTTAAAATATCTCCCCCCTAAAAAGACTTGGTTTCCTATGTGGAAATAGAGAAGTTTTCCATTAAATGTTGTTTTCTTATTTTATATAAGCATTCTTTCGTAGGGGGGCTCCACCTGCAGCCCCCTCCCTCCACCACCCCAGTGACCACGGATGAGAATAAGTCTACCAAGACATGATCTGCTTGGTGAGGAAAGGTGGCTGATCTCTCAAAGCAGAAGGGCTAAGAGCTTTTTCCTCAATGGGCTTTTATTGGGTTGGTTTTGCACAGAAATACAGGTAAAGCTCATTGATCATTATTGGGCAGCAAGGATCAAACAATAGATAACATACGAAGAACTCTGAGGGTCTATTTTGAGTCAGGGTCAGATAGCTAAAGAGCTATAAAACTTTGAAGAACAAACTTACTTCTTGCTTGGACCCTTATCATTTAATTGAGAGCATTCTAAACAAAGCAGGTTTCGCAGGATTTGACATACTCTTTCTTAGGCCGGATCACCCTAGGGAACTCACCCTTTCCAGTACAGGGCTACACCCACCACCAGCATTGTTTCAGGCTTAAATCAGGCGGGGAAGTAAGGCAGCCAAGAGATTAGGAGATTCTTGCAGACCGAATGAGGACTCAGGCTACATCAAAGCCAAGGGGTGAGGGTCCATCGCCCCTTTTGCTATAGCCCCCCAAGTCTTTCCCTGGGGCTTCCCTGTGATCGTGCCTGTCTTAGGTCATTCCCCCTTGGGGAATCTTACCCGTCACTGGCTAACCGATCAAGCATTGGGGGCCAGTTATGGATGAAGTAAAAGGAGCAGAAGCGGCACCCCTGCCAAGGAGATAAACTTTATCTCCTTAGTGGCTTATGATCTGAAGGTCGCTCACTCAGCTTTAGACATGGTGGGGTTACAGCTTCTGAAACCAGGCAGGGCAGTTCCCAACATTCTTTTATGGGCATAATATAGTATAGGATAACAGTATAAGGTTTTTTCGTTGGTTTGTTTTGTTTTTTTTCCTGTTTAAGACCAGCTTTACAGGCCTTTATGCTTTGTAGGTCCTATCGTTTCAGTCATAACTACTCTGCTCTGCTGTGATGATTGCCAAAATGACAGACAATATGTAAAAGGATGGATGTTCTAATAACACTTTATTTATGGAAACAGGTGGTGGGCCTGGCCCATGGGTCATAGATTCAGACTGGTGATATAGTTTAATATTTAAGCCTGTGGTCTCTGAGCCACATTTGTGGGGTTCAAATCCCACCTCCACTTCTAAGTAGCTGCACACTCTTTAACAGATTACTCAATCTGTCTCTGCTTTACTTTTCTCATTTGTAAAATAGGATTGATATTAAAAGCACTTACCTCTTAGAGATAAGGAAAGTGTTTACCATACTTCCTGGCACAGGGCAAGTGAGAGGTAACTTCAGGCCACTATTTTCTTAATTTCTTTAAGTCTGTTAAGCATTCTTGTAGTTACAGCGAAGATTCCTGATATTTAAAAGTCCTTATTTTATTTATTAAGCAAAGTATTTTCATGTCTTTCTCTCATACGAATGAATTTTAAGTTTAATATATCAATGTAAAAGGAGCCAGGACACATTCCATATATTCCAAGGATTTTTACCTCAATTTGCTGAGTTTTTCAGAGACAATTAAGGAATATCCCAGTGGCACTGTCCTTTTCGCACAATTTATTTTATTTATGTGTTTAATCTGTTGTGAATCAGGGAGCATAAAATGTTCTCTGAAAAATAAAAGGCTCACCAAAGTGTTATAAATGCATTCTTTCAGGGTCCTAGGACGTCACATGGAAAAATGAGTGGTGCTTCGGTAATAAATGTGACAGTGGGGTCTGAAACAGATAGGGTGTCTCACACAGATAGTTCCTTTGCACTCAGACAGTGCTTACTCACTCTGTCTCGTGATCAAATCACACATTAAGTATTTCTACATGGGGGAGCTTCCCCTTTGTGAAACTTGCTGGCTTAACAATTATATTAGTACTTCTTCCCATAATAAGGAAAGATGTGTAAATGAGACTGTCATAACATTTAACACATTAAAAATGGATTTCCATTACTATTTTTTCGCTCATAGAATTAGCAGAACCTCAGCCATTGAAACACAGCAAGCCATAACAGTTAAATTTAGGGAAATTCTAAGGTATTGTATGAGAGGGTTTGAGGATACATAATTACAAAATACAGAAATTCTATGAAATTTATTCTGGTGTACTTATAAAAAGATTACCAATAAGTAGAGCAACAACTTATTCTGGAGGTTTCAATGAAAAAATGTAATTGTTTTAGAAAGGTTAAAAATCAGGGTCTTTTTCCCTTTTATATTTCACCTGAATATACATATTTAGCTGATTGTTTTATTCTTTGAAAATAAATAGGCTCTTTCATCTTGGGGACTTTTGGCTCAGTCTCTCCTTCCCTGAAGAAAATAAGGGCCAACATACTCTACTTCTGAGTGCGTTTGTGACTGTGTCCTATCAGGGTGAAATTTGAGACCAAGTAGGCACCCTTTGTCTCTTACTAGCTTGCAGAAAAAAGGTTCTGGTGGTAGGGGTGGTTTTTCCGGCATCAGGATTTATCCGAATAGAGGCCAGTGGGTCAAGGTTGGGAAGTTGGGTAAGAAGGTTTAGAGGCAGGGTAATTGGTAGGGATTAAGGGTTGAATGAAAATTCTAGGAAGAGGCACAAATTCAATGGATAAGGAGGAGAATCCCAGAAAGAACGAGTAGAGCACAGATTAACATTTGTCTACCGAGCCAAGATACTGATCACTCCTCAGAATTTGTGCTGAGAATTCTCTGCAAGGTCAAGTAGCTGTGTACTAAGGCAAAAGCTATCAGTCAGCATCAGACACCCAGGAGGACTGATGTTGTAAGGATTTACCTAATGGATTGCAGGTTAAATCCTGCAAACAAAGGGCAGTTTGGAGGTTCTGTATCTGTGCATACAAAGACATGCTGTTATGAAAGACGGCTAGGCAATATTTGGAGATCTTACAACGGAGTGCATGATGCGGGGGCTTTCTAGTTATTCCTTGCTGTGTAACAACCCCCCTTAACGCTCAGGGGTGTAAAACCAATGTGTTATTATCTCTCATGGATCTGCGCTGTGGCTATGCTCATATCTATATTTATTACTTTGAATCTCAAAAGTGATTTCAGTAAACAGGTGATAGGTTTTGAGTCATTTGAAAGTTCAGAATGGCTCTCTCACATGTAGGCAATGATTCCAGATGCCATGTGGCATGAGCTTCTCTCATAGTTGCTGAATGAAAGGCTGTTTGTAAGCAAGATACATGAGTTCTTGAAATCCACTCTGCCACATTCTATTGGCCAACCAAGTCATGAAAGCCACACTGTTTCCAAAGGTAGGAGGATGAGGCTTCTGTCTGTTGTGAGTAGCAGGATGAATGCATAGTGAGGGGAGCAATTGATGACCATCTTCAGGGATGATCCACTCCTGTAGTACAGACGATTCCAATTCTTCATCTCAAATTTCATGTTATATCAGTTTAATACAAGATATTATGACATCACTAGAATGCATTCCCAGTTATAATAAAATAGGTACTGATTTTAAGTGCTGATTGTGAACTAGAAACTAGACTAATACTTTAGATGTATTGTCTAATTTAATCTTTACACAGCTTGAGGACATTATTATTAATCTCAATTTCTATAAAAGAAACTTAAGGGCAATTGAAATGTCAGAGTGAGTGAAAGATAGAGGATTTTAATCTTATCAGAAACCTTACTCTTTATGTTCTATTATATCTTTCTTTGTGTTTTCTTCATCTTCAAAGTTTGTAACTCACTGATTGAAATAGTTAAGCTAGGATTTGAAAATTTATACCAAGATAAGTTCTTAAATCTTCACAATTATTATTTCTGGAATTTTAATAAATTTTCATCATAATTTATTCAAAATTTGAAAAACATGAATGACATCACTGATAAAACACTGTTGGCTTTGGAAGAATCCACTTTTGGTAAATTGTTAAAAATGACATTTTAAATGGTGTATCAGTCATGAAGTAAACTTAAGTTCTTTTTTTTTTTTTTTTTTTTAAATTTTTTTTTCTTTTAGATTTTATTTATTTATCTTCAGAGGGGAAGGGAAGGAGAGAGGGAGAGAAACATCAATGTGCGGTTGCCTCTTGTATGTCCCCTGCCGGGAACTGGCCTGGCAACCCAGGTATGTGCCCTGACCGGGAATCGAACCGCGATCCTTCGGTTCGCAGGCCCGCGCTCAATCACTGAGCTACACCAGCCAGGGCTTAAGTTCTTAATATAATAAAATATGGTTGTAGATACCATAGAGTTAAACAAGTATAATCAAGTGGGACTCTGCCAGCTGAAAAAAAAAGACTAAGACAGAATCGCGGTAAGGGGCCTTCTTGTTCCGTGCAGCGCGAGGCCTGTGTCGTCACTTCGTAGGGGACCTCGTTGCGAAGACACAGTAGTGATACAGGGCCCATGTGTCTAGTCAGCAATATCATAGCTGAATTTATTTATTTATTCATCTTGTTTCTGGGACTAAGGTTTCTAGGTTTCCAAAGTCATACGCAAGGGAGTTCTGTGAATTTGTAAAGAAGTCTTAGGAATCTTATACCACATGGATTTTTTGCAAAGCTATAATTGGTTAAAGTATATTTCATGTGTGAGCTGGCTCATGTGACTAAATTATTATTATTTTAATGTCATTTGAATGTTATAGACAGACATTAATTAACTATCTAAGTGTAAGATACACATTTAAATATACATTTCAGTATATGTGCATGAATATATATTATGTGTGTATTCCAAATGGTTGACTACATACAAAGGTCCTTTACAAAATCCCAGATTTTCTTCTTTTTTTCCTTAAATTTTATTTTATTTTCAGAGAGAGGAAAAGGAAAAAGGGAGAAAAACTTCAATCAGTTGCCTCTCACACACCCCCAACTGGGAACCTGGCCTGCAACCCAGGCATGTACCCTGATTGGGAACCGAACTGGCAACCCTTTGGTTCGCAGGCCGGCACTCAATCCACTGAGCCACACCAGCCAGAGCTAGAATCCCAGATTTTCTGCTATCTGACTTCAGATAGGGAAAGAAGTACTATGGAAATATTATCACCCAAACTATTTTGATAGAGATTGATCATAAAATTTTCTACCACACCTAGAAATGGACTGTCATACTTTTAGGATATCAGTATGCTGTATCAGAAATACCCGCCGTTGATAATCCTCACCACAACACTTACTGTATTCTTGCTGTGTACCTCCAAGGGTATAATCTTCTGTATCTAATTTTGTACTCGTGGAATACTTTCCCTTTGCTTAAAAGCACTTTATACTAGTTGTGTAATATAAATTATAGAATGCTTATGGAATGTGAGGGGAGACCCCCCCCCAGCAAAAAAAAAAGAAAAACAATTAACTTCTTGAGGGCAGGCGCCTTGTAGTCCAGCCTTCTCCTGCAACTTGAGTGTTCTAGCAACACATCTGTATCAGTGTACCAGCTGATGTTATTGTGAGAAGCTGCGTGCTGCTTCAGTGAATGTTTTTTTCAAGATTCTTTCAACACGTTTGCCCATTTCATGATGGGTGATTTATGAGCATACCTCAGGGAGGTGGCCACATGGGAGGTGACTGTTCAGCAGTTTTTGACCAAATAAATGGCATGACCCCTGGAGCCCCACCTTCCCTATTCACCTGATCTCTTTCGAGTCCCTCTATTCACTGAGGGACTCTTTTTGTTTCTTTGCTTCCCTGATGAACAAAGTCTTCAAAGGGAAATGTTTTGCTGGTGTGGAAGAAGAAAGAAAACCCGCAGAAGCACTAAAAGTCATCAGAATTGACAAGTTCAAAAACTGTTTTGAGCAGCGGAAAAAAAGTCTCAGTAGATGTATTACATCAAATAGAGAGTAATTTGAAGGTGACTGAAATTTAAACATGTAAGAATGAATAGACAATTTTGTGTGAGTGTGTTTCAGTTGTGTTTTTTTTTAATTTTTTTATTTTAATTGTTGATCTTGTAAGAATAGACAATTTTTTAATAAATAAGCTCCTGGGTTTTTTTGGCTCCCTCATGTTGGACAAAATGGTGTCCAGTAGACATCAATATTACCTCTATTGATTATTATTTTGAAGTGTCATGTGTAGCTAGCAACATCTTTTGAAATATATATTTCAGTAAATTTTTATTGCCTATACAGTTCTTTATAGCCACTTGAACAGTTTCAGTGGCTTAATAATGGCTAACAAAATGCCTGAGCATTACCCTTTGTACGTTCATCTCTAGGTGTTGCGGAGTGATTGGGCATAAGATCCTTTTCCGATTGATTACATATCAAAATCTATGCAGATGCTTAAGTCGTCCCTGACCTATTTTCTAACCCATATTATTCCCTCAGGCAAGTGCAGATGTAACAGTGAATAAATTAATTCAGCAGTTGATCTTTGGATATAAACTTGTCCTCGGATCTATTTCATCTGGCCACAGCCTGGTTATAACCAGTTTTTTGCACAAGAAATTTGTTTCTCTATTCTGGGCATGGTGTGTTTTCCCCAGTGAACACCTTCCTAAGCTTATGTTCTGTATTTATAAGAAAACAGATACTTAGCCATTTTTGTACGAGTTATTTGTTATAGCAAAATATTATAAACACCACAGAAGCACATGCACATGAAGAGATGACTACATGATGATACATCTGCACAGAAGGATATTTGCCATTAAATAGTTTGACAAAATATTAATACAGTTGTAAAGTATTCTTGATAAAATGTTTCACAAAAATGTTAGGAGTAAAATAGAATGTACAACGCTATCTCACTATAATAAACCATCTGTGAGGAAAATCTGTTATCGTTAGCAACCCATTGCTGTACGATATTTTGATTCATTTGTCTTTTTGTATTTCCCAGTAACTGATCAGTGGTAATCAGAAAGGTGGTTTTCCCCCCTCAGAGACATTTGGGAATATTTGGTGACATTTCTACTTGTCACACCTTGAAGGAAGTCCCTACTGGTTTCTCATTGCTAGGGGCAGGGAGACTGCTAAACAGCCTGCAGTGACAGGACGGCCACACTCTCCCAACATGACAAAAAATTATTTGGCCTAAATATTAATAATGCTAAGGTTGAAAAACCATGCTCTGCATTGTATATGCATTTTACTTAAGATTAGGAAAAACAAAGTATTAAAACCGTAAGGAAAATGTTTAAGTGATAGGATACCAAATTTTGTTATATAGATAACCTTTAAAAAAAGAACATGTATTTTGCTGAATATTAGAAATAGGTGAAAGCATACTGTTAAGTTCTTGTTGCTTCTGGAATTCACTGATGTGAGCTTTGGAATAAGAGTGACAAGAATTCAGCTTTGCCTGTTGGGACACTCAGGTTTCATTTCAATCATCGAAACCTGCATTTCTCCAATGGAGGGCATTGTTTGCAGTTGTTCTTAAATACCTAGTTAGCTTATTTTGGATCTAAATTAAAGCTTGAGACAAACCAATATTCACACAAAGCTTTTGAGAGCCCCCCCCCCCAAAAAAAAAAAAAACTGTGCCTGAATGAACACTTACATGAAATACTTTTATTTCACATCCTGGCAAAACTCCTAAAATTTAATGAGGTGAAACCATTTTCAGGAAATAAAAAAGTCCAGTGATAAAAAAACACAAAGAAAATCATCTGAAAATAGCTGATAGGCTAACTACCAGTATTTTGCATTTTTATGCTAAGTACCAGTATTTTGCTTTTTTGTATCACATCCCCATATTGGCTAAACTTTGAGATTGCCCTTGACGTAGCCAAAAGACCCTGACTCATGTTTTATATTATGATTATAGATTATAGATCTTATAAGTATGGTCCAAAAAAGAACCCAACAGGATCATGTTATTCTGACAGAAGTTATATGTGGTTGAGGTTAAATTTTGCCATAACATTACACACACACACACACACACACACACACACTCAATTTCTAATCTGCAAAGATGTTGCATATTTCAAACACTGTGTTGTGTCAAACATGTTGCTTTCATGTTATCAGTGGTGTTGATTTCAGTTTTACACCTATTTCCTCTTCTAGATCCCTGCCTTATTGACACAGATTGTGTCACTGTTGCAATAAAAACATACCCACTTCTTCTTAGATGATGCCACTGGTGGCTGTACCACTGCAGAATAGTCTTAGGTGACAGTAGAAACACTTGGCTTGTTGCAGTAACTGCTACAATCTGCAACAAACAGGACAGGCTATATGTAGGCTTTAAAAATACCACCTGGATCCAACATTTGGACATCACTTTCACAAATGTTATGAACACTCTATGGCTTCTTCTAAAAAACTAAAGGACCTTAGCAGTGATGAGAACTTGTCCAATGGTGATGAGGCCCAAAGATACTGACAGATGAGCATGGCCCTTGTGAGTAGCTGGTATGCATTAGCATCCCTTTTATGCTAGATGTTGTGCTGGTGTTTTATATATTTTTTATAGCTAACTCCTGCAGCAACCTTACCAGGCAGGTATTATTTTCCAACTTTATTCACATGGTTCTGAGGTTTAGATCATCACCTTTTCTAAAGTCACGCAGCTAGTAAGTGGTAAAGCCAGCCTTAAAATATATTTTCTTGTTTCCAAATCTATCACTCATGTGCTCATTGTCCAACTTTTCATCGTGCTTCAGGAGAAGCTCCAGTCCTCGTTCCTGCATGGAATGATCTCCAAACAGTGAAATTCACTGTAATTAGAAAAAAGAAAAGATAGGAAGTGAGTGTGTCATGATCCTCAGCTACAAGTTTAGAAACTTTGAGTGGAGTAATTTAATTCGAAAGCTTAGTTTTCTAAGAATTCTATTATGCTAAAATTATTTTAAAAAGAGATTTTAAAAAGGGACTAAACAATCAATATTTAATTAGCCAGTGGTGTTATTATTCCTTAATTTAATCCTAGACAATTTTGCAGAACAGAACTATCAGAGTGGTCTGCCATAACATGCCCCTTTCTTATACAACACTGTTGTAACATGTATAATAAGACAGACAAGTGTCTGCTGTGGATTTTCCTTCTTTCTTTCTTTTTTTTCCTTCTCTTTCATTTGAAGTCAGATGGGAGTGCAGAAGATGGTGCTGAATGATTAATCACAATAATGAACAATTTTTGTAGTAATTGAAAATTCTTGAATAAATACATTAGAGAAATATATTTATGTCTGTAATTAAAATATATGCCACGTTTTCCTCTCTGTACATTGAAAGGTGTTAGCAAAATTTAGGAAGAAGATTGAAACAATCTCTCCTTGGCCTTTCTGCATTTCCTGTGTTCTGCAGTTTTCCAATGAATTGACTTTGTGGGTCCAAGAGTATTGAGCTAGGACATCTTTCATCAATGAGCTTCACGATGTGCTACTTTTACTTACTAGAGTGAAAATAGCTTATTAATTTAAACAATGAAATCTGTTCTATTTTACATAAAAGGTAATATGTATGAGGTACTTGTACAAGAATTTTAGGGTGTAAAAACAGTCAATAAAATAGTCCATTTGACTTTATTCTTTTAAAAATTTTTTCACTATACTTTGCCCCACTTTTATGTTGTATGGTCATATTTACAAATTACATACTAAATCCATAGTAATGTTTCTTTTCCATATCAAAGATTTAAACTTTAGGCGAGATTGAATTGGGTATACATTGCTTTAAGCTTCAAATTGCATTTTGATGAACTCCTTAGATAATCAATTAATAAGTGACTGATTTGCATAAAGTATATTTATACTGTATGGGCTAGTTGAAAATCACTTGGTATTTTCCCTACTATATTAATGGTTCTATTTACTATTATACTACTGGAAAATGAAGTTGTATAATTGGAAATTGGCAAGACACTTTTATAGCTTATTAGCTCAGGGTAATTATCTGCATGTTATATTGCACATTGAATTGCAGTTTAAAGTATTGCATTATAATATTTAGGTAAAGTGGCAATGTCAAATAGTTAAATTGTTAGAGTAACCATTGACTTGCGCTCAAAATGAACACACTTATTGAAAAAGACATTTCTATAACATGCAAACAATGTGTTCTCTTTTGATAACTGTTGTTTTTCTCTTGTTCCTTTTTTTATTTTTTATTTATTTTTTTATAATTTGCTGCTTGCCATTGCAGGAAGTAGAGGTTTGTATTCAGCTTCTGTATTTCATATTTTAGATTTTATATGAATCTTTACATTTTACTTACTCATATGCACTCAATCCACATTATTTTCTCCCTTAGGATGATTATTTCCGCACTTGGAGTCCAGGAAAGGCCTTTGATCAGGGTAAGGATCTAAATATTGAAAAATAAAAAATTTTATATGTTTATAATCACTGTTTTGGACATGATATTAATTGTCTTGTTATTTAAAACACTGAATAGGACAGTTTAGATGAATGGAAAATTTTTATGCAATAATTGCTTTCATTTCAGAATAATGTAGTTAGAAATACAGTTAATTAGGTAACATGGTTGTGTCAAGATACCTCATTAGATACACAACTTAGGTTACTTAGGTTACTGATACCATTCCTGTTTCTCTTAGTTGAAACAAGTCACTTTGTCCAGTTTTTGAATATGTTCAAGTACATTCACTTGGAAATAAGTTATGTAAAATTTCAAAACATATGGCTTTGGTGTCTCTTTTTCAGTTAATAAAAACTCTTATTTAAAATAGACCTGACTGGTGATTAGACTCAACTGAGGTTGTAAAAAGGTCAAAATGAAGTCTTACATATAATTAGCCCCCCCCCCCCCCCCCCCGCCCCCAATCTGCAACCTGTGTATACAGTTTGTAGTTCTGGTTTGCTTTCTTGAGAAGAAAAAGCAGGAAATGTGCATGAGAAAAGAAGTACTTGATTTGCACAATGAGAATGAAAACATCAAACTCAATGCTAATGAATAATTAAACAGATATTTACTGAATTGCAACAGTGTGGTAATTGGTGGGGGGAGGAGGGTGGGGGGAGGTGCAAGAAAGTGTAGGGGAATAAACAGTAATAAAAAAAAACAACACTTAAGAAAATAATAGAACCAGAAACTCTTCAAAGTTTGAGACGAAAGAAATTTCTTCTTTCCATAGGCTATAGTAACCTTACAAAAGATTTCTCCATGAAGTAGCATCACTTAAAATAGTGATCATTGCCCTGGCTGATGTGGCTCAGTGGATCGAGCACCAGCCTGTGAACCAAAGGGTTGCCAGTTCAATTTCCAGGCAGGGTATATGCCTGGGTTGAGGGCCAGGCCCCCAGTGGGGGCTGCGTGAGAGGCAACCACACATTGATGTTTCTCTTCCTCTTTTTCTCCCTCCTTTACCCACTGTCTAAAAATAAATAAATAAATAAAATCTTTAAAAAAAATAGTAATTATATTAAAGAAATTTTCAATGAATGCTACAAAAGCCAACTTCTCTGAGAGGGAACCACCCCAGTTGCATGTGGACAGGGAATGTTGTCAACATTGACTTTAACCTGCAGTCTGAAACAGTCATTCATATCCAGTCCCCTTTTTAATATTAGTTTATTTCTCCCGTGCTTCATGTGATTTTGCTATTACTTTCCAGCGTGCTTGTGGTGTCTGCATTTTAAAATTCTAAAAAGAAATAAATTCTAAAAAGAAATAATTTTGATTGGCTACTAATAAGTCAAGTGAAATGCACTAAAAGACATACAATGAAAAAACAGTGACGTGTACTGAGATATATTTGCAAGCTTTCTTGGGAAATGAATTTTATGATGGAATCATAAACCTTGAAAAATTGGAGTTATGTATGAAATGGATATTAACACTTAAATTTGACATACTTAGTGCATCCAATTACAATAAAGATGCTTTATTTTTTTTATTTCTGTGTGTGTGACAATGTATTGAATTGTGATTTATTTCTCACTAAAAAATAAAAATAAGAAAGATGGCTATAGGGATGCTTTTAAACCTTACTGCACTTTAAAACTGATGTACTTTCATTTCAAAGAGGCTCTCAACCTAGTAACTTATCAAAAAACATCATCTTCACGAGGCAAAGAGAAAGCTCATTAGATGATAATAGCTGGTATTTATAAAGAGTGTACGATATTGAGTCAGTATTCTAAGTATTGAATATATTCATTTAATCTTGAGGAGAACCCTGCCAGGCTGCTGTGGAAGGTGAGGCACTGAAGCAGGTAAAGCTCCTGCCCAAGATCAAGCTCCTCCAATGTGACTGTCAGGATTTGGGTCCAGGCAGGCTGATCCCGGACCCCATTTCCTTGCTAGTATGTGGTGCTGTTCCTCACTTGATAGCTCTATAATAAAATAATGGCATGCTAACAGAATTTTTAAGTGTATGCTTTAAAAATAACTATTTACTTGAATGAACATTAGAAATAGAGCTTGAAGCTTTGTTTCTATGTTTTAGACAATTTTGTAGGCTATCAGACCTTGAGTTTTGACTGCTGGAACATGTGTGGTTGGTAAACACATATAGGAAAGTATTACATAGTAAAAAAAAATTAGCCTGAGATACCTGTATTTATGTTTTGTTTGTTTGTTGCTTTGAGTACAATAAACCAACCCATTGGTAGAGTAGACCCAGAGTAAGGAAAATCATTTTTCCTTCTAGTTCTGAATGGGATAGAGTGCATGATATGGATAGAATAGACCTGAAATAAGTTAACTTGTAATATGTGTTTTGTTCTTCCTGATAATAGAATCTTCTGTCAAGTATTATTTTCAAAATCTGACTGAGCTGTTGAATATAAAATAATTTAGAAAACTTTTTAATGCATGTTTATAATTTTAATATGTTACGTTTTTATTGGTTTATTAACTGCCATAGCATGTCAGTATAAGTTTATTTTTCACAGTTTCTTTTTGGGAAGTTTGCATATTTCATGAAAGGAGTGACAAAAAATTGCCTTAGCATTATATTTTTTTATATTTCTACTTAGGTAATTTTAAACCATATTCATTATCACATTCACTTCCATTTCTATAGATTGCTCCTCAAAATGTGCAGAATTCAAAGTAGCACTAATGATAATGTTAATTAGTATTTCATAATATACATGGCATCATTTCTCTGCCCCAAATTCTGCTGTACATAAATACTTAAATATGGACACACCTACATATACAAACAAACATACATTTTTACACACAAACACCTATAAAATAGCTTCTAGGTATGATTGTTCATACACAGCTTATCTACCTTTTGGTTTAACTGTAACACATTTTTCATCTTATGTAAATTTCTTTTCATTAATCAGACATTTCCACTCCGTGTACCAAAAAAGTTAAGACTTTTGGTAAAATATAATGGTTTCAAGTGAATTTAAGTAAAACTATTTTGGTGATGGTAAATCTACTATAATATAAAAGAAAGCACATTGATGCCACAAATGAATTGCTTTGGTTATCTCCACTGGAAATGCCTACACCATTACTTCTCTTCATTAGCGTGACTAATCACGAGTTGACACAATAGAAATCGACTGAAGAATAGTTTTAATGAGGACATGCATCTTCTTGAATACAGCATAAAAATTCTTTGCTTACAATGACAAAGGAAAGAAGCTGAAGTGGTAGCATGATAAGTATTTTAATGAATGCTTTGGATATATATGCTGTAGCTTAAAAAAAAATTACTTCTTTTCACTTCACTGCCTTAACCCTACCGTGTTTTTGGATGACATGTCAATTTGGGTGTGTAAGTGGTAAGTCACTGAAGTTTTTAGCAGTAATTCCTGACAGTTGTTTAGAGACTCTACTTAAGCTGAAGTGCTATATCTACAAGGATCACCTTTTATTCAAAAGAGGTTTTTTGGGGAGGGAGGTTCTGCAGGATTTAGTATCTAGGTGCCCTGAAGTGAAAGAGTTGGAAGCAGAATGTGCTTTCTATATTTCCCTAACTGCTCTTTAAACCAGCCTGGTGTTTCTCCACTCGTCTTCAACGGCAGTGAACTATAATCAATGGACTAATAATAAAGAGGTGAAATTCAAATAGATCCAGAGATTTCAGGACAAACCAGTTGCATGTTATTGATGTGTTTCACCTTCTTGTGCAGATTTCTGGGGCAAGAAGTGCAGCTGTGGTCAAGAGCAGCACCCTTCTGTCATTTCACAGCTGTTTCTCCATGTGCTCACTTCCTAGGTCCAGAGCTCTCTGCAAAGGGCAGCCTGACTCCAACTGGCTCATTAGGTTGCATTTAATTTAGCAAAAGTTCCTAAAGAAGTGGTATGTGTTGGGGACCATTGCTTAATTCAAGGTGCTCAAAATTAGGCCAGGAAAGATACATATGTTAATGGCTAACCTTGCATCTAGATGAGTTATTCTTGTGAGAATTGGAGGGGTTGAGAAAAAAAGACTCGGCTCTTCAAAAGGGTAGTCATAGGCTTAGCCATACATGTATCTGTTATTTCTGTATTTTCAGGATCAATTCTTAGAGCTTGATCTGATTTTCCTAATTTTTCACATCCATTTGCAAAATTTGCTACATATACCCACAGTCACATCTTGACATGCACCTTATAATCAGTCTCTGGCTACAAAGGAGAGGATATTGAGATTTCTTCTGGAGCTTTCATTCAATGAACAGAGCTGCCAGGGGTGTAAACTTTTGGCGTCTCTGGGCCACACTGGAAGAAGAGTTGTCTCGGGCCACACATTAAATACACAAGCACTAATGAAAACTGATAAACAAAAAAAAAAGTTTTTAAGTAAATTTACGATTTTATGTTGGGCCACATCCATAACCATCCTGGGCCGCATCCTGTGGGCCTCAGGTTGGATGCCCCTGTATTGCACCTGCAATTATTTCTGAAATTGAAAAAGACTAGCATTTGAGAAAATGCACTCTCCAACCTGTTTTTTCCTTCTTAAAAAATGCATTGCAATATTTCTTAAGGCACCGAATGAGTGGATTTCCCAATGTATATATTGCCTCTCTCCCTGATGTCTCTAATTTTCACTTGTTTACATGGGGCATTTTCTCCCCATGTGTTTAGATGGTATTTTTGACCAAAGCCTGAAACAATAGGTAGGCCTGATCCAGGCTTCACAATAGAGGCATGGTAATGCCACAGTGCTGCTTTGTTGAAGATGTTGGGGCCTTTTGGCATTTTTCTAGTGGAAATACTGGCATTCCCAGAATTGAAATTCAGTGGTGACAACATGCAGAGATCACTATATGATTATAATATTTTCTAAAAATGAAAGTTCTGAACCATTATTTGATCTGAATTATTATTTGATCAACTCAAAAGAATTGATTTAGGATTTTTGTACAATTTTGAAATAATTGCATGTTAGGGTACTCAGAGCTGATGGCCATGTCAATTTCTATCGTACATTTTATTTTACATCATCTATTTTGGAGCCTTGGCTTATAGAAACCCTCTGAACAGCCTGCAAAGACATTGAATTCAACCTAGAATCCAAAAGTGCTTGTTCCTTTACTCTGTGTCAGATTTAGTCCATAAGAACTACATAGGGCTTCTGTGTGGGAAATGTATTTCATTGTCTCTAACTCTGATTTATTTATACAAAGAGTATTTGATTTGTTTTACACCATAATTTATAAAATGTAGAAATCAAAAATATGATCATTTTGTTCTATGTCAAATACTGCTTTTTTCTATAGTGATAATAAAGATTGTATAAAGGTTTATCTTTTTAATTCAGAAGATAAAGTTGAGATAAATAATACTTCATTTGGTTTATATCACAGTAACCTACATAGGTGTGTAAGAAGGTAAATTATATCTATTTCTTTTTAATGATCTTATGTGCTACTAAATTGTGAATCTAATTTATAGAGCAAGGAGGTAAATCAGATATACTCAAGGTATTGAGCTATTTATAAAACAATATTCTTAGCTTTCAAACCTTGATAGTCTAGCATAGTAATAAATACTGTGAAGGATGAAAAATCACTAGAATCATACTGGAAGTTGTATTTTTGGCAGGAATCCTCCACTGGCTTAAGGAGTGATTTTTAGTTCCTCCTGAACTTGTGAATGCTAAGCACTCATTTAAAAATACAGTTGCCTAAGCTTGGTCCCTAAACATTTTGTTATAATTTAGGTAGATCAAATTCTGAACACATTGAGTGTGTGTGTATTTAATTAAAAATTGTAAATATATATAATATATAAAACATTTTACTATTTTAACCATTTTAAATATATTTACATTGCTGTGCAAACATCACCAACATTCTTCTCTAGAACTCTTACCTCTTCTCAAACTGAAACTCTGTACTGATTAAACAATAACTCCTTATTCCCCTCTCCTCCCAGCCCTTGGCAACCACCATTCATTCCACTTTGTGTCTCTATGGACTGCACTGGCCTACATTTCTCATATAAGTGAAATCATAAAATATTTGTGACTAGCTTCTTTTATTTACCATCATGTGCTCAAGGTTCATGGTTCATCTGTGATATAAAATGTGTTAGAATTTCCTTCTTTTTGTAGGCTAAATAATACTCTAGTGTATATTTCCAAGGTCTGTCCAGAAAAAGTTCAGCTATTGTTAATGAGAATGGTTTGCACAATATTGATGAAACCTGGCAGTCAAGGAGAGTGGACTGGAATATGCATGGGTGAACAATGACTACCTCACTGTTTTAGTCAGTGGTGGTGGTCGATGTCCTTGAGTGAGCATGTGTACCGTGTGGCTGTCGCATTCAAACTGAGTGAATGGAGCAAGGAATCTGCATCAAATTTTGCATTAAACTTGGACATTCCTCCATGAAAACTATTCAGATGATTCAGAAGGCTTTCCAAAACAATGCAATGAGTGCAGTGCAAATAAAAGGGTGGCACAAATATTTCAAAGGTGGTCGAGGATCTGTTGAAAGTGATTCATATTCTGGAAGGCCTGAGGCAAGCAGAACGCCTGAGAATGTTGAACATGCATAGGCTTCAATCAACAAAGGCTTCTGGCTTTTCCCAAAACTAAAATCATCTTTGGAGGAGAAGAAATTTCAGACTGTCAGTAAGGTTCAGGAAAATACAATGGGGCAGCTGATGGTGATTGAAAGAACTGTATGAGGTCCCAAGGTGCCTACCTTGAAGGGGACTGAGGTGTCATTGTCATGTGCAATGTTTCTTGTATCTTGTATCATCTTCAATAGATGTCTGTTTTTCATAGTGCATGGCTGAATACTTTCTGGACAGACCTCATTGTGTACTGCATTTTGTTTAGCCATTCATCCACTAGTGAATGATTGGGTTGCTTCCATGTTTTGTTATTGTGAAAATGAAGCTATCAACATTGGTGTACAAATATCTGTTTGAATCTGTGCTTTCAATTATTTTTTAGCATACCAGATGTTAGAATTGCTGGATCACCTAACAATTCTTCTTAATTATTTGAGGAACAACCATATTATTCTTCTTAGTAATTGCATCATTTTACATTCCCACCAGCAATGCAGAAGGGTTCCCATTTCTCAACAGCCTCACCAGCATTTGTTATTCCGTGCTTTTTAAAAAATAATATCCATCCTGATGGGTGTAAATCTGTTTGAGTTTTCAACTCTGTAGTTTATTATTTTATGCAGATACAGCTGAGAATCACAAGGCACAAGCAACAGCTCACCAAAATAATTCCTTTCAGTTACTCTTTTCTGGAGTACTGAGAAGATTTTTGTTAAAATATCTACTCTTTTGAAGGCAAACAAAAGTGTCAGGGAATTTTTAAAAACATATTCACCTCTTCAGATCCAGTGCCAGAAGGAGGTGCAGAAGAGGTTTGAGAATGGATTGTGGGAATCAAGAAAAACCCCCCAAGATAAAGTCATCGTTTCCATTGAACAAGCACTATCTATGTGTCCAGTGATTGTGTGTGTGTGTGTGTGTGTGTATGACAATTATACTAACTTTAAAAAGTTAGATATATTCTGTGATTTACAAAGGAAATTAGAGCTGAGAGAGGTTGATAAAAGTAACAAAGCTAATAAGGTTTGTAGCTAGGTTTGAAATCTTGCATTAGTGGATTTCAAAGTTCATTTTATCTTTTATTATGCAATGCTGCTTTAGATTCAGCTCAGCTGTATGCATATTTTGGCCTGTTTCTCCCCTCAGACATGAATCTTTTTCATGAAAAGACATGGTGGGAATGACACAGGAATGTAAGTCACCAAAGGGCCTATCATTCAATATATATTGGATTATATTTAGAATTGCTCCAGTACTGAAGAAGGAGGATTTGGAACTTGTATTCTAATTTTTAGAGTATAGGAATATACACTCACATATAATTGTTAGTGTATGTGAGAGACTTTACACTCACATATAATTGTTACCTAATAAGTGCCAGGGTTGTTGCATTGGGGTGTAATTCCATCCCTTGGGAATAATTTATAGCATATCTGTAAGACAAGAAATGATTTCAAAGGTGTATGACAGCTTGTGTGTCCTTTCTTAGAAGTCACTTTTCTTATTTTATTTTTGACTGTTTATCTTATTACAGTTGTCCCAATGTTTTTCCCTTTTATCCTCCTTTACCCAGCTCATCCCTCTCGACCACGGTTACCTCCTGCTTGCTTGTCCGTGTCCATGAGCCTTCATACATGTTCTTTGACTAGTCCCTTCCTCCTTCCTTCTGCCGCGTTTCCCTGCTCCCTCCGTCCCTCCTACAGCTACCAGTCTGTTGATGCTTCCATGTCTCTGGTTCTATTTTGTTTATTGGATTCCAGTTATAAGTGAGGGCACATGGTATTTGTCTTTCACCTACTGGCTTATTTCACTTAGCATAATAGTCTCCAATTCCATCCTTTTGCTGTAGTAAAAAGTAGGACTTCCTTCTTTCTGCTGTGTAGTATTCCACTGTGTAAACCTACCACAGGTTTTTAATCCATTCATTTACTGGTGGGCACTTGGGAAGTATCCAACATTTAGCTATTGTGCGTAGTACTGCTATGCACATAGGGCTGCATAAGTTGTTTTGAATCAGTGTTTCAGGATTCTTAGTGTATATTCCCAGCAGTGGAATCACTGAGTCAAAAGGCAGTTCCATTTTCAGTTTTCTGAGGAAATTCCATACTGTTTTCCACACTGGGTGCACCAGTCTGCATTCCCACCAA
This sequence comes from Glossophaga mutica, assembly GCA_039655065.1. Classification (NCBI taxonomy): domain Eukaryota; kingdom Metazoa; phylum Chordata; class Mammalia; order Chiroptera; family Phyllostomidae; genus Glossophaga; species Glossophaga mutica. The sequence goes on from CM077311.1 coordinate 86,929,980, forward strand.
CAGGGTACCTTTCACTGAAATCTCCTGACTGGAGCTCTCACCCCATCTCCTTATATGCAATGTAGAAAATAAGTACAAGTGTCTTTAGAACATTAGCAGTGAAGCTTAGAGGTAACTATGCCTAATCACTAATAAAATTAAGGAACTTTAAAAAAAGATGTTTATTTATTTATTTTTACAGAGAGGAGAAGGGAGAAAGAAAGAGAGGGAGAGAAACATCAAGGTGTGGTTGACTCTCGCACACCACCCCCAACCAGGGACCTGGGCCACAGCCCAGGCATTTACCCTGACTGGGAATTGAACCGGCAACTCTTTGTTTCACAGGCTGGCACTCAACCCACTGAGCCACATCAACCAGAGCAAAAATTAAGGAACTTTTACCTCTTTAGTGTCTTTGATGTCCAGCCTTGAATTAGACTTTCTACTTGGAAATGCCATTCCATTCTCTCATAGCACTTATTATTTGAAAACAGCCTCTTAAACTACAATTCCTTTCATTCTCTTCAATTTTTAGCCTATATACTTGATCAAGAGAGTACATTCATCCTGCTACATGAAAGTTATTTGAGAAGCTTTTCATTATTTTTAAAATCGGTGATCGTTTTCGATTAGAATCCTCTGCTGCTCATTACAGAGGCTGGAATGTTACGGTCATAGTCTCTTCTAGCTCTAACATGTCACAGTTTTTGCATTTTGCTAGATTGCTAATTTGCTTTTTAGTCCCTGGTTTTATTTTATTTTCTTTCTTCTCAGCCTGTTTCTTGTGAGTTCTGCTCAGGACCTCCTCTTCTGTGCTTTAGTATTTTATGAGATAGCTGAAATAAATGATTGGCAGGCAGAATAGTTAGATGGACATTTACTTGATTGTGCCGTGTAGTCAGCAGTTTAAATCAGAGAGCTTTGGCAACACAGGCTAAATTACCTTATGCAAGTAGTTTAACCATAGGCAAGTTGTTTTCCCTTTGATAAAATGTGAATAAATTTCTAATTTCCAGGGTTGTGAAACTAAATGTTTGCAAGGCCTATACATGTAAAAATATTTAAAATGTTCAGTATTTTTCCTTCTTTTTCTCTCATATTTTCTCCGGGGGGGAAAACCCACAATTGTAAGTAAACTTTTACTAGTTTTATTTATAAAAAACTTTTTTTTTGTTCTGGCATAATGCATTTTTTCCATTTTATCCAATATTTTAATAGCCAGAGTGATCATGGAAATTATTGGCCTCCATATTCTGGCACAATAATTATTTGGAGAGTTTATATGAAAAATTATCTTCCTTGACAAATTTAGAGAAATTTATAATGTTCAAGACATTGGATACAACATACTTTATTATATTAAGCAGGATATATTACAATTTTATTATTAACACAATAAAATAAATTAGACTTATAGGTAGCACTTTATGGTGTGCTAAAAAAAAAAAAAAAAAAAAAAAAAAAAAAAGTCTTGGAGTTAAGCCAGGCTTTATTTTCTAGCTTTTCCAGTTCTTGATCTGAAACTCGGTTTTCTATAATTTAAAAACAGATTTAAAAAAATAATATAAGGACTCTCTCTTCCTGTTATAATTAAATTTATTTTTTAACTTTAAATAATTTGATAGAAAAGTTATCTTTCTGAATGTGGTGATGATGTTAATAAGATCAGTGTTTCACCTAAAATGGTGGGAGGAACTCCATCTGCAGAGCTCTCCCGGACACCTCCAATGAGAAATAGACTGTCCTGGACACAATCTTATTGTTCCTGCAGGAAAGGGGGTGGCGATTCCCTCTAGTGGGAAACGCCCCCATCCCTTCTCCCAAATGGCTTTTATTGGGAATGGTATGTGTAGGTGTATATATGCATACCTTATCAATCAATGTCAAAAGGCTATATTCATACAAAAACAGGTATTATCTATAGATATCAATGGAAGGAACACAGAGATTTGTCATAGGTCAAGGTCTGTGAGACGTGCTGTCACCGTGTTTCATGAGATAAGGAGTTTACTCCTTACACCTTAAACTTAAACATCCGGTTTCTATTGACAGGACTATAGGCAGAGCAGGCTTCAAAGGATAAAATACACATTTCAGGCCTGATTCCCACGGGAACCCTCAGTATTAGAGTAGGGTCATGCCTGCCACCTGAGTTACCTGGTTTTCCAGGGAGACTTACTAGCCCTTTTCAGAGCCTGCTCTTTCAGGGACTACAGTCTCTGAAACAACACAGCGCGATCCCCAACATATAATGCCTTGGAATTTATTTGTTACTTTTTAAATGAAATGGGACAGTTTGGGCATATAGATATTCCTTTAAACAAGTTTTAGTAAGATTTTTTTTTTCTAAATAGACTTTTTGTTTTTATTTTAACTCAACAACAAAATTGAGTTGAAATTACAGAGAATTTCCGTATATCCCTCCCACCACCACATGCACAGTCTCTCCAGTCATCAGCACCCCCACCAGAATGGCACATTTGTTATAGTTGATGAACCTGCAATGACACATCGTAATCACCTGAAGTCCACAGTTCACACTGTGGTACATTCTTAGTGCTGGGCCTTCAACAGGTTTTGATAAATGTATAATGTCTCCATCATTATAGTTTTATTCACAGTATATTTACTGCCCTAAAAATCCCCTGTGCTCTGCCTCTTCTCCCCTCCCTTCCCTTCCCGTTACCCCCGGCAACCACTGATATTTTTATTGTGTCCACTATTGCCGTTTTCTGAGCATTTGCATAGTTGGACTCATATAGTGTATAGCCTTTTCAGATTGGCTTTTTTCACTTAACAATATAGGTTGAAGGCTCTTCCATATCTTTTCATGACTTGATAGCTCATTCCTTTTAGCCTTGAATAATATTCCATTATCTGGATGTACCATGGTTTATCCATTTCTACGGAAGAACATTTTGGTTGCTCCCAAGTTTTGGCGATTCTGTGTAAGCTGCTATAAACATCCCTGTGCAGGAGTTTGTGTAGGCCTAAGTTTTCAACTTTTTTCAGGTAAATACCCAGTAGTGTGATTGGTGGATCATATGGAAAGAATGTGTTTAATTTTGCAAGGGAACACCCAACAGCCATTCTTTTTTTCCTCCCAGTCTATCATAAAGTGGCCATACCATTTTGCATTCCCACCTGTAATTAATGAGAATTCCTATTGTTCTACATGCTTATACCACGTATTTGCATAACTTATTTTTCCCTTAGATATTTCAACCTTTAACCCTTATAAAACATCTGTAAATAAACTTGGTCAATTTGTCTTTTTCTTTTTTCATAGAAAATCTGTTCACATGTTCAGAATCACATGATTATTTTTGATGATATAATCCATTTTTTTTTAATCTTAAGAATTTGTAATTGTACTTTATGGAGGGTGATTTAAGTATCAATAAGAGGAATGTGGACATATTGGCCAATCCAGTTTTTTTCAATAAGGCCACTCAGGAAACTTACCTGGGGAATGAGGATGAATTTAATTTTCAAATTAAATTTTCAGAAGTAATATTCTAGAATAATATTTGGGGAAATCTTTGTTAGAAACTTTATCAAATTCATTTTCAAATGCTTTATAATCATACATGTTGCTGGCTAAATATTACTTAAGAAGAATTATGTCTGTAATAGTTTGCAGTTTTTGCCTACATTCTAATTTGAAGCTAACAAAGTTTTTATATGATTAGAAGAATGAGGTTTGCTATCCCTAACTTCACAGTCACTTAATAATTAAGGGACTTGCCCAAAGTTATATTAAATAATTATAATGCAAACCATTTATATTAAGTTGCACATCTAGAACTAGAACTCATGTCATTAATCACATAGTCTTGTGCCTCCCTACAATACTGTGCTCCAAAATTATCACCTATAATTTTAATCATCATTGTAAAAATGAGCTAATTATTGCTGTGCTGCAGTGGAGTTGGTTGTATTTGCAGTTAAGGCTGGAACATTTAGAAATTAAAATAAATTTTAAAGCAAGATAGGAGACAACATGTTTAAAATTTCATAGTGACCTTTATTATAAGATAGGAGGAAGCATAATTTTAGAAAAATGTTGTGGGCTTGAAAATCAGTACCAGGTTTTAGTCTGAGTTGTACTAATGATTAGCTCTGCAAACATGGAAAAGTTAATTAACCAAAAGCCAAAGGTAATGTTTGCAGATTAACATTTAACTTTAGGCCTGAAGGATTCCAAAAGATAGCTAATAAAGTGATAGAAGAAGAGAATAGGTAGGGAAACCCAGAAGCTGTCATTTAGGCTCAATTGTATCTTAATTGTTTATTCAATGTGTGCTGTATATGAGGTCTGTCCAGAAGGTATCCAGCCATGTGATATGAAAGGTAGAGATATTTATTGAAGAAGATACAAGATAAAAGAAACATTGTACATATGACCGTTCATCTCAGTCCCCTTCAAAGCAGGTACCTTGAGACTTCACACAATTCTCCCAATTGCCATTAGCTAACCTGCCATATTTTCCTGAATTTCATTGATGGTCTGAAATCTTTTTCCTTTCAAAGGTGATTTTAGTTTTGGGAAAAGGCAGAAGTTCCAGGGTGCCAAATCTGGGCTGTAGCAGGGCTGGGTTCCCTGGGTGATTTGATGTTTTGCCAAAATACTCTGCATGAGACATGATGCATGAGCAGAAACATTGTTGTGATGAAGCTGCCAATCACCAATTGCCCATAGCCGTGTCCTTCTGTATCATCCAAATAGTTTCCATGGAGGAATGTTCAAGCTTAATACAAAATCTGGTGCAGATTCGTTATTCTACTCACTCAGTCATTTTGAATGCTACAGCCACACAGTACATATGCGCATTCGAGGTCGTCTAACGTACCCACTGATTAGTCTGGTGAAGTTGTCATATGTGCATCCTGGTCCACTCTCCTTGGCTGACAGGTTACATCGATGTTGAATAAATCATTCTCAGTTATATCAACAATGGTTGGACTTTTTCTGGATAGGCCTCATATACACTATTCACATATTTTAAAAATGTTTTCTCAAACATTTAAAATAAGTAACATCTTGCATTCTAAAATGTTAACACTCCCTATCAAAAAAGGAACTAATGAACATAACATAATTTTCACTTACAACAGATTCAAAACTAAGTTTCTATTATACTGTGTAACTTCTGAGCACATTTTTTAGTAATGGAGGCAGGAACTTCTGCATAAATTTTTATTCCTTGCTCATTTTAAATTGAAAACATTAGGAAGAAAATAATACACAGGTATATAAAATAATACATATTTTATATATAATATGTTATTTCTAAAAATAAACTTTATGTTAATGAGCCTCTATTAGATCTTCGGTCTTTTGTATAGTAAGGGTCATGCCGTGTGTTGAATTGTGTCCTCCCAAAAGGTAGATGAAGTCCTAACCCCCAGTGCTCTGTATGTGACCCTATTTGAAACAGGGCCTTTGTAAATATAATCAAGTTAAGATTAGGTCATACTGGTTGAGAGTGAGCCCTAATCCAACGTGGCTAGTATCTTTCTAAGAAGACAGGGAAGGAAACAAACACTACCAATTGCCTTCAAGCCTCCAGAGTGGTGAGAGAATAAATTTCTGCTTTTATAAGCCAACTGGTTGTAGGACTTCGTTATGGCAGCTCTAGAAAGATGGTACTGTCAGTCATATTAAAATAATGTTTAAATAGTTCCTCAGATTACTACACATACTCCCTTGCATAAGCATAAGTACTGATGTACAAACCAACTAATATCTTACTTTAAACTACATATTAAAATAGTGTATATCGTAACCTTTAATGAATAAATTCTTTATTTTATAACATTTTATCTAAAGAGTGTATGTGTGTTAGATAAATGTTCTTGCTCGAGCACCAGTTGTTTTTCTGGCTTTAGCATTCTGATGTTCTGTTGGAAAAATATACCTCACTCTTACCTTTGGACCATAAGGTCCCCTTAGGTTGACCTCACTCCCAAACCAGGGAGTGGGTAAGTGACCCAGAACTGATGGAGCAGAGCCTTCCTGCTCCCTGCTCTCAGCAACTAGTTTAGGAATGAGAGCATGACCCAGACCAGGGCAGTTCAGTTCTGGGATGTGCAGCACAATTAGAGGGCCGGGAAAGCAGATTTTTGCTGGTGTACCTATATAATATTAAGGAACTTAAAAGCTAACCAGAGCCACCTCGGTAAGAATGCCGGATGTTGGAGTTCAGTGTCACAAGACGAAGCAAGGAGAACCTAATCCTGAGTGTACACATTGGGTCTCGTGTCCAGCCTCCTCTCAAATGAGCTCCATTCACAGTTTTCTCTAACTTTTTTTCATTCGCTTAAGCCAGCTTTAATCAATTTATCTTATCTCCAACGGAAAGTGCCTCGCTATATAGAAGCTGCATTGTAGGAAAGTGTAACATGCGTGCAGCTGGCTGAGCTGAGGGAGAGGCCAGGACACTCAGTTCCTGTACTGGAAGTTGTCACTCCATTCTTCATTGTAGTGATGCCATGACTGTTCTGTGGCCTGTTGTCTGTCTCTGGGGCTTTATAATTTGTGCCTGTTGAAAATGATCCTTTTGGGGCCCTGCTAGATAACTGTCTTTTTCTGAAGTTTCCATATGTTAATAACACATAACTGCATTTTCTGTGAAGGTTTTCTTCTTATTTCGGCAGCCAATATATTGTCATTGTGTTAGCAGGTGAAAAGCAAGTGCAAAAGTTTCCTTTTTTAAAAAAAGGACCTGAAAAGTCTTTGACCTTATAAACTAAAAATTCACTTTATGAAATTGGATTTGGAGAGACATTCAGGAAAATATTTAGTTTAACTAAGTTATGTCAAATTAAACAGTTGGTATGAACCAGGTTTTCTTCAAAGGTCAAAGCCACTTCCTCTTATTAGGTTAGTTGTTCTAGGTGACACATTAATCTACAGCAGCTTCTTCATTTCCCTTCCACTTGGCCCCTGCAGTAGCGAGTTAGAGTGTCTCTGGGCTCTTTTGCTGGAGAAGGTTGCATATGGAATCTGAACTTTGAACGCAGTGGGCTGATCTGGGCAGCCACGTTGAAGATACTTTGGGATATTGCAAAAAAAAAAAAAAATCTTGAAGGTTGGGGAGTGTTACTGTAAGGTCTTTGATCTGGAGAATTTGAATGAACCACAAGCAAATTTCTTTACTTTCTCCCCTACTTTAAGGATGGCTTCTGTGAAAAAGAGCTGTGCAGACACAGTCTCAAATTCCCAGCCCAACGATCTCTTCTCTACATAATGCATAATTTATAAACATAGGTTTTCAGCCTGTGTTCCCACTTAATGGTCAAGCTTTTTCAGGCAGTCAGAAGAAAATGAGGAACCAGATCCAAAACCTTACCCAGAGAGAAAGAAATATTCAACATAATCCCTGAGACTAAAGTTACGAAACCCTGAAGCACCGTGACTTTCTAGCAGGGCTCCAGTTATTGTCGCAACAGGAGAAGGGCCACCCATCCCTCTGATCTATCTGATTAAAAACAATGTTAAACCATAAACATCTAGAAAATCATAAATTTTCATTAGCATATAGAGTAATATAAACAGTATGTGACTTTATATCTTTCCATACCCATAGTTGTATATTTTCAATGCAGTGGATTATACTTGGCAGAGAAGGATAAAAAAGCAAATAAAAAGTAGATCCTTCTATTTAAGTAGATTTATATGTCAGAGGACAACCTGTTTTAAACCCACTTTACCATGAGTCTTTTATTTCAGAGACCTCTGAATAAAAGTCTAAAATCATCCCCACTCTGTCAGCAAGAATATTTTAAAGTGGTTTTTGTTTTGTTTTCTTTTCTTTGTCTTAGCACCTGGCTTACAGTAGGACTGAAAGGTGTTCCTAGTTGAAGCTGTGACTCTGAATAAGGCTGCAGTATGGATTTAAATAAAGAAACGAGGTCAAGGAAGACAGATGACATACATTCAGGAGAAGAAACTCTGAAACTTTGGGTGTTTTCTGCTTAATTTAGAAAAAGGGAGAAAAGTGGGGAAAGGCAACTGTGAAGCCAGACGATGAGTCCTGTATATATCCAGGGAAATACATTTTAACATATCGTAATGTATACTAAACAGAACTCAAATAGTTGAGGCAATTTCTAAGTCTTATTAGGAATGTGATCTTCTCTCATTGGAAAACTACATCAATAGGCACACTATGATTATTTTTTTACAAGATAAATGGTCTTTCATAAAAATTTAAAATGTGAAGGTTAAAAACAGGATTATCTCATTGACAGTTGCATTCAGCAAAAGCTCAATATAATCTTTTTTTTTTTTTAATTTTTTTTTTCTTTTAGATTTTATTTATTTATCTTCAGAGGGGAAGGGAAGGAGAGAGGGAGAGAAACATCAATGTGCGGTTGCCTCTTGTATGTCCCCTGCCGGGAACTGGCCTGGCAACCCAGGCATGTGCCCTGACTGGGAATCGAACCGCGATCCTTTGGTTCGCAGGCCCGCGCTCAATCCACTGAGCTACACCAGCCAGGGCTCAATATAATCTTTAATGATATTATTTAAGCTTTGGAAAACAATTTAATTTTGGTCTAGCCTTTGCTGGATTTGGGAAGTGGTAGTTATTCATGTAGATGGCTTGGAACAGAGTTGCCTACATAGAATAATGGGGTTGCAGAAATCAGGAAAAAAGTAATATTTGCAGAACTCCTGATAGTAGCCACATTAGGGAACAGATTTTAGCTGACCACTTTATTAATGTTAAAACACAGGACATGTAACCGTTTGGGATAAAGATAAAGATTTGGCTAAACCAGAGCACATCTAATTCTAAAGCTGGAAACCTAGGAAAAATCAATAGTAAGGATTCTGCAGGGAAGAAAGATGGAGAAATAATTACCAGGATTAAAGAAATTACATACTAGATTTCAGGCTCAGAGGACAGCCTGATATGACATGAGAGACACACAATCAGAGGTGGACTTGCCCGAGGAATTGTACATGATTAATCCACCCGAGAGTGCTTAACTGGAGTTCTTCAATTTCCTTTTGCCTCAGGAAAGAGAGTATGTCCTATAGGGACCTCTGCTGAGCTAGCAGGTGAGATTTCTATTTCATACCCTAGGAGATATATATGTTTTGCATCATCTCATGCATTATTTCATCTGCTTATCGTGACTTATTTTGGCCCTGCCATCAAACACAGCCCTTCAGTCTAAATATCAATTACACTTAGGTTTCATGATAAGCACACAAAAATAGTAAAAGTCATAAAGCATAAAACAAGAAAGCAAAAATATAATGATACATCAGGTCTTTGAAGTATTCACAGTTTGTAGAAGAAATGGTATTTTTTTTGTCCTTTTGACCTTTTACCCCAAGACTTTAACCCTGTTTGTGTTTTCTTTCTATTTGGAAATGACCTAAGTGTTAGAGACAACAGAGTCAGCTCTTTTTTCTTACTAACCACTAGTCAAGTGTATTTTGATTTTAACTTACACTGAATGGTCCCTATGAAGTTTTCAACTAATTTATGGAAACAGAATAGTTTATCAATGGGTAAATGTTAATTTGGGAAGTAATACATTACTAAATATATACTTAAGTACAATGTGTTTGTTGACAAAATAACTGCTTAGTATATGAAGAGCCTCAAGATTTAAAAATTCTATGCGGAGATAAATTACCATTTTTATTCAAGCACTCTATTTTTTCCACTCTGAAAACTACATAATCGTTGATTAGTTTAAAATATGTATGCCCTTTAAAATAAATTTAGTATTGCTTTTTTTCTCCTCACCTGAGGCTATTTCCATTGATTTAAGAGAGGGAGGGAGGAACGGAGGCGAGAGAGACAGAGAGACAGACAGACATCAATGTGAGAGAGAAACATTGATCCATCGATCAATCTGTTGTCTCCCGCCAGGTCTAGTATTGCTTTATATGCAGATAGGTTAAACTTTAGTAATTTTTTCTAGCTAGTGAATTGTTAGTGTAAGTTAAATTGACATTCTCACTGGATACAGATCTCAAAGGACATATTTGATCTTTATTGTCTCAACAGACGTATTTGATCAAATGTTTACTATTGACAGTGCACATGTCAGAACTATAGTTTTAATTAATGAACATGACTTAAGTCTTGGTGAGCTGATAAAAACTGAACCATCACCATGCTGCCAAGTCGGGTTCCATATTGCAGCTCTGTTTTTTAATTGGATGTTAGATTGCCATCAAGCTGTACTTCCAACCCATATCTCCATCTTTTCATCAGGCAAAAGACATTCAGTGTCTCCTACTGAGTAATATAGTGATGGCCTTTTTTATTTGAATCAGTTTTGTCTTTTCCATGCCTAGTTTCTTTGTTTTCAGCAGTTTATTTATTTATGTGTGTGTGTACTTATTTTTGATAAAGGTTGGTATTTGGATTTTAAATGTTCATTTTATTATCTTGTTCAAGAATGAATTTTTGAACATGAAAAATTAGTAACTATTATTTTGTATACATATAATGTATTACGTTGACCCCTTTTCCTAGGCTGGCTGCACTTCAATAGATTTCCAGAAATCAAGAGAATTCAGAGGGTTTTTAGAATCTGAAAATCTTTTAGTTCGAATATTCAGATTCTTTCTGAAAGTTAATTCTTGTTATAAGACAATTGAGAAAGAAGATAGTGGCTACTTCTATCACTCTTTATTTTCTTATATTACAGGCAGTTTCTACTGGCTAGAAGGGAATCCGAAGTACAACAGTATATAATAAGCAATAATTTATTATTTAGTGAGTCACTTTTATTGAGATAAATCAGCTGATGAATTTCAAATGCAATTATTGGAAGAAAACAAAAAATGACTAATTTTAGAGAGGATAGTCTTCATCTAGTAAATATAAATGGAGAATTAAGAGTTTAAGTTCATGTACATATTTTTGGTAAGGGCAAAGGCAAGCCAGGAGGTAGGGTTTCTTTAGCATCCTGGGTAATGCTGTCCTACAGTATGGAGATCATGCAGAGACTCAGTGAGGATGGGGCCTGAAGCCCTACCTGTCAGGTGTTTACTGACCCAGCATATTTCTTTCAATTATGAAGAGTTGGTTTCTGCCTACTCAATTTCACTTTTATTCTCCTCTGTGGAAAAAAGCAGTAATTCTTCCCCAAAGGATTAGTGTGAAGATTCAATAATATGTATGAAACTTTGAGAAGTATACTTAGTCCATATTAATAAAAAGAATAATAATAACTGATAACAATATTAGGTAAATATAGATCCTTGATTTACATTTTAAAGAAAAACATACTTTTTTCCCTCAAACATGATGTTAATTTGAACACTTATTTAATAATATACACCTTTAAAAATACACAAATGTAAGTTACTTTAGTACTAGGTTCTTTTCAGTTTTAAGAAGTCATATTTCAATGCCTGACACTCTTGATTTCCCACTACTATATTAGTAGTAATGTTTATTATACTGATGATTTCATGATACCATGATATGACTAATATATCCTGCCAGTGGCTATGAACTAGATTAAACCACAGTGGTGATAATGAGCAACCCCACTGAGCATCTCTGCTAAGTATGAACAATTAAGAAATAAAACCATTAGTTGTAACTGAAGAATTCATGTCTCTGTAGTAATTTTTCACAGAAAACTAAAGAGGATGAATCCAAATCAACCCAAAATAATAAAATATTAGTTCTCATCACTTCATTAGCATCTTAAGAGATAATGACTATTGAATGCTTTAGTGTGTTTTGCAGAAGCTAATTAGAAATGTAACTTACATTTTTTAGGCTTGGATACAGAACAAGTATTTATCAAAATGTCATTTAATTTGAGCTTTTCTATTTTTTGTTTTGCTTTTTTCTGTGATAACTATTAAAAGTGAAACGAAATAAATCTTTCTAAGTAGAATACAATATTTCTTTCTTTATAAATAAAGAAAGCTACATTGGATATAAACACACATGTATGTTTATGTATGGTCAGCTCTCAGCAACCAGTTAGCAGGCTCTGACTATGCATACGGTATCTGCTTAGGCAGTGCTGGCTAACTGATTGGGCGATAAAAAGTGCTTTGTACTATCTTAGGAACGGCACAAATCCATGCATTATTTTACTGATGGAAAAGCCAAGGTTCAATAGCGTTGTAACGTGTGAAGCCGCTTAGCGTCTGACCCTGTGTACATCCTCTCCACCTCGGGGCAGCCTCCGCACTTCATTCCCTGGTCTCCTGTTTCCCTGTCCCTTTGATGGCCAGACTGCTGTGCCTGGCACTGCTGCCACCTCCGTTTTTGCCTCTAAAACTCCAACCGGTAATTGAACATGTACATTTAAGTAGTTAAGTCATATGTAAAGGCTAGAGAGACTCTAAATTTAAAGTAAGAACTAGCATCACCAAGTTATGTGTGGTCCAGATTTAAAATCCTAAGGCACTAGATCAAATTGTCATAAAATAGGTCAAATATTCACTTGCTGACTAAGGTATTATTAGAATTGAACCACATTGACGTGACAAGGAGCAGATGCACAAAGAGAATAAAATCGGTGCCGCAAGGAGAGGGAGTCATTGCTGGCAGGTAAATAAAACCTGTATTTGTTTTTTCCTCCATTCTCCATTCCAAAGTAATAATACTCTACCTCAGGCCCAATTTCCTTTTCTCTAGTTTTTCTTTGCTCATTCCATAATCCACAGGAGTTGAGCAAACATCTTCAGGCTAAAGTTTCACTTCTATGAATTAAATTTCTCTTACTCGTATTTGTCACAATTTCTCTCAACAGTATGTGGCTTTTGTTGTAAGTCATTCATCACTGATGCCATTAATATTATCATGTGTTCCTAAATACTTTAATGACAGAAACTGTGACCTTTTATTGTTAGAGAATAAAATCTTTTAATAATATTTGTTTTTGCTGAAGATGATTAGTAATATAGTAAGTTTATTCCCTTTATCCTTATCAAATGTGAATATTCCTTAATCAAAGTACCTCATCATGTAATAAAATAATGTACAGTATTTACATTATAAAAAACACAATTTATTCATCTTATCTTTTTTATACCTCTAATAGAGGTCAAACCCTTTGACAGAGTAGACTCAATAAATATGAAAATATTATTAGGCCAGATTTTATTAATTAAATGCTATTAACCTCAATATAAATATATGTGAACATATATAAAATATGTTAATATATTATATTTACATATAATTTATTAATATATATTATATAGTAATACTTTAATATTAAGGTGAAGATTAAACTAAAATTAACTCCTGGTGAAATTTACTTCTTAAATTTAATTTTTTAATTATGCCTCAAAGATATGTTGTCATAAATAACATATAAAGAAAAGAAATGATCTTACTCAACACAAGACAAGCACCTCACGGGCGATAGTGGAGCAATAAGCCTGGCTGAAATTGTAGGACATTGGACTTCAGGTCGGACATTCCGCAGAGGTGCACAGCATTTCTACTTATTGAGGTAATGGATTCAAATTGTCCTTGCACAGAGCTGCATTTAAGAAGTGGGATTGCTATTTTAAAAGCAAGGGGTGAGAGGAAGCTTTCTGCCTACAAGTCAGAGGGTTGAGGAAAGAATTTAGTTAAAAAACATTTTCTGTGCGTAGTCCTTATGCCTGTAACTATGGCCATTTGTACACAGGATTCTTGAACAATGTGAGTGGGAAGGGTGGCAAAACAGTCCTGGAGAACTGGAGAATGAGCTGACTGACATCACAGGATGGAGGGAATCCTCTGGGTGGCATTTACTTGGAACACAGCTATCTACTTACCCTGCATCTGTTCCTAGAGGACTGTCCCCATATCTCTCTCCCTGACCTCTTGTCCCCATTTGTTCAGTCTTGTCCTTTCTGTTCCCATGACCAGAGAGCCAGCATACTAGCCATGGCCCATGATTTAGTAACTCAAGTAATCTCTCCTCCCTCATAAACTAGATGATATGATGCATAATTCCCTGCACTCTGCATATTGTAATTAACCTTAATCGCTATATTTCAGGATAACGATGAATAGGACCATAACACAGTGGAATTCATTTCTGACCTATCCATAAACATGGGCCATACATTTTAGCTTATTCTTTATCACCACCTGTGGCTGTAGCAGAGGGTTAAAGGAAACTTGGCATAGCAATAAGACTGAGTACCATGGATATCTGAGTTATCCATTCATTCATGTTATTTGTGGTATACAGACATATTTGGATGTGCTTTTATATGTACCATTTGTATTTAATTATGGAAGGTTGCTACATATTAAATAGCACCTATTTATAATGGGCCAATTGGGCTTCCTAGTTACTTGATTTCCCCTGGTCAGGCCTTGGAAATAAGCTAGAGATTATTTTTCAAGTTGACAATATTTGAGAACAAAAATCCTAGGGTTCTGAACTGTAATTCTCCTATTTGGCTTTATATTATAAGGCTTAAGTAGCCAGGGTGCTTGCATCTGACCCCAGACCTGGTATAGTTCCTTCCTTTCCAGAAGGCTCTACCTAGACAAGCAGCTTTACAGGTTGTTAATGAATACACAGGAGCAATACATGATATGGGAATATTGTACTGTGCTTGAAACTAATGGGACTCTCATAAACTTTACTAATGTGACAATTCTCAGAACTTCTGCAATGTTTATTCTCTGTCAAGCAGGTGAATAACATAAAGATAATGCTATAGTACTTAAGGTATTATTTTTATTATATGTATTAAAACTTCAGTAGATGATGAGTGAGGTCCAAAAAAGTTAAGCAGTTAAAATGCCTGTTTTGCATTGTTGTGAGATTGAGAAACACTCTAGGCATGCCTGCGTGTCTTGTTCCTCTGGAGCTCCATGGGTTCTTTTGTGCCATCCAAAATTAACTTTCCTTTGGGTTGCTGTTTGCTGCCACCTGGTGGTGGCTGTTTGACCTATATGTAGAGTTACAGGGTCATTCTGTATCATGTGGCCTGCCGCTTCTAGGACAGCGGGTGTAATTCTGTGAATCTGCCAGCTAGGAGGTGCCAATTTTGCCATCCTGATCTGAAGGAATTGAGCTGGGAGAGTAGCGGGGATGTGGGAACTCTTCTGCTTCCTCTCATTTCCCTGCTTAGGCTTCCTTGCCTAAGTTGCAGTCCCTAGGTAAGAACTATGGGTCCCCACTTAGGAGAACTTGACTGGAGAAGAAGTCAGATGATGGATGTTGCCTGTCACCGTTCATAGCTACATCAGAAGATTGATGGCTGGCAAGCTTGCAAACTCAAATCTTGGTTGGCACTGTGCATTCCAGGCCTTGATTTTGCAAATGAGCTCCCAACTCACTTCATGTACCTACCTACCTGGCAGCTTCAGTCCACTAGTATGCTGCATGAGTGTTTCCTACTCACTGGATGGGTGGGAGGAGTGGATGCCACTGACTGTGGACCAGCGTCGGCCCTGGCAACCAGACTTCTTAGCCACCTAGTGGACTACAACCTTCTCTAATGAGATCTGAGCCCCCAAACTGGGGAGGAAGCACATCTTCCTATATCATCACTAGAGTATTCTTCAGAGCTCTCTTTACCCCCTTTTAGTTACTCCTCTGCTATCATTAGTAATTTCCTATTTAATCCTTCCCTTTCACTTACCGTGTCTTTTGTCTCCTATTTGGACCTGGATAACAGCGATTGTACCATTTCACACTCTCACCAGGCATGTGTTAGGGTTGGTGGATCTAAATTCTTGCCAATGATTCTCACGCTCAGTTTTTTAAAATGTAACATTTCTTCTAGTGGTAAAAAAATGTGCTTTTAATTTTATGCCAGTGTGAACAGATGCTATTAGGAGAATATCTTCTGTTTCACAGCTCAGATTGAATTAAATGGTCATAATATATATATTGTTTTATATTGTTATATATTGCGTGTGTGTGTGCCCTCTCTAATGGTAGCAGTGTTTGGCACGTCTTTTGGAGGCCAAATGTCTCTGCTTAGAAGACTTGTTTTGGTCCTTTAAAGATTAGCTTCTTTGTCCTTTTAGAGAGAGTCATGTGGAAATTATTACTTTTACTATTAAATGGGAAACATTTTTAAAAAGTTTATTGAGGGCTGTGGCGGGTTTAATCAATGGATTTTTTTTTCATGGGTACAGTTCCATGTCCTAAGAAAAAGCTGAGAAAGGCAGAGTGTCACTTGCAGTGGGCCAGAGGGCCTCCCATGCGGTGGCTGTAGGGGCTGCCTGGCAACAGGTGAGATTCTGTAGGTCTTCAAGAGCCATCAGCACAGATCAAAGGCTGATGGCCAGATATAATTGCACACTGCAGGGGCTTTCCTTCTGTTGAATGTTTTTAATTGCTTGTGCTATTACAGTTCATTGTTCCCTCTTTTTTCCCCTTTCCCACCTCTACCCAACCCCACACTCTCCCCTCCCTCCGTCAGTCCCCACACCATTGTTCGTGTCCATGGGTCACACATAAATATTTTCTTATGAATCCATTTCAGGCAGCATTTTAACATGAGTTAATTTAAGCATAGGGATACTTAGCTCTGATATTGGAGAGACAATCTCAAATAAAAATCTTTATGATAGGGATTCAATATCATCTTTATATGTCAAATAATAGATTGGAAAATAGAAAACAGTGATAATAGGTTTTTACACATAATTTTGCTGGCATTTACATATTTTATAAAAGAAACATATTAGCAATTATCACTTTAAGGAATTTGTATAGGAATATATCTTGACAAAGGAAAAAACAATGATAAAGAATGGAAGAGAATGGTAGTTTAATATATTAATTAATCCTTTAACTAGGCTAGACCAACTATAGGATGAAATTCTACATTATACTAACATCTGGAGTTTTTAACTTTGATTTATTAATGCAATAAATAGATACATTAAATACACCTTTATAAGACATTATTGAAATAAACACTATGGTAGTTTGATAAATATTTATTATAAACTAAATGAACCCATCAATTGCATGTGAATCTTCTAATTTTGTAGACTTGCATCTTTAACATTTATAATGAGGAGACCAGAGTTAGAGCGGATGGATTTTATATAATTGAAGTAATATTAAGGTTTGAAACTAAGAAAGTCACTCCAAAGACTTGCAGCCACATTTAATCACATTTAGCACCAGAAAATTGGCTGTCAAAGTCTAATTAACTATCAGGCATTAGCTCTGCTTTCCATGCTGCTCACTTGCACAGCCTTTCATTATAACATCTGGCAAGTTTTTTAAAATTCTCCAGAAAACCTGTTCTTCTTATAGTTTTGCAGCATAGAGGTGTAGTGAAATAAACTGTTGTTAGAACTGCAACAAAAGCATATTTGATGCTCCATTATTGAACCATTGAGAAGGTTTTTGTAATTGTGTTTGAGTTAGTGGTCACTTCGTTTTATAGGAGTGCACACAGCTAAGCTTAAAGAGCCATTTTACCAAGTGGATGCTGGTATGTAGTTTCACTATTTAGTGGGGTTGTAATTTTTCCAAAAATTTTCCAAAATTGAGACCCAACTCTCAATAGCACAGTTCATTTGCTCTGAAATCATGATGAATATCCCACTTAGTCTTTCTTTTCTTGATTTTTTCCCCAACTGTTAAAGAGGTCTTTCATCACATGAATGTATTTTATTGTCCATTGCAATTCAAAGAGAAGGACATATTTGCTTGTGTGTTTTCTGCCATAGTTGGAGATAAACATCCCATGACACAAAGTATTGATGATAAGAAAATATTATAATATCCAGGAAGTAAAGGCTGATTAGATCACTTACAGAGAGCTTCAGACTGATGACAGACATTAGTGACATTTGATGGCAGAAGAACATGAAATAATAACATCATTATGATTAGGAAAAAATAATTATCAAATAATAATTCCCAACACCATTAAATTATCACTTAAGAGTGGTTGAAAAATAAAGATACATTTAGAAAAATTATTTCAAATTATGGCACAAATGGCACATGTTGGAAAAAACTACAGAAGGAAAAACTTCAGCAAACTGAAGGAAATGATAAAGGACCCAAAGCAAAAGCGTATTGCAAGAATAAACTGATGGGTGAAGAAATTGGTAGATTTCATTATTTTAAATTAGCTATGTTATAAAAATAATAGTAGAAAGAATGATTCATTTGCAGGGACGAGATGGTATAGTCAAAGGCAGGTGTAACTCATTGAAAATAGTGAGGAATTTGAATGTCAAAGATTAGGGTTAATGTGTTCTAAGGTCCTAATACTCTTCAGAAGGATAAACTACTTATTATATAGTCCCTTTCATTCATTTATGCCATCTGTGCAGGTAAACTTCTAAAAGAAATCACTAAAGAGATTTCCTAACTTCCAAACAAGCAGAGAGTAAAAAGGTACTCAAATGCAATCAATACAATACAAGGCAGGAAAGAGAGAGAGAGAAAAAAAAAAACAGAAAAGAAACATTGCAAAATAGAAAGTACAAAACAAAGTGATAGGAGACTTAAATATATTTTAAAAATCACAATGGATTAAACAGAAAAAGGGAGAAATTGGACTTTTAAATCCAACTAAGTGTTCTTGAGGGCTGCCCATAAAATATAAAAGTGAAGAATTAAAAATAAAAGAATTGGGGGAAAATATCTGCCAGGTAGATACTAATAAAAAGCAAATCAGTTACCTCAATGTTAATGTCAGAAAAAATCCAGAAATGGTGGACATGACAATCTGGAAGTTAATTAAATTGATTTTAGTGTTGTTGCCTCATTGTGCATTTTCAAACAGACCAGTGCCCAGTTCTCTCAAAATCTTCTTCCTTTTCTGTTCTTTAGTCGTCACTGTTCCCATCCCAGTCTTCATGGTGATCGTTTTTACAGTAGGTACTTATCCTTTCTGTTGCTGACATTTAGCTTCCCTGTAACGATCATACATTCTGCATAGCATCTCCCAAATTCTTGTGTGTGATCATTCTACCACACAAACCTAATTATGCCACTTTCTGAGTTAAAATCATTCATTGACATAGCTTTGCCTATGAGGACCATTAGTGTTTTTTCAAAAAATTTGCAGGTAGTGTGTACATTGTATATTATTTCATCAATCCTAAACTATCATTCCAGGAATATAGGACATCCTTTTTATACTTTTATGCTACTCATACTGTTTCTTTATACTAGAGTTTTCTTTCTTTGTGTTCACTATTTATATTGCAAAGCCTACTTTAGTTTTCGCTCATTCTAATAATCCCCCACTCACCATTATATGATCCCTTCATCTGTGTGTATGTGTATTTCCACATGGCTATATATATACATACATGTACATAATTTCCACTTAATTGACTATAATCACCTATTTACACATCTCTCTGGGACTAAAATGTTGAGTATGTTGAGGGAAGTGTCCATTTCATATAGGATGTCTGGCGCAAAAAATATATGAATGCAAAATTGAATATCTACTTTGAGGCCAGAATGTGAATTTGGAGATTATCTAGTTTCAATTAGTTATTTTATGGATTAACCTAACAGGCTATGCAGAAATTACTAGTCTGTACTATATTGGCATTTGAAAAAAATCTGTGTTCATGTTGGGAAGGTGAAGTTTCTGCTGTATTGGTCAAGAATCTGAGAAATCTTTTCTCTGGCATTGGCTGAGCTAAGGTAACTACTTCATCATTAACACCACCAAAAATGCTATACAGTACAATTTAAGAGTATTTTAACCTAGACTCATTAGTATTTAGTAATTCTAAAATCTAGGCTTCCTGTTGAAAACCTCTGTTAAAATTCAGAAGTGAGTTTGTGCAGATTAGGTATTTTGATATTTCCTGTTAAAGTTTATATCAGTTCTTGTTATTAACTGTAAGTCCTACTTTTGCAATTTAGCGATGCCACTTTCTGCCTTGTCTTCTTTCAAGACCCTGGGTAGGAACGATGAACACTAACGAGGGCTCCCCTGCTCCACTAAGCATCCAGCACCTTTCACTGTGCATGCTGTTCCCCAGACCCGTTGACCGCTGCATCCTTACTTTTCAGTCCCCCTAACACTGAGACTTCTGTCCAATAATTAGATCTTTCCTTGGTGACATGCCTGTCCACGTTCACATGTGTTTCCTGTTTCTCACCTGCTGGCTCAGATACTTCCTCCATTAGGAGCTAGATCGTGCTGGTCATTTTCCAGTTTATCCTGGTTTGGCAGTAAGTGGGGAATTCTGGATGGAAAAACAAGTATTCTGGTGAAAGTAAGTGAGGAAAAGCCTCCATCACAAATTAAATGCAAAGGTTAATTTATAAAATTATTGTTTGAAATTCAGAATGATTCTTTCTAAAATAAAACAGAAGGCAGTATCAGTTAGGTCCCCAGGGTAGTTCACGACACTCAGAAAGATTATGAAAGGTTAGGATGAGAAAAGAAGACAGCCAAATGAGTTTAGATGCACTAGCTGAAATCGTTCTAGGGGTAGTTTTACAGGAGCTTGAGAGAAAGTTAAATGCAATCATACAGAGTAGCATAGGAGACATTCATTTGAAAAAGAGAAAAGAGAAGGATAGTAACAGGATGAGGATCAATTTATGCCGGGCCTCTTTAAGATACGGGATTGATTCTAATCCATGGGTTTCAGCCAAGAGGAAGATAGTTCTGTTATTGTTGTGATTTCAGGAATAAAATCTTAGGCATCTGTATTTACAGTGTGTGGTGTTTTGTAGTTGTTAAGCTGCCAACAATGTGAGTTCTACGAAAAAATACAGATGGTTAAAAATCACATGCACAGAAAGTGATCTTTTCCTTATTGCAGACCCTATGGCTTTGATTCTTTATGTTTACTTTTTATTATATTTTCATCTCCTGACAAATACTGCTACTGCTTTGTTATCATTTACATCGAATTTTATGCAAAATTTCATTAAATTGATTTTCATGTCCTATCTTTGTTCTGATAATACCCTTTTTATATACTATTTCTTGAGATCTTATTTTTTCAAGTAGGTACAGTGTAAGAGGAGTTATGGAACTTTTGTAAATTATTCAATGTGGTCTGTATAAGGTAAAGGAAACTAGAAGAAATAACTAAAAAATAATGATTAATAGTATACACCTGAGTGTAACTAGGTTAGCTTAACCAGGATAGTTTTTTGTTTTAAGATTTTATTTATTTATTTTTAGAGAGAGGGGAAAGGAAGGAGAAAGAGAGGGAGAGAAAGATCAATGTGTGGTTGCCTCTCATGAGCTCCCCACTGGGGCCCTGGCCCACAACCCAGGCATGTGCCCTGACTGGGAATCGAATCTGCAACCTTCTGATTTGCAGGCCTGTGCTCACTCCACTGAACTGCACCAGTCAGGAGTCTAACCAGGATAGTTTTATATGTACCACAATGTGGGAGGAACTCCATCCAGCAAAATCCTCCCATCTGCTGCAGATGGTAAATAAGTTGTCCTGGACACAATCTTGCTGTTCTGGTGGGAAAGGGGGTGGCAATTACCTTTAGTGGAGAATGCCCAAGCCCTTCTCCCAAATGGCTTTTATTGGGAATGGTATGTGTAGATGTATACATGCATAGCCCATCAATCAATGTTAAAAGGCTATGTCAAAAGTCATCCAAAAAACAGGTATTATCTATAAATAACAATCAAAGGAACACAGAGATTTGTCATAGGTCAGGGTCTGTTAGTCATACTGACACCAGAGGGTCTTTAAGATGTGTTTCATGAGGTAAGGTGTTTACTCCTTATGCCTGGAACTCAAACACCCGGTTGGTATCACCAGGGCTATACAAAACAAAGCAGAGCAAGCTTTAAAGGGCACAATGTATTTATCAGGCCTGGTTCCCATGGGAACCCTCAATGTTGGTGTCAGGCCATGTCTGCCACCTGTGCTTTTACCTGGTTTTCCAGGGAGACTTGCTAGCCCCTTTCAGGGCTTGCTCTCACAGGACTACAGTTCTCGGAAACCACGCAGAGTGGTCCCCAATGCTATAGTGTCTCATTTCAAAATGAAAACTTATTTTTCAGAATAGTATATCTAGATTAACTATATTCACAATGAGCGTACGATGTGAATATGAGGTACAGTAGTAGGTGCAATGATGTTGTTTGTTAGGCAGAACTGTGTAATTTTATTATTTTAAAATGATATTAATAGTTAAAAATCAAACTAGACCAACAATTAGAAATAGCTCAAAAAACATTGTAATGCATTCTAAGTTATTAAAAGTTTTTCTTTTATGTTGTCCAACAGAAGCCATACACTTAAAAGATACAATAGTTCAATGAGACAGTTTTTTAATTAGGGGTAATTGAAGCTGTGATAATATAATGAGAACATTCTAGCAGTTTGCATTTGCATAATGAACAAAGTATATTCAACATTTTACAGAGACTAAAATAACTAGTGTAGCTTATCTTAAATGTTAGAACTACTCAGATATTTTAAGAAGCTATAATTGATCTAATAATTACTTGTGGAAAAATTGTTTAGTGTGGAAGAAATTGAAAACATTTATGTTCCAAATAGATGTACTTAATGTATTGACTATTTTATTGCCTTGTATATTTATTACTTAGCATTTTAAATATGTGTTATTATTCTTTATTTTAAATCTCATGCTTATGTGAAATCTCAAATAAGCTGTTGCAGAAATATGCTTTGTGTTTTTAAAGAAATAATGTATATTTATATATAGTTTATATATGTATTTTATCAAATTCATTATTATCAAAGCATGTTCATTATATTTAGTGTATTGACTAAATATGCTTAAAATTTACCACATTTTAAAGCTAAATTTGATTTGTACTCTAGATGTTAGTTCTGATTTACCCTTGATTTAAGACCTAAAGAAGATTGGCTCAAATCCATGTGTCATGTCCAGCGAAAGCCCAGGGCTGCCACCAATGCTTCTTCGTACACCAAATGCACATTCCTCTGGTCACTTGACCACATTCCTCTGGTCACTTGACTTTATTTTTCTACATGCGCTAGAACTTCCTTTGCTGTTTTTCATGAATTCTTTCATGAATTCTTTCTTTCAATTTAGACGTGTACCCAGACTAGACATTTGATGCTTTTTTCTTATTTGTACCAACTCCCTCTCTGGCTTTCCATTCACAATAAATCACTACAAAACTTCACCAACTATCGCCAGTAGAATGCCAGTAGCAGCATTATTTATAATAAACAAAAAGGAGGAAAGAATCAAAATGCCTATCAATTAGTAAGTGAATAAACAATAGATGGCATATTCATACAGTGGGATGATGTTCAGGAACATAAAAGAATAGAGTAGTGATGCTTGCAACAACACGGTTTGGCCTTGAAAGAAAACATTGTTCCAAATGAAGGAGACGAGCCATAAAAGACTGTGTATTGTATGACTCCATTTAGGTGAAATGTTCAGAATAAGCAACAGAAATTAGACCAGTGAGTGCCTCGTATTGGTGGTTGTGAGGAAGTTGGGGGACTGGGAGGGTGGTAATGAAAGGATATGGGTATTTTTTGACATGTAAAAATGTTCTAAATTGATTATAATAGTTTCACAACTGCAAATATGCTAAAAATCAGTGAATTTTGAACACTAAAAGAATGATGAATTGTGTAGTCTGTGAATTATATCTCAATAAAACTGTTATTTAAAATATCAAATAAAATATCACACGGTCTTTGTGTTGGCAACCACCAAGACAGAGGTTTGTTTCTGGATAAATGGCAGTTCAAACCTCGGGCATACACAATTGAGAAATGAAAATGCAGCATCTTAGTTCTTACCATGACACACTCAGCCAGCCCCCCCAAGTATGGCTGTGGACTTTTCTTGGACATCCAAAATCTCATTAATGCCCAATATCATCTTCTTGGGTCTCATCCATTTCCTCTACTCACCTGCATCTACCTAAGGAAAGTATAGGCTATAATTCTCCACTAACAGAAGTAGCACACCTCAATTTTAGTTTTCCACCTTTACTGCTTAGGAGACAGTAGCAACTGTAGGAGGTTTTGGTGTTAAAATTTCTGTTTTGATTACACATTGTTTGATCACAGGGGAATGTACATTTTCCTTTCTGAGTAGAAGAGGTGAGACTGAAGTGCAGCTCTCTATTCACTCTGAGTTTGGATAGAAGCAGTAGTATTACTTCATCAAAGAACGTGAAGATAAATGGCAGGGAGGTGGGGAGGGCTGGGGCAGTGGGCTGGGATGGGAGTAAAAGACAGAAAACTGTACAAGAACAACAATTAAAATAAAATTAAAGAAAAGATGAAAAAGTTAAAAAAAATTGTCAAGACAGTTTACAGCTAAATTCTGTATAAATTCCTGGATCAAATTGTGTTTGATGGGATTAGAGACCTCTAATAAACTCATTTTAATAATTTATGTACCAATTTCTCCCTCTCATTTTAGATCCAGCTAAAGATCCATGCTTAAAGATGAAATGCAGTCGCCATAAAGTATGCCTTGCGCAAGACTCTCACACTGCAGTCTGCATCAGTCACCGGAGGCTTACTCACAGGTAAACATCGTTATGTTAAATCCCACCGATTGAGCGGTACCCCTTATTCCACGAATAATTTCAGAGTATAAATATTTGGCTATGCCTGCTAAGGGTGAATCCAGAGTTTTATTGAATCAGCTTCAGAACCTTGCTTAATGCAATTATGATTCCCTGGGGCGAAACATCATCAATCAGATTTACCATGGGTTATGGAATTTAGGCATATGTTATTGAATAGAAAGGATCTTGAGAAGGTCAGATTAGGTGGTATGTTTGCACACTTGTGCTTTTTCAAGTTTAAGGCACAGGTACAGTTTTACAGTTTTGCTACCCTCTAAATGTTTTTACTTGTGCCCATTCAAACATTCTAGTTCCCTCAGGAGAGAATTGAAAACAAAGGTAAAGGGCAAAACAATGAATGGTTGATATTTATAAAAAAGTTGAAAAGTCACAAAATAAAGATACAGGCCCAGAACACTTCAAGGCACTTTTATTTATGGAAGCACTCGTCCTGGTGGAGTCCTTGAAATCCGTCCCCTGGAGGCTGGCACGAAATTGGCAGCGGACAAGAAAGGGTTTTAAATATCTTTTATAAAGATCATCGCTGCTTCTGTAAGATAGGCTCTATTTTGAGAAGGATCAACGATTTAGAAATAGCCTGTGAAGTCTGGTGCTGAGCCTTAAGGATTGGAAGTTGCCACCAACCAAAGGTGATATCACTGGGTAACTGACTGAAGTAAGTAGGTATATCCGTTCCCTTTATGACTTTTAAAGGACTTTCTTTAGGAGAATTCCTCTTTTCTGTGATAGCGGACCTAATTCGTGTTGTGCTTTTTATCACATGAGCGTGGGGGTTTCTCTCTTTGGGTATGTTCAGGGGCTAATAGGATTTTGGCTTTAGTGCACTTACATCTAAATTCTATTATTCAGACACATCAACAAACAGTAAGAACATTAGAGAATAAACGTAAGTAGCATATCTAGAGAACAGCAAATGTTTGGTTTTCGATGTTCCTTATTGATATAAAGGCACATATGCATAAACCCCCTGATTACATGCCGAGTGGATTAGAAGCCTTTTTTCCATAATTCCAAATCTACAGTGGCAGATTTCAAGTACCAAGGAAAGCCAATGCCACCAAGATAGAGGGTTTGGAAATGAGTTGCCTTGAAACAAATAATCACATCAAGGCATATCAATAATGTACTTGCAGGAGAGAGGGAGACGGCAGTTTGGGCGTGTCAAGTGTGAAAGACCTCTGAGAAATAGCATTGCAATAAAGTCAGCATACTTTGGGAAGGCCCAGAAGGATGAGGCAGGGTTATCAGTAACGCATCCCCACTCAGCCATGACCTCTATCTTGGTTTTGCAAAGGGGTAACAAAACTTTGGGCCAGAATTTTATTTTTCTGTTTATTTCCTTAGGAATCCAAAAAGCTTCTGAGTATCTTGGAATTTCTATTGATTAATCAATTGCCCAACATTTAAAAGAGTAGTATGTGAAAGGATGTATTGAAGAATGGGTGGGGAGTGGGTTTTTGTCTGAAAAATCAATATAGAGGGATGGCGTTGACATGAATTCCTGCATAATCCCTCACCTAAATTGCAGAGACCTGGTCTCTGCAAAGATTTCATACAAAGCAAACACTGTTTTATTGCAAGTGTCAGAGGTCTAGGGCAAGGTTTCCATCTACCCAGTTAACACCTTTGATTAGTCTCGTTTGCCATTTCACCTCTGGGCTCTCGACCCCAGTTAAAGAGCAACGGAAGACCTCACGGTTGTTACTGTATCATGCCTGGGGCAGAGAGACCCTCTCCTTCCCACAATTGCTGAACGCCCAAGCCAGGAGAGGCTCAAGTTCCTAACCCTGGATCACAGAACTACAGAGCACTGATTCCAGTCTATATTTCCTAACATCAAAGTTCAGGCTTTTTAAAACTGTGCTGTCTCACTGCCTCTCTAACTTATTGTTAAACACTTAAGTATAGACCAAAAGAAACTTTCTTAACAAGGTAATGACTCTCTGAAACCAATAGCTAAAGTGTTTTCTCAGTGTAAGGCAAAGCCTCCTAAATGGAGAATCACCTCCAGCTTTGCCTTTGGTGTGGTGGTGGGCTGGGCTGTGGTGGAGGCGGCGGTGCTTTGCGTGGGTGGACTTCCAAGTGTTTTATGGAAACAGTTTAGTCTCCCTCTGTTTCTGATAGACACTATCTTACAGCTGAGACTTGGCACACACTAAATTCAATAAATAAGTAACAAGTTTCCAAAGAATTGATATTAAGATTAATATTTGATATGCCTTATTTGCTTTGAGGATGTCAGTACCTAGGTGAATGTTGATACAACACCTGGGGAAGGAGAGTTTTGCCAAGCAGTTTGATCAGTGAAGGTGGCTGTTATGTTATGTAGTTCTTTAATTTGGGGGTTTGTGTGTATTTGGGAGTTGGGGTACAGAAAACAGAAGAAGGTCTTTCTTAATAAATTTGGGGTATTTGCATAGTTCAGATTGGAAATTTCTACTTTTCTCATGTAAGAAACAGCCATTTTTGGTTTCCTTGGTTTCATAAAAGGGGAAAGAAGTGAAACTAGCTATTTGCTTCTGTAGGGGGAATTCTGGTTTTCAACGAAGCCTTCTAGGTCTACCCCTGACTCCCAGCTGGATTTCTTCATTACCTTGAACTTCTCATCTTGTAGTTCTCACTTCATGGAGAATAAATTGTATAACATGGATCTCCTTCAGTTGTCTGCAAGTTTTGTGATGTCTATGTCTTATTAACCTCCTTATCCTTAGAACTTGACATGTTAACTAGTATGCATTTTCTGTAAAGAGTGTATTAAAAATAGCTATTTGTAGAACATTAAAAATAAGTAATATGATCAATTGAACTGGTCAGTATAGATAATATAAATCTAAAAATTGTTTTCCATGTGCCTTGTGCTTATTTGTTAAAGATGGTCTGAGAAGGGTGTGAGTCAATCCACGAATACTTTAAAATGAATTCGTTGAGTGAACAAATAATAAATTATTGCCAGAAAAAAAAGGAAGAGGGGGATTTGAAAATAGGAGAGGTGAGTCCGTAACAACTGATCGAAGGAAACTGGTAGATCCTTGCCTTAGATTTGTAAATAAGTGAAATAGTTTATGCGGTGCCTTAAATAACAATACAGTCATGCCCTGCTTAATGATGGGATTACATTCTGAGAAATGGCATCCTCAGGTGATTGCATTCACCTGGGGACATCAGGGAGTGGGTTTACATGAACCTGGATGGTACGGTGTGCTACTGGAATTGTATGCGCTCTGCTTTTATAACACCGGGAGCACAGTAGGTTTGCCTACACCAGCAGCACTACAAAGAGGTCAGTAATTGTAGTGGAAGCTCTGGCAGTTGTCTTCGTCGTCGCCGTCTTCTTCTTCTTCTTCCTTTTTTTGGGGGGGGCGGGCAGTGCAAGGACCTGATTTAAGATTTGATGAGGCCTCCACTGTCAGGGAGGCATCCATTTCAAAGACAGCGTCCATTTCAGGGAAGGCTATCAGGAATAAGTACATTGCCAGCCACACAACCAGATTAAGGGCCTGGCCACCAGCACCCACTGAGGCTTCATTGTTTTAGATCTTGGTTGATTTTGATAACTGACCATTTGAGCTACTTCTTTTTTTCTCTTCCTGTACTTTAAATCCCCATTATTATGTTTTTTTTTTTATTTTAACTTTTTAAAATTTTCGTTCAAGTACAGTTGTCTCCATTTCCCCCCAACATTCCCCCCCCCCACCTCCAACCCCAGCCATCCCCAGCTTCCACCCCTGGTTCCACCCCTCTTGGTTTTGTCCATGTGTCCTTTATAGATGTTCCTGAAAAGCCTTTCCCCCTTTACCCCCATTATCCCCTCCCACCTCCCCTCTGGTTGCTGTCAGTTTGTTCTTAATTTCAATGTCTCTGTTTACATTTTACTTGCTTGTTTGTTTTGTTAAATAGATTCCACTTATAGGTGAGATCATATGGTGTTTGTCTTTTACCACCTGGCTTACTTCACTTAGCATAAAGCTCTCCAGGTCTATCCATGCTGTCACGAAGGGTAGGAGCTCCTTCTTTCTGCTGCATAGGTATTCCACTGTATAAATATACCATAGTTTTTTGATGTGTTCATTTACTCTTATGTTTTAAACTGACCAGTAAAGAGTGATCCCTGGTTGGTACCCCAGTCCCCTGACCTCATCCCCAATGCAAGCAGAACCTTAGACCTGCGCTGTCATGGTTATGAGGCATCTTGTCATCCTAACAAGAACCGCAAGGGTCAGTTCAGTTCTCACACTGGTTTAGAGGGGAGAGATGTCTGGGCCCAGGAGACTGCGCCCAGGCATCTCCGACTGATGGCATTAGTACGGGCAGACCGAGACTGCAAAAAACAGTAACGCGCAGTGCTGGGATATTAGTACAACTATGATGTATCTAGGTGACAGGAATTTTTCAGCTCCATTATAATCTTTGTATACGTGTGGTACATTGTTGATTGAAATGTTGTTATGTGGTGTGTGACTGTAATTGTCTTCTGAAATCAGAGAAACAGCCTGATTTGCAGGCTTGTTATGTGTTTTACAACAGCTTTGACAACTATAGCCAATTTAGAGGATTGTATAAACTATCCAAATGCAATTTTCAAGGTTACATATTTGGATATTAGTCTTCTAATGTTTTTTTTTCTGTGAAGAATTGGCCTCAAACAAGCATGATATCCATATTCTTGTTCTGGCTTTCTGTTATAATTTTCATCACCAGTTAAAACCAAATAGTTTTATGAACAATGAGAAAGAACTTGAATATAACATGTTTTCCAAAATGGTGATGTAATTAATAATTTAGATGGTTTAATATAAAATATATAATGGCTTTCCAGGCTTTGAACATGACCCATTTTTCCCCTTTAATTTTATTTTGTATTGGTTTTGGTGTACAGTGTAGTGGTTAGACAATCATACACTTTATGTAGCATCCCCCTCTATAGTTCCAGTACCCCAACTGGCACCGTTCATAGTTATCCCAATGTTATTGAGTATATTTCTTATGCTTTACTTACATCTCTGTCACTATTTTGTAACTACCAATCTCTACTTCTCAGCCCCTTCACCTTTTTGACCCAGACCTACAACCTCCTCCCCTCTGGCAGCCACCAGTTTGTTCTTTGTGTCTATGAGTTTGTTCCATTTTCGTTTGTTCATTTATATTGTTCTTTAGATTCCACATATAAGTGAA
Source organism: Glossophaga mutica (assembly GCA_039655065.1). Taxonomy (NCBI): domain Eukaryota; kingdom Metazoa; phylum Chordata; class Mammalia; order Chiroptera; family Phyllostomidae; genus Glossophaga; species Glossophaga mutica. The sequence goes on from CM077311.1 coordinate 86,959,645, forward strand.
ATTATATTGTATTTGTTTTTCTCTGACTGACTTAATTCACTGAGCATAATACCCACTAGGTCCATCCATGCTATTGCAAACGGTAAGATTTCATTTAAAAATTTGTTATTGCTGTTCAATTACAGTTGTCCCCATTTTCCCTCATTACTTTCCCCTGTCCTACGTATCCCCCACCTCCCACATTCAATCCTCCCCTCACCCCATTGTCTTTGTCCATGGGTCCTTTATACATGTTCCTTGTCTTGACCCTTCCCCTTCTTTCCCCTGTTATCACCCTCCCCGCCTTGATGGCCAAATAATATTTCATTGTATATATGTACACAGCTTTTTATCCACTCATCTATTAATGGGCATTTGGGTTGTTCCCATAGCTTAGCTGTTGTAGATAAGCCTCCAATGAACATAGAGATGCATATAGTGTTTTGAATTAGTATTTTGGGTAATCTCCTGAAGTAGAATTGCTGGGTTATAAAACAGACCCATTTTTAATTTGTTGAGGAACCTCCATACTGTTTTCCACAGAGGTTCCCACAACAGTGAGTGAGGGTTCCCTTTTCTCCACATCCTCTCCAGCACTTGTCATTTGGGGATTTATTGATGGTTTATTGATGGTAGCCATTCTGACAGGTGTGAGGTGATATCTCATTGAGATTTTAATTTGCATCTCTCTGATGACTGGTGACACTGAGCATCTTTTCATATGTTTATTGGCCATCTGTATGTCCTCTTTGGAGAAGTGTCTATTCAGACATAACCCACATTTTTATATTGTTACCCTGGGGAAATTTTCAGAGATGCTTACTATAGCTGATTATTATTTTTTTTTTTGTTCATTGTTTTTGTGTATGGTGAGTGAGAAGCCCTGTATTTTAAGCCCTTGCTGCATATGCAGCTGCAGGTAATTAGCACTATTTCTAGATCAGTGTTTTGGGCACCAATCAATATTGCCTATAGTTTTTTTTTAAAAAAGCAGGTTTAGAATAATAAGACAAAGTAAGGTTGAAGAATTTGTGGTAGGACAAAACTAGCCATGCTGATTTCTGCTCTATTTACACCAAAGGTTGAAAAAAAATCAATAAGGGATTTGCTTTTGACCACCTAAAGAGATATTATATAAAAGGATAATAAAGGCAATTTAAAATGCTACTCATCACAATAGATATCAAAAAGTGAGTCCTAATACTCCTCTATTTTAATGATGTACTTTTAGAATCCATCATTTTAATGACCATATTAAAAAGATTAGAATTTCTTTATATAAAATTAAATAAGTGACTATGGTATTTATATTTCCATTGCTATGATATTGAAATATTTATTATGGGAAGATTCAATCATACAGACTGAGTTATAGTAGAGTTCAAAAACATTTGTTAAACTGACTTGAATTTATAAATATTTTATTTTATTTTATTATTTTATTTTTAATATATTTTATTGATTATGCTGTTACAGTTGTCCCATTTCTCCCCCATCATTCCCCTCCACCCTGCACACCCCCTCCCACTCACATTCCCCACCCTTAGTTCATGTCCATGTGACATAAGTTCTTTAGCTTCTACATTTCCCACACTATTCTTGCCCTCCCCCTGTCTGTTTTTTACCTACCATCTATGCTACTTATTCTCTGTACCTTTTCCCCCTCTCTCCTCCTTCCCACTCCCCTGTTGCTAACCCTCCATGTGATCTCCATTTCTGTGGTTCTGTTCCTGTTCTACTTGTTTGCTTAGTTTTCTTTTGTTTTAGGTGTGGTTGTTAATATCTGTGTTTGCTGTCTTTTTACTGTCATATTTTTATCTTCTTTTTCTTAGGTAAGTCCCTTTAACATTTCATATAATAAAGGCTTGGTGATGATGAACTCCTTGAACTTGACCTTATCTGAGAAGCACTTTATCTTCCCTTCCATTCTAAATGACAGCTTTGCTGGATAGAACAATCTTGGATCCAGGTCCTTGCCTTTCAAGACTTCAAATACTTCTTTCCAGCCCTTTCTTGCCTGGAGGGTCTCTTTTAAGAAATCAGCTGACAGTCTGATGGGAACTCCTTTGTAGGTGACTGTCCCCTTATCCCTTGCTGCTTCTAGAATTCTCTCCTTCATTTGAATCTTGGCTAATGTAATTCTGATGTGCCTCGGTGTGTTCCTCCTTGGGTCCAACTTCTTTGGGACTCTCTGAGCTTCTTGGACTTCCTGGAAGTCTATTTCCTTTGCCAGATTGGGAAAGTCCTCCTTTATTATTTGTTCAGATAAGTTTTCCACTTGTTGCTCTTCTTCTTCCCCTTCTGGTACCCCTATAATTTGGATGTTGGGACATTTAAAGATGTCCTGGAGGTTCCTAAGCCTCTCCTCATTATTTTGAATTCTTGTTTCTTCATTCTTTTCTGTTTGGTTGTTTCTTTCTTCCTTCTGGTCCACTCCATTGATTTGGGTCCCAGTTTTTCTCCTATTTCTATTGGTTCCCTGTGCATTTTCCTTCATTTCACTATTGTAGCCTTCATTTGTTCATCTATTTTGTGAGCAAAATCAACCAATTCTGTGAGCATCCTGATCACCAGGGCTTTGAACTGTGCATCTGATAGGTTGGCTATCTCTTCACAGCTTAGATGAATTGGCTCTGGGGCTTTCATTTGTTCTCCCGTTTGAGCCTTTTTTTTTGGTCTGGTCGCAGCTGTTATGTAGTGAAAGGCAGAGCCTCAGGTGTTCCCCAGGGAAGGGCAGCCCAGTTGCTGAGTTGTGATGCTGTATGTGGGGGTGAGGTCCAAGAGGGAACAATGGTGCTTTCTCCACTCTCTCTTGGATTCCAGTCCCTTCTGCTGCTTCCCCTTCACCTGGATTATCTGTGTGTGAGTGTGGGACCACCTGGTCAACCAGCTGCCTTGTGCGGCCTCACTGGGTCTGCACTGTTGCCACCCCGTGCCCAGGGTCCACTAGCTGCCGCCTGTGAACCTGGGGTCTGTTAGCCACTGTCTGCACGCCTAGGATCTACCAGCTGCTGCTGCCTGTGCACCAGAGTCTGCCAACCTCCACTTTTTCCTGCCGTGACTCCGCCTCTCTTACCGGTCTGCATGAATGGTTGTTGGACTTCCATACAATTCAATTTTCTATCAGTTCTGGTTGTTTTATTGTTTCTAAATCTTTGTCGTCTTTAATTTTGGTTGTGCAAGGAGGCATAGTGTGTCCACCTACGCCTCCACCTTGGCCATAAGTATATAACTATTTGAAAATGTTCCTTATACTTAATGTAAGATTTCATGTCTATGTTATATGAATACATTGAAATTGCCCTTAGGGCAATTTATTGTATATTTAATATATGCAAAGCTTTTACTAAGTGCCTTAAATTGATTTAGTTTTTACAGCAACCCTAGTATTAGCTTTGCGTTAAAGATTATTATGTTTATTTTAAAGAAACAAAAGCTGAAGTCAGAGATGTCAGGTACTATGTCTGAGATTTGTTATAGAGAAAGACACCAGGTAGATAGACATATGGGGCATAGTTAGGGTTTAAAATCAGGTCTATCATTTTTGTGCACACATTACTTCTTATAATTATAAATGAATTTCAATCATGTTTATGAAGTAATGTTTATATTTATAAATACCTAGATCTCCATAACTCTGTTTTGGTTAGGATATGGTGGATCTAGAACACTTTTTTTTTAAATAGACTTCATAACAGAGCAAACTTAGTTTTACAGCAAAATTGAACAGAAAATACAGATAATTTATTTCCCACATAACCTCTGTACCTGCCTGTGCATAACCTCCTCATTATCAACAATCCCCACCGGAGTGATACATTTGTTATGTTTGAAAACTTACATTGACACATCATTATCATCCAAAGTCCATAGTCTAGTTACTTTTTAATATTAATTGCATTTAAAAACAGGTCATAGTACTTTGGGTGGTGATTATTGTAACATTACCATATTTTTCAGACCATAAGACACACCTAGGTTTTAGAGGAGGAAAATAGGGAAAAAAATTGAAGCAAAAAATGTGGTAAAATATTTAATAATGTAAATAACATAATATTTCACCAATGTAAATGTAAATAGAGCTTAACAGCAGCATTAACAACCATTATTCATCCCAATTTTTTTGGGGGGGAGAGTGCGTTTTAGTCTGAAAATAGGGTATTTGATTTCTTTTTAAACACATAATAACTAAACTTCATAGTATTTCATTTATATCTGGAGCTCTTTAAAAGACTATATTTGCATATTTATTTGTATATATAAAACATTCACATACACAATGCATATACGAGGTCTATCTGGGAAAAGTCCAGCCATTGTTAATATAACAAGAATGGTTTGCACGGCATTGATGTAACCTGGCAGCCAAGGAGAGTGGACTGGAATGCACTTATATGGACAATGATGACTTCACTGTTCTAGCCGGTAGGGGCAATTCATACCATTAAGTGAGCATGTATACTGTGTGGCTGCCACATTCAAAATGACTGGGTGAGGAGAGCAATGAATCTGCATACAATTTCCCATTAAGGTTGAACATTCCTCCACAGAAACTATTTGGCCGATTCAGAAGGCCACAGCTGCAGGCAACTGGTGATTAACAGCTTCATCAGGACAGCGTGCCAACTCACGCATCACATCTAGTGCAGAGTTTTGGGGGGAAACATCAAGTTGCCTAGGTGACTCAGCCCTCCTACAACCCAGATTTGGTGCCCTACAACTTCTGGCTTTACCCAAAACTAAAAACCACCTTTGAAAGAGAGGATATTTCAGACCATCGATGAGATTCAGGAAAATATGATAGCGTAGCTGATGGCAGTTGGGAGAACTTTGTGAGGTCCCAAGGTGCCTACTTTGATGGGGACTGAGCCGTCATTGTCCTATGTACAAGATGCTTCTTGCATCTTGTAGCCTCTTCTATAAATATCTCTTTTTCACATTACATGGCTGGATGCTTTCTGGACACACCTCATATATATATAATACTGAATCTAACAACAATGATATGAGGTAAAGTGGGTTACAGCTATTGCACATATTAATGATAAAAACTGAGACACATAACTTACATGATTTGCTCAGGTGGGAGACTCGGACATTGAACTTGGTCATTGAGGTTTCAGAATTTGTTCTCTTGATTATTGTTAATGTCTTTTGAAATATTATTTAACATTTATAAAGCATGTTATATAAATGAGAGATTCTTCTAAGCATTTTAGAGGTAACTCATTTTATTTTACACCAATCTTACATTCCTTTATAAAAATGTGGATAAACATTGCCTAATATACTGTTTCTCAGCACATTTTAACCCAGTCTTTCTCGCTGAACACATAAGTCTTAGATTGTCTTTTATCTGATACCACTCTCAAGAGAGTAAATCCTTAGCTACTGGAGAATTGCTCTTAAGGAGAAAATTTAATTCACTGGAATGTACATCTAGATCAGGTTCAATTTTGATTTGGTCAAGTTCATGTTATATATTCCACTTACACAAACAAAATACATGTTTCTCAAATACAAAATTTAAAACAACATTGACTTTATTTGTTAAGAGCATAGCACATCTTATTGTGGTGTCATTCCCAGTCCTATGGAAAATCAGGGACCTGTTGTTTCAAGTCCAATATTCTTAGCATAGCCCCTTATAAGCTGACCCCTGTAGCTTTGCAGCCTGACCTGCAGCTTTCTCCTGTGGCACATTGCAGCCCATTGCAGCCGGAAACTTACCGTGTGCCGTGAATGCAGAGTCAGACTGCCTAGCTTTGTAATCCAGTTCTACTCTCCTTAGCTGTGTGTCTTGGGCATGACATTTCAACTGTCTGTGCTTCTGTTTCTTCCTCTGTAAAGTAGGAATGGTGGGAAAAAGTATTTTCTGATGCCATTGTTTTAAGGATTAATGAGTTAATACACAAAAACATTTAGAACAGTATCTGATCCATAGTAGGCATAGTGTAAGAGCTACCTAGTACTTTTTTCCCCTAAATATGTTGTGTATTTTATAATCATAAACTTTGTTATGTCTGATATTTTTTCTAGTGAAACGTTCTGACTATTTATTTTCTTTTTCTGCTGGTGAATACTCCATTTCTGAAGAGGCTTTTAGCATAATGGTTAATGGTATGTAATTCGATGCTAGTCTGGCTGGCTTTGAAATCTGTCTCCATTTCTGGGTAGCAAAATGACTTTGGGTGTATTAAACTCCCCAAGACTCAGTTTTCTTGTTTATACGATAGAGATGATAATTATACTGTCTGTCTCCCTCTGTTTTTATAAGAATTAAAGACATAATTTGTGTAAAACACTTTGCACAATGTAAGCATTCAATAAACATTAATTATTGAGACATCTCTATTCAGCTTTCTCCCATAAGCCTCCTAGCCCAAGGTAGAATTAAATTCTCCTTTATCATTATGCCCATAGAATATTAGCAACACTTTTATGTACTGGTATTATAGCTATTTACCTTATTTTTGGTAAAATAAGGTAAGGTAAGATGCACCTAGGTGTTAAAGGAAGAAAATAGGGAAAATTTTTTGAAGCAAAAAATGTGGTTAAACATTTAATAATATAAATAACATAATATTTCACCAATGTAAATGTAAACAGAACTCAACGTCAGCATTAACAACCATTATTCCTCCCAAATTTGGCAGGGGAAAGTGTGTCTTATAGTCTAAAAAATATGGTATGTGTTTACCAACTACAGGTTGATTTGTTGAGTTGTAGTTGATAAAGTATCTATAAAAACTGGTTGACTCCTGTCATAATTATGGGAGATAAAATGTAAGATTGCTTTACATTTCAAGTAAAAAATTATTTGATTTTTCCAGTTTAGAATGGAAAGAGAGCCATGTGTGTTTTGTGTTAGGGAAAAATGTAAGAGACCGCTGCTTAAAGGCAGAATAGCAAGGAAGCAGGCATGCAATTGGTAAAACAGTATTACTCAAAATCTACTCAAAACTCTTAAAACTTAATAACAGAACAAACAACCTGATTTAAAAATGTACCAAAGACCCTAATAGATACCTCACCAAAGAAGATATACTGGTGGCAAACAAGTATATGAAAAGATGTTCTGTGTCACATGTCATCGGGGAAACACAAATTATAACAATAAGGTGACACCACACACCTATTGGATTGGCCAAAATCCAGAACACGGACAACATTGAATGCTGGGGAGGATGTGAAGCATCAGGACCTCACACACTGCTGGAGAAAATACAAAATGGCACAGCCACTTTGGAAGAAATTTTGGCAGTTTCTTTTAAACATATGGTAAATATTCATACTTTGATCATATGTTTCAGCAATCACATTCCTTGGTATTTACCCAATTGAGTTGAAAAATGTACGCACGCAATTAAACCTGCACACAGATGTTTATAGCAGCTTTATCCATACTTGCCAAAACTTTGAAGCAATCCAGATATCTGTCCACAGGTGAATGGATAAACTATGATACGTAAACAATGAAACATTATTCAGCACTGAGAAGAAATGAGCTATCAAGATGTAATGAGTCTTTAATGCATATTATTCAGCAAGAGAAAACAGTATAAAAAAAGAAGGTAATTTAATATATGATTTCAACTATGTACATTCTGGAAAAGGCAAACTATGGAAACAATAAAAAGACCAGCGGTCGCCAGGCATTGGGGGTGGGGGTAGATGATAATTAGGTGGAGCACAGAGGATATTTTAGGGCAGTGGAACTATTCTGTATGTTGCCATGTGGTGGATATACATCATTATACATTTGTTTATACCCTCAGAGTGCACAGACTCAAAGTGAACCATAACGTAACCTATGGACTTTGGGTGACTATGAGTGTCAAGGTAGGTTCGTCAGCAGTAACCAATGTACCTTTGTGATGGGAGTTATTGAATATGGAGGAGGCTACACATATTTGGGGGCTGGACCATGTGGGAAATGTCTTCTCTCCACTTAATTTTTCTGTGGACCTTAAACTGCTCTAAGAAAATAAAGTATAATTTAGAATTTTGGTATAAAGTCTTAATAATCTCTCTTCAGTTCCAAGAATAAGTGTGTGAGTATGTATCCTTAATAATGGATGGATTGTGTACAAGTGGTGGTGGTTCAATACCAGCCATTTGCTCCAAGTTGTAATATGCTGAAACATGAAAAATGTACAAGGCAAATATGAATGAATAGAAATTACGTATTGAAAACCACAGCGTGAATAGAGAATTAAGTAAGAATCTTCGAGTTCCATATTTTGACACTAAATAGACCCAACACTAAAATTGTTTTTAAAGTATTTTTAATCAAAAGTAATTAAATAAAATAAAGCAAGTCAAGGGAAAGAAAGATCATTCATTTAAATATAGCAGCACATGACTCTACGTATCTTAATTATTTATCTACATTAGTCAGCTACAGAATGAAGGCTTTCTACAAAGTTAAAAAATTAATATGCTCCAGCCCTTAAAATCCATTATGCAGAAATACTATTGTCTGTCTGCCAATACTTGGCTCGCAGGTAGTGCATTTGTAACTTACACAGGGCCAGCCAGCCACACGACAAACCATGCTTCCGTTTCGTAGTTGGTTTCTTGCTGTCAGGCCAGGTACTACAGTTGTCAGCTGCTCTTCAGGATAGTTGTTAGTTCTTTGTGAGATAATGTGACTAAAATTTGGGTATCAAACCAGAGTAGAAGTAATGTCTGTCAGTTCAGAGGCCAGGTGGTTAACACATGGTGTGACCGCCTCCTCTCTACTCATGGGCTATCAGCAAATCATTCTGAGACAAAGGTCATAGTAGAGCCCCAAGATATAAGGAACTTGGTTACCTGAGTTACCGTGTGAAAGGTATTCAAGGAACACTATCATTGGCCTATAATATGAAAAAAGCTTGTTATATTCAAATGGACGATCAGGAAGTTATGAGTGGCTTTAATGGTGGAAAATCATGGAAGTATGTGATGGAGTTATAGTAATTATCTCATCAAGTTTTATATTAGTTAAAAGACAGGATAATAGATAAGTGATTTAAAGAACTTACCTCCTAGGGACCTCATCTGGATATGATATAGCCTTTTCTGTCACTTAGGCACCACATCTTCTCTATGACCAAAAGACATTGTGTGAACTATGAGAAAGGAAAATTCTTGAGCAAGTGAACATGGTAAAAGTTTCACTTTGAGATGTTTTGCTTTCTGGCACTTTACTTTGGCATTGAGTCAGTGAGATGAATGGGAGCAATAGTTTTATAAATTGGGGGAGTTTGGAGAAATTAATTTTGAAGTGAAATTACTTCATTTTCAGATTCTCTCTGATTCAAATTCCATGTATTTGGAAGCACTGTTGTTGAACAAAGGAGAAAGATATGTTAAAATTTTAGAGCTTAGGGAAAGGAAGTATGTCAGCTTAACCTTTATTTATTTCTTTTGCATGAATGTACTGAACTAAGATAGAAATTTTGGTATTCTCGTGTGTATAAAATTAAAATTTTCCATTGATAGAGAAGAAATATCTCCTTTTCCCAGTTAGCTTCATAGAATAAGTCACTCTCAATCTAAGAATTGGTCTTCACATTCTTTTCAACATGGAAATAAAATTTTCTACCTTTTCACCAAATTATATAATTCTTGGGTTGCTATGAGGGCCAGAAACTGTAATTATGATTATTCTATATTTATGGACCATGTAAAACTTCATAGCTTTATAGAATGCTTTCCAAGGAATATGATTGTTGTAGGTGATTTTTCATTCATGAAATTCTGATGTTGAGCACAACATTAAGTTTTGAATGTTTTCTAAAAATAGAAAAATGAGCACAAATGGATGGGTATTTTTTTTTTAAGGAAGGTGTGTGACACATGGAGTGTCGTGCCATTTTCACAAGAGGGTTGATGCAGCTGCAAGTTTCCACTGTGACCTTCACATTTCCAAAATGGTGGGCTTGAAAATGTGATGTTACCTCTTCTCTTGGTCAGACTAAGGCTAAATTATTGCAAGCTTATGATTGCCAGCATTTTATAAGGGCATTCCTACTTTGATGCTTCTTTCCATCTTGAGTTCTCATCATGAGAGATTTCTTACTTCCTTGGTTTCAAAACATCTTAAGCAACCAAGTGAAAAAATAGGCCAAGGTTTTTCTATTTTATTTCCAATCTCAGTAGTGACCCAAAAAGCTAATAAATGAATACAAAGAATAATGAAATTGACAATTATAAAGAATATTTATAATTGGGCTTCTCTTCTGGAAGCTAAAACATGTCACTTTGAATATAGAGAATATTGTCGGTATCCTGCAGGTTCTTGTAAACCACACCTTTTCTATCCTACTTCAGTTACAAAGACAAGAAGTAGATGTATCCATGCAATGAAATAAAGGCTTGATCATTACAGACAAAAATTAAAGAATTCTTGTTATAAAACAAAATTACTAGTAAGGACAAACAATGATTTTTAAACAAAACTTTTACTATTATATACATTTCATAATTTATAGTTAGAAATATAAAAATGATAAAACGGCTGAAAAGGAAGAAACTGTGGTTGTGTATGATCTTCTAATAGAGATGAATGTTCCATATCTAGGCCATCTGTGTACTTTGGGAACTAATTCTTTTACATCGTCCCTGTTCATCCAGTTTCTGCTGTTGTAACAACCAGAAATTCTCCCTCATTCTCCTTGAGCTAAGTATAATTCTGTAACATCTATCTTATTGATCCAAGAATTTTTTAAAGTGGAGAATAGCAATAGATGACAAATAAGGACACACTTCACAGTATATTGTAATAAATTTAATACAGAGTGCTTTTCACTTGCTTATTCAATAGTGATGTTTGACCAATTCAGAAGCTGATTAAATTGTAGAGCTACAGGAGGGGATGGAGAGCGACTTTGTGTTGGAATCAAACTATATAGTTCATCAAATTAAATACTTGAATTTTTCTCCCTGAGATTTCTTTTCTAATGTTTGTAGAAAAGTGTTATCAGAGGATAGTGAAGTAGAAAATTTCATAAAAATATTTTAGTGGCCCATTTCTCTAGTGAACATTGTGTGGCACAGAAGGGAAATACTGATTTAGGAGAATCTTCTTTATCTACATCCATTAAAAGGTCTGTGTGTTCTTGTTGCTTCCAGTATTTTAGATCTCAGTGACCCATCTCCCTTAGATCTTAATGTGTCCTGAAAAGCCCAAATAACCTTGTTCTTTAATCTAGTAAATTAGCAAGGGAAAGATGATTATATTATTTAGAATACATGAATATGATAATTAAAAAGGAGTTTAAGTGAATTTGTTGTATTAGATTTATAAGAAGTATGATTTTCTAGGAAGATGTACAGGTGCTTTAGTTAGCCTGAATTATTCTTTTTTAAATACAATTGAAGACTGATTAGCATATTGCTGAAAAGACATACCATTTCTTAGATTTTCTACAATTTTCCTGAGAAATCATTACTGTGTTATAAGTATTTCTGTAATGCATGGTATTTTCTTCCTATTGCTTTACTCTATTAAGTAAGTGGGGGAAATATTTTTAACTCGGTGTATACTTAAGTACCTACTATGTGTAAGGCATGGTGTTAGTTACTGTGAGAAATCCAAATCACCGATAAAATATACTATAGTGTAGGATTTTGAATAGCATTCAATAGAGAATTCAATAGAGATATAACCATGTAATTCCATATAGAGACAATGTATATTTAAATATAAATTAAAGTATTTGAAAAAATGAATGATATGTTTTAGTTTCATGCAGTTCTGTGCTTTGTTATGTATGTATCATAACCAAGTAGAGATGACAAAGCAGAAACTGGCAAAAATGGAATAATGGTCATTATAATGGTCTCTTTTCTACTATTCCATCGCTCTGTTTTACTCTGCTCTACTACGCTCTGTTGAGTATAAACTCAATTCTCTATGGAACATCCTGAAAGTTAATAGTTGTGTTATTAGAATGCAAATGCATTTTACGTATTTGTATGGCTCTACCTTATTAACAAGAGCTCTATTTAGATTCATTGGACAATTACCTCAGGAAAGAATGTGGGAAAGACAGGTTAATAAATCACAAATATTGCCACTTATCTTTATCAATAACTGGCTACTACCCTAGTTCCTAGGAATACATTATTTGAGTGCAGACATGGACACTCTAAATATAGGGACACCATGTTCTTAAAATGTGTAAGAATAAATATGGCTTGAGTGTTACATCTTGCTTCTGTACTCATGTTATGTTTGTCAGTTTGGAAGTGTATAGTTCAGCTAGGTCATGTATGGAAATGTAAGCATGAGTCCAAACCGTATTTTCTTCCACTGATGAAATTTAGAATTGATTTTAAATTGTTTACTTGCATAAACCTAAAATAGTTATATTCATCTGCAGAGTTCATCACTCAATGTGTTTATTCTTATATGAGTTATGAAAAAAGTGTTTTAATTTTTCACATAAATGACAGAAGAAAGACAAATATCAAATTTTGAAAAGACAGCTTTATATTATCAGTAAACTTTATTTAAAAGCTTGGGATTTCTTCCACTGCAGTGAGCTTTTAATTAACACAATCAAGCAAATTGCTGGCGATGGTAATAGAGAAAGACTAAAGAAGATATTACTTTATTTATTTATTTATTTATTTATCTATCTATCCATCTGTCAGTCCATCTATCTGTCTAGCTATCATTTACCTGCAATATTCTGGTACTTCTAGGAATGTTATATACATTAGTAAATATAAGAGACATTCATTTTTCTTTTATGGAGGCTGAAATCTAGTATGACTTTTTAAATTAAAGAACAAGTATATAAAAATACAGTCTGATATCACAGTGATCAAGATGGAATCGGTATGATATCTTAGTTGACAGAGTTGTTAGATCTCTCATCAAGGCATGACACAGAAGATTAAATGGAGGTTCAGGTGAAGTACAGGAAGTAGAGTGAGGCAGAGGAAACTGCACATGCAAAGGCCCTGAGGAAGGAAAGAGTATAATATCTATGAGGAGGGGAGGACAGAGGGACTAAAGAGTAAGGCATGGACTAAGATAGTAACCAGTTATAGGAGAGAAGTAGGTCATCAGTGATATATTCTGAAAGTAGAAGCAACAAGGCTCACTGATTAATTGTATTTGGAGAGTGAAGGAGAGATAACAATCAATGTTTATTTCCAATTTATTGTATCAACCACGTTGGCAGATTGTGGTGCCATTTAAAGAATCAGGTAAGCCTGGAAGGGAAAAGGAACAATAATCTAATTTTACAATAATGTAAAATAATCTCTCCATTTTACACGTGTTAAGTTTTAGAAGGACAATGAGATATCCAGTATATTAAAATTTGTGAAAATGAGTGAGGGAGAGATTGAAAACACAGAAGAGAATAGATCCCTGGGAAATACCAGTATTTAGAGGTAGACATTGAGGAAGAGCGTACAAAGAAAACTGAGAAGAAGCAACTAATGAAGAAGGAAGAAAATCAGTCCATGGTGAAACCAAAGCCAAAAGGGAGATTTTTAAGCTGGGGGAAATTGCTCTGGCTGGGTGGCTCAGTTGCTGGGAGCATTGTTCCACACACCAAAAGGTTACAGGTTCGATCCCCAGTCAGGGAACATACCTGCGGTGTCTGTTTGATCCCCTAATGGGGTGCCTACAGGAGGCAATATGAGAGATATTTCTCTCTCACATTGATGCTTCTCTCTCACTCTTTCTCTTCTTCTCTCTCTAAAATCAGTGATCATATCCTTGAGTGAAGATTAAAAAAAAAGATGGGGGAAATTATTGACTGTGTCATTATGTAGAGAGGTTGACTGAGATAGTTACAGGAAAATAACTTGAATTTAATAATTTGGTGTTGGGATTCACAGTAAAATAGATAGGGGAGTGAAGGGAAATTAGGAAATAGAAGACATGTTTTGGGAGAAAATTAAGGGAGTCACAATAAAGACCAAGTTATTTTGTTTGTTTTTTTTGATATTGTTTTGATTTGTTTTATTTTAGGGTTTGAGTTTACTACCAGAAAGTATTTGGTACTGATGGGGCATTCAGTGAAGCAGAAGAGGATTTTGGTGCAGGAGAAAGGGAATCAAAGTCTTTGAGAGAATGAGAAGTGAGGGCTCCTGCATACACATGGGTGTGTAGGGAGGGTTCTGTGTTAGAAAGAGGGGAGCTCCCTCAGTCTTACCAGAAACAAGAAAAGAAAGTGTGTGCAGATGCATGTGAATCTGTAAATTTCAAATTGTGAAAAGTTTTTTTCCTTAACACCTTCTATTTTCTAAAGGAGTTATCAGTAGGTCATTATAGTTCTTAGCACATGGTATTTTAAAAACTGAATTATTGTGATGTTTCTTGTTATTTGAATAAGGATGCAATCACATGTTTTAAGATTTAAAATATACTAAATTATATACAACTTGTCCCATACCACCTAGCACTATTTCCTGGATCAGATGATGTTCTTAATATCATTTGAATATTTACAGAAAGATTTTATTCACATATAAATAGATGCATTTTATTAATTTACTCTTTTTCTTTAATTTCCCGTGAACTGCTCTGTGTGTGTTTACTTAATAAGGTATTTTGGGGCCATTTCTACTAAATAGAGCTTCCTCTCTCTCTCTCTCTCTCTCTCTCTCTCTCTCTCTCTCTCTCTCTCTCTCTCTCTCTCACAGTTACATTGCATACCTTTTTATTGTTTTGAAACTGATTATATATGTGGTACTTTATATACAATGTATTACTCTGAGCTCAGTGTATGGTGCATATACAAAAATATTTAGTTGTTTTCCTTTTCTTCCATATTTTGGAAACATTATGAGGCTCTAGCCCCAAACCAGGAGCATACCATAAATTTATCCATCTTGTTTATCCAGCTTTGACCTTAATGCTGTGTTCTAATAACTGAGTTCATGTGTTATTCTCAACACCAAGTCTTGTCCCATTTCTCTTAATCTTATTCCTATTTGACTCCTGTGGACATGCTTTGATTGCTTTGACTTACTATTTTTTCCTTACTTGGACTAAACCTTTGCTTGTCCTTTCCCAGTACTGACTTAGGCAGGACTCCTCAGTGGAGGTAGATGCCAGAGGTTCTTACAGCTAACATTTACTAAAGTAGAAAGGAAAAGTAAGACTTTTGGGCTATCAGGGCTCAAATATCTTAACTGGAGAAACTGCTGCTTCTAACATTACATGCGTGGTTCTTGGTACAGTGTTAGTGAAAACATTCTTATGATGTACTTAATGGTAGACGAAATCAAAAAGCCTGGATCGATACGTGCTTCCTCTATAATGGAAGACTTGTCCTTTGTTTCAACAGAGTCAATGGAGACTTAAGTAGATTTGTAGCAATAACTGTGAATCATGACTAGACTTGAGTCAAGAGCTTGTATTACTAATAGGAATCTAAAATCTTTGTATATATGCATTTGCATTTTTGCCAGGAGAGAGAAAATTGATGTAATGCTATACTGATTCAAATCTGTTTTACATCCTTCCTTTTAAAAGAGGAGAGCTTTGGCAGCCTTCCCAACTAATGGAACATTTCCAAAGGCAAAAAACATGACTATCAGATTTTGGCTTCACTATCAATGGAACAATCACTTAAGAAGCATTAGGTTTAAATGAATTACTCTGAATGTTCATTCAGACTCATACCAGGACCCTCCAAATCTCCTTGAAAATATGCATTACAAAATTGAAAACATGAGTATTCAGAACCAGTCCATGGTACATTACTATGAAAGTAGTAGACAAAAATAATATTGGAAATTCTGTAATTTAAAATGATAATCATAAATATTGGCAAAGAAAAATTACAGTATTATCAGGGAATGTTATACTTATGAACTTTTATAAGTAATCCTTTCCTTCCTATTTAAAAATTATCAAAATGAATATTTTAAAGTATTCATAACATTTATAACTCTTTATACATTTGGTGTTCTATCTAAATTTTCATAACAGATTAACTATAAATAAATATGAGTTAGTTCAGTTTACTTCACATAAAATAAAACCTTTAAAAACAAATGACTCAACCCCTAACTTATATAATGCTACTGAGTATAGCATGGTTATACTGAGATTAAAAACCCAATATTAAAAAAATTAATAAAAACATATGCTGTTTTGAGTAAAATGTCTGAAAACAACAAAATAATCTATATTTAAGTATAGTAAATAGAGAATAACCATTGGATACCTTACTTTATTGTGAAAATATAGACTGGTTTGAATTTTTTTCTTTGCTTATTAACTGTGGACTTGGGCATTCTGCTTCATCTTTCTGAATCCATCATCTCATATAAAAATCAGCTAAATTTCAGTATTAATCTACAGTTAAATTTATAAGAGAAATGATAAAGCAAAAATAATTAGATAACATGTTCAGTGTCTGGAATACCTTAATAAATGTGAGTTTTCTAAAAATGGCAAATCCTAGAGAAGGTAAAACAAGTGGTTAAAACATTTAGTATTTAATAGCTAGATTGAGCTCTTAAAACTAGACATAATAATCCAGTCTATTTGTTCCTTCAGTAAATATTTAGTGAGCAAGTCTTGGTTTAATGGGTTTTACTAGACACTAAAGGTACAAAAACCTAGTTTTATGGAAAAAAGGAAAGTAAAGGAGTGAGATCGAATATTTATTTGTTGAACTGGAGGGAGAGGATGTTGTAAGTTTAAATAAGGCAGCCAGGGATGGCTGCGCTGAGAAAATAGAGACCTAGAAGCAGTGAGAGGTTGAGCGAAGTGTGTATGTTGGTCCCAATCTGAATGTCAAATTCTAAGGCTGAGGGCAGCACCAAAATTCAATGTCATAATTAGACTTTATTTTATTTTACCTTTTATTGAATTTATTGGGGTGACATTGGTTAATGAAATTATATAGGTTTCAGGTGTACAGTTCTACGATACATCATCTGTATGTCGCATTGTGTGTTCACCGCCCCAAGTTAAGTCTCCTTCCATCGCCATTTACCCTCCTTTCACTCTCTCCTACCTCCCCTCATCCCTCCTTTTCTCTGGTTGTTACCATACTGTTCATACTGTTGTCTGTGTCTGTGGGTTTTCTGTAGTGCTTTGTTTTTGCTTAATCCCTTCACCTCCTTCACCTTTACTTTGCTTAAGCACTTGAGCTATGCTGAGACTGGGGTGCAATGTCAGGGGTAGCAGCATGGAGACCAACTTCAGTGATGCAGGTGGGAGATGATGATGGTTTAGGCTGAGATCATACCAGTGCAGACAGTCGAAATGTATTAAGCTCTGGAAATATTTCTGTTGTAAAGCCAATAGTGTTTGCTAACAGATTGGACATAAAGTATGAGAGAAAGAGAAGAGTCAATGATGCCTCGGCAAATATGGCCTGAGCAACTGGAAGGATGAAATTTCCACTAGGTAAGATAGAAAGTGGTGGAAACTGGGTTTTTGTTTGTTGGCAGGCTATCTTTTGGAGGGGGGAGAAGGGAATGTATATGGTGGTTGGACAGAACCTTGCTTTGGGACATTTAGATCGAGATGTCTATGCAAGTGAACATACAAGGTCTGTCCAGGAAGCACCTAGCCATGTACTCTGAAAACTAGAAGCGTTTATTGAAGAAGATACCGGAAACACTGATGCCTTAGTCCCCTTCAAAGTAGGCACCTTGGGACCTCACACAGTTCTCCCAGTCGCCATTAGCTGCTCTGTTGTATTCTCCTGAGTCTGATTGATGGCCTGAAATCTTTTGCCTTTCAAAGGTGATTTTAGTCTTGAGAAAAAACAGAAGTTGCAGAGCATCTGGGCTATAGTAGGGCTGAGTCACCTGGGCAATTTGATGTTTCACCAAAAAACTCTGCACTAGACACAATACATGAAAGGATAGGCACATTGTCGTGATGAAACTGCCAATCACCAGTTGCCCATAGCTGCAGCCTTCTGAATCATCTAAGTAGTTTCCATGGAGGAATGTAGATTCATTGCTCTACTCATTCAGTCACATTGAATGCAAGGGCCACACAGTCCGCATGCTCACTCAGGGTCATCTACCACCCCCACTGACTAGAACAGTGAAGCTGTCATTGTTCACACATGTGCATGCCAGTCAACTCTCCTTGGCTGCCAGGTTACATCGATATTGCCCAAGCCATTCTTGTTATATTAACAATGGCTGGGCTTTTTCCAGACAGACCCTGTATAAGTTTGGCATTTAGGGAAGAGGTTTATATTCCAAATTATGGCTATAGGTATGTAATTAGATAATAATAATGATAGAGTGTGTATGGAAAAGTTTCAAGCATAGAGCATTGGGGAAGTCCAACATTAATAGGCAGGGACAAAGTTGAAAAACAAACAAAGGATTGGGAAGAAGTGGCCATTAGAGCAGAATGAAAACCAGGGAACGTGATGTGATGTAATTAAGTGAGTAACTGTGTCAGCGAATAGGGTGCACTGAATTGTATCAATTGCTTCTGAAAGGTCAAAGCAAGAACTGTGAATTTACAATTTAGGTTTTAGTAGTATGACAGTCATTTTAAAATTTGATGAGAGTGGTTTTGGTGTGGTG
Source organism: Glossophaga mutica (assembly GCA_039655065.1). Classification (NCBI taxonomy): domain Eukaryota; kingdom Metazoa; phylum Chordata; class Mammalia; order Chiroptera; family Phyllostomidae; genus Glossophaga; species Glossophaga mutica. Next base: position 86,978,155 of record CM077311.1, read on the forward strand.
AGGGTTCAAGAAAGCTTGCTAACACAGCAATTAGAATGTAACTATTGTGAGGAATTTTATTGTATGGGAAAAGAGAAATAGTACGCAATTTTTATCAGCTGTTCAAACATTAATTATGAAGATTAGTATTGGTTTGTAAATATGTTTTAATGAAATCTATATAGGTAATATCCAAATCAATAATGGATAATTTGATTATAACTAAATTTTATGATTTGCAAACTATCTGATGTATTTTTGTTTTAAAGTTAATAATTTATAAAAGCTAGAAATACCACCCTACCATCTGTACCAAACTTTAATTCTATAATCTTAATATGCTAAAAATATTTTCATAACTAAATAATAGGCACTGAATATTTGACTACTATTTTTAATGGACTTTGTATGGTCCATGTAAAAACCATACTCTTATTTGTTTACAACAATCTTATCTTAAAATTGTATTAAAGGATTGTTAAGGCTTTGATGGGATTCTTCAAAATGACTTTTCACATTTATTTCCTGAGGAAGTTAAACTCGTGGACTCTGCCATGGACATTAGATTTCAGTTTACTATTTAACCCATGAATACTTCTCAGGTAGTAGTTTCATATTTTGAAGAACTGTTAAATTTGTATATATAAATAAGCAATGTTTTTATCAGATATATTTCTTAGCTATAGCTAAATTAATTTTATAATTAGATATATATTATCTAACTAAAGATATATATTATCTAATATAATTAGATATATATTATTTAACCAAAGACTTGTGTTAAAATTTTCCTCAGTAAAATTTGCTTGGCTTACCCTAAAAACTTAAAAATAACTTACACTGCTATTGCAGTTATCATTTTTTCATTCTTGAATCACACTTTTTAGTGGTAATTAAATCAACTGGTGATCAAACCACTTTTGTTGAGAACATAAAGTGTTCTCATTATCTTGTGAACACTTTCTTAGGGCAAAATGATTTGCATGAATTTTAACCCGAGAATAGTGGACAAGTATTTTCTCTTATGTTGCATACTAATTATATTTTTATGAAGTTATTTGTTAATATTTTAGAAATTAACTGAAAAGACTCAACTTGTTTTAGTAACAACCACCTATAATGAAGTAATCTGTATTTCCAGTTTAACTAAAAGGTGTTGTCCTCATTAACAAGTTTTTACACTATAGCAATGTTGTGTATGTTTTGGAGACAAATTAATAATTATGGATATTATATCATGGAAATAATCTCACATATATTTGAAGATACCTAAGCTGTTGTTTATAGTTTAAGATAAGAACATAGTTTTTACAAGTGGAGTTTATCCAAGCTGCTGAATTATGTTTTAGTGTGACTGATTTCAAGTGTCCTTTGATTCGATTATTAATGTCTCACATTTAGTAAATTTATAGGTTAAAACTATTCTACATATTATATACTTCGAAGTATTTTGAATAGTTTAATGTATTGCTAAGATTGTAGTGTAATTGGTTCCATTGTTGATCAACACTGAAAAAAAAAAAATAAAAACGTGTGCTTCTTCACAGTAAACACCTTCCAGGCAATGTCGAGTCATAACAGGCAAAATGTGATATGTATTAAGAAGTTTATACATTTTTTGACACAGGACTACTGAGCATTTTAAAAATACTTTTTAGAATTTTAAGAGCTGTCAATATGGAAAATCATCATTTATGCTTTTGTTTTTCCCTCTGAAACTATTAAATGTTTGATGTTCTTTTGATTCGTCAGTTTTTCTTTATGATGCACTTGTCAAAACAGGGAGCTAACTTGGGACAGAGTGTTGTGAAGCTGCCAGCATTGCTACTCAGAATGGCATCATTTTACATCAGGGCATTGCTGTGTGATGAAGGCCAGCTGGTGCATTTAAGTTTCTTATTGGAAATTTTCATCTGATCATTATTGTGATTTGTGGTTTTGTACAGGAACACTTAATCATTCTTATGTAGCAAGCACTGCTGAAGCTGCTGAAGGCTTTCTCTTTTGCTGAGTAATTCGTGCTATCAATCTGATGGTTTGGAAGAATTTCCAGTTTGTTGTATTATCATTTGTTTGCACAGGAATTAATGCAACACAGTGGCTGAATTTATAGTACTAGTTTGCAATGGACTACTGAGCAGTACTGTGCTCATGATGATGTTATTATATAATTTGGATGAAAACAATTATTGTGTACCTATTTGTCCTAATTCTCTCTTTCACCATCTCAAGAGCCAGCAGGTGATCTTATGCTTTCTTGCAAAGTCAGTTAACTGTGCCTCGTGTCTTGGGTGTATTCCTTTATTTAAAAGATATTGGACCTTAATATTTTGGCACGTTTCTTTAATGGTAGTGGTGTGCTACTAGTAATTTCACACAGATTATTTCTGGCAATACTGTTAACAAATATTGCTTTAACATTTGTGTTTGGTTGTAAACAGAAGCTACTAATGTTTAGCACATTTCAGGAAAATAAGTGCATAAATTTATTGCTTTTATTTTACTTATTGAATATTAGCTTAATTATAGGAGTTATATTCTCAAACAGTGCATGGTTTGTATTGTATATTATTTTAGATTTAAATCTAATACTTTTGGGGCAAGTGACAGTTATTCACATAAAACCAAGAATAAAATACATTTTTGTTGAAAAGTTTATATTTTGTGATTATCTGATAACAAAAAGTACTCATGAAAAGAAAAAAACATAATTCCATCATTTCTACTAATAGGAAGTAATAGGAACACTTCAAACACAGGAATGAAAGTACAAAATGTTAGGTAAACCTGAAATCCCTGTCAAAGACGTTGTTTTCCTCCCCTTTTCTCACATCTGTCTTCCAACGTAATCAAATAACTTTAAAAACACACTCTTTTTTATGAATGAATATAACACTACCAAAATGTTGCTGAGGCATAGGGACACAGGCAAAATAATCTATGCTAGTAAAATTCTTGACACACTCATGAAAACTCTAGGGATGCTTTGTACACAAATATTTATGTATCAGAAAACTTAAGAATGTTTTACCATTCTTCTCTGTCTCACATCTTGGGACAGAGAAGTCCCAAGGAAGATCCCCCTCAATCTTCCTTCTGAATTGGATAAATTACATGTTGAGATTAGATGCCAGAAAATGCCTGTGCCTCTGATTTATTCTAACTTGTCTTACTTAGGTGTAGAAGTTGCATGACTGGAACTGGACTGTTCCAGATAATTTCAATATATTTTATGGGTTTAGGACTACATCATTTTATGATATATTACAAGTTCTCAAGTCCTATGTTACTCTATTTTCTGGAATCTTGTTTCTGGTATCTATAGTTCTATGTAGACTTTTATGAGCATGCAGTAAATTTAACAGCATATAGTGGCACAATATTGTAGTCAGTGCTTGAAAGAAGTATAGACATTCCATTAAAAAGTACCAAATTTCTATAATAAAGTTAAAAAACCTGAATATTAAAGGGGAAAAAACTAATGAAAATCTGTGTAACCAATAACTGTCCGGTAATGGAACATTCCCACATAAAGATAAAAATGTTCAATTAACTCTTCAAACCAGAATCACATAAGCTGATGAAGATATATGAGGCAACCGTTGTCAGATATTGGAAGTTTGCACTGTGATCTGATTGCTAAGTTCCAGAGAAGAAGGGGGATCACATCAGCAGGGCATCAGACAACTATGCAAATAGAATGCACAGTGGATTGGTCTGGCTAAGTTGGGGAGACAGAACTCAAATTTGGGGCTGCCAAGGAGACAGATGTTCAAAGACTGGGCACTAGAAGGAATCTGCACAGAGAAAGGACTTCATAATCTGCATAGGGATAGTCTTTCATCTTGCCAAATATACAAGATTAGCTAGTTTAGGGCAAAGAGTGGCATATGGGAGCTCTGACTTAAATGGAGATTCTGGAGGTTACTATGTGCTGGTAGGTGTCTTACAAGGCAGAACCAGCAATCTCTCTGTGAATCCGAGTGGGCTCAGTTGACACTCTAGGTGAGTGAGGTTTTGCAGTTAAGTCTAAGTTAACACTTCTATGGTATTCTTACAGTGTGATCCCTAAAACCCTGGGGACCTCTAATACATTTCCACAGGGTCAGTGAAGTCAAACTATTTTCTAGTAATAATATTATTGTAATAAGTTCATTGCTTGCTGACCAAAACTGTGGTACTTTAGCATAAATTGAGGCAGTAGCAACAAACTATGGTAGTAGTGGTTTTATTTTCACTGCCATGAAATTTCAACAGAAAAGAACCCTTTCACTTAAGATTATCCTCTTCAAAGTAGCAAAATATGTTAATTTTATTTGCCTCAACCTTATGTATGCCTTTTAATAATCTGTATGATGAAATCAGAAGTATGCATAAAAACATTCTGCTGTGAAATGAAGTTAAAGTTGTTACCACAAGGGAAAGAACTTTCATGACTGAGTTACAAACAGAACTAGCTTATTTTTTGATGAAATAATTTTATATAAAATGACTAACAGAAATTTGGTTATTTTTTAGACATTATATTTATTTATTTTTAGAGAGGGGGGAGGGAGGGAGAAAAAGGGAGAGAAACATCGATGTGACAGAGAAAAATCAGTTGGTTGCCTCTCAAACACACCCCAGCTGGGGAATGAACCTGCAACCCAGGCATGTGTCCTGACCTGGGATCGAACCAGCAACTTTTCACTTTGCAGGATGACACCCAGCCAACTGAGCCACATTGGGCAGGGCTTGTCTTGCTTATTTAAAAAAAAAAAATCTGAATGAATAAAGTAGACCTGTTATTTCAAAGGAAGTACCTGAGAAACAGTTGATAATAAAAAATATTTGAATTAATACTGGCAAATATTTTCCAAAATTGGTAAAATGTGAAACTAATAATTCTAAGAAGTCCAGTGAATATTCAACAAGAGAACAATTACACATTTCACTAAAGAGATACCAATAATGAATAACTTCAGAAACAATGGAGGCACGAAGACAATGGAATCACATTTTTGAAATGCTCGAAAAATGTGTGAAACCAGAAATACTCTACAAAATTAATCTTCTAAATTGAAGGTGAAAAAAAAGACATTTCAAAAAAACAAGAATAAAAAGTTCATGGCCCATATACCTTCCACTACAAAAAATCCTGAAGGACATTCTTCAAGTTAAAAGGAATCCAACTGTGTTGAATCAGGTCTATAGGAAGGAATGGAACATGCTGGCAATATTACATATGTTGGTAGATTTATCTAAATAGATGTATATGTTTTTAAAATTTTTAAATAAAATGATTTTAGAATATAAATTACAGTGTTCATTATTGAGTTTATGCATGTGTATATTTATGTGTAAGAAATTTTCTTATATATTGTTCATATATGTTTATATACACATATAGAGGATATTTTGGGATTAAAATTCTACCTATCGAATACTATGGGATAGCATGGGATAAAAATAAATGATGGCATCCTGTGTGCCCTACCTATTTTAAATTGTTATGACTTTGTGTACATTCTGAATTGCCATCTTCTAAATGCTCAGAGAGGACCCAATGTGTAGCAATAACTACATGTTTGAGACTGAGTCTAAATACCTTTAAATCCCACAGTATCATAGGTTGATCCGCTGTGCTTTAAATTTTTATTCTTATTTTAGTTAGCTTTTTCTTTCCTTTCAAAATATTGAATTATGAATACTGATAGGAAGAAAAGAAATGTTTATGCATAGGTCAGTTCTTAGGATAAATGTAAATTATGTAAGAAATAGTATGTTTAAGAAGGGAGGCTTGTGTTTATCTCTTAATGCATTTATCCATTAAAATATTATTGACCACCTAGTACATATAAACAGAACAGGGTGGTAGCATTGCTCTCAAAGAGTGTACAATCAAATATACGGCATATAAGATAAGGAGCTAGTGGGTTTATTAGCATGAAAAGTGAGTAGATATGTTGTGGAAACAGAGGAACAGAAGACCTGGGTAAAATTTTCCATCCTGAGATTCTCATGAAGCAACCATTAATTTATATTGTAACTCATATTACTAATCAAGGTGTTTTATTCAAGGAATCATGAAATCTAATACCTAGTATAATAATGATCTCTCTCATTTAGTTTTTGTAAGTCAGAAGAAAATAAATTCTGACATTGAGATAAAAAACAAGTTTCATATTGTGCCATCAGTGAATTTGTATTCATTTCCTCCCATTGAAGAGTGGAGAATATTAGCCAAAGGCTTTGTATAAAAAGGAAATCAACAACATTTTCTGCGTGGAATATTTAATAGCACATTTAAAAGCATTGCATCAAATAATGAAGTGTCAGTTTTACAAGGATATTGGCTATTCAGTATTACCTCCTGGAGTTTTAGTTAATGAATTTTAATATTGGAAATCTTTGGCTGCTTGATGGCATTAAAAATTGTCTTGGTGTTATGGAGCTAACTCTAAATCTGTTTAATATATCTCCTACCAACAATGATATTTCAAGGATAAGATTCTAACTGATAGAAAAGGTTAACTTCTTCTAATGAATTCAGAAGAAACACTTGTGCCATTCCAATAGTGTTAACATATTTCCAAATAACAAATTAAGTAAAAAAGCTGTGTGTGTGTGTGTGTGTGTGTGTGTGTATCTTTGTTTACTCACATTTCTGTTTAGCTGTCTAAATTGTGTATTTTTATCCACTTGTTGACAATAACAATGAGGTCATTCTGCTTAACTCTTGCTAGTAATGGTAGGAAATTTATAGGACAAAAAATTACCATCAGGGAGAGGATCAGAAGGTCTGTTTTCATGGGGCACAGAAGAAGTAGAGCTAAGGTTTGGGAAAATCAATAATTAAGATTTGATAATGTAAGTTACTAGTACAAAAGTCAGGGGCATGAATTGGAGATACTTTGACTATGGGGGGAAAAGAGGCAAATTGTGCTTGACATGAAGTAGGCATGAATGCCTGAATGACTAAAAGAATGATGTTTATTCAATACAAACCTAAATAGACTAAGTAATATATAGCCTAGTTTGAAACTAGCCATGGTGACATGTTTACATGTTAGGATTCTCATGGTTTAATGAGAACTATAGTCATTGGCAACTATGGAGTTTTGTCTGGTGATACAACATATTTCTCATAGTTGGATTTTGACATTGGTTCGTCCTTTGACTGGAAATAGAGTAAGGCATTTCCAACAGCTACCTAGTGCTTTCCTTTTGTTTCTGAGAGCCCACAGATTTTATGGAAGTTCTGAAAATGCTTTCTTAAAGCTCCTGACATGGGAGCATTATAATGCAGTCTAAGATGACCTCCTATCATTTAGATACAAATTCAAAGAAAATCGGTTTCTATCATTACACCTGTCTTCTTACATCCCCTCTCCTACAGCTATTCTCACTGAAATATTTCTAGTTCGAAGTGACATTTGTGTTACCTGTAGATGATTCTCTAACTTTAGGAGTGATTATGACACAAATATTGACCTGAAAAGTGTGCTAGTTTAACACTTAAGCGAAGACTGTGGCATATCTGAGTTCACCCTAATTGCAAGATTCCAGGTTATCCTGACACAGTTTCCTGGATGCTGGAAAGAGTCACAAGATTACTTTCCCTATTGGTAATATTAGTAATGTACACATGCAACTCTTCCTACAGAACAGAAATAGCTGTATGTGTTTTAAGTAACATTTTATTACAGAATTTAGACCAACATCAAAACAGCTGAAGAAAGAATGATATTCCTAAACAAGCTAAAAAGCTTAAAATAATCTACTGCTCATCCTCATGTGCTTAAGGCACGCTTATCTAGCTTAACGTCTTCGAATGCATGCTGCCAAATTAATGGGCGCTTTAGCAGATAGTGTGTTGAAAGAGTGCAGTATAATGGAAGTTTTGCTCTAGTTTGTGTTTCTATTTATATGAGACTGAGTTCCAATCTATTCATACAACCAGGAGAGATCCCGTGTTCATTGGAACTTTCAATAATGTTCATTCATAAGTACATACAGAACACATGGGGCAGCAAACAGTTCTTCAATAGTAATGTAGAGCTAAATAGCAACCGTGGGATTGAGATAAAAACTGGAAGTGAGGCAGTTTACGATTAAAGACCTTTATTGCTTGATAGCAAATATTTTCTAGTAATGGACTTAACCGTCATGATATGCTATGTTATATACATGTCTAAACTCTAATGTTCAGGGAAACTGCAAGGATTAGGCACCATTGTGACTCCCATTTCACTGAGGAAAATACTTAGGGTCAGAGGAGCTGACAAAGTGAGGAAGTTGAGTTTGAACACTCTCAATCTTCCTCTAGGGTTATTTTCTAAACAATTATTTTATACTCGTTAAATGATTGGTATATTTTTCTTCTTCGATTTATTGTTGTTATTAAATTGCAAGTATAGAAACCCTCGGAAACTCTCTTTTGAAAGCTTCTGGGTAGATTTTCTTTTATAAGGATTAAGGAATAACTAGTGGCACCCAAAAAGAAAAACTGACCCAGGCCTCAAGGATAAATTCAAACCATTAGTTTGAATATCATCAGAACTCTTTGAATCTGTTTCAATTTTCTTTCTCATAAGAGAATGGTATCTCAATTTCTCTGCCTGTGACTACAGGTTTATTATATACATAGAGTGTCAAGAGACTAGCTGAATGGATTAAATGGAATACATATATATTTTTTGATGTTTGCCAAGTTATTCCCCAAAAAGTTTCTTCAATACTTTAATCACCAAATTATGAGAATGCCCAATTGAGCACATCTTTATTTAAGTTATGTATTTATGTTTAATATGTTTGTATATTTATATGGCTGCAAATATCTATGCATCTGTGTTTAAATATTTTGTGTGTATTTTTTTACTTTATAGGTGCAAATAATGTATTTACAGTGTTATTTTGAACTTTAAATGCTCATGCTTTGGAATTTTTGTGAATTTCATGGATGTAAATGTTATCAGTTCATGTTGTCTGTTTCCTAGGTTGACTTCTTTCTCTTTACTATTTCTAATTTCTTTTTATTGCCCAATTATATCATTTGCCTATCTTTTCATTTTTTGTCAATCTGTTAAATATATTCTGAATGTTCCAGTCATATTTAAACAAACATAAAGTTCTAAATTTACAACTGCCAGATTAATCATTTTTTTGGAACAAGAATGGTTGTTTCTCATCCAGTTGTATAACTTTTGATGGATCCAATTTCCTTATATGCAGGGAATTCACTGCTCGGTCCTTGAGTTGTTCTACAATATCGTATGCAGCCTTATTCCAATTATTCTGTTCTTACCACTATAAGATTGACCAGACTGGATTTCTTAGAACCTGATCAGTCATGTGCCTGCCCACTGCGATTATTTTTCTCTTGCTGTTCCTTGCTTATAAATATTCACACACAACTTGCCAGTGGTCAGTGTTTATCCTATTCTGATTGCAAGCACAGGTTACCACTCTCTAATCCAAGCATTGATTTAGCTGTCCTGGCTAACTGGATGGGACCTCGTCTGTCTTTACAATTCTGAATGCAATTGCCATACTCAGTATGGAGGTTGACCTGCTAGAGAGGTGCTTTTATTTTTATGGCATTGTATGAGTAGCTGTCCTCCCCTATCCAAGTCTGCCAAAGCTCTTAAGATTGATTATTTTATACTCTAGGGTAATGAATATTCTGAGAGAGCAGACATATGTATGCATCCTCTGAGTAAATTCCAAGTGTTTTATATTCAGTGATTCTTTTATGTTTCCCACCTGAAGTTATTTCTCCTTCTTCTGTATCTCATAGAAATTTATATCCCTCATTGTGGCTTTTCAGTATTGTATGAGCAGTATCTGCCATCTGCTAGGTCTGTAACTCACCTTGTCTTTTTTAGTTTTGCATTCTCCACATCAACCTGCACAAAGCCTTGCTTTGATAGTAATGTTAAAAAATTAATTGATATAAATGAAACTGTTAAAAGAGTAATCCTTACATTATAAAGAATTTTGCTTCTCAAGTCAAACTGTATTTTTTGATATTTTTACAATGAGGATATACTACTTTCATAATCAGAGAAATAATTTCATATGAGTTATTGAGTTTGTTCCCTAGGAGTAGCTTTATGAAAGAGTTCCAAAATAATTCAATCTAATTAGACTAAATGTTTCAATTATTATTCTAGTGTGTTTTTTATTGTGCTTTAGTTTGAAAATAACCATTAAGGGAAAATAAGAAAAATTTTAAACATTTTGTACCTACTCTCTTATTCAAAGTCTGTGTTTACTTACTTATCATGTCTATTTTATTTTTATCATATAATATATATGCTGTACTTACAAAATAGTCATATTATAATTATAACAGTGTTACTAGTAATTAATAAATGTCTCTAGACCTCGATAAGATGTAAAAACTGTAGTTATATTTTAAGTAAAGATGGTGTTTTTCATTCTTATCTAATTATTTTTTTCTTATTCTCCTAAATTCTTTGATAATTTAATTGCTTCCCAATTTAAACTATTTTTTTTCTTGTTTCTTTCATATGCATTCATTAGTTGGAAAAAGTCGCAGGCTCTATTTTCTAACTTATGCACATCTTCCTTGATCACTCCTTATTTATTTCTTCATTTTTTCTCACTTAACAGGAATCAGGTAAACAGTGTCAAATGAGCAAACCATGTTTGCAATGAGTGCATTTCACACATTCTAAAATCATTAGAAAGTAATTAATGCTATGCAGAAAGCATCTGTTGGATGCTTGTCATATTTTATGAAAATGAATATCTTTGTAACTGGTTATGATAGAATATAAAATATCAAAGATTTAAATAACATTATTTAAGCTTGTCACTCTTCTCCTTTCCTCCAACTTATTTAATGACTTCAAAAAAGGAGGGAGGACTTCTCTCCCCAAGTCACTCACACCTTTCACAAGGACTATGTGAGTGTCCTTCACAAACATTTGCAGAAGGAATGAATGCATTCCTTAGTTCGAGGGATACAGCAGTGAACAAAGAGACAAATCCCAGTCTTCACAGACTTTACCTTCTAGTAGAAGGAGAAAGAAAATAAGCAAATTAAATAAACAGTCACTTAAATATCTTCTCCTCAACTTGGACATAATCACCACATTTCAATTGTAACATTTCTCCATGTCCCACTTGAACCCCTCACCTCTTCCCTGATCAGTCTCTAGAACACTCTATGCCTCCTATCTATTTATTGCATTATGTGATTAAGGGAATAGGGGAATGGATCACAGTTGTTGCTTTTTTGCAACAAAACCATTGTGGGGTCAAGGACAAGAATTAAGGCCTTGAGACTTATTAGGAAGCTCCTTCCAGGGGGAGGTCATGATAAGTGGGTAAATTTGTAATATATTTAAAGAAAGACCCAGCTACTTTTGCTTCAGGTTTTGAGAAATAGTGCAGAGTCGGTATCTCCAGGGTTTTAGCTGGAGTGACTAGAATTATGGATATGCAGTTTAGTGGGTGGGAAGACTTAAGGAAAGAAATACTGGGGGTGAAGAAACCAGGAGTTCAGGTTGGGCCATGTATTTGTGCATGGTTTTGTTCTTTAAGTACAAAGAGTAAGTGCTGTGAGGGAATAGTGTGATTTAAGGACCCATTTACATTTAGTAGTCCATGAGTTTAAAGTGAGGCTAAATACTGAGATTGTGTGCTTTCCTTCAAACATGCATGTCAGCATGGGGCAAGAGCAGAGATGGGCATTTGCAAATTGTATATGATGGAGTGAGAGGGAGGGGAGTGGTTTTAGTAGTAGTTTGCAGACTCTGAACTGGTAAAATAGAGGTGGGAGGACGTAAGCAGGATGAGGAAGATTGAAAAAATTGCTTGTTGGTTTACAAGACGGAGGGAGCTTGGGTTAGAGATCATGGAGCCCATAGAGTGTTATTGGTAATCACACAACTGATGTGGAAACATCGAGATGAGTGTCTGGGGTTAGGTAGAAGAAAATATCATTATTATCAATGGTATTGAAAATATCTACATGGATATTAAAATCACCAAGGATTCTGTTGGGGTGTGTGGCAATGTACCAGGAACAAAAGCCGTTGAGAAATGTTTAGAGCCTCAGGGTCTATGGATGTGACTATAAAAAGGAAAGATGGAAAAGCCTGATGATGTAAGATTCAAATATGGTGTTTTTAGGGGGAAGTGACAAAGGGTGAGGAGTGAGGGAGACATCTATTTTGCTCGTGTTAGAGTCAGATGAAACAATAAAACACCTCAAGGAGGCTGAAGAAGCAGTGTCTTTAGGAGACTTGCAGGTTTGTTTAGAACAAGACCACAAAGGAGGTGAACAAACTTATAAATTGTATATTTGCAAAAGAACACTGTTAATTACTAATTTATGTCTGCATGTTCAGAAATATTGGGAAGTAGGTTTATGGGCTAATGAAATGTCATAAATTGCATAAAGCTCCGTTTATAATATGGAGCCTTTTAAGTCCCTATTGGAATAGGAATAGTATAGCAGGCAGGCCAAGGAAGTAAATGAGATTATATGAATAAAAGAAACGTAAGGATTAAGGACAATCTAATATTTTTTTTAAAATTCATATTTTTCCAGACAGGGAAGCTTGTATACATACATTGTTTGTTCCAAACCGCAAATATTAGCAAAGTCTTTTGCACATCAATATTTAACACAGTTGATACAAATGTTCTGAAATTATATTACAGTGATGGTTTTCTGATTCTGCAAATTTCCTAAAAATCATTGATTGTACAGTTAAGTGAATGAATTTGAGGGTATATATATTATACTTCAAAAAACTGTTTTTTAATAAAACCAAGAATCTTCTAAAATAACATCTAAACAACAAAACTAGGACCAAAAATTAAATGTAGTGCCAGTGAGTTTTAGCAGGAAAAGCTATTTTTTTTGCCAGCGATTCTGTAATTGGAATAGTAATACATTATACACTTTGATGCAATAATCTCATTTCTGAGAATGTTTACTAAGGAAAATAAGTTAAAGGAGGCCAAGCAACATGCAGAACTTTGCCTACAACAGCACTTTTCCCCCGATGGTAGTATTATAAATGAAAAAGGAGGAACATTCAGTAAATTATGCAATATTTGTACTGTAGAGTTTTGTGCAACATGATCACTTTGAGACTTCAGAAAACATGTGCAGTAGTGGAAAAGGATAAATGATAAATTGTTGTTTCAAAAGTACAAATAAGTTAATATTATTAGGAGGTAAAAGAGCACTTCTAATTTCTTAAGGAATCTGTTCTTTATACTAGGATATCAGATATACTATTAAGTGATACTTTGAAGTAAATTTTAAAGACACTTGGTAATTTGTATTACCTTAATAATCACAGATCGAGAAAATTATTATACACTCTAATTCAAAATATTTGGGGATTTTTCAAAGGTGATGTTGGCTGTTTTGTACTGAACATTTTCATATGTGTATTCCACAACTGTTTCCTGTCCATCTGCTCTGTGCCAGGCACTGTTATAGGTTGTTGAGGGGACATCTGTGGACACCATCCCTCCCCATGGGGCACCTACATCATAGTATAGAAAGAAAAGCTGTCATCATTTAAGATAATCAAGTCTAGGGAATAAAGTCCTATACAACTTGTAAGGAGGATCTAGCATGGCAGGGAGAAAGAGACAGCATGGCAGAAGGCAGTCAAGGAAGCTTCGTTGTGAAGATGATATTTGAGCAAAGATTTGAGATATTGAGGAGGCTGATCAGTTGGCTCTCTATTGAAGAGTAATTCCGGCAGACAGAAAAGCTAGAGCAGAGGACATATAGCAGCACGTTAGCAGGACATGTTATCATGCTCTGAAACTTCAAGAGCACCCACCAGTGTGGCTGGAGCAGAGTGAGCCCAGGGGATCCAAGTGGATAAGCTCAGAGAACAAAGAGAAGGTCTGATTATGTAAGACTTTGTTAACCACTGCTCTCTGAATGAAACTGGGAAGCAGTAGGGTCTTGAACAGAGGAGTAAATGGCTGCGTTATTTTTGAGGTTATTCTGGTAACTGTGTCCAGGATATAGTGATGGGTTTGGGAAGGGTGAGGCCAGAGGGAGAATGATAGAAGTGGAAGCATGGTCCTGTTAAGAAATTTTGCAATAATCCAAACTAAGCTCCTATTGCGTGATACCAGTGAAAATGAATGACTGGTTGTGATTTGGATGTGTGTTGAAGCACATGCAATAGGATTTCCAACAGGCTGAATGTGTGGTGTGAGAAGACAATGCTGAGATTTTTGGCTTAAGCATCTCAAGATGTCCTCACCTGGGACGAGAAGGTTGTAAGAGGAAGAATATTGGGAGGAAGGACAGAATTTAGTTTTGATCATGCCAAGTTTAAGAACCCTATTTGTTATCTAGGTAAAAATGCCTAGTAAGCATTTAGGTATATGAATCTGAAGTTCAGGGTAGAGGTGTAAGCTTTACCCTGAAAATTTGACAGGTCTCAGCAGATAAATATTCCTTCAAAGTCACTGAACTGAATGTGACCACCTATGAGCAATTGAAACTGAGTTCCAAGGAGAGAGGCCTGTGGCAAACTCAGCATTTGAGAATTCTATGAGGGAGAGGACAAACTATTAAAAGAAAATGACATGGAGAATAAGTAAGGTAGAATAAGAGAGTGTAAAATAAGAGAGTGTAGCTTTCTGGGAACCAAGAGAAGTGATTCTCCAGGTTGAAGGGATGGTAACAGGCCAAGTCTGGGACAATTTTTGCATCTTTATAACAATAGTACCCAATTATAACCCACAGAATAAAGTTGGAAATCAGGAGCACAGTAAAATAAAAGAACTAAATATAATGAAATTTCGATGAGGAATGAGATATTTAAATAATCTCAATGTACTTCCAACACAGATAATTTTGTACAAAGATTCAAGTGACCAAGTTAGCATCACTATTAAAGGAACAAATTAAAGTCACAAGCTACATACTACAATGCATGAGAATACATCATTTCTTCTCAAGTTGAATAAGCTGAATCTAATCATGAAGAGACATCAGGTACAACCAAGTTGAGAAATATTCTACAATGTATCTGACCTATAGTGTTCCAAGATATAAAGGTTATTAAATAAAAGCCCAGAAAAGACTGAACTGTTCCAGACAGGGAGACATTTTTTAAAATGTCGACTAAATGAAACAAAATAGGATCCTGGGTCACCCTGATTTGCTAAAAGGACATTTTTGGGACAATTAGCAAAACTTGAATGGCATTTGGGGTTAGATGGAATAAGGCATCAGAATTAATTTTTTCATTCAGATGGTTGCATTATTGTCATGTAGAATGTGTGTCTTTGTAGCCAATACACACATAAAGTCTTGGGGGATCATCAGGTATCATGTCAGCAACTGATATTCACACCTTTGTCCAATCCTCTGTTTAATGTAGAATAAGGACTCTTCTGTCTTTTGAAGAACACTTTCTAGTATAGTATTGAATTAAACTGTCTTTGTGACAACATTGATATCATAGTTATTTGTACCTAGTATTTAATAGTGCTGAACATATTCAGTGTTAAATTATATAGTAAAAAATAAATCTTTCAGGCCTTTTATACTATTTTTATTTTAACTTTACACAATATAAATTTAATTAGTAAAATATTTTCAAAGAGTACTACTGGCATTTATTGGTCAGACTGCCTTTCTGTGTTATTCTCCAGATTTATGACTTAACCTTTATTTTAAACTGATAATTTAAAATAAGGAAGTATAGGATATATATGTGTAATATGACCACACTTGTATTTGTCAAAAGAAGACACAAGAAGTATTTCAAAATATTTAACATAAGCAAAAAAGAAACAGTTGTTATACACCCAACGGTTGGTATACTTTGATGAGTATTTTCTACCTTAACTGAGTCTCTTTTCACCAAACTGTCAAAAACTGACCGATAATTTGAGGTTAATTTGAGCCTAATGTTTCCATGATTTCATGGTCTTCTTTTTGTCAATTTTTAACATAGTCTTTCACTAAATAATACCATTGAGATCTAAAATACACTGACTTTGAATTGTTACAAGTCTCTTTCCAGCTTGTTCTATGCTTGGAGACTTCCTTCCAAAAATATGTCTATATAACCAATGGATGTAACTGGCTGTAAATTGATTTTTTATTTTGGATATTAATTTCATGCCCTTGAGTGGCAAACTTTAAAGAAAATCAAGTAGCATTTCTGGAATTTTTGTTAAAATCAGACAAACTATTGAAATGGAATGCAATCAATGTTTTCTTTTTATATGGAAAAAAGAGACTATCGGTATGTTCACATAATTTCCTACAAACTAACTGATATAAACAGCTTCCACATGTCATAATTTTACATAATGAGGATTCTAAAATGGCTCAAAATTGCAATAAGTCACTTTCATTAAACTATGAATATTGAATAGCAATTATTGCTTAATAGGCTTTTTATAAGACACTATTTACAGTACAGCTGGTAAGTTGCTATAAATTCTGCTTGAATGTATCATGCAAATATCAACACCTGTGATACTTTCAGAGTATTAAGCCAAATCCATAGGGTATTCTTAGTCTAATCTTTTCTGTCCCATACATTTCGAGGGTTTTTTTGCTTATTGACATTCTTTTTTTATAGTTTGCCTCAAATAGACTAGTATCCATTTACTGCATAAAAATTATATAGTTTTCTGTGGATGTTGGGAGTTGTTCTGAGGGAAAAGTTCTCTCAATAGTTCTAGAGGTCATATCTGCTTTGCCTTAACGGGACAATTCATTAAAAAATTACTTCAAGAAATAGAAACACAAAATGTTAAAACTCAAACTATGGATTTAACAACTACATTTTTATGTGTGGTTATGGTTTTAGAAAGCTAAAGGAGATAACATTTAAATATGTTTATAATACATCTTTAAAATGTCAAATGATGTTATATTAGTTCTTTATTTCTATGTAGCAAATTATTTGAAAACTGAGTGGGTAAAACCACAAATATTTTCTGATTTAAGATCGTCTCATGAGGTTGCCTACAAGCTGCTCTGGGAGTTGGAGTTGGCATCCTTTCAAGATTTGCCTGGGGCTTAAAGCTCCACTTCCCATCTCAGCCATGTGTTTCTTGTCAGGCTTCTGCAGCTCTTGGATTGTTACACAAAAGGGCTCAGCTCTTATATTGCCTGGGAGTCTCACCATAGGGCTGACTACTCCCAACATGGCGGCTTAGTCCTACAGCGTGAGTGGTACAGAGAGAGGGCAAGAGAAAGCAGACACCCAGGTCAGAGGGCAGCCACGTTCTTGTAACCTAATCTTGAAAGTGCATCTCTTCACTTTTGTTGTAGTCTGTATATTAGGAGCAAGTCATTGAGCTTCGTCCACACTGAAGCAATGACACTACACAAAACTGTAAACCAGGAGGCAAGGATCATAGAGGACTATCTCAGAGGCTGCCCACACACGCACATAGTGAAATATTTAAAAGACGGTTATGTGTTACAGTTTTTCCCCCTTCATGGTAGTAGTTTATCTTTCAGACTATGGGAAGGGTAATGCTGCAATGGCTGAAAAGGGGAAAAGATCCAACATACATGGAATCAACCACCTTTAAATATTTCTGTTTTTACACGAAGTTAGTAAATGATGTTTTTCTTAACATCACTTGCTAATTCCAGCACAAAATCACAACAAAAAAAGGTCAGCATTTGGTTTTCTGTTTCTCTTGTTCATAGATTCTGATTTATAATTTCTCTGTGGAGATGGACAAGTGTTCTCTACATTCTCTGGAGGCATAAACTGGTTGGCCTAGCTTCTGATGTGTATCTTGAATCCATTTTAACTGGGACCAAACATGTCTATTTGTATAGGTCAGCCAGTGGCTCTGTTTTGGGGTTGGTGAGGCAAGCTCTGGTGGCTGTGACCAGTAGAGGTCATCAGGCAGCTCTGAGAGAAAAGGGAGCAGTGGAATCTGGGCATATACTCAAAAGGTGCCACCTGGAGATTATTATTATATCAAGGTGACCAGAAGGGTAACTGAGTCACCAAAAGGAATAATTCTTCCTTCCTGAAAATCATTCCTAGATTGTTTAAATAATGGTAGAAAAGATGTTAGGGGCCAATATGACCACTTTCCTCTATGTTATACATACAATTGGCCATTATATTGTCCCCTCTTTTCCCATTTATTTTATTAAACGTATTTTAAATCTTTCCTTTATTACTACAGAAAATGTCATTTTTTAAACTTCATTTAATCAGTTAGTCTGCTTATCAAATAAAATTTGGATAAAAGTAAAATAAACTAAGAAGTTTTTCCTTATGTGTTTGTAGTTTATTACAGTTTCCAAAATTGGTGCCATTCTAGTATAACGGCTTTCACAAGAGAAAATAAATTAAATTCTATTTACCCAATTTTATTGGTAATATATTTGTTAGAATGTCCCTTTTTCTTATTAAACGTAAATATAAAGTGGCTTATTATTTGGAGTATTATGATCCAGTTTCTGGTTTTGAGCTATTTTAAACAGTACTGAGGGGGTCAGATAAAAGTAATTTAGAAATCAATCCTGATTTATTCAGTTCATATGTATATGAGAGCTCCCTTTCCCCCAGCCAAAACAAAAATATATATTTACCTGGTAAATAACTTCTCCCTGCAGATTTCAGTTCAGGTATTATTTTCTGTCAGAGAACTCAGTATTTCCTTCTTTGCACTGTATTGTATTTGTTGACGAACTAAATGTCATCTTTTATTCTCTTGATTTCTTATTCCTTTTCTTTTGTTTCCTAAATATGTGCGCTCCTCACAGTATCTTCTTTTATATTTTTCCCTACATTCTCTCTTTCAGAGACTTGTGTCCACAATCGAAACTATTGGCAGTGTTTTTTTTTTGTTTGTTTGTTTGTTTTTTTGCTTAAATTCTAAGAGTTCATACTTATGTTTACTTCTGGGTTACACTCATGAGCTTGCAATTACGTGCTAAACATTTTTTTACCAGACTGACCACCAGCATCTGAAATTCAAAATGTGTATAACCAAACTATTACCAACATATATTTATATGTTCATTTCATTTTATAGAAATAGAATTTTTCATTACCAAACCAGAGATATGAGAGATAAACCTTATGATCCTCTCAGTGAGATGGAGAAAATTATTTTTTTAATTCAATACCCACTTAAGATATAAATATCTAACAAACTGTGAATGGAAGAAAATTCTCTTAAATCTAAACTTTCCAATCCCAGTCTTCTTGTTATGAATGCAGTTAAATCAGTTCCATGCTTTTAGTAACTCAGTATGATCTCTTTCATTTTATTACACAACATATCTAACCTGTCAAAAAGTCCTTTTAGCTCTGCCTTCAAAATATATTAGAATGCACCTGCCTCTCATCATCCTCATGGCTAGAAAGTTCATTCAGGCTACCCTCATGCCACTCCTTCATTAGTGGAATTGCCTCCTTAAATACCTGTCTTCCTGTTATACCTTTGTCTTATTTCAGTCTGTTCTCTACACAGACTGAAGAGTGACCCCTTTTAACTGCTTACATTAATTCTTAAGTTCAAACTCACTCATGAACTTTCGTTACCCAGAGAAAAATGAAAATCTTTTCAGTGGTTGATATGACCTCTTGGTGGGATCTGGAATTTTAACTTACTTGCAGGCTACAGGTAAGATAACCTGTCATTGTTTCATGGCTGCAGGCAGAAGACTTGAGAATCCTGGGTGAGTGATGGAGGACTTTACTACTCACAGCAAAAACAATAGCCAGAGCTTCATATTTGTTTTGGAGTCTCCTTGTCCCTAAGTTCCATGATCCTATTGTGGGTACCAGCCCATGCAGCAGGCTACCAGACAGGAAAGGAGCATTGAGTTTGTGGTCTCATGACTTCCAGGAAGTGGAAGAAAGCCTGCTCCTTGTTCACGATGAACATTACCCCATATCTCAGGGTGAAGTGCTGAAAATTCCATCTTACAAAATAGGTAACAAGCAGTCAGGGTCTATTTTTGGAATATCCAGCAAGGACATGTGGTCAGTACCCATGGTGGATTGCCCCTTCTAAGAGGCCTACAAATCTGGACTCCCATTACAATTCTGCTTTTCTTATGCTCTTAATATTCCTTGCTTATATATCTTTGTACTCTCCTATTTGTTTTTCTTCAGATATCTCAAGCTCCTGCCCCTTTCCATGACCACTTTTTCTTATTAAAACCCAGAGTAACAAACAAGCATAATATAACCAAAGACACTGAAATTGAGAAGAGGCTGACAGTCACCAGAGGGGAGAGGGGAGGGAATTTCAGGGGAAAAAAGGTAGGGTTTAGAGCAACAAGTATAAAGGACACATGGACAAAAAATAGTGGGGGGTGGAAATGGGAGGGAGGTGGGGAGGGCTGGGGCAGTGGGCTGAGATGGGAGTAAAAGACAGAAAACTGTACAAGAACAACAATTAAAATAAAAAATAAAGTAAAAAAAAAAATAAAAACAACCCAGGCTAATTTTCCTTGAAGTTTCCTCTACTTGGAATTTTCATAGCTTATTCCACCTTTTCACAATTTTTATTTTCTCAAATATTAACATTTCAGCCCTTAGCATCCTATTTGAAACTGCAACACAATCACCTTTCCCTCTTTATTTTCCTTGGAAGTGCTCATTACCATTTAAACCGCCTCTGGGAGGGCACTGAAGTAAGGCAGTAAGCATTTTGCCTTGGATTCAAAAATTCAAATTCTAGGAATTTATGCTACAGAAATAATCATAATAGGCCTCCTACAGGCACATCAAATAGTGTTTATCACAACATTGTTTTATGTAGTAATAAATTATTATAACAAATACACACAGATAAGAATATTTTTTAATAAAAATCTGCCAGACAGCTGGCACAAAGTTATCTTTGGGTGGTGATATTATGTGTGATTTTTATTTTATTTATGTGGTTCCCTAACTTCTGGGTATTCCATATTATCTTCTGCTTATTAACTTTTCTTCCAAGCTTTCCTTCATATTACTTTTATACTTTCACATTTTTTCCTCCATTTTATGCATTATGAAAAACTATGAAGAGTTTGAGATTTCACCCTTATTGTGAGCAGACACATTAGCCTGTCTCAGTTCCAGGGATTCTGGTAAAGACACCATACCCAGTGTCAGACAGAGAACTTGGTAACCAAGCAGCGCGGGGCATCAGCATATCAGCCCATTCCTCTTGCTCTCAGTCCTGTGGGAGCAACGTGGGGGGCCCAGCGAGATACCTGCCCATACTGTGGGTTAGGTTTTAACCCAAGGTTTTTATAACGAATCATAAGTCTTCCTGCCTTTTGCTCATTATTTTGATTATTCCAGACAGTGAACAAGTTTGCCTTTACTTCCATAAGGAAACACATTTCTGTGTTCCAAGGCAATTTACAATACACCGATCCTTAAAAGACTATACTTTCAGGGATCGTCTCTATAGGTTGTTACAATACACTGATCCTTGAAAAGAGTGTTTAGATCAATGGGCCATTGGTGCCATGTTTGCAAGAAATGCAGAAGTGGGAGGAGGCTCGCATGGAGAATAGGTCCCTAATGTGCCTTACATCATTAGTGATGATGATGATGATGATAGTACATTTTTCTATTTGGAAGGAGAAATGAGATTTGCTGAGAGAGCAATTGAGAAACAGAAATAGAGAAGGAAACAGAAGTCTTGTTTTCTCAGTCAGGGAGGAATTCTATGTGGAAATGACTCAGAGCTGAGATCTAAAGGAATTGTAGGAGATTTATAAAAAGAGATGTATACAAACATGCCAGAGGGCAAAGGAGTGTGTAAGCCCCACCTGTGCAGAAGCAAATGAAAGAACTGAATGGAACAAGCATGGCTGCAGTGCCAAGTGTGAGGGGAGGCTGTGGCGTGGGCGAGGAAGAGGTTGCTACATCTTTTCAGGCCCTGCAAAGGCCTTTGTTCTTTATCCAAAGACCGAAAGGAAAGCATTGGAAGTTTTGCGTCTTTGTTTTTTATTGTTTCGTGGTTTTGTTATTTTCGCAAGAGAGTGACTATTGGGTTTTTATTTTGAAAATCTCTTCTGACTTCCGCCTAGAAAAAAGATTCAGTGAACCCATTAAAATGATTAGTGATATAATTTTAACATTGGAGTGAGGTTGATTCATATCTCAGTTTTAAGTAAAAATTGGCAGTCACATTTACTTTTTTCTCAGGGGATACCTTGTTAGAGAATTTATCAATGCATGTAGTTTTTGTTGTTTTCGTGTTAATAGAATTCTTGTAAAAATTATAAGTAACTTCTTATGTTAATTATTATATCAACTACAGTGACCTTGCATGAAGGTTGGAGGGACATTAGGCACACAGAAAGACCTTCCCATGTTAGAAGTGACAGAGTTCTTAATATCGTATTGCTTATTATACCAAAGCCAAAGTAAATAAATTCAAATACATGTATTGGTCTAATTCCATCCATCCATCCACCCACCTACCCACCCATCTTTCTATAAATGAAATAGACTATTTCCTGATGAAGTTAATTAAGCAATTGATTTTTTGAAATTTTACCTAGATCTTATTTTAATGAGAAATTAGTTAACAGACACTGAAACTGACATTTTAGCAACAAAAATTTCCCAAAATTACAGTTTACTTATAAAACATGAAACAACTTCACAAGAGTTTAGTTGTGGCTGGATTTTCTGAAAGACACTTCAGTTTAAAAATAAGGCTCATTAAAAATAGAATGAATATTTCAGTATATATTGACTTATTTATCTATTGTAGCTCATATTTGGATATTATCAGAATTAGTCTGAATTTAAATGAAAAGTCTGAAATTATACAAGGAATACCTGTTCTGTAGGAACAATATGATTGAAGTTAAATATGAAAAGCACTCAGTTTAGGAATTTTCTTGATAAAAGAAATGTGATGTCTTGCCATTATGGCCAAAGTATAACTTATTAATAACTCATAGAACATCTTTAATTGTGTCTCTCTACATAAATTGTGGATTTATTAAACATTGTAAGTTAATGTAATAAGCTAACATACTTTTAGACTTATTTCTGTGGTTCAGGGATATGTATGTACCCTTAAAAATGCATGTCAAATGTATTTGTTCAAAAGCAGTTCTGCTGATGACTCTGAAATAATGAGTTTATATTACTACTTAGGAAACATCACAATTCATATTATCTCACTCTATACCTCTATATCCATGTACTTTTAATGTATAAGATGTATAGGAGAAGTCCCCAGAAAGGAAGAAAATAAAAGATCTAAAAAAGTTCAACAGAAATCAGGAAGACCCAGTAATAATGAAGAAGGTGGATCAAATTCCCAACAATTATTTTAATAAGACCTATGGAGAATCCGATATTGGTTCATCCTCTTCTTTAAAGGAGCTTAAAACTTTAATGTTCTCATGTGTAGCATATTCAGTATCAGAAAATATACTGTAAGTGGTTAATATAAGAGAAATCAACATTTTTTTTAAATCAGAGGAATGAACTTTTCAGTGTAAATAAACATAAAGCATAAATTTAGTGTTTTAAATTTAGTATATCTAGCAGTATACAGAGAAGAGATACTATACTGCCAATTGTTCATGTTTTTGAAAAATAAATATTTTTGAGCACTTACACATGGTGGGGAAAATGTAAGTTTACAGTTGTTTGTATGGAAAATAATGCATTAATTAATAAATAATAATAACACAAGAATAAACTGTTTTGTGTACTCACAAGTATAAACTGACTTTTGGAATCCTCTGTATATTAGAGAGTATTCTAGTCACAGGGGTACAGAACTGAATAAATATGTACAAATCTCTTCTGCTGTGAAAGAGCTTATATTCTATTGGAGGTTGATGATAAACGAAGTTAAAATCTAGATGATGGATATTAGATATCAGATAACCTAATGCAATATAAGTTGCTTTTTATCTACACCAATCGATTGCTTTAAAATGATTCTGATTTCAGTGCTAAAGGAAATGAAAACATTTTCTTGCCACTAGCATGACTAAGCTGGAGTAATGGAAGTGCTCATGGCATGTGTGGTTGTAGGAAATCCTCTGTGTGAGTGAGAGTGTATCTACAAAAAAAGGGAGGAAGACATAAATGGAATCTCTAAAACAGCCCATTTACTCTGTGGCAAGTGACAGGTTGATGTATTGATATTTTTTAGTTGCAAATCTAGAGTTTGTGCTTTATATTTAAAACAATTTTTAAAAGCGACCTTAAAAGAAATCTGTCAAACATTCTATTTGGGGGCAAATATAAACTGATCTCATGGAAGCTTGTGCATGTTAATTTTCTTGTCTATATTTCATCTTAGGATCATTTGGAAGGAAATGCAAATGTTTTCTGGAAGTGCCTTCTATGTTAATCTAAGTGTCTGACCTTTTTATAATGCAGTATTTTTTTAGTCCCTTCTCTTTGATTTATCTTCTCTCGTGAAATGCTGCCCTTTTTTTCATTTCTATGGTGCCAGAGGAATTATTAAAGAGCTGTCAATTGAACTATGGCCGTCATTGTCCCTCTTTACAAGGAGAGAATATTAAACAGGATTTATGTCAATTTTGTTGGAAAAGCTCCTTTCCACAGACAAAACACTTGTTGCTTATAATGATAGAGTAAAATACTATAATCAAAGATGATAAAGCCTATACCAATCCAGCATAAACAGTAAGTGAGATATGCTGACAGCTTTTGTATGTGTGAACATTTATTACTTTGTGTTTTATGGCTGAATTTTAACAGCCCTTCTCCCTTCCCCCTACGCCCACTGTTCTGAAAAAAACACTGTGTGTGTTTCCATAATTATAATACTTTATTTTGAAAGATCAGTCATGCTTCTAGATAAAAGTTTTTTTCCTAAAGAAAGTCATTCGTGTTTATCTAGCAGTAAAAGGATTAAATTGGCATCACTGTAGAATCTTCAGAAATAAGAGAACTAGCAATTTACTAAAAAGTGTCCCAAAACAGCATAACCCCAACTTTGCATCATGATCAATATTCCCCATTGAAATCTTAGTTTGCCACTGTTTAAATCAAAGTTTTGTAACAGACTAAGTAAAAAATCACAGCAATTTGCTATTGCCTTTTCACTCTGTCTATTAATGATGTACACCTGATATATTGAAAGTTTTCAAATATTATGTTGAAATCTTTTTGAAAAGTATGTTTTTACATGGGCTAAGGCTAATAATTCAAGCTGGATGTGGTGTAAGAATCACCTAGAAGGAAAAAAAAGCAATTGTTATGGAGTACCTTATTTTTCAGTTATTAAGGAAAGTAGTATAAACCTTGATGTTATATGTAAATGAAGCAACACACACTAAGAGCACTAAAGAACCAAATTGATTAGAAAATAAAAAGAGGTTCTTGATTTTATGGAAAAACTGCATAGAAATAGCAGAATTGTTAATAAAAATGTAACTGGATTCACAGCTTCTTTGAAGGATATTTAAGTAACTGAAATATTTTTGCTCCTTCATTTGATCTTATCAAAATCTTCTAGGGAAGATTTGTGATCCCAGCTCAGGAGCAAATATTGGTCAATGGTCTCTGTGTCTTTACAATTTGGACACATTAGGAAGGAAAACATTCACAATTTTCAACTCCTGAAGCACTTTGACATCGCTGGGGATAAAATGAAAATTTAGAATATGCATGGAAATTTAACAAATTGCTCATGCATGCACTGGGAAAATTTTGGAAATTAATTCCGAGCTAGTGCTCTCAGAGCCCCAACCCATCAATTCAAACCACGATCCTGCAAATGTGTTTTGAACATAAAGGTAATATTCTGTTTTAATCTAAGAACAGATTCTTCAGGATAAAGAAACATCAAACATTATTAGCATAAATGAATCCTTAATAGAGTTTATAAATTCTCTTCTTCTGTAGCATATAAACCTTAAGCAGAAGGTAACTTGAATATTCCTTAGCATTTTCCTTTATATCAAATTCCTTGTTTATCTGTAACTCTTTACAAATTTACTGTGAAATTATTTTAAAGTTGTGTTCAACACAAAGAGAAAAATGGTAATGGACAAGGTAGAGATCAACAATAGAAAAAAGTAACACCAAAATTATAAAGAAAAATATTTACTTTTATTGGTAATAATAGCATCCTATGATACAATGCTGTACTAATTTTGTCAATAAATTAACAATACTTTTAAAACCAATAGTAGAAGGTTTTTTACCATTCAAATGCTGCTGGCAGGAATGATTCATTAGAAATTTCAGTAGTGAAATATTTATTGGACATAAATGTGATCCTGTCTCTACAAATAATTTTAGTTCACTGACACCAATTTATCTTATGACATAGGACTCCCCCTTCAGAACTTTCTACCTGCTGGCTGTGAATACATTGGAGACTATGGAGTTATTGCAAGCTATATATGTATTGATTGAGACACACCATGAAGTATTTCCACCTTTTTCCAGAAATGCTATGAGTAAAAAAATAATGTTGCTTTCTGTCATTATATAATTTCTTAATGAGCAAAAGTAAAAGTGCAACTTCTATCAACTGGGAGTCCAAGGAGGGCTTTGTTTGTTTGTTTGTTTTAGATTTAGTTTTAACTTTATGGGATGTTTTGACTAGTCAAGGTTGCAAAGTACTATGACAAAGAAAGTCTTTGTTGTTTTTCCATACTCTGCACAAAACCATACTGGCATTGTCTATGTGAACTTATAAGAGGCTTTTCGGGTACGACATACATGTTGGATCTTTCTTTAGGGAACTTCCACAGGCTACTTACACCTCTTTTGAGGAATGTCAGCACTATACAGTTCGAAATGAAATTGTTCTAAAGTTTTCTTCTTTGACATTTGATAAAAATATCGAATCTAGAGATGGACTAGAAACTTTAAGGCAAAAGCAACAATGAGAACAAACAGAAGATTTTTGACAATAATGAAATCATCGGTTGACTTGATAAGAACCAGACTGTAGAGAAAATAGAATTTGAACATCAGCAGAAAGAACTGAATAAAGCTTGCAACCCCATCATTACCAAGCTGTACCACAGCTCAGGAGGTGTAATTCCTGTGGACTTCTGGAGGTGGCCCATCTTTGAAGAGGTTGTTCCAGAAAAAACTTTGAAGAACACAAATTTGTAGCAAATTCCATGGCATTTTTTAATGTAGAGCTGCTATAGTAAGTGGGCATTCTTCACACTGGAATATGGAATAGGTGCATGGGGAAAGGAAAGAACACTACATAAGCATGGTATTGTAAGTGAAAAATGCACTGTCTTAATAGAGAAATATTTAAATGGAAAAAAATGTACATGTATGTACAATAGGGCTATTGTCCCTCTAAGTATAATTCAGAGAGTATATTTCCAGAGGTTGAGGTAAGAATTCATTAGTTATTAAATTACTAAAATAGAACTAGAGGGTTTTTATGTGAAGCATATATAACTATTATTGTCTTTTCTCCTATTCACACTTAGTGGAAGAAGTTAGGGATTGTAGAGAAAGGGCAAAAGTTAAACGAACTTTTATCAGCAGTTGGGCTGCATTGAGTTGGAAGTGACAAAGTCCTGTCAAAGACAGTCATCTGAAGCCTAATTCAAGTAGGTTGTCAGACAGAACTGATCTCAAATGTTTCCACGAAGATATTTCAAAGGAGATCTGGAGAATGTAGCCTGAAGAAAATGCCAGAGGCCACAGTTTTCTGTTAAAAGCCGTGTAGCTTTCCTTCCACCCTTTAGAAAGCTGAGGTTCTGCAGATGCGGACATGCGCGCTCTGTGGCTCTGAGGATACGGACACAATCCTGAGAACCCACAGGGTTCTGGTGGTTACTGAATGTAAAACTCAGTGAATTATTCATAAACGGCACTTTAGTTTCTTCTCATGGTCTATATTTAGCAAAGTGTCACCAATTACCCAACATCTGCATTTCACTCCAATGGAAGGGTTTGTAAAATTTAGCTTCACCAAAAGGATTACTGTTTAACATAATTTATTTTCTCTTGGTGACAATGAAAGAGATGCTATTCAAACAGTAATTTCCCACCCCCAAATGCCCTAAGCTTTGAAAAAGAATCTGTCTACCAATCATTTACTCATGTGGTTATATAAATTTACATGGGTAGCCCTGAGAAGAAAAACATTTGATTTCATAGTAAGATATAGACACATTTTCATACTTGTTTAAAGCAAGTTATAAAAAAATTAATGCCTTCATGTGATTTCTATTAGTTATCTTAAAGTAGAATCAATTTTTGAATTATGTCATTATGCATATTAGGGAATTCACAAGCATGACATTAATTTCAATGTATATTTTGTTGTGAATTATGTTTCTGCTTTTTTTATTTTTTATACTGTCAAGTCCAAAATTCAGGTCCTATTAGAAAGGTTAATAAATATATATTTTTTAAATATAAATTATTCTTGGGATGGCTGAATTGGTGTCTGACTTGAAACCAAGAAGGTTAGGAATTACTTTCTATACTTTCATTTTTTAACCATGTTAAAATGAGATGTGTTTCAGAAGTTAATACATCTAGATTGCTTCAGATCTCTGTATTATTTATGATAATAGTCTGTTATAGCATATTTACCCTCAAATTTCAGTGATATGACATAATGTTAATTTATTATACACATATTATACCAAGAAGAGCAGTCCTGGGTGAGGGAGGCTCTCTCCTTTTTATTGATTTTGAGACAAAACTCTTCTTATAAGTATGCTTTTAGAGTTCCTTTTACTACAAATGGCATAGTAGTACACAAACATAGATCTATCAACCCCTGAAGTTTGTGGGGCAGAATTACTATAAGGGTTATTTGGTCTGTTAGGAAGTAATTAAAGGAACTCAGGAGCACCCATATTTTTTACCAAAGCATGCATGTGCAAAGGAAAAAAAAAGTAAAGTAATTAAAACTTATGCTGAAACTTTAGCTTAAACCCTGAATGCTTGCAAATCTCCTATTCTTTAACCCATGAAATATTCTTTATTTAAACTTAAATGTCTAGTTAATATATTAATAGGTTCAAAATAAGCTAGAGGCTTTCGTTGCCTACTTAATAGCACAAATCCTAAGTAATCCAAGATTGAATTTTATCAAAGCAGTGTTAGTGAAATAAACAAAAACCAAGCTAACGCACCTTCAAAGAAGAAACACTCAACAAGTACACAAATGTTATTATTTATCTGAAGTCTACAGCAGAGTTCCAGGAGATTGTCTTCCCTTCAATATGGAAGGCAGTGGCCAGCTCCCAGGAGAGCATCTTCCAGGCCAGTTTAACATAGCTTTGTGATCCCTCACCTAGGGACTCACTAACCCTTCATTCAGCCTAACAGTTCCACTGAGCAGACTTTGGCCAGTAAGAGAACAAACAGTAAACATGATAAATCACTAGCCATCTTTCTACTCCTTGCAGTAGTGCTAGTGGGGGAGTTGGGAAATGCAGAGTGCTCTTTATCTAGTGTATGCTTTATTGCCTCCAAACGTACAGAGGGCGGGGGAACTGTGTGAGAAGGGTAAGAGAGATATTGGTACAGTATTTTTTTAAAAGAAATTGTCATGAGATTGTAGGTTAATTGGATTTTACTGCTTTAAAAAGTCAAATGAGAAACCAAAAAAAAAAAAATGCAGTAAATTAGCAGTGTTTTTAAAAGAGTGGAAGTATTGTTGAAAAGAAGCCTATATAAATCACTCTTCCCCATACAGTTGTGAAGAGCCAAATTGTTCATTTCCCGACTCTTGCTTCTTTGATGAGCAATAGAGAACATGTTGCAAATTCTGAAATATGAGGTTGGAAGAGTCCTTGATAAACTGAAACAACTGAAAGAAATAATGTAAAATGCCTTGGCATGTACTTTATGCTATAGCATAAGATAATCATTAGGAAAAGCAAGGCTCTTGCTTCAATGTATTTCTATTCTAATTGACTTTTAATATCCAAGCCAAAATGACTTTTAAGGACTTAATTTATAAATTATTGATAGAAAGCATATTTGGTAATAAAATAATACTATAGAATTTCTACTTCTTAAGTATACATATAGGCAAAGAAAATAGAAACCATTCTTAGTGCTTTAAGCAGGAATGGACTCCCCCCTTTCCTTCTTCCCTCCTCCCTTCTTTCTCTCTTGCTCTCTCTCTCATTTTATCTTTTCAGTGATATTTATCAAGACCTTAATTTGTGCTAAGATCAGAGAAATATACTGGAGTAAAAATGATGAGTAGTGAATAAAAAGTGAAAAGATGTTAGTGGAGAGGGAAGACCACCTATAAAGTTTTGGAAAAGATTGGTCAGCAAAGTACAAAAACAGAAAATTATCTGGCAGTAAAAACAAAGTCTGTGGACCCCACTTTCTGAAATAAATTCTTGGTATAACGCAATGGCTTCTCTCCTGCCTAC
This sequence comes from Glossophaga mutica, assembly GCA_039655065.1. Classification (NCBI taxonomy): domain Eukaryota; kingdom Metazoa; phylum Chordata; class Mammalia; order Chiroptera; family Phyllostomidae; genus Glossophaga; species Glossophaga mutica. The sequence continues at coordinate 87,008,486 of CM077311.1, forward strand.
TCTGAATGCCAAGGAGAATATATTTATCCCTATGCCATGACACTTAGTCCATCCACCCACTATTATTCCCTTTCAGTTTGCTCCAATGACCGTACTCCTAAAAGCAAAAATACGAAGAGAAGCAAACCTTTTGTCTCTATCACCAGTTCTTTCACTAATTAAATTAAGAGTCAGATGAGGCATGTTGCTATGGCATTTTTATTATTTATCTGTAAAAATGGTAACAATGTTTTTGTCATCTTCCTAACTGTAGCACTTAATTTCTCTAAAATTTAGTAAAGTGAAAAAATAAAATGATTCTACTGAGACATAAGATGAGATTAAAGTACATTATCTACTCACAGAATAATCAGTTATGTCTGGCTGTGTTTCCATGCATCAGACTAAGGGCACATTTGTAGAGGAGCATAGCCTTGCAATGGAAGGACAATACCTAAGCCCTAAGAAATTACTGTGGACCACACATTTGTCATTTAAATGTAAAGGGGTTGATAGGAGTAATCACTGGGCAAAATACACTCTCATTGTGAACTTACATATAGGATTCTTTAAGGCATCCCTGCTAACTAGGGTCTCCATTACTGAAGCTCTTTTGTTGTGAGAAAGGTAAAATTTTCCTTTTTCTAAGTAGCCTCCATGTAGCATGTTGAATCATGGCCCTAAAGATACATCTTCACCTTAATTACCAGAATCTGTGTGTAATATCTCATATGGTAAAAGGGAGAATGTTACTTTGTATGATGAAAAATGTGATGATGTTGAAGATCTTGAGAGGCAGAGGTTTCCTGGATTATCAGAGTGGGCCCTGAACACATTCACAATGTATCCTTATTAGAGAGAGATGGGGAATTCTGGCAAAGACACAAAGAGGGGAAGGCGATGTGAATATAGAGCAGAGAAGAATGCAGCCACAATCCAAGGAATGCTGACAGCCACCAGAAGATGGAAGAGGCACGTCCAGATGCACCAGATTATCGCCTAGAGCTCCCTGAGAGAGTACGGTGAAACTGATTTTGGACTTTTGACCTCCATAACTCTGAGAAATTAAACTTCTGTTGTTTTAAGCCAGAAAGTTTTAGGTAGTTTGTTATAGTAGATCCAGGATACAAATACATCCCCAATTTATTCTATTTCTGCAAGCATGGCCTAACCAAAGGGAAATCAGGAATGTGTCAGAATGTTTTGCCTCATGGCTCTAGAAAATGCCTTGGTCAAGTTTAATTTATATACAGTCCTATGTGATTAAAATGACTTCTGATGCTGCCCAACTACTTTCTTCTTACCTGTGAATGGAGAGGCTCAAAGAGGTTAGAAGTATTTTTAGGCCACAAAATGTAGGTCTTTGCTTTAAACAGCTCCATTGTCTCCCACACGTCAATGCTAGAATAGCAGAAGTAGGGAACAAGTCGGTGTTCAGTCCGGTCATGTTTCCTAGTGGTTCAGCAGATGTCACGAGGGCAAGACAAATACTCAGAATTAGGGGAGCATGAGTACAGGTTGGGTTTAATGAAAAGATAACTACATGAGTTTTTGTTAAAATAGAATTGATAAGTAATATTAAAAGGGTATAAGTGATGAGAGAATGTGGGTCACAGACTGGTGGTAAAAGTGTTCTTGGGGAGTCCAACATATTTTCCAATAGAAAAGGCATCAAAGGTGGGACTGCAAAGATGACTAAAAGTTGGCCAGATTAGCTCTATATTGTCATTATACTTCCTGAAACACGAGAAAACATCAGTCCAAGCTAGGCTTATCGTTTTATTCCCAAACTAATTTTGAGATCCTTTTCAATGATTCTATCCAACTGTTATCTCTGGATTGTAAAATAGTTCATGGACACATTGTTGGGTATGCTCATGAATAAATATATGAGCAGTATTTAGAAGGATGCGTAAATACTATTTATAGGTTAGAAGATAAAAAGTTATTGCACGAGCTAGTGGTGGAGTTTTGACAATGCCTAACTCATTTTCTAAAACACGGTGGGTAGCTAAAGTAGCAATATTTAACAAATAAAAATAATAAGTGTTTTAAAAGACCCCTCTGATAACTTTTGATATATGTACAAGTTATTGAGATAGCATTTCTGGATGAATGTTTCCTTGTCTAGCAAATCTTACTCTACTCCTGATTTTACCAGACTGCATTGGCACATGCTTAGAAGTATATACTTTCAGGGGAGGGATTAAAATCTGGTAGAGAGAAAAATACCGTGAAGTTAATAAACACTTAGACATTTGAGTTTTATTCGTTAAGTAACATGAAAAACTAACGTATGGAGAAAAATTTGTGCTCCTGACCTTTTCTTTCAGTCTATAAATCAGACTCAAGCAAAACATAGTAGCTTTGTTCTCCCCTCTAATTTCTGTAACTTTCCTTTTCCCATGAAGCAGTAAGAAGGAGGAGGCCAACAACAAAGACTCCCATGAAAGCAGCACATGGAGGAAAAGCTGTTTTCCTTCCCTGAATTTTGGATGACCTTTCATGATTGTTTTCTTAAATAAAATGTGCCCTTTAATTGTTGAAGGCTTCTGAGAACGCTTTCAAGTCTAGTTAGTGAGCAGTAGCTAAAATATTTCCTTCTGTTTAGAAAAATTAACAAATCAAAATAATTTTTCAAAATTAAGACGTATTTTTATATATAAAATATATTTTGAATAATCAAGCAGTCTTTTTCCACATCTTTCAGTAAACATTGCATTGTTTCATTGTCATTTTCTTTTAGGTAGAATATTTTTCCCTTTTAAGCTGCATATCTGTCACTGTTATTTTTAAAATGTGAATACATTTTTTCCAAATATAGAATCTCCTTGACCTTTAAGAATCATGCATTTTTGTGAACTCAAATCTGAGTTCATACTTTGCTCAATGCTGACATTATAGAACTGTTTAAGGTTAAAGTGATATCATAGTTAATGGTTGAAAGCTTGCTTTATCTATGAACATTGATAATTGAAAAAGTGAAGAATTTCCTAATTCTTATTTTAAACATAGGATGTAGACTTAGTAATCATACTCATATGCTCATATCTGGAGTGAAATATATCTGTCAACATGTTTCATAGAACTGATTCACATATTAGCAAATTGGCCTCTGTGCTGATTTTCTAAATTGGACTCATATATATGGTGGTGTATTACTTATTACACTATATAAATTTCAGGTTTAATTAGCTAAATATACTCTCCAGACAACACATATTTGTGATGGTGAGTGTTCCTTTAAAGAATATTTGAAGCAGTTATGATGTCCTTTTTTCACTTGTTAACTTATTTTATATTAGAAATCATTTTCAAAGATCATTTTATTAACTATGCCTATCAATATGTCTACAAATGGGCTTTTTTGGTGAATCTCTGTTTCTTATAAAATATATAGAGCAAGTGGATTTTTATTCATATTGCAAAATAAGCTATGCTAATTTATTTTATGTATTTAATAATGTTTTCTACTATAAATTAATGTTTACTTTTTATTTTTAGAATATGGCTTTTACATAAAATCGATAACTTACACTGTTTTGCTTCATTGCTCAATTTACTGTCCTACAGAGTACAGAAACCAAATAAAGCAATTAATGGTCCCTATAGATTTAAGTTCTGTATAGCACTTTCTAACTTTCAAATAATTTTCTTGCCCCAAAAGATAATATACTGCACCTGGCAGATACATCTGTTTTTTTTTTTTTTTTTCCTAAGGCCCATGACAAAAGAGTATGGGTGGCCTTGTTTATTGAAATTTTTTATGTCCAGTAGAAATGAAGTCAAGACTTGGCACTTGTGTCTTAAGGAAGAATTCCTCCACAACTCAGGCAGACCTTTAAAAAAAAAGAAAAAAGACTGCCCAAAGGAATTAAAATGTTAGGTGTACTGAGTAGACAAGAAATATATCAAGTTGCCTTTAGCTGAGATATTCACAGAATATTTCATTTGAATGCTGTTTTATCTAGATACAATGAAATTATTCCCTTAAAGCAAAGTCATTAAAAATTAACATAGGTGCATAGACAAAGAAGCAAATATTCCTAAAATTTTAAGATTTAGATACTGATGGTTCCCTTCTAAGATAAATATATAATATGTAATTAGCATTTCATTTGGTTTCCATATTTAAGGCCTAAAGTTTATAAAATATGTCAGATCCAGGAACCTACATGGTTTTAAAAAATATATAATACGAAATATTTTTATGATTCATTGACAATGTTCCTTGATATCGTAATAGAAGTATTATTTGATTCTTAGGTATACTTTCATGGAAATCATGCCTGTTTAAACACAGGTCTATTTTATCTTTGTCTTTCATTAGTTGTCACCAGACAGGGCTCCCTCCATATCTTTCACTTGCTATCTTGAGATAGCTGAGTTTTGCAACTTCAGCATTCCTGGCATTCTCTTGCTCCATTAAACAGCATCCTTCACACCATAATGATATATTAGTTTCACTTGGTAACACTAAACCGAGTCCTAAAATTATAACATATGGCCAATATGTACTGTCTATGCTTCTAATTTTTGGGGGCGCCTTCAAATAAGCAGTTTTAGTAAAGATTTATAGACTGATGGAATGCTCAAGACCAAATGATCCGTACTGACGAAGCTTAGCATTGTACAAATGGAGAAACTAGGACTGAGGGAGGTTGCTGCCTGCCCAGCCTGCTTAATGACATGATCACACATGAAACGTAAATCGAATTGGAATGAGATTTCTTCCTGGTAACCATTTTGGTAATATCCTTTATGCTCCTTCCAAATCCAATGTAAATCCTAATACATGAAAGTCATGTTCAAGTTATCTTTTTAAATTTGCACAACATGATTAACTAAACATAAAACCAAGTATCATAATTGATTAAGCAGATATTCTGTAAATAACATTGCAGTTATTAGAAAAATAAGAGATTGATGCGCTTTCATGTGTGACTGATGCTGGAGAATCCCCCTGAAAGTGGGATCCCCTTTCAGGAAAGAACCCCCCAGGAAAGGAAAGAATCCCCCAGAGTGAAAGGTAGATCGGGAACACGAGAAGATGGCTCAGGGAACAAGGAGATGCTTTGACTCAACTGCCTCCAAATAAGTCCTGTAAGGAAACACCAGCAGCAGTGTGAGTTCATCTTCACTAGTTTAACTTCTAACATATAAAAAATATATACTTTATATATAACATATAAAATATATAATATATAAAATATATATATATATAATCCTGTTTTGATAAAGTATTTTTTATTGTTTAGAAGCCTGAATTTAATAATAATTTCTCCCAATGTGTCTGAAAAGCAGTTTGCATAATTTTATGCCTTGTTTTGATTACACAAAGTGAAAGAAAATTGCAAAAAGAATATTTTATTTATTTATTCCCTTCTCCATTTCTGTAATTTATAAGTTTTGATGTGGTATAAAATAATGTTTCAGGTTTTCCAGTCATTGTTTTAATTACCATTATAACTTTGTGCCAAGTAATTAATGAGTAATAGGAGCATGGCTCTCTTCCCCTGTGTTTCTTTTATGAGGTAAACTCTGTGGCCAGGCAAGATTTTAAAGTGGTCTTTTGGCAGAACTTACAAAACTGAATTGAAGAAAATGCATTTGGAAGTATGATATGCTTCATGGAAGTCTTTGGAGAGAGACGAGCACAGGAGGCCGGGAGAGAGGGGAAGAGAGAATGATAACCATTTTTTAATGCACACTTACATTTATCAAAATGCGAAATACATAGTTTGAACTTTTCCTATAATGAAGGTTCTTACTATATTTCCTAGTGGTCTTTGGGGACACGGTTATGTATGTTTGACTTACTCATGAAAATAAAATGAAAAAAACAAAATAAGCAAATGTTTCTAGTAAATTATCTTTTCTTCTCCTGATACAGACATCACATTACTTTCTATAAACAATTTTAATGAATAATGATTTACTAGCATAGTTCTAAATAGTCTTATTTTTAAGCCCTTTACCCCTAATATATAAATTGTGCAAAAAAATAGAGCAATAAAGCTGTTTAATCAAAGTAGAAAAACAAATAAATGTAAATGCAGGTAGCAAAAGGGAATGAGTTTTCCCAAGTTATTTTTTGATCAAAGCCTAATGAGTCTATTTGAAGCATCTCTACATGATAGAAAGAGGATAGCCTATCACTAAATCTACTAATTTGGTTCTCTAAACACTGGTTGTTATTGGAAAACTTTAGTTCTTTTTGTTCTTTTCTTTAAAGTAAGCTGCTCTTACTTTCGGGCACATTGGGTACACCCAGCGAATTAGGTGTCTGTTTTCTGAAACTGCTCCTGATGGAGTACTAGGGTGGCTCTTTAGACAGTCCCAGCCATGTGGGTCCTTAACTGCTGAGCAATTGTTTCTGTTTCAGGATCTATCAAAAATATGGAGGGGAGCCCTGGCTGGCATAGCTCAGTGGATTGAGCGCGGGCTGCGAACCGAAGGGTCGCAGGTTCGATTCCCAGTCAGGGCACATGCCTGGGTTGCAGGCCAGGCCCCTAGTGGGGGCCGCGTGAGAGGCAACCACACATTGATGTTTCTCTCCCTCTCTTTCTCCCTCCCTTCCCCTCTCTAAAAATAAATAAATAAAATCTTAAAAAAAAATCTAGGATATTTAATGACAAATTTTAAAAAAATTAAAAAAAATATGGAGGGGAGGGAATTTCAGGGGAAAAGGGGAACGGTTTAGAGCAACAAGTATAAAGGACACATGGACAAAAATGAGGGGGGTGGAAATGGGAGGAAGGTGGGGAGGGCTGGGGTGGTGGGCTGGGGGTGGGGTAAAAGACAGAAAACTGTACAATATCAGCAATTAAAAAATACTGATTTAAAAAAATAAAAATAAAAAATAAAAAAAGTCACAACTACAAATTAAAACAAAAATACATAGGATGAAATATAATCTATATGCAATTAGAAGAATATTTCTAAGAAATATATTCTCATTTTATAATAGGGCAACCTTGACATCCTTGTAAGAAACAAAATCTTACCATGAATATAATCTCTGTGGAGATCAATAGGTTGAAAAGGAAAAAATAGTTTCTGATTCCAATTCATCTTTAAGATTTGGAATGACAGTGGAAAAACATGATGTTAATATAAATTTATTAGTTTTTTAACGAAATGCATTGTGTTGCTGTTTTATTTTATTTTATTTTTTTTAACAGTGTGAAAGATCCGGGCGTGGGCCACAAGCCGTGGAGAGGCTCCCTGTCATCTGCCTGCAAGCAGTGCCCCGGGGTCTATTCCAGCCCCGTCTGTGGTTCCGATGGTCATACCTACTCTTCGCAGGTAAAGAAAATCGAAGTCCTTTAGTGCGAATTACACAATTCACATTCGTTAGTAAGTGCTTACATCTCTTAGTTCTCCAACATGGTCACCCAAATATTTTTTTAACTTTAAAAATAATGTGAATAATTTCACTGGTTTGAAATGTGATTCAATATATATTTGTTTCTCCTGTTAACAGTTTTTCAAGCTTGAGATACTGAAGCTGTGAACACTCTGAACCCTCAAATATTAAAGCCAACATCATTTTTAGAGAGGGGAAGGGAAAGAGAAAGAGAGGGAGAGAAACATCAATGTGTGGGTGCATCTCATGCATCCCCAGCCCAGGCATGTGCCCTGACTGGGAATCAAAGTCGTGACCCTTTGGTTATCAGGCCCACGCTCAATCCACTGAGCTTCACCAGCAAAGCCAACGTTTTTTTAAGTACTGTGGTAGAAGAGGTCAGGAATGTTACCATTCCATATGATAATAATAGCAATTATTATTATTATATCAGTAGAGGTAAGCTACAATCTGTTAATATCATTACTTTTATTTCCTATGTTATTTTGTATATTACTTTATTTAAGCCTCCAAATATCTTTTTTTCAACAAATGAGAAAACTAAGAATTAGAAAGATGTAGCAAATTTTATGTATTTAGCTGGCATTGATGGCAAGATTTAGGTCTTTTCCGACTCAGAGTCTGTTCTCTACGTTAATCTGTGTCCTAATCAGCAAAACAAACAGATGAGCAAAATAGAATAGAAGCACAGACATAGAAATAAAGAACAAACTGACAGTGACCAGATGGGAGGGAGGAGGGGGTAATGGGGGCGGAGAAGAAATGGAAGGGTCAAGTCAAGGAACATGTATAAAGGACCCAAGAACAAGGACAATGGCGGGGAGAGTGTTGATGTAGGAGGTGGGGGGTGGGTAGGGCAGAGGAGAGTAATGGAGAGAAAATGGGGACAACTGTAACAGATCAACAATAAAGTTTTTTTAAATATGTGTCCTTATTTAAATATTTTGGAGTTCTTAAGAATTGTATCTAATAAGACAGTGATAAGTTGTTTTTGTTTGTTATTATATGACAAGTGAATACAGGCTCACAACCTCTTACTGAATCTTTGGGGACAGATACACTTATAAATTTTGACAACATATATTTTAATAAGGTATTATACATAAAATATGTTTTAAAAGCATATTCTGTGGTGTTCCCAGTGGAACCTCACACTATAATTAAATACATTAACATCTCTTTAAGGAACTATATGATTATTCACATTAAATAGATTATATGAAGTCTGTAAAATAACCTTACCTCAGTTCCAAAAATCTGTGGGCTATTTGAACATTTTGTTCTGTGGATATCTCTTTATGAAGCATACCTCGTCTCAGTGAATATTTCCCTACAGCTTCCACTTGCATTTTACAATTGCTAAGCTTGATTAAGAGCACTACAATGATAAGATAGATTAATTCAGTCAATAAATATATGCTTAGTACTTACTGGATGCCAAGTACAGTGTCTCCTTAATTAAGCTGCCATGTGTCTATTTGCTGAAGTTTTAAGATGCATATAGAGGTGTAGATACTGCTGAGAGAGAAGGGAGTATGTCACTGGTTTTCTCAAAATGACCATGGTCTTGGTGAACCTTAATTTTGCAAGATTAAAAAATTCATGTTTTCCACACAAGGGAGAATGAATCTATCTCATATTATCACATCCCACAGGATGATGATGTGCAAACCATTATACTGCTTTATTCACTTACAACTAAGGATGCATATTATAATATCCAAACTGGTAAGTAGAGCTACGTGGGAAGCAAGTTTTAATGCCAATTTTACTTGATAAACATTGATAGTTGAAGAAGTTATATCAATAGAGAGAATGGCTTTATCACTGGCCGCCAGCTGAGACTGATGTTATCTCTTTCTCCGTGTTAGAAATGTATGTGCTGGCAGTACTGATATGTTTGTATCCCTAGGGCCTTGGTCCCTGGAGAGGGCTGGCCTTAGCCTAGCACCAGCTTGTTTGGGGCTTTCTTCAGGATCCTACTACTAAGAGGTGGTCAGTTCTTTCACAGTTTAGTTTCAAAATATACAAAGTTACAATCACAAGTGATTTCCATCTGTTCAGACCATATGGGAAGCCTTGTTTGTTGATTTTAGAGAAACGTAATTGGCATACTCCTACTCAGGACTAAATACACCTATCATAAATAGATTAATTCCCATATATTTCCAGCTCTATGGAGGTTCCCCTTTGCTCTCCTTTGTATTGGGCACACTGAAGCCCAGATTACAAATCATATGTAATCCTATTAGTTAGAAGCTTATCGGAAGTTATCTAAATGAAGACTTTAGTCAAATGACTTTCTGTGTTTTAGGAACTATACCTCATTACACAATATGAACAATATGGGAATGATTGTTTTATTAGAGTTCAAACTCTGAATTTGTCAGCTTGTCTAGAACTCCTAAGCGTAGTATATAAAAGTGTATACACAAAAAGACAAAGGAATAGATAAAGAACTATGGAAAAGTAGATTCATTTGAAAAAATATTGGGACTTCCATGGTTTTCATGAGAGGTATTTTTGTAACATTGATTTTTTCCTGTTAAGAAAAACAATTGACTTTTTCAAGAAGTTGTCTTAATCTTACTTTTTAAAAGAACCAATCAATCTATTGTGAATTATTTCAAATTGAGCAATTCCAGAAAAATCAAAATGTAAGTCTGTTCAAGGTTATTTGAGAGGTAATCATTCCTGGAATTGACACAGAAGATGAAGGTCTTTGTTTCTTTACTTGAGGCGAAGTCTATTCTGATTGTATTGTCAAGCTTCAGTAAGAACTAGGCATTGTTCTCCGATACATCTATATTAGACCATGGATATATTTGTCACTGACTTCTGCAAATTGTATACGACATTTGCTGAGCAGAAGTCAATAAATAATATTAATGTTTTAGAACTCAGCAGGGCATCTGTAATATAAATTCCCTGGGGACAGCACATTGCATGATTTTGAACACTTTTCCATCATACTTAGCCATGCAGTGCTTGGCTACTGAACTAAATAATTGTTAATTCCTTTGGAATGAACATTGTTTATAAGAAATGTGTGTGTGTGTGTGTGTGTGTGTGTGTGTGTGTGTGTTTTCAGGAGAGGTGAATGGAAAGTTTATACTGCAGTTCCCAACTCTGGTTGCAGAGATGAAATTTTGGTTGATTGTGAGTGGGGCCCTGTGAATCTGAATTGTAAAAGCTCCCCAGGTGGTTTTTACATATGTCCATGATTGAGAAGCACTGTTGCACCCTCCAAATTATTGCTTTTGAAATTTAAATATGAGGGTTTTAAAAACCTGAATAAGAACAATAACTTTGGAGAAAATTTCATCTTAAGTTTCAACATTGTACTATTATTTGTATTTCTTTAACTTTTCCCCCACGTTTGAGGCACTCTGTTACTTTTTCTTAATAATAGTTATTGATTCTAATAGTTCTCCGTACATGTTGAAAGATAGAAAATTTCTTGCACATCACCATTTTGATAGATGCATTGCATCTATTAGCATTTGGTGTTTAACTGTCCTATCTCCCTTCCTTTGAATACTTTGAGCTGAGATAATTTTCAGTTGGAAGATCGACAGACAGAAATAGCTGTGCGCCGTTTCTGTGTGAACCGCTTTGCAACAAAAGCTAGGGTTCACTTTGGCTCAGGTGCATCGCCAGCTTGATCAAGATGACAACCCTGACATATTATCTGAACCATTGGGATAAGCTCTTATTAAATCACTGAGCATTAAAGGAAATAATGTGGGTTAGCTTTCTTATAAAATCTCAGATTTGAACAGAACTCAATAGGACATCTAGGACAAACTTCTTACACAATATGCAAGTCCCTTATAAGATACCATGTTCTGTGAGATAAGCATCTGTATTCGAGGGGAGTTCTAATCATCAGAAAAGCTTTCCTCTGCTTACATTGATTTGACTTGAAACATGCCCTATTTCTACCTTCTGTGGCCATATTGATGCACAAAATACATATTGTATTTTCTTCAGTTATTGGGAAAAATGTGAATTTCTAAATTTTCCACTTAAAATGTAACAAGAAGGTAAAATACATTTGCAGAGCAGCCAAAGGGGCTGAATATTTTTTAACTTTTGTCAAACTGTATTCCTATTTTTTTATATTCATTTCACACACACTTATTTAGAGACAAACTTTTTTGACATAGCTCACCTGCACTGAGTCCAGACCATGCAATGTTGTTCCTGGAAACCCAGCCGTTTACCTTGCCCTAGAGTGTGGTCACATTAAGCCATATTGAATTAAATGGTAGTTATGATATTATTGTTGAACTTATTTTTAAAGACCGAAAAGTAGAGTGGTGGTAAGGATAAAACCCATCTGACAGAAATGAAGTTTGGAGTTTTTTCTTAGTCTTAAGTGTTCAGCATGTTGTATCAGCTGTTTCTTTGGAGGTTGGCTGAGGGTGAACTTAAAGTGTAATTTTTTATTTTCAACCAAAAAAATACTAATTCAGGAGAAATTAATGAATATGCTCCTTTTCTGAAAAAGAATATATTTGGGTTAAAAATCATTACCAAATAAATATGAAATGTGATTTTTTAATTTGAATTTTAAAAATTAGAAATAATCACTGAATTTCCATAATGTTTAAATATTTCCTATGAAAATATTGAGTAAAAATAAATTCTAATTATTTTGCTCCCTAATCCTGGATTTATTTTCTCCTCAGGATATTTGGTATGTATGGAATATAACACACAGAGCAATTTAGTGTTTCATAATTTATGAATTCATTATTAGTATATTCAAATTGCACACAGACAGGTAAGGAAATAGTAATGTATAGCGATGCATGCTTTTTGCTTTTCAAAAAGGAAAAGGAAAAATAAGAATATTGTGTTTAAACATAAAAGCTATGTGCCATTTCTATAAAAGGATTCTTACAACAAAGTAACTATAAATGTTAGACCTTTTCTGTTCCCAACTTTGGCCTACATGGGCTGCTGTCAGGAAACTCAGTGGGCAAGGTGATAGAATTTCATGTTACTTCGACAAGAGATTCCAGGTGGCTGAACTGGAATTGAGTTTGAATTCCCTGAGCCCCCTTTGGACAGGCTGTCACTCAGAGAATACAGCAGCCAGACCAGCCTGCAGTTACTGTAAGGGGAAGGGAGGAAAAATCCTGATTGCTTAATATAGGCACCTACAACCTCTTTTCATCCTGTTGGTTACCCAGGAACTGGCTAAGAGGGTGATGCGGATACTGGCCCACATTGTCCACAGCGTTATGGATGAGATGAGACAAATTCACAGGACTGTAGAAATCCTGTGGAGAAAAAGGGATGGCATGGCCCCTCTCTGAGTGAGAGAGGGCTGGCCCTGTCCCTAGCCTGAACAGGCTTTCATTGCTTTTCTGGGCATATTACATTGAGGATGGTCCTCATTTACTATGCACAGGTTCACTTTAGGTGGTAACCTTTTACAGACAACAAAGGAGAGGATGTTGCTAATTACATCACAGAAGAAGGATATTTGCAAATGTAAAGGGAAAAGTGGTTGAACTGGTTACACTTGTCTTTGGGAGGTTTGGCATAAATTTTAGGAAGTTACTTTAAAGATAAGCAGTAAACATTCAGGGTGAGGGAGTTTTAGCAAAAGCAAGTCTCAAAGTGGCCTAGGTACAACGCAGGCCTGATTCCCCATGGGAGAGCCTATCCGTGGGTGTGGGTCCTGTGTGCCAGACCTCGCTTTCCAATGGCCTTTCTGAATGGGAACTGGGCTACATTTCCCATGCCACACAGAACATACCCTATAAGAGGTTACGTTCCCTCTCTGGAGATGGAGACATTCAGTGACTAAGCTGTCTTAGTAAGGCAAGGGAGGTAGACTCTGAAATCATTTTCAGTAGATTTTTGAAGATACCCTTCCAGCACTTAGACTATCAGATGCTTAGACTATCAGATGCCTCCCACATTCCAATAAGGCATTAAATACTTTGCCTATAAGTTCATTGTTGCATAGATTCTTTGATAAAAATGTCAGTGTTGTCTCACTACAGATAATCCCCAAAGTCAAACATATGACATAACACAGATTAGTTTCAAAGGACACAGTGATGTGTCCAGAGTCAGCTGATGGAACTGGAATAGCAACAGCAGCATCAGAAAAAGTGTCACGAGAGCCTTATAGCTGAAATTGGCCCATCTGGGCTGTGCAGCCCCAAGGTAGGGAGAATGCTGCAGCTTTCTGGATGGCTTCCAAATCATATTGATTTAGCTAACATAAAGGACCCGGTAGAATGTCCAAAGAAAGAACATATTTCTTCCAATACCCCAGGAATTTGCTTAGGTGCCAGGACTACATTTTGGTAATGGTGACCAAAGAGATAGCAGTTTTCCTTGACTGTTGGTCAGACTGAGAATTGTAAATCCATCCAGACAGTCCTAAAAAACTTTACTTAGAAGCCAGGCTCCTAAATTTTGTCTCTAGTATATTAGCCATTTCTGCTGGTATGATAAGCCCACAGTCAGTCAGAGTCATTGAGACAGAGGCTTCTGACTTTCTAACCAATAGGGCATCAATGGTGCAGACAAAACTTTAGACGCCAGAGAGTACATGCACCTATTGGTGGCAAAAGGCAAAGAAAAGTTTTCCACTAAGAAGTTTGGCATGTGACCCTTGGCTCTTCCACAATGAGGAAGGCTCCTCTCTGGTACTTATCAGACAGCAAAGTACAAACATAACACAGAGTGCCTACTATACATTCAAATGTAGGCACCAATATAAAGTCTATATAAAGTCACCTTTAATGATATGTTTTAACCACCCTAGTTAGCAGGGCCTACCTCCTTACTACAGCCAACAATGCAGGGTCTTCCTTCACAAATGCGTATAGCTGTAAGAATAGTACATGCTTTCAAGTATATTTCAATATTTCTTAAGCATAATAAATAAGGCATTTCCTCAAGCATTAATTTACTAAAACAGCTAATAGGAAATTTTAGTATGTAAGCTCCATAGACTTGGAAATATACACAAATGCTATCACACTTTAGTATTTTGACATTTGTGGGACAATTGTTAATGTTGTTCACTACGCTTAGGTCCTTAAAGTCTTTTATCTTGTTACCTAAATTTAACCTTCTGTCCTGAATCTTTCATCCCCTTGTATGTTATTTTAAAATGCATCCCATTTTTACTTACTCCCATTCTTTTTCAAACCATTCGCTCCCATTTATATCTGTAAGAATCATTTCTTCTCAATGGCATCCTCATTTTCAGGAGTATTTAGTGCCATGTCCTTCTATTTTCATCCATTTCCAAGTTATTTTTAACCACACTTATATTTTTTTGGAAAGATTTATCTGTCAAAGCCTATATTATGCACTAAGAAAAACAATGAAAATATAAAATCACTAGTAAGTTAAATGATTATATATATTTTATCAATCATCAAGCAACATGTCTTCATAGGTTGTATTTTAATTGACTCTATTACTGATGATTGAAACAACAATGGTCTAAAATAATTTAAGCAAGAATTTTGTCAAAAATAACAATTCAATGAATGTATAAGAATAAAATGATAGTAAAATAAGTATACTATGCCAGTGATCATTGAAATACTTAAATTTATTTCCAGATTTTGAAATCCAGGGTAATCTGTTTAGAACAATGGCCAACAAATAAAAAAATATATACATTTGTGAATGCTGAATTATACACAGAAATCACAGAATAAGAGGTATTTTTCTACGGCTGATCTTACCTCAACTGAATAATGCAGTAGTATGAAAAAGAGTAGGAGCTTACATATGCACATACTCACAGTCTTGACTGAGGTGAAAGAATATTATGCTCCTGACATTCAGGACAACTTTGGATTGAATTTTCCAGTTCCGAGTCCACGATCTGTGAGTTGAGTTGTTTTTCCCTGGCATGTTCTGATGCTGCCCTGCAAGACAGTGTAAGGTGTGTCCCAAATGGGAAGCTTATGTTGAGTATTTTGATATCTGTTTAATTTGGGAAGAAAAATAAAAGTTTAGTTATAGTAATTAATGTTTGAAGAATTGGAGATATCCGATCCAGAGAACATGCTACATCTAAAGTAATGTGTTCAAGGTTAAGTATATTTTTTTCCTGGCAGTTCTTCTTGGTCAAGTAATCTAGTTGCTAACCGGAGCGATATTTTAACTGCTTCATGACCACATAACAAGGACTGTACACTTATTACAAGTTCACAGTGGGTTGACATGTCCTTACTGCCCTCACCTTATCTCACCTCAGTAAGCTCACTTAGGCTTTCACAATTTCCAGTTTCCAGATGCTGACTTGGATGCCTTGCACACCACTGAGCCTTAGAGATTGCTTAAATTAGTGACTCATATCTTCAGGATTCCCTTGGTTTTTTTCTTGTTTTGACTGAATGATCTAATGAAGGATGTAGGAAAATAACTCAGCCTCATGTCACATGGATTTTCACCCATGGTGAAGGCAAAAGGATATAACATTTCGTGGTACAAAAGGAAGGTTCCCAAAATAAAGTTCTGGTGAGAAGTTACCCAAAATAAGCAGGGTATTATTCCTTAATGAAAAGTAGAGTGAAACAGAAAAACAATGGCAAACTGTCCACTTTAGTGCATAGTCTTTTGCAGGTTGTTGCTCAGGTTAAGCCCCTGCTTGTGTATGTACACTACAGGTATGACATGTGTGTGTAGACAGCAGATTCTTATGAATGAGGGAATGGTTCATGGGCAAATTGTGGGTTTTTTGGTAAGTTATTTGCTTAATAACATTACAAACAACTAATAATAAACTTTTTTTGCAAAAAACCTCACATTTTAATAAATCAATTCATGTATTTTTGTTATTCAAATGTTTTTTTGACTTTCATTTTCTTTGAATAAAAATAACACTGCTAAAAATCAACCACATTTAAAATGTGAGTATAGCATAACACCTTTGAAGGGAGTTAACATTTTCACATTTCAAAATTTTATATTAGCTATAATTAATATTGACTTTTGGTTTTATCTGCTCATATGCCACTTACAAGTGCTCCTGAACTTTTCATAAATTATGTCATGAGTCAGAATTTTCTTATGACTAGACATGGTTCTGAAATATTTAGTTACAGGGAAGAATGTTAAATTTGAAGTCTCAAAGATTTTTTTTTTATAACTAATTTTGCTTTCATTAAAGCATTCACAATTTCCTAACCATTTCTACCTTTGATAAGCTATAGACAATTTTAATTACATTTAGAATTTATTGTGATTTTACATGGCAAGGTCATTTTTTTAAATTATTGAAATATTGAATAATGAACAATAATGATACTTTTGAAATAGCTTGATCTTCTGAAAAGGCCCACTAAGCTGCTACAAATATATTCCAAGTGCAATAATATTTAATCATTTATTGCAGGGCTAGTAAAGAATTTTGCCAGAGAGAGTTATGTGATTAGGGGAAAAAATGTTGTACAGATGTGAGTAATCTGATTAGTCATTTGGTGTATTTTGTGCTTCTTGGTATCAGCTGAAGCTGAATTAAATTATTCACTGGTGCATTTGTCAATGGGAGCCAGAAAGTCTGCCCTATTTAATTTTAAAATAATTTGTCCTGACTAAATTACAGTGGTAGCCACTAAGAAATCACATTACTTCAGAATTAGCAAGATCAATTTCTTTTAGGGTATGAAGATAATTATTGCCTCTTTAAAATATGCAGTAATTTTACATTTTTAAAAGTCATGACAAATGTGCATTTATAAAATATTATCTTAAGAATGATTTATGAATACTCAGGCTGAAAATACCAACAAAGAGTAGTGTTTACAAAGGAAATCAAACCAAAACAAAACTAAGCTAAAAAAAATCTTTACGTGATGTAGTAATTTTGATTATTTGCCTTTATATTCATTCAGCTTTTGATAACATTTACTGAGGAGAGCCTGCCTCTTGGTTGCTATTGCTATTTGATTCTTAAAACTCAGTAGATTAGGTGTTCTTGTCATCATTCCTATGGGAAAATTGAGGCTGAGAATGTTTAAGAAACTAGCCCTGAATGTCACACTTAAGAAGTGGTCCTGTTAGGATTTGAGTTCAGGTGTAATGTTCTTTCTTCTATTCCATTCATTTATCTTCTCCCATAGCACATGTAATAGATTCACAAGTGTACTATTGTCACTTTCTTGATTTTCTACTGTGATAACTAAATATAATTGAATTGATATTTTTTCTTTTCTTACACAGTGCAAACTAGAATATCAGGCATGTGTCTTAGGAAAACAGATCTCAGTCAGATGTGAAGGCCGTTGCCCGTGTCCTTCAGATAAGTCAACAAGCACAAGCAGAAATGTGAAGAGAGGTGAGTGATGAAAACTTACTTATAGTTTATGCTGGTTTCTATTAGCATGTTTTATATGTTGTCATTATGTACATAATGAAGCTTCATTTATACATGTCCCTAGCAGTAATTATATTGTAAGTGAAGTTTTCACTTGCTTTAGCTTCAATTGTTATAGCAGGTAATGCCTTTCCATAGATTTCCATTTATCTTAGTTGTATAGCTGGATGCTTCTTTCTTACATACTCACCATTTATAAGAACTCTAAAGCAATGCCTTCTATGAATTATTGTATCTGAAATATGTTTTGCATCCATTTTTTTTTCTTTTGTAGCAAGCAACTCTTTAGCAGTAACATAAGTGGTAATAATTTAGTTCCACTTAATTATTGGAACAAATAATTTAGTCCCAATAATGGAATTGGTCAATTAGTACTAATCTTTTAAATTCAAGATCTCTACCCCATATAGAGTGTGCATGTGTGTATAAAATTTCCTACTAAATAATTTAATAAAGTAAACATTCTATTGATTAGATCTAGTATTGTTAAATCTTTATTTTTATTGGTTTGATGTTTAATAAATTAATGAAATATATTGAACTCAATATGTGGTGTAGTATATAATTTGACTTTACATTGATTATTGTGGTTTGCATGGTATTATTTTTATATTTAATACATTGTTTATGTTTTTAAAAATATCTCCATGGCTGCTAGTTTCACTTCTTGGCAGCTATAGATAAACAAGGAAATGTAAAGAATGTTTTTTTAAGTCAATTGCACAAAAACAATGCAAAGACGATTTTAGAGAACATTAATATCCATATTTATCATATATTTTATAACCATCTGAATTGTGTAATTTAACAATACTTATCATTGGGTTTTAATGTAAAGAATTTCATTTTCTCTAAAAAAAATTTGAATAACATATGCAGGTAAGAAAATATGAAGTTTATTTAATGTAAACTGCATATTTTCTTAAAGATGGTATACTTGATATTCCATATCACAATTCCTTCATGGATGTTTTATTATTGATATAACTTATAAACTTCAGTTATGCCATTTACACAGGTTCTGGCAGAAGTCATGCCTGCCTGAGTGTGGTTGGTAAGTTAATAATATGGGTGTAATAATTTACAGTTTTAATTTGAACATTTCACCTAAAGTGTCATATGGTGTGCTTGAGTGTGATACTGTTATGTTACAGAATTCCATGCTTATGATTTTGTAATAAAAGATTTTGTGATAAACAGGGGCATTATTTTTACTGTTCTCTATATTTGCCTTTACTCATTAAGCAATATTTAAGATGCAATTTAGAATCTCAAAGCTATGTTATAGTATTGTTTTTAGAAAAGCAACTAGTTGGTTATATTATTAAAAAATAAATTGATTTGCAAAATAATCGTAAGCTAGTGTTCAAATAGTAGGCCACATGCAGAAAGACACCAACTGGTGGAAGAAAGCTCTCTTCCAAAAGAACGCCTCCTTGTTCTCGCCTCACCCTAGCCTAGAGTCAATTTCAGAGATTTCTTCTGGACTCCCCACCCCCATCCTCCAATCCAATCACTCTTGCATAGCTCAAATGAGGATGTTCAGGCCTGACCTTGAATATATTAATCAGCCCCCTTATAATTAAGAGTAATTATAGTTTTAACTGAAGTACTTCAATATCCCTTGCATTCCTCAGCCTCACTCCCTATTTACATAATTGAATGCATTTTATTCTGCAAAACACTTTAGTTCTGAAGTAAATCCTATCTTGGTGTTCAATATCCAAATCTTATTATTTTCATTAGAGGCTATTGAAAACATATGAGTAGGAGTAATCATAATAAGTGTATGCCTATAATACATCACAAGTCTTCAATAAGAATTCTTGATTTTAAACTCACTTTTGAATGAGACAGTATGTTTGACATGTTTGAGAAGGTATTATAACTAACTTGTTATAAGCTCCCACAAACTGAAAAAGAACTCAGTATGCCTTTTATATAGAAGGTAATAGATAAGAGATCCGAATAGGATCTCTTGTGAATAAGCAATAATTGTATTTCATGTTGCTCAAAGTTTCTGTACAATGTTTATATTAATATGTCAAGAAAGAAACTTCTCTTAAAGTCATATCATCAGGGGATAAAGATCATTTGTGTCTAATTGTGCATAAAAAGACAGGCAAGAAGAATTTAAATGAATCCTGCTATGATGGATTGTCAGGGCAAAAGAAGTATGGAATTTTCCTAGCTCCTGTGGAAAGGTAGTACAAAAAATTGTGAATGTCATTTCTACACAGTGCCAAAGGCCGAAAGAGAAAGGAAACAAAACTTAGTTCAGTATCATCGCTAATCTTTCAATGGCCATCTACATTAGAAGCATGCCTTCAGTAGACTGTGTAGTACAGGAATGGCATCTCTGTTCCAGAAAAAGTGAGGCAAACTACCAAAAAATGCAATATTTCTTGGATCTTTCTGACTTCCTACATTTGAGGTCAAATTGACACCGTAGTAAGTTTTGACTATGTTAAAAGATGAATGGATTCTTTAAAGTGTCTTGAAATATATGAATATAATAAAATATATTTTCTTTATATGGTAGGAGAAAACAAAGTTTTCCTCTATTCTCTCCTTCTATTCAGTAATACAGGTGTATAAATTAATCCAAATAAATACATTCAGGTAACCCAGATAAAAATAGGTAGTTGACATATTTTAAATTCCAGATTCTGACTTTACCTAAGTAGATGAGCATACCTCTCTTTAATCAGTAAATTAATTATACAGTTTTGTTTTTTTTTAACTCATAAATCAAGATTACAAATGCCAGTGCTTGTAGGTCTCTTTAGTATATTCTTTCCATCAAAAAAAAAAAAAGTTGTTTGATCAGATATACGGAATGATCATTTGGATAGTTAATCAACTTCATTCAAAGACTATTCACAATTTAGCCGTTTAAAGCCCCCCCCCCCCATATAGTTTATGTAGTTAGGTTAATATGAAATTTGTAGTTCTGAACATGGACTATGAACAGAGCAATTTCCACAGGTTTTGTATATTCTTTTGTTATGTTTTGATTTTGGTGGCAAAGTTATACCGAGACTGATTCTGTCTTTGCCAGCAATTTACTTAGCACAGGTTCACTGTGGGAATTATAATCACCAGCCAATAACATACAGCATAATTTTTCTTAATAAGCCAATAAAGGTAAAAACATATTCCACACATATGACAGATTTAAACATACAGTCATTCCAGGCAAGAGGTCGTAAAGAAATAAAATCCAAATTTAACAAATGTGTAACTTTTTATACAAGTTTAGTTTCTTGGGAGTGATGACTACACCAGCTAGAAGCTGACTTCAGTGGTCAGCCCCAACACGAAAGCCCCTGGTTGCTGGAGCACATTGTCTAGGGAAAGGAAGGTGATAGTGCTGGTGGACAGCATAGGCTGTTCGAACCATCCAGGGATGGTTACATGGCTTAGTGCCCCTGACAACCACAGAGTCACCTTGGCCAGGGCAGGGGCAACTATCTCAAGGTCTTCGGAGAGCTATGTAGATAGCAAAGTGCGCTATGCCCAGGCTGAAACTCAAACAGTCCTCACAAACTCTCAGTATTATAGTCTACATGTCCCCTTGTCATAGTTGCTGCTCCTTGTGTCCTTATCAGTAAGTCCCCTTTGACGACTCTCAGCAGCTGGACTGTTGGGTGCTTATAAACTTTAACAGATGAGGTAATAACATCTTACATGACTTCCTTCATCCCCACATCAAAACAACTAATAAAAACCTTTTTTTTTGCCTTTGTTATAAACAAGTGAATTAAACAGCTGTTTATGACTTTTGTGAAGTGGATTCAAATCATGTTAAACCAATACACAATATACATGGGTGGGCAAAGGTAGGTTTATAGTTTTGAGTGTGTAGAACACACAGTTGTTATTTATTATGAATTAATTATACTATTTATTTATATTACAACTGTAAACCCACTTTGGCCCCTATATAAACTGGTACATATAAATTGTAATTCTAAATCTAGGAGAAAATTTCAGGACCAGAGATGAAAAGCATTGGAAAGGATCTTAGAAAATATTTACTTTGCGTTTAGGAAATCCAAACTCAAAGGCATCTACAGTAGATATATCTTAAATGGCCTACAAGCAGTGGTTCAAGGTCACAGTAAACGT
Source organism: Glossophaga mutica (assembly GCA_039655065.1). Classification (NCBI taxonomy): domain Eukaryota; kingdom Metazoa; phylum Chordata; class Mammalia; order Chiroptera; family Phyllostomidae; genus Glossophaga; species Glossophaga mutica. The sequence continues at coordinate 87,030,337 of CM077311.1, forward strand.
TTGCCCTCTGATACATCATAAGTGCTCCATTAGGTTTTTTCATTTAAATTCAGAAGACTCTTTCAGCTGGCATTTTTTATTACAAATTTGAGTATAATAGGGACGAAAATATTTTTCTTATTGGTTTGATGTAGCTTTTGGGTTTTATAGATGTAATTTCTTAATTTTTTATGAATTTATAATTATATAACTAATATTTTACCCTCACCCTAAAATACATCTAAACACACACACTTGCATAATTGAAAAGGTTGACTTTGAACAAAGATAGCCATAGAAATGGAAGAGAACCTATAAAATATTTGACATTATCAAAACGATTTTAAAAAGTATTTTTGATGATGTTGAGGAAAGATAACCCTTGCCTACTATTGATGGAAAAGTAAATTGGGCTAGCATTTATGGAGAAAGATGAAAGTTTCTCACAAAACTGAGAATGGAACTGCTGGTATAATCCAGCAATCCCCCTTCTGGATATACACCCAGAGGAAGTGAAACCAGTGTCTCAGTGCGATGCCTGTGCTCTCGTGTTCGTTGAAGCCTTCACTAGTCAAGATATGGAAGCAACCTAAATGTCTATTGACAGATAAATGGATAAAGAAATCTATATGATCTCACCTTTAACAGGTATCTAATCAACAAAACAAACAAACAAGCAAAATATAACTAAAGACGCTGAAACTGAGAACAGGCTGACAGTGACCAGAGGGGCGAGGGGAGGGAATTTCAGGGGAAGAGGGGAAGGGTTTTTAGGAACAAGTATAAAGGACACATGGACAATAACAAGGGGGGGTGGAGATGGGAGGGAGGTGGGGAGGGCTGGGTGGTGGGCTGGGATGGGGCTAAAAGGCAGAAAACTGTACTTGAACAACAATTAAAATAAAAATTAAAAAAAGAAATCTCTCTCACACATACACACACATGGGAATATTATGCAGTCTTAAAAAAGAAGACTTTGCCATTTGCAACAACATGGACAAAACTGAAAGACATTAGGCTAAATGAATCAGCCAAAAAAGGGGAAATAAAACCCCTGCATGACCTTGATCTCTCTTATATGTGAAATCTTGAAAAATTGACTGTATAGAAGCAGAGAGCAGAACAGTGTTTACTGTGGGCATGGAGGTGGAGGGTATGGGGAGATGGCGGTTGATGGGTGCAAAGCTGCGGTTATGTAGTTTGAGTGAGTTTAGAGATCTCATGCACAGCACTATGGCTCTAATGAATGTACCACATGAATACTAGAAATTTGCTAAGAGAATAGGTTTCAGGTTTTATCACCACACACATAAAAAAGGTAATTGTGTGAAAATTGCATAATATATGTTATTTACCTGGACTGTAGTAATTTTACCATGTGTAGGTATATCAAATCATCATGTTGTATGCCTTTATATATAATTTTTATTTAAGAAATAAGTAAAGTTTTTAACAGATAAGTCTAGGTAAGAGAAACAGAAGAGGTAAAGACAGTGAAACCTTGACAGCATTATAGGCATGTGGCACGTTCAAGAAAAGTACCTGTTCTACCTGTGCTGGTATGCAGGGCACCATCGAGAGGCATATGGTGCAAATTGTTCATTATCAAAAGATGAAATCTTTGAACATAATTCATGAGAGTCAGGCACATGATGAAGTTGAAGTTTTTTAACAGACAGCATTTCCAAAACAGTTTTTTTCAATTCAATCTTTACTGTATTTTTCCCATTACCATTTAGTCTCCTTATACACCCCTCCCCCCAGCAATCACCCACTGTTGTCCATGTCCATGAGTCCTTTTTCCTTTTTCCCCAATCCTTCCACCCCCTAATCTCCCCCATCAGCTGTCATCCTGCTCTCCATCTATGAGTTTGTCCCCATTTTCATTGTTAGTTCAATTTGTTCATTAGATTCCACACATGAGTGAAATCATGTGGTATTTTTTATGTGGTATCTTTCTCTGACTGGCTTATTTCACTTAGCATAATGTTCTCCAGTCCATTCATACTACTGCAAAGGGTAAATTTATCTTCTTTTTTTTTTTTTTTTATCACCAAGTAGTATACCATTGTGTAAATGCCCCATAGTTGTTTTATCCACTCACGTACTGGTGGACACTTGGGCTGCTTCCATAGCTTGGTTGTTGTAAGTAATGCTGCAATAAACATAGGGGTGTTTATGTTCTTTTGAATTTTTGTTTGGGTTCCTTGGAATATATTCCCAGAAATGGGAAAGCTGGGTCAAAAGGCAGACCTGCGTTACTGCCCTACAGAGGTTACATTGTTTTGGTTTGAGTGGGGCAGTTATTTACATTTACAAGGCTATTTTTTTTACTTCAGAAGGAAGGCAACCAGGTCCCGGGAAAGCTAGTAATTTCAATGTAAAAATGAGAGGAGAGATTGTATTTGGATAATATTGCTCAGATGGAATTCACAGAGCTTGAAATTCATTGGATATCATGAACAAGGGAAAGGAATTCGTTAGTGATCCTTATAAATTTAGTTATCTGGGTAACTCACAGATTGCTAACAAAAAATACCAGCCTATTTTTCTGTGTCCGTTGTTCAGAGTTTTCAGGATATTCTCACTATTCAAGCCTCTTTTATCAGAAGCTGAGAATCATGTTACTCATCCCATTTCCCTTTATGGTTTTTCTTATAAGAGTGTCAGAATTAAATAGATGCTTAATCATAGTAACTCTATTAGCCTGCATACTAGATTTGCTTGCTCTTAATCTTGATTGTGTGTGTGTGTTTGAGCCGTTTTACAGAATTTTGTCTTGTTTTCTGTGTGGTTATCCTGTGGGGTGACATATTTCATTGACTAAGAGCGTAGATTTTAGAATCCCAGTTCTGCACTGACTGTGTGGCCTTTGGCAGTATACTTAAGGGTGTGAGTGTCTGTTTCTTCATCTGTATAATATAAAACAGATAAACCATAAAATGTATGAATATATTTCCTCAAATTAAACCATTTTTGCATTTCTACTGTTTAATTGATGATACTTGTAAAATATTGTTGAATTATAATAAATTATAGAATTTTCCCATACAGTAAATATCACTTATAATTTTTTTAATATTTTTATCAGGATGGTATATTTTTGTATCAGGATGGTTTGTAAAAGTTGGGAAGCTTTCATCTTTTCTTATAGTCAATAGTATTTATAGACTTTGAAAATTATCTGGACACCAAGAGTTTGAAACAACTCAGCAGTAAGATTCTGTGACATAAGAGATATTACTGCTTCATTTCTTGATATATCTTTCATATCTTTCATAAACACTAATCTTTGCTATGTGTGTGTTTATGTATATAATTTCTTGATAAAGTTATTTTATGCTTTCTAAAATAAATGTCTACTTATTTAGATATTAAATACATTAACCTAAGTTGTACATTTTAAGATTTTTGTAATCGAGAAACCATTTTAGGTCATTTAAGGTTTTTTTTAAAGATTTTATTTATTTATTTTTTTTAGAGATGGGGAAGGGAAGAAGCAAGAGAGGGAGAGAAATATCAATGCATGGTTGCCTAACTGGGGACTTGGCCCGCAACCCAGGCATGTGCCCTGACTGGGAACTGAACTGGCTACCCTTTGGTTCCCAGCCTATGCTCAATCCACTGAGCTACACCAGCCAGGGCTGGTTTAAGATTTTTAATAATGTGATCCTGCCAGTGAGTTGAAGCTTGATCTTGAAAAAAATAGCAAAGCACTCATTTTTTCAGTCTCCTATTTGTAATGGTAAAATAAATCCACTGGGTTTGAAGATGAAATTGAAGCAGATGAAATGTCCTTAGCACAGTATCTAAATTGTAACTTCTATTCCTCAAGGATCTCTATTTTTCAAGGGTGTGGCATTTCCCCCACTCGGAAGCTAACAAGTTAGCCTACATAGTTTCGTAGGTTCGTAGGTTCTGACAGCAGACAGGCAATGCCTAGATCACAGACAAAGGATTTGATTGCTCACAGCACAAGGTTCATGTTCACATTTGTTCCACTTGACTAGTCCCATAAGAGTGATGTTGAATGGATGCTGTGCACACAGTGCATTTTAGTCCCAGCTAAAAACACCGAAGGTTAGGAAGCCCACAGTCATAAGGAGGCTGAGAACAACCATGTCTCACTTTTGCCCCAAGGACTACCTCCCCTTGATCTTCCTGAGAGCATCATATCCCCACTCTGCTCTGTGGGTAGATACTATCCTGACCTCCCAAGTCCATTGGCTCTAGAAATATCTTTAAAATAGTGCAAGGGCACTAGTGCAAGAATAAAAATTGTTACAATTTGTGTTGATGCAAAACACACTGGTGGAGAATCATCTCTCAACAGTATTAACCAATCTTCCCTGCTTCCTAGTTAATACTTGCTGTTGAGCTCTTTGAGTCTGCATCGGCTTGTTCTTCTCTCTTTCTGAACCTGTCCCTGTTACCCCTCCTGAGTTCTGGTACCTCCCCAACTACCAACCTGCTCCATGTATCTTCTACAGTGTCTTGGTTTACAGTCATAAAATAATCGTTGGAATTAAATGAATTTGTGTTTATGAATTTGTTCCTCAGGAGTCTAAGTAATATGTGGTAGCAGTGAATCTTAGAGAAGGGGACATTAAAGTTTTCTATGCCATAATTTTCAAAGTACAGCAAATGTCCCCTATAGATACTTTGGTTGAAAAGTTACTGTTTCAATGAAGATTTAGTAGTAAAACATTATTAGTGCAGCAAGTTCTTCATTTTAAGGTGATTGCTGAGTTTGAAGCTACTTTTGAAAGTTGAAATGACTTTCTCATTTTTATATAGAAACATTTACTGAATAAATAGTATAAGAGCAAGAACTTAGAATCTAGAATCGTGGTTTGATTCCTATTCTATTATTTTGTTACAGTTATGTGCTATGAGCACCCAGTAAATTGATACCATTATTGCTTTAAACAGACAACTATGTCCTGGAAATAAATGACTTCAGTTTTTGTCTGAGAGACACTCACAGTTATCTAGTAGTTTGTAGGTAACTAATTTATTTTCTTAAAACAATAGCTAAAAGTACAAATAAAGCTGTTTAATTCATCAAATATTAATTTTAAAATGTGTCACTTGTTTATTAATTAAACAAGTAAACTATACCATATGCATATAAATATACTGAATTTTGAAATGGACTTTATAAAAAATTGTGTATTTATTTGACATGTTTACAACTCAGTCACCTACAAAGCACCCTCCATTTGATGCAATGACCCTATTAAGATGTTTTTCAACTGCTCAAAACAGTTTTTGAACTCTTTGATTTTGAGACCATGCAGTGCTTCTGCTACTTTTTTTGTTTGTTTTGCCCCTTCCACATTAGCAAAATGTTTCTCTTTGGGGATTTTTTTCATCTGAGGAAACAAAAAAGTTACCCAGGGTGAGATCAGATGAATAGGAAGGGTGGAGTGTGGGGGTCATGCCATTTTGGGTCAAAAACTGCTGAATTTGTGTTTAAATTATTCAGCATGGTGTGGGCATGCATGCTCATAAATCACCCATCATGAAATGGGCAAATGTGTTGAGTCTTCAAAAAAAATTCACTAAAGCCGAATGCAGCCTCTCACAACAACACCAGCTGGTACACTGGTACAGATGGGTTCTTAGAACATTAGCCTAGCAAGGGAAGCCTGTACTAAAGGAGCCCCACATCCAGAAAATAATTCTGTTTTGGAGGTGTCCCTCCACATGTATATGTATATATTTGACAGTTAAGGAAATCTTTGCTTTAACATGAAGCTCTTCTCAATTGTAGTTATTCCTTTCAGAGATTAATCTGTGACACTTAAGACTGTTGATTTTATTAAAACATCGTAATTCTTTTTATGCTCTATTTTTTTACTTGGTGCCTACTACTTGTATTTTGGAACCATGCCCAATTATATTTATTTTACTTATGTTTACTGTAAATATTAGCAAATAATGTTCATTTGCTTAATCGCTGAAATCATTAAGCAGCTTTCTTTACCTTTAATTAATAATTTTATCTTTAATGTGAATAATCAATAATCACTGCATGCCAAATGCCATTTTGAAAATCATGACATTTTGTTCTTGATATGCATGCATATAAACCATTCATCTTCACAGGCTTCCTTCTGTACTGTTTTGGAACAGACCTCTCCATTATATCCATTAATTTAAATATTTCCTATTCCCCATTGGTATTAAACTTTCTACCCCTTTCTCATGCATATTAAAGCCTGAAGGACTGGAGACAGGACAATTTTATTGTCATTATAGTTATTATTATTGTGATCTTCATCCAGAATGTCGAAGGCCAGGTAATTTAAAATAGAAGTGTAGCTATATTATTCCACAGAATTTCATTAAATATTTTGCTCCAGGTTCTGCAAACTGTGACTCTAAATACCTTTAGCATATGTCTTCTTTATAGTTCTCAGAACAGACTTTTAACTAATGTTAAAGCTGCAGAGAGTGAGGTTTATAGCTCCATGGTCACGATCCCATTGTGTAGAACTGTAGTGTAAATAATTATATTTATTTAGAAGCTCAGTTTTGTATGTGATAAATATACTTGTTTTAGTGGTGAAATTGTTTATTTGATTATATTTATCTTGAGGTGTTAGCAGTCCAGAAATAATGGGGCCATGCAATATGGAGTTGCTAATGTAATGATAAAGAGCAGAATGTAATAATAAGAATTAATGAGGATTAAAAACTTTTATAGAGAATCATTTATATATATAGGTAGTCCATCAGGTGATAATCTGGTTGAATATAAAATACTTTCAGGAATATATTCTCCTAAAATTATCATTTTTTATGAAAACCATCAACTGTATTCTTTGTTTTATATAGTTGATATTATTTTCCTTCCTACTAAATAACAAGGGGTACTAATTTTACCAGGTAATTGACAAAAGATATAGCTTGTGAATTAACAGATGACCAGTAGCTATACAAAGCTCAAAGACAAAATGGTGATGATGATACCATAAATAAGAGTAGTAATAATAAGAGAAAAAAACTAATGGTTCTCATGATATTTAATTGGATTTTTATAAATATTTTTGTGGATTATGCTAGAAGGATTAATATCTACTTTTCCCATACTGGAATGTTGCACTTAAAATTATTTTATATTTGATATTCTGGCTTATATTGTTAGACTTGAGAAATTTTTGAACATGTTGATAATGCTAATTATTTATATGATGCCTTCTCTATGTGTATTCACTGGGAAATTTTCTTTCTGGATTTGTTTTTTATTTCCTAAATTTAAAAAACTTTTTTAAATAAAGTCTTATAATAAAACCATATTTATCATGAATAAACTATCTTTAAAGTCAGGAAACATAAGAATATTTTCAATCATCTCAAAGTACTATTAGAAATATGGGCTAATTATTTAAGAAATGGGAATAAATGAATATGAAGATTGGAAGACAAAAACACATTGATATCACCAAATAATATTTCTATAAACTCCAATAAAATTTGAGAATTTAGGAAAATAAAATATGGGGGTATCTCATAGAAAATTAACTAATGAAGTGAATAGTATGCCTCTATACCAGAAATAATCAGCTTGATAATAGAAGCAAATACAAGTTTTAGTTCTGAATAGAAAGGAAATCTCTATAGAAAGGACTGAGCAAAAAAATTAAAGAGAAAATAGTATAATATTTATTAGAGGATATGAAAAATCTGAAATCTTGAAAATGTATATATCACATTTATCAGTAAAGGTATTTTACATAGTAAAAATATGTATTCTTCCCAAATTAATCACTGCATATCTAATCAATATTATAATATTCATTTTTGAAGTTACACAAAAATCTATTCTAAAATTTATATTTAAAAGTCAATTTTAATAAAGAATAACATAGAGAAGGATCCCAAACAGTTACTAAGATAATAATAAAAAGTGTGGTCATGAAAGCAGAAGCAGAACAGATAAATAAATCAATACAATAGAATGTAATGATAATTCAGAAACAAATAATGTGATACAGGATCTTGATATATGTGGAGAAATACAAAGGTGGACATTTAACTCATAATTTATATCTTGAACTCCAGTTACATCAACAACCTAAATTTGAAAAGGAAACTATAAAGCTAATAGAAGCAAACATAGGAAATATTTTTGTGATTCTATAATATAAAAGGATTTTTAAAAAGGTCCTAAAACTGGAAACTGAAGATGAAAATGTTGGTGGTTCTGACTACACCATATATAAGGATTTCCATTCAGAAAAAGGACATCGAGTTAATGTATGTGTGACAGAGCAGAAGATATTGAAAATGTTCAAATATGACTAGGTATTAATAATGGTGTGAAATTTATGTAAACTAGTAAGAGAAAAAGACAACTGTATCATACCAAATTATATACCAGCCCATGAACTTCACAGGTATTTCCTCTTTATATTATTTTCCAATTTAAGGTGCTACATTCCAGGAATTTTTATAGTTTTATTGCCTTCCTTTTTTCCCTTTCCGAGACTCCTAACTTTACCTTCAGATCCCCCATGCCGCAAAAGACATATCATGTGCATCGAGTAGGAAGTCTACCTCCCACCTGCTTTTTCTAAATTTAATCATTGTACTCATTTTCTAAGCTTCTATTTTTGGCTTTTGAGGGAGCCTGACCCAATTTCAACCTCCTTGCTGCATGCACTCCTGAAGTTACACACATCGTCAGAGTTTAAGTTGCTGCACTAGAAAACAAGGCTAAAAGAACCAAGAAGAAAACTTAATTTGATTAAGCACAATATGTTGAGCAAATGTCATCAACCGAACTATCAAGGGCATGCAGTGTAAATGTTTAGAAGGTGGAAAGGAACAGAATATCATCTGGGAATTACTAAAGTGGAGCTAATGAATCCACGGATGAGAAAGCAAATCCTTATGGTCTGGACAAAGAAAAGGCAGAGGGTCAAAGGGAACCCCATACCAGACAAGGGGTGAAAAGGTCTGTAACTGCTGCCAAAACACTCCCCTCTGTGCTGCCTCTCCTGAAGATATTATTGCAATGCGTATTACGATAAAAAAATTCCCATCAGGAAAGTCAGCACATAGGACAATAAGCTTTTAATCTGCAGAAAGAGCTTTACAGCAGCCTCTCAAAACCTCCAGTATGTTGTAGGTCGCATGCATGGGGTCCGAGGTCAGCACTGCTGGGAAGTGCCGCACGTTAGAGCAGCAGGCTGGGGACGGCCACCACACACACAGCACAGGCAGGGCAACGGGGATCCCACACAACAAAGGAAATCTATTTAACTTTATTTAACCTTAAACAAACTTACTGCTAGGCCGTTTGGGCATAATTTTAAAACATTTATAGATGTAGGGGGTTGCCATTTAAACAGTGCTGACTAGATTTTAAAGTGAAATTCAATGAAATAGGATGAGCTTTTCCTGAAGTATACCTAAGGGAAAATGTTCTCAGTGTTGCTAGTGAAAGGGGCCGAGAAAGATTGGAAGAACACACTCACACACACATAGATTGACTTGTTTCTTTCATCTGAACCAACTGAGGGAAACACTCTTCCTTTATTCCTTGATGGAGTAACCTTCAGGACGCTCTTATCCAAGTATTTAATTTCAATATTCACTCTTCAGTGATTATGCTCTATGGGGCTCATTCAAAGCGACCCAATTTATTACCTGATGCATTTATCAAAAGATCTGTATGTACCATGGTTCCTAGTGGGCTCCGAGTCAGAGCTGTGACTTTCAGACAATGCTAATGACTCTTTCATTGTCAGGGTAAGGAGGACTGATCACTCCAGCTGCCTGCCCAGCGAACCAAAGCCCATAATTGCCAATTGTTGAGACCCTTCCATTAAAAATATTTATCTGCCATGACCCTTTAAATAATAATTTTATTCTCGACTTTATTGTCCTTAAAAGGATCAATTGAGAAGCACCAAATGAACATATACAGTAATTCGGGGGTTTTAATGAAATGGATTTAAACATGGAGCTCCATTTTCTTTACTTACATGAGCGTGTGTGCCTGTGAGTGCACACACCCACATAGAGAATGAGGGATGTGATGGGAGTCTCTGACAAGCTAGTCTCTTCCCACCATGCACTCGCTGAAACACTAGGTCATGGTGGCACAGTGGGAAGTCCCTCTGTACTGCTCCGCCTCTTCCATCTTCCTGGCTCTGTGTTCTGGAATGAGCTTCTTTTATATGCACCAGGTTGGTCATGGAAGGCTTGCACTCCTCTACCAGGGATTTTTAACTATTTAAAAGAGAACTTTCAGTCTTTCTGTTTGTAGTATTTAGACTTCAATAATAATCTTGTTAACTCTTTGTGTTCTGTTTTTTTCTCATTCCTAGAAATTATTTCTACAACACAGTGAATGCTGTCATGCAACAGTAATAGCCTCAGAATAGTTCCTCTCTCCCTTCTTCCAAGGGAACCAAAATCTGTAACTGCCAGTTGAGACCCTTTTATTAAAATAATTGTCTGTAATGATCCCTAAATAATAATTTTGTTCCAGACTTTATTGTCCCAAGAAAGGATTAACTGATAATCACCAAACCCACTTATACAAGCATCTCTCCTTCTTGTAATTCTGTGTTCCATTTTTTTTTTACTCTAGCAACAGTTTGTGCGGGGGAAAAAAATAAAACAGCAACAGCTATTACTGATAAATTTCTTCAGCCGCCGAACTTCTGCCTGGTGGATCATACTTGAAAATACTTTTGCCATAGGGAAGAAGTGATTGACATTATGATAGTTAACGCAGAAAATATTTTAACACGAACAACACCATCAGAGCCAATTAGGCATCTGCTCTATTGTGAGTCATTCAAAGTGTAACCTTCCATGGAGGGTCCTAGAGATTCACTGCCAATAGGTTTTCTTTATTTGACTTACCCTTTCTTAAGTGAAATGTGCCACTGCTATATCTGGCTTATAAGAACACAGAAAGTCTGTCTCACGTTGCAGCCTAGTTGGCTGGATTGCAGTTTTGTTAGAATTCCTTATATTTCATTGCCATTTTATAAGATAAATTCTATCCACCTTGCTTAGTTTAAATAAATGGTGCTTGCTGTTCTTGAGAGATACTACTAAACACTTTGTTCTTGACACTAATGCATTTATAATGTTCTTTGTTGGCAGGTTACTCATAAAAAATGAAATACTTCTGGCATTTTTAGCTGTGTAGGTTTTTACTAGAGTGTCTTTGGAAAGTTTCATTCTCAAATTCGGTGCCCTATTTCTGAAGATGTGTCCTATTTAGTACCAGAAACCCCCTGGGTGCTAATTACAGCTATAACATTACCCTTCTAATCTTTCTTAATAAAGAAAAATTATAGTTCTACTATGTTCCCAAGGCACAATGAGTAAATTACCCAATTCAAAGGCAACAATTGCATTTCAGGTTGTTCTAAGAGGCATGAATTTTTTTAAAAAACTCATATTACTAGCATATATATCTGATTAAGGATATTAAAATGTTATAGCACTAAAACAGCTCCTGTTTATCATATATCCTATGTACCATTTGTAAAATTTTAAATTCTTTCAGACCAGTCTGTTTTGTTCATAACTGTTGCCTAAATAAGGGTAAATACATTTGCGAAATTGTAGTTCAAATAGAATAAATAGAAAGTAATTACTCCCTTAGAATAGGTGTGGTTAAGATATGAATCTCTGTTACAAATAATATTGGCGTATATACATTATATAGATGTAGATATACAAAGGACCTTCTATATGTATATCTACATCTATATAACATATATGCCTATAGTATATATATAGTGTTTGTACACAGACATATATACATAAATTAATTAATAGTCACAATAAAAAAGCCACTAGTGAGCAGGAAGAAAATAATGGATGTATATCTTTCACACTTGTTTTATTCAAAATAAATTATTAATTTTTGCTCATGCAACAGCTCTGCTGGTAGTCGTGTTCATCTTCTATAAAATGTCTGAATTATTCTATTTTAAATTTAAGTAGATGACACTTAATTTTGTACTTTATATTAACATAAAATATTTACAGGGATTTTAAATATATCTCTATTTTATATTTATTTAAAAATCTTTTATTGAATGCTAGGTAATATTGGAAGATATAGTTTTGAGAAAGGTGCAGATATTTTCTACTCCAAGAATTTCCAGGCCCTGTAACATGCACCTAAATACTGTGGTGAGAGGTGAAGACAAATAAATGCCATAGAGAAGATGGAGGTTAAGTTCTGTGGCAGTTTAGAAGAAATTAGGATGGATTAAATGAGAGAGCATTTGACATAGACCGAAGGTTATATTTTAAGATAGAACCATGAAGAATATAGACAGAACAAGGAAGCTGACCAAATTTATAGCAATAAGGTTTTACAAGGAGTTTGATAAAATAGTAGACCTCCAAAATTCTGAGCAGCATGTTCTTACTTGGCCCTCCCAGAGTTTGTCTCCCAGCTGTTAACCACTCCCCTTTTAGCATTACATGGACTTCCAAGTGGCCAGTGTGTGTGATGGAAGATCAATCCATTGGAAGAAATCTATCGGGTGTGTTCTGTACACAGGCGCTATGCTAGGTGCTGTAGGAAAACACATAAACACATATACCTCTTGTGCTACATAGTTACATCATGAACCCAGATTGTGAATGCTAGAATCAAAATATGCATGCTAAAGAATTGTTCTATTTATGGATTACAAGTTGAAGAAAATATATTCTGTCTTAATGTCATTTGTACAATATGTACAAGGAGAATATAGTTTCAACAAAACGGGATGATACAGATGACTCTCATTTGGTAAAATGAGCTAAAGCCTAACCATGTACAACTACCTGAAGAACTATGGTTAGAATGTATGGCCTCAAAGTTCTACATGACTTCCCCTGCATATGAATAGATTACCTGAAAGACTTTATATTTGGAGCTACAGTACTCACCATAGAAGGAAAGATATCTTTAATTTTTTTGCTTTACCCCTGAATCTTTCTATCATAAAAAAATTGTTGAATGACTTTCCTCTAATTGTGTATATTATTGGTAGTCTCTCCATGGGTTACACAAAACCCAGGGTGGCTAAAACAATCCACTGTAATACAGAGTAACAGATAGATATAAAATTTCATTTATTTTTATTTTAACTAAAGGAAGCAATTTATATCTTCTTAATTTGTAATATGCAGATTGAAAGAAGTACATACCTATGCATACTTCATAAATGAATATATAGAAACAGGCAGAACTGGTTTATAATTTTACTGATTAGGGCGCTGCATAAATAACAGTCCTACAATATTGTTTACATGTCCTTCTGACTTACTTTGAAAGTGCATTCCTCATTTCCACAATCAAATTATAACTCCTCATTGAATCTTAATTCTAGTATGTTTGTTTGACTTAAACTTGATAACATGTTGGCCTCTGATATAATTTTGTGAGTCTCAAAAATAAAGTCTAATCACGTCCATGCTGTTGCTAAATATAGAAGACACATTTTACTTTACCTTTTAAAGAGAGTGGCAAACAAGTAATGATAAGTAAAGTGACCCATATAATAGTATTGAAAGAGTACGATGTTGGACTAGGAACAAAGAGAGTGACAGAAAGGCAAGTAATGCATGGGGGAAAGGATTACACCATGAACTCGGCCTATGCTCTCCTCAAACACTGGCCAGCACACTGCCTCCCAGAATCTCTTTTGTGCACACTGGCACAAGCATCTCCTGTTTAAAGCTCTGCACCAAGGAGCAGCAAGGGTAATCATATTCAATGAGACATGCGCAGATATCAAACGATGGGCTACCTCTGATGATTGGGCTGTTCTTGAAGTCAAGTACTTATTTCGGGAAGTATCCAGCATGGAACTCTCACAGTGCATGGCAGCTCACCAGGCAGGTACATTGGAGTGCTGTCCTGGTACACCCAGCGAACGGTTTTTATGGACTGTTTCTCTCTTTTGTATTTTATGTCTGAGAGCATTTCAAAACATCATTCTGTAACAGAAAGAATTCCCTCTGCTTTAGGACCAACTAATTTAGAATGCTGCAGACCCTGACAAAAAGGAAATAGCATGTCATGTTTCAACATTTTTCCCCTTTTCCTCAAGTGTTAAATACATATTCTCTCACTCATCTCCTGAGTCAATACTAGCACATCTGTGCTGTAGTCATTTGAGTAGTTAATTGATCAAAACTTCCCTCTCTATTCCAGCACTTCATAACTTACAAATTTTAATTATAAGCCAAATAAACGTTGCAAATACATATACATAAAATTAAATATCAGTGATCAAAGGGATGGGTACTAAAATTAGTGTAGTAGCTGTAAAGCGTTGCTTGAACATTGACGTCGTGGTTCCTATCCACAATATGAAATGGTTCTCCGTAAGAATGATACCATCAGTAGTCTGAACTGTTAAAAATTAGTGCATGCAGTTCATAGGAAGCTTGGTTGTGATTTAATTCTAGTTGTACCCAGATGGTTTCCTGCTTTGATTTTAATAGTTTCATGAAAAAATGTTCACAGAATACAGAAGGTACGAATATTTCTCAAGTTTGGCTGGGTAATTAGAAATCACGGAGTCACTGTGTGTATGACGTATAAATCATCAAAACTTTATTGATGTTACTTTTCAGTTTGGTGTTGTTGCATGTAGAGGGATTTCTGCTTATCCTTCTTTCTTAAAGCTGAGATACAGATAGATGGCTAGTCTTCATTATTAATATATTCCTGAGAATTATAATTTTAAGATATAAAAAATACAGTAAATGTGATGCATAATTAGAAAATCTAGGAGTCTCTTATATTTTGTCTTAATTTCTTCTAGAGTTAGTCTGCTCTCTCCAAAATCCAAGACAACTGAGGGTAGCTGACCAATGGGTAATGAGCATAAACTCGGTGTCGATTTCTTCTTTCATGGGACCCTGTCAAGCACAAATGTCTCCGTGTTCTTGAAGAGACGGCACTGCTGTTTTCCCTGAGGAGTTCCAATTTAGTGTGCTCAAATGTCTTATGTGTAATTTGTGAAGTTCTGGAGGCTCTAAAATGTCGAGCCCCTCAGAAACCTTGAATTTATATGTCATTGGTCTGAAGAGGGAAATTTAGTCAATTTTTCCATATCCAAATACCTGAGTGAATAAAAATATTCTAGATACCTGAATAAATAAAAAATTCTCTATCATTGCTTCAGATTAGCTTCTGCGTATAAATCAAACTTCTCTAATTTCTTATTCTTAAGGTACCACTTATCTAGTATTAACAGATTAAATTTGTTTTAATATGTTTTATGATTTAACCAAATTTTACAAAAATTTACCTGGGTTAACATTTTAGTGTATGCTTATTGGGAAATCCAACTTAGAATCAATTTTCTCTCTAAATTATTCCATTGTTACATTTCCTAAGTACATCTACATATTTTATGTAATAAAGCCTATAGTATTCTGTTAGGTTATAGATAATCTAAAAGTTCTCTTTCAAATTCTCATACGTGCAAGAATATATACCAAAGTTATTAAAATATAAATTTAAAAATATAATTAACAAATTATGGCATTAAGTTACTATGTTTTACTTAAAGCATTATAATATATGTATATATGACATAAATGTATATATTATATTAATTATATATTACATTACATTACAAAGTATATATGATATTAGTTATAGGAAGGAAAATGAGGTAATAAGGGGGAAAATCAGGCTTTCAGCTATGTTACCAATTATTTGAAAAAATATATCAGTGATTTTCTGGTCTATGCCTAAAATATTCAGAATTATTATAATTTTAATGTAGATTAGATAAATTATAAATGCTTCTCCAATTTTGGGGGTGATTCACTTTTAGGATGTTCATATGATGATATTTATAATTAAATATATAGTCTATTAGATTTCAAAAAAAGTTAAAAATGACAGAATATTGTTAATGGTGGTGGGATTTGAATACATTCATGTTATATTTTTCTAATATTATGCCTTGCACTTTCAGGGGAAAAAGCAAAACTCAAAAAACTAAGGAGTACTGTAATTAGCTGAATTAGCTGGAATACCTGCTTTAGGATATAGTGAATAATCTCTTCAGCTATTTATCCTTATTAGATTAGACAATTTGAAAACAAAACAAAGCAAAAAAACAGGAATACAACTTGTGATAACATGCCACTACGTTCAAGTTGATGGAGTTAACAATACACTTTTTTGGAAACTATCTAAAAGGTTTCAGTAATGAAGCTGCCTTCTTGGCAAGCATATTTACATCGTATCAAGAAATTGCCCTGGTGATGAATAAAAAGGGTCTACAAAGGATAAACAATGTTTAAAATCCGCAAAATTAGCTCACTAAAGCTGAAATAGAGCAATGTGCAAGAGAAGTAACAAATTATTTAAGAAATACTTTGACAGCAAGGAAACAGTGAAAGTTTCTATGAAAAATGAAGGCCTAGTTTCATGAAGGATATTCCCTTTTGGCTCTTTCTGAATAGTTTAATACCCAACATGAAAAGTAGCCTCAGATGTCTAAAAAAATATACAAAGGATGTATTTTGTTTCCTCTGGTAACTTCTACTTAAATAGTGTCCTTGAATCTTTCCAACAAACTGCTGATGACATTGTTGACATTATAAATATTCTTGGTTTCATGAATGCTGAAAATATACAAGTTTTTTTGGACATTCTATAGGGAGAAAGAATCTTAATGTCTATAATTTTAGTTCCTTATGCTCCGAGGTCAAAATTAGGGTAGCCAGTTAGTTGAGAAGGCTTTACTATTCTTGGCAACAATTTTATAGACAAACACATGATGACTTTATAGGTGACAATGCCTATATAAAAATATTAGAAAATTAATAAAAACATTTTTATTAATCTGTTTATACATTCAAAATTCAGATTTGTCATATTAATGGTAAATCTGTAGATCTATTTCAACAAGTATAAAATTATCCAAATTCACTCAGAGGTTGGAATATTAAAAGAAAATGGAGGTGCCTTTATAGAACTATTCTTGAAAAATCAAAGAGCGTAGCAGAGGTGCTGATTAATAGAAATAGATTTAATTTTCCTAATTAATAGAATGATAAATTGGAAATGGAGAGAGTGAGAGAATACTTGGAATCTCAAATCAAAAATGTTCTCAAACTGAGTATAGAATTCTGCGGATTCATTTCCTAAACCACTTTTCTTTTGTTTGATCAGGTGTTTGTTTTTTCTTCTCTAATTTCTAATACCTCCTAGCAGGGCAGGTACTTTCTGAAATACACTTGCATAAAAGATGCCAAAAGGAAAGCCTCTTACGTCACATGAGAAAATAGAACTTAGTCTACTACTTGGAATGTAGAAAGTACCGAGAGAAAGATAATCCCACCTGAATAATGCCACTTTAACATAGAGAAAAAGGCTAATAATCAAAAAAATTGTCATTTTTCTTTAGCTTATCACATAGGTATAGTAGCAAGGCAATGAAATAAACTGAATTCTAAAGAAAAGCAAAACCCCTCCACAGAAGAGAGGCCATAGGAGCTGTTTCAGAGCCTGTGAGGAAGAGATGGCTGCCTGATACATCCCCCTTTCCTATACATTTTAAAGTAATTTATCTTATAATTGAAAACTTTCCTTCAAAGAAAACTGCAGGAAGAGAATATTTCACTGGCAAGTTTTAACAAACATTTCAGGAAGAAATTCTATACAAAATTGTCTGGATAATGGAAGAAGAAGGAACACATTTCAACTCACTTTTTGAAGGTCACATTATCTTGATAAAATTTAGCTCATTAAATGAAAACAACCAAAGATCATGAGTGAAATCAAAGACTTAAACAAATGAAGATATATGCCACATTAGAGAGCCTGACTATTCCAAGTTGTGAAACTGCTATTTTTCTTCCAAACTGTACAAAAGATTCCACAGAAGAACAATCAAATTCCCTCCAGAGTTTTGGTTTTTTGGGGGGAAGTTGATGAACTGAGTCTAAAATAAGTGAAAAAGCCAAGCAGTTAGAACAGCCAAAACACTTTTGAAAATTAAGAGTTGGAGGACTCACAGGACCTAATTTTCAAGATTGGCGCTAACTTTAAATGGTACCCATGCAAACCAATGAATAAATCACAAAGAGTGCTTTCTTTCGTGAGGAAGTTCCCTAGCTGATTTTACATATTAGTTTGTCTTTTGTCCTAGCCTGTTTATCTAAGTTTCCCAATTACTTAGAAAATATTATTATCAAATCTGAATATGAACAAGCTTGGGAAGAATGGAGCCTTCCATGAATGATACAGTGAGTATCATTGATATCATATCATCTCATATCAGCCTTGTTAAATAAGCCATGAAATAACTTTGAAGCAACAATTTTTAAATGAACAAACATTTATAAATATTTGTACTTAGATTTGCAAAAAAATCATTTTAGAGTGAGAATGACCTAATTTGAAAGCAATTTGTGTCAAAAGTAAATTTATTTTAGTTTTCAATATGCTAGACAGAGACAATACTGTGGGTTGCTATTAAGGTACTAATGCAGACATGTTTAATGGGAGCATCCAGACGAAGAGATGCAAACCTAGAACAGACAAGGTGATGACAGATAATTATCTTGTGTAAAATGAAAAACGATTTAAGGATTAATATATTAACCTAAAGAAAGTGAAACACCATTGCTGGTTCAGAGAGGTATTTCTAAATGCGAAGGGTTACTACATGAAAGAGAAATGAGATTTTTAAAGTTGTCACGAATACAAACTGCTAAGAGACATAGGTGACACAATCGATAACACAAGTCCTATTTGTTTAAACAATCTGAATCTGCAGCAATAAGAAGTGCTGTCGGCATAGGATGCTTTCTGACCCCCATGTGGGACCTTGCATAGAAAATGTTTCTCATCTGAGAATGATAATAGATTGTGGGGTCATTCCAGTGCCTGGATGCTTAAAAAGTTGTGGGTTTTTTTTTTTTTTCTGTTTATAAATGACTAGATAACTAAATGCAGTCATACTCTTTACTCAATTTAAAGTATTGATGAATTAAAAAGAAATTACAAAGTGAAAGGTTACAAAGAAATAAAAGAACACTTAAAATAGTCCTTTTGCCCTAAGCACCAAGCAAAGTCAGCCCTGTTTACAAAAGGAGACAATGTTAGTGAGTAGCAATGAAGCCTGCCATCTGGCTGGGTCTGAATGCTGTCATTCTTTGCAAAGGTGGCTTTAGACTTATATAGCATTAACCTTGAAATAGGAAAAACTCAACTTCAAATTACAACAACCTTGAATATATTGGGCCATATTAATCTGATATACACTCTATAATCCATATCAACATCATTAATCTGTGTGTGTGTGTGTGTGTGGTGAGAATTCACTCTTTCTTTATAGTTCTTTGGATATTGGCTGCGTTCAAAAACAGGATAGTTACAGACTGGTCCCACATAAGTAAATTGTTTAAATTGGCTCATTAAAGTTGTCTTAAGTAAACACCTTCACAACATTTTCAGTATTTCAGGTAAAAGTATTTATTCAACAGGGAAACATCTAGATGTATTATCAGTCTTCTCAATGGAAGCATTACACATCAGGACTTTCTGTTATTAAAAGCAAGATACATTTTTTTGAGGGGATTCCAGCCCTTTAGGAAAAGCTTGTGTAGTGAAAATCCATGGTCAAAGTAGCACTAGCTTTATTGAAATTATTATTTGTAAATCCATCATTAAGAGCCACTGTATATGTGATATCCCTTATTCTGTAGGCATTTTTGTTCTTACTGTGTTAAAATGAAAATGAAAAAGTAATCCAGTGATAGGAACGCTTGTTTTGCACTGCCTCCATGCAACACAATCACTTCTCCACAATCACAATGTCAAGGAGGAAGCTTTTTATCCTAGAAATACGATTAAACCCGAGGATAAAAAATAATCTGTGTGCCTTGGGAAGTAAGTAATAAGGATACTATTAGAGAAACCCTGGTGTAAAGCAATAACTGAGAAAAATTCTTGCCCACTTAATAATGATAAGTTACACAATATTCTCTAATTTTTACATATTGCCGATAATACATATTTTTTCCTCTGGAAATAGTCAAACAAAAAAAGTGTAAATTTAAGCTAAATTACATTTGGAAATATATGTGATTTACTAATTGAATACAAAAAAGAATTTTGAAAAGTTTGGCAAATGAAAATTAATTGTTTATATATGAAACTATCCAAGGAAAATCATATGGCATTAAAATAATAAATTATGACTAATCATTCTCAGTATTTTTCAATTTGTAAGAAACCAAACAGCAACGAGTTCAGTTCCATAGTATTTAGAATGTAAGAGAGGAAAAAAAAAACCCTGTAGGACATACAACCAATACTTTTAAAAAACCTGAAGACATTATACTAAATTTTATGCTAAAATTAATTAAGCTTGTGATTTAAAAAAATAAGAAATAACTAAACTGTTGAGGGAATGTACCATTTATGCATTTTTCTAAAGTGACATTAGTTTTCATTAATAATGATTTAAATTCAATAAATTTTAAGAAATTTAAATCTTATGTTTATGGACTATATTTTTCTCAAAGAGATAACCCATAATAGATGAAAAACATTTAGCAGTGTCTTCCTAGAATTGTTTACATTTTGTCATAGAATCGCTTTCCCATCAGCAGTGAAGTGTGGATAGGGGCTGTTGTTTCCACTCTCAGATTCGAAGTAGATGTCGGGCACAGAACCGTATGATGTGTGGGAAACACAGGCGGTTGCAACAAGCTCAGTGGATTTACTGCTGTTCTGGGCAAGTTCTGTAGCCCAGAGCCAAAGCTGGCCATGATATACAGTCCTAATATCATCTTCTCATTCAAAAATAATTCTGGTTTGGTTGATTTTGCTGTTTTGTTTTTTTCTGAATACTGATCTGAAACCTTTTATTTTCCCTGTGGTAGAGCTTAATGGTAATTGAAGGAAGTTGTGTTTTATAAAAAGTAATTGGAATATATAACTTTTAGGATACATGAAGTATAACTTTCGGCCAGAGAAGCCAAGTAAATGGCATAATATCAGTGCTTAGCTTATGCCGTCCCACTTTGTTCAACTTAATGAACAGTTGCAATGGCGGCTGTCCTTTGGGTGCTCATCTCTCCCCAGGCAGTGTTCTCAGCCCCTGTACCTACCCTATTGTGTGTAAACATCACAGACCTCTTAATTACCTCTTATTGTGTCCTGTTCAAAGGGCAGGAGGTGATCTTAGGGAGTAGATGTAAGTAATTAAATCACTTGTCAATGCTTAAATATTTAAGGAAATCTACATTTAAAATTAATTCCACTTGACACTATTCTTTACCAATGGATAAGTTAATTTTCATTTTCAGGATATATGCTCCAGAAAAGTTCCATTGTTGGTAAAATAAAAACTAAATGAAAAAAAGACAAAGTTTGATTGCTGAGTACTTCAAGCTCTAGATAAACAAACACATAGACCAACAAAATGAAATGAAATCCTACTTTATTTACTTAAGCCCACCACAATTTGTAAGATGTTTTCAGTCTGGGTCTTAGCCTCATCTCCTGTCCAATCTCTAGGGGCTGGAGACCAGACCTTTGGATTTTCTTGCCAGTTTGCTTTCCTCATGACTTCGCTTTCCCCTAAAACACAGAGGTTGCTCCTCAGGTGACAAACATAACTGCAATGACAAAAAACATATTCCTATTAAAGTACAGTATTCCCAGAGATAGGAACATTCTTGTATAATTCAGGTTCTAATACTAATTTAAAAAGAAACATTTCATTTAGTGTGTCTATAATTGGACATGCCTTGTGAACCAATAGGTCCATTGCTTGAAAATTATCCTCAATATATATTCAGAAAGTTCTCCACAATAATTCTAGTCAAAACCAAAAAGTAACAGAAGAGCAAAACAATTACTTTGGCCATTCTCTTTTTTTGAAATGATTGCTCTTTCCTGTTATTTGAATGAATGAATGAATGAACGAATGAACGAACAAACGAACGAATAAATGAATGGTTTTGACTTGGAAGTGCATTATATTACCATATCTCATTGAATTGATGATATACCATCATTTTGTATGACACTAACAAGTTGCTTATTTTACTTTTAAAACACTTAAAGAGCCAAATGTGTGTGTATTTGTCCATTAACTTTTATTTTCTCAACCCAATGATCCTCTTAAAATTCCTGTCTTTCCTTTAAGCCAGTTTTGTTGTGGTGGTTGTATTTTATTTTGTTTGATGTTAATATTGTTACTCTGGTTTATTTTTTTATTTGAATTTCCTGTTTTTCTTTTCATATGCTTTAATTTTAATACTTCTTAGAGCTCCCATTTCCAGATTTGATGGTTCCGATGTCATTATGTTTGGGGAGTTGTTGATAAGGGACCACTCAGGAATAGATAATGTATTTATATTAATTATGATTTGCTTTTCACCCATGTTGGACTCTGGTTACACCTGTATATTCCCTGTGACCCTGAACTTCTGCTATTTCCATCTAGGGTACAATTCTGCATGGCCCCTCACATTTATTTATAACATCTTGTGACTGGCCTTGTTCTGGATTACTCCTTCAATTATGCCTGTAGACAACCTTCAAAGAAGGAGAGAGCCTCTCCATGTAGAGTAAAACCAGGGTTGCCTACAGCCTTGAAAGAAATGGTGGGGGGAGGGAAGTGCAGATAATTGTACTTGAACAACAATAAAATAATAATAATAATAATATTTACCGTTCCCATCCTGAAAAGAGGCAAGTGTGCTTGGGGCCCACTACAAAAGATGCAGGTTTCCTCAGCTCAGGATTCCTCTCCAGCGATGCAGCACCTTGCATATGCAGGCGTCCCCTGCCTTGCTTATGTCGTGGAGACCTTGTCACATTGCTCTGTGTGAATCAGTCAGGGCTTAGGGAAGAGGCAAGAAAAGGATGGCGCTCTGGCTACTGTTACTGCTGTGTCATAAACTGATCTTTGTTCTTGGCCCAGAGTCTAGGTCTTCTGCCAATAACTGTAAAAATGTGGAAGACTACTGTGTAAGTAGGTTAAATTTTAGACCCTTCACAGTCATGACACTATCCTTCTGTCACAGGTGATGAATAGATAGGAAATGAGTCACCCAGTGCAATATTGAAGTGAAAGGGAATCGGGGTCTCTACTGGCGTGGGACCCCGCCCTCTGGGCGAATGTTTTCTCCTTACAACACAGAGCTCGCTGTCTTTTACAAGATCTTGAATAGTGCTTTTCTTAATGGTTTTCATCCATGTGCATTTTTTATTTCTATGGTTTCTCCAGGTTTGGTTTGGGGAAAGGAATAAGGATTGCTTTTTCAACATCTTGTCAGACCACATAGACTTTCTGTGATTTAAAATTAGTTATGCATTCATCTTAACATAAAGTGTTTGATTTGTATATAATTTCCTTTCCAATCAACATGGTGATATTATGTGGCTCCAGAGGAAGTCTGGCCTTTGAAAGAGAGAGAGAGAAAAAAACAATTTGGCAGGCTAGAAAATTGAAGCCTTACAAAACATACAGGATGCTTTATAAAAATGCAACTTGATGGCAAAGAAATTAATTAAAAATCTACAGGGCTAAACTGTACACACACATAAGAATCATTTTGGCATGAATTAACACAATGAATAATGAAGTTTATAGCACCAATTACCCAGGATATATAAAGAAATCTGAGACAGCCTAGAGGAAAAACATATTAAAAACTGCATACAAATACACAGTTGAAATTGCATCTTTGAACAAAGACAATTCATATTTTAAAGCTAAAATAGAGATTGGAGGATGGCAATGATTTTTAGAAAAAACATAAGCTATTTATATGAACATGGCATTAAATGATTTTGAAATGAATTTTTTTCATTCTCCAAACCAGAGAAAATGACAATGTGAGCTGCAATTAAAGCAGAAATTATTTAAGTTTATTTTCCAGATAACTACTTTATCTTAATAGAGGAATTATTAAACAGTTTCTATCATATTATGCAAGAATGTTTTTAATTCTTTGTCATTGTAAGGATGCTACAGCATAGCAGTAAGAATGTGAATTTTACGATACCTCAATTGGATACACAGTTACGGAGTTTAACTGGCTGGACTTGGGTGACTGTAAGTCACCCAATAGGCTCTGAGCCTCAGTTTCCTAATCCTTAAAAAGGAGATCAGGACTTTCATGGTTGATAAGTTGAAATAATTATATTGAAGGCCTATTATAAGATTTAATGTGTGTTAGAAACTTAAATCACTTAAAAGGTGATTTATTAGGTCATTTTTCTATATGCGTAAGTGTTTCATGGAAGACCAGATTTTACTCAGAATTTTGTATCCATGCCAAATGCATGGTTTTTCACTGCTAATATAGTGGATATCTATGACTCTATGACTCCAAGTCATGTTACAATAACATGTAACTTTTTTTGCTTTTTAGTAAGTAACATGTAACATGTTTGATTTTTTTTTTTTTTTTTTGTGATTAAACAACTCTGTGGTCATAGATCGTTTTCCCCTGATTAGTATTTTTTTTCCTTATTAGGCACATTATCTGTTCAGTGATGGTCTGACAATATAGCGACAAAATCCCAAATACAGGAAGTGTGCCCCCTGCATCGGCTATATCTTAGCAGATTTGAGGGGGGAAAATTTCATGAAGCTCTCATAAGGAAAAGTTTTTGTGTTCTTTTCCTAGCAAACATTTTTGTATCAACCAGTATATGCACCATCAAAATATATATAAAAATGTTCTTATTCCCCTGAAAATATAATTGATATGTAATGAAATTAGATGTTTAACATTGAAATTATAAATGTGTAATATATAAAATGCAATACATGAAATAGCACATATTACTCTAATTTATCCCAATCATATTTTTGGATACTCTTGGCTGATATTAATTCCTTACTGGAATTCATTGTTATTTTGAAGAATGAATATTTGAGAATAAACCTCCAATTGCTAGGTAATATTATTTTCAGAGTTAGTGTTCTTCAATTTGAAGTAAGCCAAGCTTTCATGTCATTTCATACACATTCCTCACTACCTACCTTTTCATCGAGTCTTCCATTTACTAGCTGTTCCATTTCCATCTTCAAGTTAGAATCTCAGGGTATGACTGTTACACTTTGTGTATGAGCTTTCCTCAGACACTTTCTAAACCTTCCTGGAATATAATGGCATATTCTACCCATACAGCCATTTTAGTCTTTTCCTAGAAACTGTTAATGGTTTTGCCCATTGTGATGAAACATGGCAGTCAGATTTACTTTATAAAAATGTAATTTAACTTTAATCAGTTGAAGGTTTATGAAAAATTAAACATAGACAGAATGCGTGTATGGAGCATTAATCCAAAGCAGTGAGAATAAGCAGCTGTGTTTCCCTGGTTTGATAACTACACTATTTATATTAATTATCTCATGAAGTGGAAAGATTGGAACAGAAAATTCATTATGTTTCACTAAAGAAAGGAAACCAAAGTGCTCTTATTTATTACTTTAATGTATATACTACTCCAACCCCACATTTCCCCAAACCAGTAGTATTTTTGATGAAAGCATATGAAAAATGAAATTTAAAAATATAGTAACATTATATTCTTTATATTTGCGTGTGCATGTATGTTTGTGTGAATTTTGAAAATGTAAAGACTGAGATTTTAAAATAAATCTCATTTATCCCAGTGAAGAATTATGATCCAATGAGTATACACCTCAAAAATTTTAAATTTCATTTAAATATTATACTTTGACATATTTTAAATATTTTTAAATATATTTTATTGGTTATGCTATTACAGTTGTCCCATTTTTTTCTCCCATTTATTCCCCTCCGCCCTGTACCCTGCCTCCCACCAGCATTCCCCCACCTTAGTTCATGTATGTGGGTCATACATGTAAGTTCTTTGGCTTCTCCATTTCCCATGGTATTATTAACCTCCCACTACCTACTTTGTATCTACCAACTATGCTCCTTATTTCCTATACCTTTTCCCCCATTCTATCCCCTCTCCCCCTCCCTGCTGATAACACTCCATGTGATCTCCATTTCTGTGATTCTGTTCCTGTTCTAATTGTTTGCTTAGTTCATTTTTGTTTTGTTTTGTTTTGTTTTTAGGTTCTGTTGTTGATACTTGTGAGTTTGTTGTCATTTTACTGTTCATATTCTTGATCTTCTGTTTCTTAGAGAAGTCCCTTTAACATTTCATATAATAAGGGCTTGGTGATGATGAACTCCTTTAAGTTGACCTTATCTGGGAAGCACTTTATTTGCCTTTCCATTCTAAATGATAGCTTTGCTGAATCTTGGGTGTAGGTCCTTGCCTTTCATGACTTTGAATACTTCTTTCCAGTCCTTTCTTGCCTATAAGGTTTCTTTTGAGAAATCAGCTGATAGTCTTGAAGTCTAGGAAGCTCAGAGAGTCCCAGAGAAGTTGGACCCAAGGAAGCACACACCAAGGCACATCATAATTACATTACCCAATATTAAAGATAAGGAGGGAATCTTAAAAGCAGCAAGAGGAAAGGAGACAGTTACCTACAAAGGAGTTCCTATTTTGAATATTTTAATTAAACTAATAAAAATAGAAATACATACAAATAGGAACACTACTTCTAAAAATAGAACTTATTACCAAAAGCCTTCAAAGTTATTCAGCTGGGACCTTTTCCTACATTTAAAGTGAAAATGTTAATGCCATAGTTCTTGGCATGATTTCTGGTACAGTCACTCTATACCTGAAACACACAAGAAGCTCAAGCAATGAAGATGAGAGAGCGTGATGCAAACTACCTCAAGAATCCATCAGTCATAGTTTTCTTTAAGTTACTATTGCAAACAGGTGAACCTTAATCATAGTAATGTATACTTTAAGACAAGTCAATTATAAGAAACAGTAATAATCCAAACAATTATATTTCCTAAAATTTCACTAAAGTTTTTATATCTTATATAGTATACTCATATATTTGATACAATTAGGAACACCAGTGTTTAAGATTTTTATAATAATAGGTTATAAGCAATATTTTCAGGAAAAATCATGCAAGTAACCTTTTAACTTCACCATTGTGTAACAGCTCATTTACATGCAAAGTAAAAGCATCATCCCCCATCTGGTGACAAGTCCTCTAAATTATAGGTAAATTGCCTAACAAAAAACAATCTCCAAGGAGATGACCTTGCTGAAAGAAAAGCATTCACTGGTGGCAAACTACACAAAAAGAAGCTATAAAATGTGTAGCATTACATCCTGCTAATAGTCAAAAGACTTAAATTATTTATTAGTCACAACAAAAAAAAAACTGGAGCCTTTATCAAGTATTTTACGACACTGAAATAAAGACATTTTCTAACTTGTGGATTCAAATTAAAATATGACATGCATGTTCTGTATTTTTATGTACATAATATTTAAATATTAGTAAAGTAATAATTAAGGAAAAGTATACCTATAGGTTAACAGTATTGCATAATTTAACTGTAATTTAACATTATTTTTGAAATAACTGCTTTTCTGCACCTCTCAGTTACCTTTGAATTCAGTGTATGCAGTATAAATTTGTAACATTTTACCATGTTTCTGCAATTATATTTTAATGCAATGCTAGGTTACAGTTTTTACTGTGTGTGGAATAAAATTGGTTAAACTAGTTAAGTAGTATTTATTGTAGGGAATTTTTGGAAACGTACTTGTAGTGTTTTATGAACTTAAAAATTCTTCCACTTATTTCAAACTTAAATGCATTGCTCTTGCAAATGCCAATCAGGTTTTATTATTTCAGATGATCATCAAATGTACTAACCTTTGTGTGTGTGACTTCATTTTCACCCCACAGTAATTCTCTTAATGGCTACTAGAATTGATTGTAATAGCAAGCATGCCTTCTATTAATATTATTAATATTAAGAATGGCCAGTAAAAGCCATTCTTGGCAGGTTTCTGAATGGAATTCAAACAATTAAATATGCATTTTTTTATTACTATCTAACCTTCTACAACCTTTAGTGTCTGCTTTTTGTTATTAATGATTAATCTGCCAGTCTATAAGATGGAGTAAAATCTGCATGGATCTGCATTACTTTACCTCATTTATCAAATGAGATAGACTATTTATAATTTTTGCTTATACAGATATATATGTGACCATAAAATTTCTATCCAGTAGCAAAAAAAAAAAAAAAAAAAACCTACTGTAATGTAATGCTATGTTGCAAAATATATAAATTATCAAATATATTTTATGGCTATTCAAAATTTACCAAATCTACAAAAGACAAGTAAAATAGAGACACACTCATAGATAGATAGCAGGCTGATAGTTATTAGGGAGTAGGGTTGGGGAACTGAGTAGGGGAATGGAAGGATTGAGCAAAAAGGAGAAAAAAGAGAGTCTCAAAGAAAATAATAAATTAAAAAGATTAACAGTATGGTTTTGTTTGATTTACCTGTTTATCCATCTATCCAACTAATAACTTTTGGACTTCTCTTTATTATCAACATAATTGTGCTGTGAAGAGGATTAAGCATTCATGAAAAAGATATGATAGGTATAATTCTATTTCCTTTTTGTGGAATATACATCTCCCCAAAGAATATTATTGCCCAAAAGTAAATATAGTCCTGTTGGAACAAAAATAAATAAATATATAAATACAGTTTTTTTAAATTATTTTATTGTTGTTCAAGTACAGTTGTCTGCACTTACCCCCCACTACTCCCTACAGTTTTGATAATGCTATATAGTTCATCATTTTAGAGATGTATATTGGTTAAAAGCACGTTGAAATTTTTGATAAATAATGCAGAAAATAAATCTATTTAAATTTTTTCAGCCCTGTTTATTAAATTCTAGACTGTGGAATCCTTATTAAAACAAAATGTAACACTTCACAGAACTGTGATCTGTGAGGCATGTCTTGAAAATCCTGTGGTAGAATTGACTGTTTAATCGGTGCTGGCAGTGACTAGAAACCAATTTGGAAACAAATGAAATGTGTGTACTCTTTTTTCATCACTTTCTTCAATATACAATCATGAGCGACAGTTGTCGAGGACATTAAATGTTTGAAATGCAGAAATATGTAGAAATTTTTAAATACCTGAAAACATTTGAAGAGAAGTGCTAGCTTTTTAACATGCCCAATGTGATTTTTAGGTGATCTGAATTATATTCTGAGACACTGATAATGTGCTATCAGCTCAGTGTAGCCTACTCTGATGATCTGAATTGTGCCCCTCAAAATTCATGAGTGTAGAAGTTCCTCAGAATGTGACTATATTTGGAGACAGGGATGCTATAGAGGCAATCAAGGTAGGATAAGGTAATATTGGTGGGATCTATTCTGTATGGCTGATGTCCTTTTAAAAAGAGAAGATTGGTACATAGTCCATATCAACCAAGGTAAAGAACATGTGAGGGCATATCTAGAAGGTAGCGAATCGTAAGCCAAAGAGAGAGGCCTCAGAAAGAACCAACTGTACCAACACCGTGATCTTGGATTCTATCCTCCAGGAAGGAGAAAATAAATTCTATTGCTCAAACCACCCAGTCTACAGTTATGGCAGGCTTAGAAAACTAATACAACTACTTAGCACTTTGATAATATGGTCCAATGGGGTCCTCAAACCTCATAGAAGGTCAAAATGCAGTGCAGCACTCACCCTTACAGCAATCTTAAAGCACCTTTTATCCAAGGTGCTAGTGAACCTGTTCCTTTCAGTTCTGTAGAGTACTTCATGGTCTGTGGTTTACTAATGAATATGGGGTAGCTGTCAAAGCTAGAGAAGCCTTTATCCTCTGATTAACTCTACACTTAATCTGCATTTAATAAAAAATAGAAGCAAACCTCTATACATTCAGATACTAGATAAATATATCTCATTGACCTTTCCAGAAATATAAATAACTCTAGGCAAGGAATAAGAACCTTTGGGGTTATATTATTAAATATCATGGATATATTAAAGATTTAGTGTCATGTTCCATTAGTAGAAAAGATCAGCAGACTTTTGAAGTCTCAAAAACATTGATTATAAAGCTTTAGCTCCAACAATACATTATAAAAGTCATAGACAAGTGGGATTTATTCCTGGGATGCAAGGTTGGTAAATATCCACAAATTAATAATTGTGACACACCATATAAACAAAATGAAGGATAAACATCACATGATCATATCAGCAGATGCAGAAAAAGCATTTGATAAAATCCAGCATGTATTTGTCATAAAAACTCTCAGCAAAGTGGGAATAGAGAGAACATACCTCAATATGATAAAGGTCATATGTGACAAAGTCCCAGCCACATCACACTAAATGGGCAAAAACTAAAAGTATTTCCCTTAAGACTGGGATAAAGGTAGGGATGTTCACTTCTACCGCTCTTATTCAACATAGTACTGGAAGTCCTAGCCAGAGCAATCAGAAAAGAAGAAGAAATGAAAAACATCCCAACTGGAAAGAAAGAAGTAAAACTGTCATTATTTGCAAATGCCATGATACTATGTATAGAGAACCCTAAAGATTCCACCAAAAAGCTACTAGAACCGATACATGAATTTAGTAAAGTAGCAGGATACAAAATAAACAACCAGACACCAGCCGTATTTTTATACACCAATAATGAACTGTCAGAAGGAGAAACTAAGGAAACAATCTCATTTACAATTGCATCAAATAAAGTAAAATATCTGGGTGTAAATTTAACTAGGGATATAAAAGATCTGTACTTGAAAATTATAAAACACTAAAGAAAGAAATTGAAGAAAATATAAATAAGTGGAAGCATATACCATGTTCTTGGATAGGAAGAATTAATATCATTAAAATGTCATTGCTACCCAAAGCAACCTATAGATTCAATGAAGTTTCTATAAAGATACCAAGATATCAGAGAACTAGAACACATATTTAAAAAATTCAGATAGAACCACAAACGATCCCAAATAACACAGCAATCTTGAGAAAGAAGAACCAAGTTAGAAGAATCATGCTACCTCATATCACACAACAGTACAAGGGCCATAGTAATAAAAAAGTATGGTCCTAGCATAAAAATGGAGGTATAGATATATGAAACAGAAGAGAGAGCCCAGAAATACCCACACCTCTATGGTTAATTAATATTTGACAGAGAAAGCAAGAATATACAATGGATTAAAAATAGTCTATTCAATAACTGGTGTTGAGAAAATTGGACAGGTACATGCAAAAAATGAAACCAGACCACCTTCTTGCACCATGTATAAAATAAACTCAAAATGGGTTAAAGACCTAATTGTTAGACTCAAAACCATAAAATCATGAATATGTTCTTAGAAGAAAACATAAGCAGTAAAATCTCAGATATTTCTAATAGAAATGCTTCTTTTGATATATCTCCTTGGGCAAGGGAAACAAAAGGGAAAATAAACAAATAGGACTACATCAAACTAAAAGTTTTTTCAGGCAAAGGAAACCATCAACAAAATGACAAAACAACCCAAGGAGTGGGAGAATACCCAATGTCACTGGATATTCACCAATAATAACATTGGATAAGGGGTTAACATTTAAAATTTATAAAGAACTTATGCAATACCCCCCAAAAGCCAATCTAATTGAAAAATGGGCAAAAGACTTGAATAGGCAATTCTCCAAAGAGAACAAGCAGATGGCCAATAGACATATGAAAAGGTGCTTAATGTCACTCATCATCAGAGAAATGCCAATTAAAACCGCAGTTAGATATTGCCTTATACCTGTGAGGATGGCTATCATTAATAAATCAACAAACAGAAAGTGCTGGCAAGAATAGTAAACCCTCATGCGCTGTTGATGGGAATGCAGAAGAAAACAGTGACTGTGGAAAGCAGTATGAAGTTATCACAAAAAATTAAAAATGAAACTGTCTTTATGACCCAGCAATTCCATTTCTGGGAATATATTCAAAGAAACTCAAAACACTAATTTGAAAGAATGCGTGTACCCCTGTGTTCATTGCAGCATTATTTACAATAGTGAAGATTTGGAAGCAGTCCAAGTGCCCATCAGTAGATGAGTGGGTAAAAGAGCTGTGGTACATTTACACAATGGAATACTATGTGGCCCTTAAAAAGAAGATCTTACCTTTTTCAACAGCATGGATGGACATGGAGCCTATTAGACTAAGTGAAATAAGTCAGAGAAAGACAAGTGCTATATGATTTTACTTACACATGGAATCTAACAAGCAAAATAAACTAACAAAATAGAAACAGACTCATAGATACAGAGAACAGATAGTTGTCAGAGGGAAGGGGTAATGGGGTGGTGGGAAAAGGTGAGAGGATTAAGCAAAAAACAAAAAACAAAAAAAAAAAACAAAAAAAACCCCAATAACTCATAGAAACAGACAAAACTATGGTGATTACCAGAGGTAAAGGGGGAGGTAAAAGAGGGTAAGGGGGGGGGGATAAATGGTGATGGAAGGAGACTTGACAAGGTGGTGTACATACAACGTACAGATGATATAGAAATTCATCCCTGAAACCTATATAATTTTATTAACCGATGTCACCCCAATAAATTCAATAAAATAAAATAAAGAAATTAAATAATAAAACCAAAAAGTGTTGATACCACCTGATATTTATTCTCCTCCTTGCCTAATGACAGGATTGAATTTATATTTGGTAGGATATTAAATATTTCAACAAAGTGTGTCATCCTTAAGCCATTTGCCAAGAATGCTACTGTGTCATTTGATCCTGTCCCTAGTTGCTCCTGCTTTGTCATAGAGACCTTTGTATAAGCCAGAATGTCACTGACTGACAGCAGGTAATGAATCATGTATTACTACGATCCAGATGCCCGCTTGGAGGCTCACCTATTTGACACCTGCTCTCTAATGTCTGAACAAAATACCTCTCAGAATAAAGCATCTCCTTTCAGAGGCTGGTCCTTGAAAAGCAAATGGTTTATAAATCAAAAAGTTTCACACACACTTGTGAACATCAATATTTTTAATGGCTATAGAAATTGTAGTTCATGTTTTAATAAAATTGTATGATTTATAGCAACACGGAGGACTCATGGTTTCACTTCCATAATTTATCCGTTAAAAATTTCAGTGTGACGTTAATGCACAGCACACTCAGGCCGAAATAATTTTTGGTAAGGGATTATTCTCAAGATGTGTGCTCATGTGTGCTCATGTGAGTGTTTGTCAGAATTTGGAGGGTGACTTACCTGATTTGGTACTCTTTTTTTCTTGAATCTGTGGAATGTCCAGCAGATACATGATGCCTATAGTTTAATAGGGTCTACCCCAAATTCTCCTCTTCCTCTCTGACAAGTACTAGAGGAATTTTAACTGATTTAATAAAGATATAGTTTAATCTAAAATTGGTCAACCTTGCTCTGGAATGACCCATATCTGCATTCTACTCTGTAATGAGGCAGTTGTGTGTGTGTGTGTGTATGTACATTGGAATTTACATATGCATCTGCTCTAAGTCATAGTTCCTCTTCATTTATCAGACAAAGCTTGCTGAAGAGTGTCTTTGATCAGGCATCTTCCTTTTTCCAGAAGGTCAAAGCATGCTGGCCTTTTTCTGAGTCTATGATATTCTTGTCTCTTCTAATTTTCTTTAACATCTTCAGTCTTGGCTTATGAATTTTCTCATAAACTTTTGAACTACTGATTCTCACAGAAGAAATCACTCTCTTGAAAAAGCCGCAGAATGCTAGCATCATTTATTTATCAGCCAGGAAATGTTCTCATTTTCTCTAATTTATATTTCTTTAATTTATGTGTTCTTTTTCTTTTATGTATGTATTTTCTCCTTCAAAGATGGATATATTTTTACATTCTGCCTTGAGATAACTTTCTGATTAGGTTCCATGTTAAAAATCTAATTTATAATTGAACACACTGTAGAAACTTCCATTTATTTTGAAGCTTCATGAATATATTCCTGGGGAGGTGGCTTCGGGTGTCCTTTCTTTCACAGCCTGATGGCGGTTATTCTGCTGACTGTGTGTGCTGTATGTATGCATTTTGAGTTAGATTGTCCTAAGTAAATATGTAATCAAGTCATTTTTGTACTCGAGAACTTTTTCTAACCATCATTAAGTTTATTTAAGTCATTACATATCTAGACTACTTCATTTCTCAACAATCAAAATATAAATTATAAATCAAATTAAACACCTAAATGAGTTTAAAATATTTTATGGGGTTAAAAGCTTGTATTTATCAGAAACAAGTTGTCTTTATGTATCAATAGCCTTTGAATGTTTATATTCTGTGACCCAGTAATTCCATTTCCATTATTTTTCAAAGGAAACGAGAGACATCAATAGTTCTTTTTATTGCATACAAGTTAAAACATTTTCTTCTTTAATTTTTATTTATTTGAAGATTGCTATTATTGTTAAATTACAGTTGTCCCCCTTTTCCTCCCATTACTCTCCCCTGCCCTGCCCATCCCCCCCACAACTCTCCTCCCACCATTGTCCTTTCCCATGGCTTCTTTATACGTGTTCCTTGACTTAACCTTTCCCCTTCTTTCCCCATTATTCCCCTCCCTGCTCCCTTCTGTTCTTTATGTCCCTGTCTCTGGTTCTATTTTGCTCGCTTGTTTGTTTTGTTGATTGGGTTTCACTTATAGGTGAGATCATATGGTATTTGTCTTGCACTGCCTGGCTTATTTCCCTCAGCAGAATGTTCTCTAGGTCCACCCATTCTGTCATTAAGGGTAGGGGTCCCTTCTTTCTTTCTGCTGCATAGTATTCCACTGTGTAAATATACCATAGTTTTTTGATCTACTCATTTTCTGATGGGCAATTAGGCTGTTTCCAGCACCTGGCTATTGTAAAAACATATTCTTTACATACAATATTCTCTGTGGGAGTTTTTTAAAGTTTATATATTCATATAATAGACATTTTGCCTCAGCCATACACTTCGTTGTTGGATATTTTAACAACCCGAGAAAACTGTTATTATATAATGTAATACAGTGGACTAAGATTAAAAATTATTTTTTGATATGTTCCAAGCTATGTAAAATCTAATAGCAGCACATATGCAAAGTAAAATATTTTAAGTTTGGCTACCTATTGATGGTGGTGTTGAATATATGGTTTTTATGTTTATATTTATTAATATACATTATGAAATATATATGCTTACTAAATTGGCATCTCTTACCTTGGGAATCGGGAAAAAATTATTTTATACTGTTGTAAAAAATCACTTTTAAGAAAGAAGTAAAAAGTTCTCATCAGCAATGTAATATGAACTGGAGTTTAAATTCTCTAACAACTACATATTAATAGTTCATAAATGGCATTTGAAATTACAGCATGAAAAAATCATTATGAACAATTGGAGCCTACAAAGAGGAGGCAGGGATTCTTAGATGGATATGATAAATTAGAAGTCAGGAACACATGAAAATTGGAAAGAGTTCTTCAAGAGGTTATGCAATTTTATCTTGTTATTTATAAATGAGGTCTGCCTGAAAATTCCAGGCATTGTTAACATAATGAGAAGGGTTCACATGGCATTGATTTAACCTGGCAGTTGAAGAGAGTGGACTGGAATGCACATGTGAATGATGATGACTTCACTGTACTAGTCAGTGGGTGTGGTAGACACAGTTGAGTGAGCATGTGTACTGTGTGACCATCACATTCAAAATGACTGAGCAAGTAGAGCAATGAATCAGCATCAATTTTGCATTAAACTTGAACATTCCTTCACAAAAACTATTCAGATGATTCAGAAAGCTTTCAGGGACAATGCACAAATAAAAGTGTAGCATGAATGCTTCAAAGATGGGCAAGAATCTGTTGAAAGTGGTCCACATTCTGGAAGGCCTATAACAAGCTGAACACATGAGGTGCTGGATGTATACAGGTTGTAATTAACAAAGATCAGTGACTGACAGTGAGAGAACTAGAAGCTGATCTGGAGACTCCAACTATTATCATGTTTAAGATTTTGATAGAGCACCTTGGCATGAAATGTGTTGTGGAAAAATTCCTTCCACAGGTTTTGATACCAGAGCAGAAGGAAAACGTTGCTGCTCTTGTTAATGACTTGATTCAAACCTCTACCAATGAATCAGATTTCCTCAAGAAGGTCATTACCAGAGATGAGTTATGGATCTATTGCTATGATCTAGAAATGAAGTCCCACTCCTCCCAATGGAAATCACCTGGCTCTCCAGGCCCCAGGAAGACAAAGCAAAGTCACAGTGAGATCAACACCATGTTAGCTGTGTTTTTTTTGATTGGGAAGATGTTGTACATCACAAGTATGCCCCCTCCTGGCCAAACAATTAATAAGATGTACTACCTCAGTGTTCTTTGTTGGTCCAGAGAGGCACTACAATGAAAATGGTTACAGCTATGGGTAATTGGTGATTGACAGCTACATCATGACAACATGCCACTCATGCATCACATCATGTGCAGAGATTTTTGGCAAAACATCAAATCGCCCAGGTGACTCAGCCCCTGCTACAGCCCAAATTTGGCATCCTGTGACTTCTGGCTTTTTCCAAAACTAAAATCACCTTTGAAAGGGAAGAGATTTCAGGTCCTCAGTGAGATGTGGGCAAATACAATGGGGCAGCTAATGGCGGTTGGGAGAACTGTATGAGGTCCCAAGGTGCTTACTTCGAAGGAGGCTGAGGCATCATTGTCTTGCGTACAATGTTTCTTCTATCTTCTTCAATAAATGTCTCTACTTTCCATAGTACATGGCTGGATACTTTATGGATAGACCTTGAGCTATGTTTGCCTGAATGTGGATTAAAAAGGAAATGATCAGATAAAGAAAAAACACAAACTTTTGTGATAGGGTAATTCATAAATGTGGAAATCTACATCATTCCTCAGAATGACACAGTTACTCATTTATCAGTTACTTCTTTATGGGCTGGCACAGCTTGGTAAAAAAAAATAGGGACAATTTAATAATAGATGATTATCCATACTCAAATAATTTCCACTGTAATTCAAAAAGAAGGAAACTGTTTACTTCTTTTTAACCTACGTACTATGCTCTATAGTGTCTTTTCTCTTAGGTTGCCTTGGACATCACGGCCTCTGTAATGAGAGTATGGTAGTTGATGTTGAGTGACAAGTTGCTTGGACTTTTTGTAATAGACTTGAGCTTGCGAGAAAATACACACATCAAGGCAGACCTATGCCCTTTTACCTTTAGAGTAGTTGTTTTCTGCAGGGTGTTCATTGTACCACATTCATACATCGACCTAGTCTTGTGGAGGAGATTATCAGAATCTGTCCTTTAAATTGTTACAAGGGATGGTAGAAAATATTTTTATTTACCAGATGTAGGTGTGGTGATGTTTTATTTCTTCACTTCATAGGAAACGGATACTTAGGAGAATATTTGTATTTCTAAAAGCTCCTGAGATTAAAAAAATGCTAAATTTGTTTGAGTACTTACGTAATTATTTTCTAACATTTAGCAAGAATGAATGTTGAGAAATATAGTACAAAACCTTATGAATCAAGATAGTAGTCAGTTTGCTAGACTTACCATATATTGCAACAAAACTCTAACATTCTTTCAAAGTTAGTGTACAGTTATCAGTGAGGACCCCACCACCAGTTTGGACCTTCCCAAAACATCCTGACATTGTTTCATGAACAGCTCACAGTGATAGACATCAGTACTCTTTCTTTAATAAATGATCTTAATAATTAAGCTCATTATAGTATATCAGGATCATTTTAACATTTTTTTAAAAATGTGTCTATGACAGTGTTTGAGACTTGAGAAAATATTTATTGTCCCTAAAACACAAAATGGAAAGAAAAATGAATAATCAAAAGTAAATGTTTAAGAGTTATGAAATATGCCATCTTCATTAATTTTTAAATTTTCTGTTTAGAACACATTATTAAATTATAGGAAGTGTATGGTTTAAATTTTCTGATTTGGCAAGAATTCTTGCTTTGCCCAATACTTTTGGATAAATCATTGCCAAATTTAAATTTAATGAGTCATTTTCAAAAGAAAATTCCACTTGCAAAATTATAAAAATATTTTCAAAGATTCGATACCTAAAATATTATTGTAATGTATGCTACAGGTAGAAGCTTCAAAATTAAGATATTTTGGGCTTGTGGAAGGCACTGAAATATTACCGAGTTATTCCATTAATTCTCACTCTTTGTGATCCTCTTTAATGTCAGAAAGCTAGAATGTGAAGACAGTTTTCTTGTGTAGCCCTGCGGCTCATACACTGTTCATTGATAGGAAAAAGATGCTAGTGCAACATAACAGAACTTGTGCTGAATTAGGAGTATATTTGCCACAAAATAACCATGATGTTAAATGAGGTAACAAATTGTCTAAACTAATACGTGTTATAAAGAAGGCTAATGCCTCCATATTTGGATTTTTAAAGATTTTATTTATTTTTGGAGAGAGGGGAAGGCAGGAAGAGAGGGAGAGAAACATCAATGTGAAAGAGAAATATTTGCCTCAGAAACATAGATCAATTGCCTCTCATATGGGCGAAAATGGGGACCTAATTCATGGGTCCTGACCTGAAATTGAACTGGTGACCTTTCTCTTTGCCATTCAACACCCAACCAATTTGAGCCACACCAGTCATGGCTAGATGTTTTAATGACTATGATCAATAAATGTAGATTGTCCTCCCTCAGCTCCTGTCCACACAATGTGCTTTTAGTATTGCCCAGCAGTTTTCATGAAGGAGAGACAGTGCAGGGAGGGGTGTGACTCTCTACCACAAATTTTCAATACTGGGGTTAAAAAGCTAAAAGGTATGAAGGAGTATAATCAAAATCAGTGACCAACCTCCTGCCCCACTTTTCCTCATTTCCACCCCAGGGTCACAGAGCTGATAATTTTTTAAGCCTTCCTGCTTTTCCCCATCTGGTGATGAGCTCATTTGTGAAACAGCTATTTATCAACTTCAAACATTACCTTTAGATTTTCTGCTTTGATAAATGAGGACATATTTCACTTCCCTTCCACTTTTCATTATAATTACATGGCTATTCTTAGTTTTTTATTGGTTGCAATTTGAAAAGCAAAATCATTAGCAAAAACAAAAACACTTAACCATCTGTTTCCAGTTTTGTAGACATCTCTTGCCTTCTCGATTTGTATAATCAGGACATTAGCAGGGCCACGTTTCGCTCTACGTGTCTTCCCCCTCCCTGTGCCTAGTGGAGGTAGATGGACTGTTTATTGCCAAAACTGGTAACACTTAAATTATATTCCATAACCATTTTTAAGTCTTCTGTGAATTCTTTACAAAGTGATCCATTTGTGCATCAAACACTTTTACAATAAAATAATGTGAATACTGTTTAGTAAAAAGTGAGAATTTATGCTATAGTTCCAGCTGTACAATGTATATTTTTTGTCTTAATGGAGAATATTTCTAGCCTCAGTTTTAAATGCATCCATCATTTCATATTCCAACCACTTTTATTATGGTGATGATAAGTTTTTACAACTTGTCAATCAGAGACTATTTTATCAAATTATCATACTCTTGACACCACCCACTGGATTTGCTTCTCCTGGAGCCGGGGCTGAGCTTGCAGAATTCATCTGGAAATCCATCCCACAGCTAGTCTGAGTACTGGGCTGCTCAGTTTTGTGAGAAGTCCCTCTCTATTTTCTTTCCTCTAAAATAATGTTATCCATTTCAAATGACTTTCTCTCTTACTAACTTCCATAAGGCAGATGCTAGACATGTCAGACTGCTCCTCCAGGTCTCTTCCCCTTTCTTTTATGATCTTCTGCTCTAGTCTTCCTCCATTGCTTTTGTTTTAGGTTCTAGATTTTTTTGTGGCTTTATCCCCATGGATTCTATTGCATGTTTTGTCTTACCAAATATGCGAGTATGTGTGTGTGTGTACACAACATTTGTAACTTTAAAATTTCCAGACCTCTTCCCTTTTCCTTCATGTGCTTTACGTAACACTATGCTTGAACTAATAATTTGACACAACTGCAAAACCACACATTGAAACCTAGCTTTTCTTGGATTCAAATTTAATTAAAAATCATATTTATTATGTCATTATGATTTATTATTCTGTTATAAATTCCTGGCTACAAATACAATTAGATCAATGAGTACCACATACTGTTCTGGTGCACTACTGGCTATAAAATTTAGGGCAGTCATTTATATTCAGTGTCCTAGTTTCCGTAGCTATAAAAATAATTATTATTTACTTAATCTTCCAGGCTGGATATTAAAATCAAATGTGAAATCTCATTAAAAGTATTTCATGCTATATAAATACAATGTATTCTAGAGGAAGAAAACCGTGTAGCAGAACTGTTGGAAAATGCAAAGAATAGACATTAATTGACTTATTCTAGAGAAGAACCGTAGTAAATCGCTGATGACTGCCATACACTTACAAGAGTGAGACTGGACTGGTCCTGTGCTTATCAGAACATATCTGTAACAAAGGATTTGGTCAAAAGTGAAGTAGAAATGGCTTTCTATAAATAATGTTACATCTCAATATTGTTTATGTTACACGGTTTCTTTTGAGTGGCCTGACATTTGACTCATGATTTATAATAATGAGTGATACCATTGTAGTCTCTCTCTCTCTAAAAAGGGAAAAAGGAAAGATACATCCTACTGAGCAACCTCGTCCGTCATGGGCCCTGTTACTGCTGTGGAATATGCAGTAGCATACGTGGTAGCCGGTATTTCCGTGAGATCTGTGCGATCTGCTTTTAATTGACATTAAACGTTGGACTTGAAGATACATCATCCTTCAAAGTCAAGAAGATATATTTGTATATAGGTTTTGTGTTGTTGTCTGGCTCAGTTGGGTAGATCATTGTCCCAAGACAACAAGTTTGCGGTTCTTGCCCCCAGTCAGGGCACATATAAGAAGCGAGCAATAAATGCATAAATAAATGGAACAACAAATTGATGTTTCTTTCTCTCAAATCAATACATTAAAAAAAAAATCTGTTTTGCTAACCTACGTCTCTGCATGTCTGCAGTGAGCCTCAGGTCACAACACCTCAATCAGATCACAATGAAATGGGAATTGATAGGCTGTGAATGAAGCAGTGCCCGGCTTGTTTTGTCTAACTCGCATCATGCTGCTACTGAGGTGGTTTGCTGTAAAGGTTAAGACCTTGGACTCTGCATTCTAACTCTTGGATACAGAACTTGGCTCTGACACTCGTCTGACAAGAACTTGTCGGGAAAGTTCTACAGTTCTCAATGCATCATTTTCCTTACATTTTAATGGAAAAAAATACTAGCTTAGATTTTATGAAGTTTTTATAAGGATTAAACATGTGATTGTGTGTAAAGTATTTCTGACAGTATGCAGTGTTAACTGCTGTTATCATTATTATCAGTATTATCACAGGATTCCCAATTCCTAAAATTTTCCGTTACAGCACCTGTATCACCTTATATAGATCCAGAAGCTAAGGTGTATGTGGCACATGGTAGAGATGTATAATGTTTCATATTTGGGTGATTTTTCTGAATACTGTTTTTCTTAAATATAAATTCCTTAGACTAAAAAAAATCATATAAGATCACAAATATTTCATTAGAAATATATAAGTACTATATCACTAAAATTTATCATCACAAAGTACAAAATTTGTGCTAATTTGTTCAACAAACTTTTTATCATTTTTAGCAGATATTTTATTAGATAAAACTTTGTTTTTTGTTGGGTGTGGGTTGGGAAAAATAAGGGATATAGGAAATAGAAGTAAAATTAATTTTAAATGTTAATTTGTTTAAAGTGGGAAATGTATTACAAATGCATTTTTCATCTCGATATAAATGAAAGTTTACTATATGCATTTTTCTGCTCCTTATTTTGTTTTTTGTGAAAACTACCTTGTGAGTCTTGTTCCATATCAGTACATAATGAGCTTCTTAAGTATTTTAATGACTCATAGAGATTCATTGGATGTATGTACGTGATTATTCTCACTAGGCCACAGCTAAAGGACAGTGGGACACTTTATTAATATACTTGCTGTTATCAAAGTGCGAAATAAATAATATTGTAAAATTAAATGAGTTTGTATATGGATAATATACCTGTATGACTGATTTTAAGATAGGGAATTTTTGGATCAAGGATTAGATGTATTGTAATTAATTGTTTGCAGAAATTTAAAATGTTTTAATTTATTTTGAATATGAATGCAAGTATAGGACATAATTTTTTTAAAAGATAAAAATGGTAAAAATAAGACTCTCTCCTACCACTTTTCTTCATTCATCTAGTTCCCCTAACTGAAGAGATAATTAGTCTTCACATGCACACCCCCCCACGCGTACATATACACACATATACACATACACATATGCACATATACAAACATATGTTCTTCTTGAGATGCGCAATGCATATGTAAATATGTAGAAGGATTCCTTTTCTTCAAGTGAACTTTTGTTTTCTTCTGCATAGATGTTTATAGGATTGAAAGACTCTTGCCTAGATGTTGCTTGAACAGATACCCAGTAAGAGTAAATATTCATATTAAGAGCATACAGTTTTATGGTCTAATCATTCAGTGTTGGCCATTGTACATCTTACCAGTAAAAGTAAGTTTTTCTTTGACTTTCAGTGTAGTTCATTGTTTTCTAATGAATTCTGTACATTGCTCTGTCTTGGACCTAGGCTTTTCAGACTTAATACTAATCTGCCTGTACACTGGGCACACAATGTGCATTCTAAGATCCCTCTTCACCATCTTCCTAGAAATTCAGTTCAATTCCATCTCAAGCTTTTTATTTCCTGGGTCTCCACCATCTTTTTTTGGTTCTGTCTGGTGTGTCTCATTCTCCAGTAACTTCCTGGCATGGCTAGTTTATTGGATTTTTGTATATTTAAAAATCTGTTTAGCATACTTTGCCACTTGATTTTTCTGGATATAGGATTCTCACTTTAAAATACAAAGTGATTTTTCAATTGTCTTTCTGCCTGTTGGCATTTTTCAATAGTGTTACTATTGAAAATTCTGACTCCTTATTCTTTTTCTGTGACAATTTTTTTACTTCCTACATGGCAGCTTGTAGTATTCACCCCCACCCCATGTTCTGAAACGTGACAGTGATTTGCAGTTGTGTGTCAACAACCTTACTGTGTCCTGGGAGGATCCTATTAATCTGGAATTTTATTTCTTTTAATACTAAAAATGGTCTTAAATTATATTATATTATTCTATATTTTCATGTTATTATGTTAATTTATATATAACACATTGTAAATGTTATACATGTTAGTTTACATATGACAAATAATATAGGGTATATAGTATATATTAAGCATAATGTAATGTTTATAACATCATTGTGTGAATTATTATTTTAACAAAATAAACAAGAAGAATCCTATTAAAAAGGATTGTCAGTACAGGAAAATGCACATTTGCTACTTGCAGAGGAGTTAGGCAAACAGTACCAATGCCCTGTTAAAAATGTAAAAAAGTATTTCTTATATTTTCAAATTCTTTGGCAACAAATAACTGTTTGACATACCATATTTTAGTCTCAAACAGGTATACACACGTACAACATGAATATATGTGTGAAATATTCCACTACTCTTTATAAATGTAATATATAGTGTATTAGAATAGGTATGGCCAATAATACATGTGTAAGTATTCATGTAGGATTTTCAACTTTATTTCCCCAGATGACCTACCCACCTTACCATGACACAGTGTTCAGCACATAAACATTTGACCAATTTATGTGATGTTAAAATGGAAAACCTTCAATTGCTGTTGTATTTTAGTGAGGAGTGGAAGCGGAATTCAACTAGTAATATTCCTTTGTTAAATAAAATGTTATATTACACCTTGTGTTTGGAACACATTTATTTTTAGTGTTTGAAAAGCTGAAGCCCAATTAGTAGTTGTATTGCATTTTTTCTTTTAGTCCTTGTTACGTTTCTGTTACCAGCATAATTTGAAAATTAGCATTGACCTTCCGCTAAGTTATTATTTAAGATTTGTGTTGTTTCTATTTGTTTGTAGCCTGTGGTGACCTGGAGTTCCGGGAAGTGGCAAACAGGCTGCGGGACTGGTTCAAGGCCCTTCATGAAAGCGGAAGCCAAAACAAGAAGACCAAAGCGTTACTGAGGCCGGAGCGAAGCAGTAAGATTTCTAAATGTGAAATGTCCCATTGTCTTTGATATTGGATTTTATTTCCAATGCATCATTTAGATCAAAAAAACATATCCCAAGGTTTATACCTCACTTAGATGCTGAACAAAAATCAGAATATTG
The DNA here is from genome assembly GCA_039655065.1 of Glossophaga mutica. NCBI lineage: Eukaryota > Metazoa > Chordata > Mammalia > Chiroptera > Phyllostomidae > Glossophaga > Glossophaga mutica. Next base: position 87,074,595 of record CM077311.1, read on the forward strand.
TTATTACTTTCAAGCACACCTATAATATTTTGCAAGCAAAAAAATATGTCTGATTGGTAGAAAAATGAATATCCCTCAGAGACAGCATTTATCCTCCACTGAATTGAAAGAGTAGGAATATTTTTTTCAGTGTTTTTGATAGAAGTGATAAAGAATAGAACAACTTGGGAAATAAAGGTAGGAATTTTGGAACACTTAGATTTTTAGAGAGCACAATTAGTTCCCCTCACCCCTCAAATTAGCCTTTTCATGATTGCTTTGCAGACATTTCTACTTTGACCCAACGATAAGAGAAGACTAGAAGGATATTTTCAATGACACACAAAATTTAAATTCATTAAAAAGAAAAAACAAGAGTTTTATGAATCTTACATGTTTCTTTCATCATCTGTATAGTACCCCCAAAGTGTTTTTCAGTTCCTTGGAAATAGGAAATGCAAATTGAAATAAAGAGCTTGTTATGAATAATTTCATGAATTTTACATTTTTCAAACAAATATTTACATGATTATATTTTCAAAACCATTTATTACATTTAATGCATGTAAAAGAGAGGCACTGAAACATGTGCTTAGTTTTAGAGAGCTGACAAAGATGGAAGCGCACGGTCTCCAACAGGCCAAGAGGAGGTAGGGCAGTGATCATAGGTGACAGAGAAAGTCCCAAGTACGTTTCCTTTGCTCATTGTGCCATGACCCACACACGCTCACTTGCAGTCCTCAAATACGTTTCTAAAATATCATTCATAAGATGGCACATTCATTCATCATCCACATTTCCTAAAATGCCTTTCTTGTTTTCTTCTCATCAAGTAACTCTGCAATTTCAAACATTTGTGTTTGTGTTTTATCCTTGTTAGAAATTATCTGGACATATAAAAATATATATTAATAAAATTAGAATAAGGTTTTAAGTTACTGAAAGAGTTTGGAAATTATATTTAAATTTCAAGTAAACTTATAAAACACATTTACTGTTGAAATAAATTTTTTCTTAATTAGATTTAATTTGTTAAAAATTTCTATTTTTTCTAACTTTGAACATTGTAGATATAAAGCTAACTTATTCATCAGTATACCTGTATGAGTTTAGGAAAAACACATCTAAATAGAATAAAAGGGTACACTTTTATTGTCCTTCATGCTGATAACTCTGAAAGTATAGCTATTTTTATTAAATAAGCAATAGTAAACTATTCTAATTTGCAATACTTCATTTAAATGGTGTGAATCGAGTCTTTAAAAGAGAGACTCCTAGACGGAGAGGACAGTGTGGTGATGCCAGAGGAAAGGGGGTTGGAGGAGGCAAATGAGGGTGAAAGGGGGATAAGTGGAGACAGAGGAGACAAGTTTGAGTGGTGAACACACAATGTCGTGTACAGTGTCTGTGTCGTAGAATTCTACACCTGAAACCTGTATCATTTTATTAACCAATGTCACCCCCATAAATTCAATAAAAATATCAATATTTAATAAATAAATAAAAGTAACACTATAGAGAGAATGCTTCAACAACCTCAAGCCTTGCTAGAATTTCAAATCAAACAGAAAACAGCTTTCCTCTCATAGGAAGGGGTAAGCAGAGCTAGCAATGCCTCCAGGAGTGCAGAGCAGGTGGGTGGAGTGAGCAGGTGGCAAAACTGGTGCACTTCAGCGGGAAATCTTTCTCTCTGTGGTTCGTAGATTCTCAGAATAAGCAGTTAAGGAGGGATGTCCTGCGTCTCAGTGCTCTCACCTGTGGTCAGACTCCTGGGAAAGCCAACATTTAGTAGTCTAGGGAGGGGAAGTCCTGCCCAAAGTTTGGTCAAGCCCCATGTACTGGCTTACATGTTAACACTGTTATATAATTTATATTACTTATTACACTATCAAAGTATTTTAAAGGTATAGTGAAAATGGTAGGGGCTTTTTCCTAGTAGTCACTTTATTTTAGTCTATGATACATACTCAACTGAGCTTTTAATTGACCAAATTTTATCACAGCTGTTATATAAAGAATTTTATAGTCACTAACCAAGAATAATTGATTGTTTATCTGAATCTTGGATAGTGTATACATTTCATAGTTAAATGGTTTCAGTTGACAAAAAAGATCTAATGTCATCATTTTTAAAGAAATTAAACAAGCTGATAAAGATTGCCATAATTTTTAATAACTATGTCTTCTACTTTATATTTTAAAAAATACAGATACTTGGATATATTTTGTTTAAATATATTTTAGAGCTGTCACTGACAAAAGAATAACCATAGGAAAGCAAATTTAAGCCAAAAAACAAACCAGCAAAACAAAACAGTTTAATGTGTTTTATGATAAGAAGGTGAAGTATATAGAAATTTAGCCTCTGATTTTATTATTGTTATACCATGAAAACACTTCTTCAGGCTCTTTTTCAATAAGTGCATGCTGTACCATTATAATCTGTATACCCTGATATTGTGTTTCATCATTTAAATCTCCAAAAATTAAAGAACAGAAATATTATCCATAGGTTTTTTAAAATATGGTCACAATTGAATTTATGTCTGTCTAGTCTTTGAAAGACATGCTGTGTTAATTTTCTTTTTGTCTGTTTGGAAAGCATAACCACACACAATCATATGCAAAATCCTCAGATTAAGAGTCTGGCTCAGATTAAGATAACGTCTTATTTTTGCTTTCCTACACACCACATGCTCTCCGCAGTTAGAGAAAATTATAGAATTACTTACACCCCCAGGGCAAATGAATATATTCTAATTTCTTCCCAAGACATTGCTCACTTTATGTCATGCTGTCTTCACATTGAGAGGAAGATTGAATTTGGAATCAGAGGGCTTAGAGACAATGCCCCATTTTAATGCAGTAAGAAGGCTTCTAGTTATAGGGGGGGACTTCATTTTTTAGAAACAAAGACTTACAAAGTTAGAAGATAAATGTTCTTTTCTTATTTCAAGTAATAAAATAAAAGATACAGATCATTGCTTATTTAGTTCTAATTATTGAGACACCTGACATTTTCTTCTTTAATGAGGTAGACAGAATAACTCTATAGTAAAATTTAATCATATACTTTACTACTACTAAATATTCTCTTAATATTTGGAAAATACATAGTTTTGTAAAGTTATATATTTTATATCTAGCTAAATTAATATAATCCTATATAAATGAAAACTATACTTATGAAGGTAGCCAGTGAATGGTAATTCTGTTTTGTTACATTATTCAGCCCTGGAAAATCATCTGGTGTTCCATTAGACACCACATTTTTGTTGAACCTCTGGTCTTTAGGAACTATATTATTCCAAATAGAGAAAATTGCTATTACCATTGGAAGTTTTGGGATCATTAACAAATAGGTTGATTCTCACAGGGCATGTAAAATATTGTCAATTTTGTTATATTCCGTTTTTAACAAAATGTATGCTTTATTTTCAAAATATAACTATGTAGGGTATTCAGAGTACATTTAATCAGTAATTTAAATGGTTAGAACCTAGTAAAAAGTGAAACACCTTTCCCCTGCAAAAAGACAAAAGCAAATATATATATATTTTTCAATCTGTGCAGAAAAATAAAACAAAACATAAATTTTTACATTACACATGTATTTTGTATGCTTTCAGTCATTTATAACATAAGCATTAACTCAACTGAATTTTACTCCAATGCCAGTTGAGTAAGTAATACGCAACCCAGAATGTGAGTGTCATAGGTATCTTAAAAAGCCTCAAAAGTGACAGCTAAAGCAAAAGAGAAAATATAAATAAAAAGGAAATTAAATGGCTCAAAACATATAACATAAGGTAAAAAGTGTTAATAATCTGATATATATGATTTTCCATTCTTCTTCCTCATACATATATTCACATAAACATTTATTTTAACCCTTTAATCTTTTATTGTATTGCAAATAATTTTTCACCACACATTTTCTATTTTGATTTCAGAGTTCTTAGTTTGTACTCCTTAAGACAAATCTCTCTCAAAAAACTATCAACCTAGATAATCTTCTAATGTATATATTTTTGCATTTAAATCTGTAGCTCTTCCACAATCTATTGATATGAAATAAGATTATTGCAATTAATCATGATTCCTTAAGAATTTAAATGGCATCTCTGTAATTTTTAATCCACAATTATTCTTTATGTCTGTATTTTCTGTTTAAGTTCTTTACATATTTGTTCAAAGTTCCTTCTGTTGTTTATTTCTATTGTGATTCTGTAATGTTCTGATACTATACTTCATCTGATTTCTGTTCTTTCAAATTCATTAAGGTCTGTTTTTGCCTCAGAATATGTGTCATATGCACTTGAAAGGAACATTTACAGAGTAGTGTTGAAGTCTCCAGATATAATTGGGAATCTGTCTATTTCTCTGTTTGGTTCTATTAGTTTTTTTTTTCCTCAAATGTATTTTGAAGCTTCATTTTAAATACACACATTCAGGGTTGTTATGTCTTCTCTTTGAACTACTTATCATTATGTAACATTAAGTATTTATATGCAAATTAAATACTTTTATGATTTTATTTATGTTCCTGGTTTACTTCTTTTATCTTTTGACATTTTTAGTGGTTGCCCTAAAATTTACAAAATAGAAATTTAATTGGTCACCATCTACCTTCAAATTACATTTGGCATTCCATATTTATTAGAAGGAAATATAGCTCTCAACTGATGTCATCTTTTGTGTTATTTTGACATACATTTTGCTTTTATATATGCTACAAACTCATAATACATTGCTAATAAATTTAGGTTAGACATTATCCTTTAAAACAACTTCAAATAAAATTATAAATTTCATATCTAACTTTATGCTACTATCAAATTCTTTAGGGTTTTTTTATTTGTTTGGTAGCAAGCCAAGTCTGTCTACTATCATATTTTTTCTTCCTGAGAAGTGCATTTTTTAACATTTCTTACAGTTTACGTTTACTTTAAATATTTTTCTCTCATTTTTTCTTTGTTTAAAAGGTATTTTTCTTTCCTTTTTACAAAGGTATTTTCTCTGGGTAAAGAATTTTGGTTTAAGAACTTTATTTTATTTTCCAGCATAGTATTATGGATGTTCCTCCATTGTGTTCTGTGTTATACTGTTTTAACTGAGAAGTCAGCTGCCATTCCCTTCTTTTTTTTTTTTTTTCTCTGTAGGAATATGTATTTGCCTCTGCTTTCTTGAAAGAGTTTTCCTTATCATGGGCTTTGAGCAGCTTGCCTATAATGTGTCTAGGTTTTGTTTATCTGTTTCTTTCTTTCTTTGCTTGGTTTGCATTTTTGTTCAGTGTTTATTTCTACAGTTTGCACTATTTCATTAATTTTGGAGAAATTTTCATGAACTCTTGAAATATTTCTTACTCAGGGACAGCTGTTTTTTTTACTTTTCCTTTCTCTTTCTTCAGGGTGCAATTTATCCCCACCTATGTCCACAGGGTACCCAAACATTCTGCTCTCCCTGGTAACTTAAGGTTTTGTTCCATAAGGGATGTAGGAAAGAAGGATGTAGGGGACCTTTACAACTTCCTCACAGCAGCTTCTACTTTCAGGTGTCTTTCTTAGGACTCTTACCCAGGCCCACATCTTGAGCGCACTTGCTGAGATCTGTGGACTAAAATCCTCTTCCCTTTGCTACTTACAAGGATTATTTACTGTCATGCTAGTCCACACTCAACCCTTCTCAATTTATTGAAGAATTTAGCTGAATTCTCCTTGTTAGTTTATATAGTGTTCAGTGGCTGTCTTAGGTAAATGCTCATAGCCTGTCTCTTCTTTGAGGCTTCTACCTCTTTTTTAGATTCTTGATCATTTCATTGCCCTGAGAGACAAAGTCCCTGGTGGGTTTAGAATAAAAGGTGTGGTTTTATAGATTATTCTAAGTTTTCTTATTTTTTTAGTGTGGGAGCAACACTTGTTTAAACTTCCTCTTCCCTGGGTGAAAGCAGGGAGTCCTTGCCTTTATTCCTGAAGAATATTTTCACTGGATGTAGATTTTTGAATTTTTTTTTCTTTTTTCATCATTTAAAGATATTCTTCAACCCTTCCTGGCCTGTAAAATTTCTAAGATGTCAAGCTATAGTTAAATCGTTGTTTAATTGTGATGTGTCATTCTTTGCCTGCTGATTTCACATTTGGTGTTTATCTTCAGTTCTTAAGAGTTTGACTAGGAATGTCCTTCTTTTGTGTATTCTGCTTTAATATTGTTGTGTATCTTTAATTAGTAAATTTAGATATTTGAACAAAATTTCTACCATAATTTCCTCAAGTTATTTTCTGTACCATCTTTTCCTTTTTGGGGGAGGGGGCTTCGATTACCTGTGTATTGTACACTTTGATGTTATCTAGCAGTTCACTGAGGCTCTGTTCATTTTTTATTTTGCTTTTCCTCACTTAAACCATTGGAATTGATCTATATTCAAGTTTACTTTTTCTGCTGTAGACTCATCTTTGCTATTGGATCCCATCTAGTGATTTAAAAAAAATTACAGGCTTCTTTGTTATTTTGTTCTTAAATTTTCATTTCATTCTTTGTTTTAATTTTTATTTCTCTACTTGTAGTTCCTATCATGCAGTTATTACAAGTGTGTTTTCTTTTCCTTCAATAAGATAGCTATTTTAGTTGTTTTAGTTGTGGGCTATTTCCAACAACTGGGTCATCTCAGATTTGTTCTTATTGGATTGTCTCTTAAGAATATGTCCTATTTTCCTGGGACTTCATATGTCTTGTAGCAATGGATGGTGTCCCAGATGTTGTGGATATTAAATTGCGGAGTGCTTTGTCACGTGACCTTAGTCCAATGTGAGGTTTTTGTTTTAGCAGGGGATTAATTTTGTTGGGCTCAAAAGGAAAACTACATTTCTTGGGAGCCAGCTCTCATCTGTTCAGAACTGTAACCTCTGGTGGAGGTGACCTGAAGCCTACAATGTGCATGTGTGGGCTGACTGGCCATCAAAACCTAGGGCAGACGATATTTGGCTTTCTGGCCCCTTTCCTTCCTGGATTTCTCCCTCATTCTTCAGTGTTTGTACACAATTTTCTGACTGTCCAGGCTGGGATGGCTGCAACCTTTATTCATCAGTGTCCCCACTGCCTTTTGCTATGTCAACTCTGTGACCAGGCTAAAATACTGTGAAAAATGTAAACTCATGCCATATAACCCCTCCTCAAAATGCGGCCTTTCTACCAGAAAAGTACCTGTTTCTTATCCACTCTTATGTTTCTTTCTTTTTTGTAAAAAATTATGTGCAGATTTTTAAGACTTATGGATAGTTAATGTTATTCAGCCATTACTGGAAAAATAATTTAAAATAACAATTTAAATGCCAAGTTGAAGGCAGGATTTTTGTCTTATTTGTCTTTGAATCTATAAGGCCTAGGAGGATCTATTGAACCTAGTATGGTCTAGAATGGTACTTTACTTTCATTACTTACTCCTGTTTATTCCACTTTCTTACCAAATATGACTATCTTTTGTTTTAATGTGGAGGGACAATTGCAGTGATATTTAAATATCAAATCTTCATGATTAAAGGACAGTCTTTCAGCTATTTTGGATGTGTTTTGAAATCCACATTTACTGAGTGTCTTCTCTCATTTGAATGATTTTACATTTGTTAATCTCAGTTATGCTAATATATCTGCTGTTTAAGCAAATGCACTTGTTGAAATAGGCTTGGTATTTCATAGGATGAAGAAGTGAACAATTATGTGCTTGCATTCTAGAAGTAAATAAACTTATTTCCTGCAATAGCATAAACATTCAGAGAATGTTGAGAGCTATTTTTTTCTATTATAAAGACTGTGTTCCATAGTTTCTGCACAAATCTTAGATTCCCTATACTTGCTATTTCTTTTACCTGGAATGCCCCATCCCTTATTCCATGATTACTCATGGTACTACTTTTATATTTCTGCTCAAATATGCTGTTTTTAGGGATGATGTGGTGGGCATAATTTTAAAAATGGCCCTTCCAAATTCCTGATCTCTGCTTATTCAAACTAACACTGTTCTAGGTACTAGTGTGAAGGAATTTTGTAGATGGAAGTCAGTTCTTCTTAAAATATGGGCAAAGGAGGATCTAAAAGAATAAAGGCAGCAAAGATGCCAACAGCATTTATGAAGAGGATTTCTTTGGAAAGAGCTCTGCTATGATTTTATGACTCCTCTAAGAAGAGATGTGGGTGTTTTCCTTCATTTCAAATTGAGGGAGGGATTTCAACAGAACAACTCAGTTTTATATGTGTTCCTAGCCAGACGAGTGAATTATGGCCTGAATTTCACCAGGGAAGTCTGAAATGCAGGGGTAGTCATGAGCTGCTTATTTGTTTGGTGTCAAAGCAAAGGAAACTTACTGCTGCTTTGGAATTGTGTGTCTGGGCAAGAAATACAAGAATAGTTACTGTGGACAATATTTGAGCCATATGAATAAGAATCGATGTAAATGCTGTCCAAGAGGGCCATTTGGAATAGTAAGTAAACCCCAGCAGTAAAATTGGATCTCCAGATATCCAGAGTCTAAGAGCTGTGGTCAGCCAGAGAAAAATATCACATATTACAGGAAATAATTGAAGTGTGGGTGCTCTGGGAACCCACTACTTGTGATTGGTGTCCGAAGTAGGAGCAATCTTGTGGGATCTCCACTAACTCCCAGTACACAATGTCAGTATTGAATTAAATTGTAGAAGACACCCTTGTCTACAGGGAATTGGAAAACAGCTTGGTAAGGAAAAGCAACACAGTTGTGTTATAGATATTATGCATAGATAACATATTTTTCTTTAAAAATAAAGATTTTTTTCTTATTTTTAATCCCTTGAAAAACTAGTAAGCTGTCTAGAGCAAACATCATAACAAAGAACTGTAGGGTTTACAACATATGTAGAATTAAAATGGGTAATACTAATAGCAGAAAATGTGGAAGAGTTTAAGTATAATCTGGTAAGTTTCTTATAGGATATGTGAAGTGGTGTACTATTACTTGACAGTAGTGTGTGATAAGTTAATAGTGTATACTATAAACCTTAGGGTAAACACAAAAAATAAAATAAATATAGTAAAACAGATTCTAAAGATGGTGACATGGTAGGAGGGAGCAGATTCCACTTCCCCTACAAACGGAAGAAAAACCTAACTGATCTATAGAGGAACAGAACAAACAGCCAACAGTACCATAGCATATATGAAGATAGGAGATCAAAAACTGTAGCAGACATTGAAAAACCAGACAGTAAGGAGACTACTTCAGGACAGTAAGGGTCCAGGGATCAGCGCAGAGACCAGGGCGGCTGAAGCCCTGGACCGGTGCTCACCGGGTCTGCCACAGGGCTCTAAGGAGGGAACCGGGTCAATAGCTCGCTCCCTGGACAAGGTTTGAGCAGCACTGGCAGAGATCTGGTTGCTTGAAGTCGCACAGAGAGGAGTTCAGGTCTGAGTGGCAAACACACAGGGGCTGTGAGCACCCACGCATAGACCTTGGAAGAGTGCACAATGGAGCCCATTCAACCAGAGGCACCCATGTGACCAGAGCCCCTGAGCAACCAGAGATGCCTGTGCAACCAGAGGTGCCTGCATCTGGAGGAGGGGGCTTTGTGGAATACCTCAAGCTCATACCTTTGAACCTAGCTGAGAGAAAAAAACCTGGAACTGTGAAAGAAACAGAGTTGGATCCAAAGAGGGGGCATCCTAACAGCTGAGACAGTGGAAGCTGTGAACACCAGGATACCCAAAGGAGACTGCACCACTAAATCTCACAAGTGTTCTACCACAGAAGTTCACATCATAAACCCAGGGAGCCAGAACAGATCAATTTAAGAAGCTGAGGCTAACAAGAAGAGTCTCACAAAAAATAGGAATACAAAGAAACAATCCCCAAATGAAAGGAAAGGAGGAAGCCCCAGAAGGAATGCTAAATGAAACAGAGGCAACTAAACTATCAGAAATTGAGTTCAAAGCAATGGTTGTCAGGAAATTCCATGAGCTCTCAATGAGCTACCAGAAACTACAGGGAAGCTACAATGAACTCACTGCAAACTATATCAACATGAAAAAGGAAATAGAAACTATCAACAAGGGCTAAGAGGAAGTGAAGAATACAATTTCTAAACTGAAGAACACGGTAGAAGGAATCAAAAACAGAATCAATGAAGCAAAAGATCAGATCAGCAAGTTGGAAGACAAAGTAGAAAAAAACACCCAGAAAGAGCAAGAAAAGGAAAAGAGGCTCAGGAAGAATGAAGAGGGATTAGGAGAAATGCAAGACAATATGAAATGTAATAATATCTATATAATAGGGATACCAGAAGGAGAAGAAGAGCAAGGGATAGAAAACCTATTTGAAAAAGTAATGATGAAAAACTTCCCTAATTTGATGAAAGGAAAAGGCACACAAATCCAGGACACACAGAGAGTCCTAATCAAGAGGAACCCACAAAGGCCCACTTCAAGACACATCATAATTAAAATGGCAAAATTGCAAGACAAAGAGAGAATCTTAAAGGCAGCAAGAGAGAAAAAGGAAGTAACATACAAAGGATCCCCGATAAGGTTAGCAGCTGACTTCTCAGTGGAAACTCTCCAAGCCAGAAGAGAACGGCAAGAAATATTCCAAGCAATGAGAACCAAAGCCTGCAACCAAGACTACTTTACCCAGCAAGGTTTTCAATCAAGACAGAAGGTCAAATAAGGAGCTTCCCAGACAAAAGAAGTCTAAAAGAATGCAGCTCTATCAAACCAGTTCTGCAAGAGATGCTAAAGCTGCTACTTTAAGGAAAAAAAGGAAGGCGGGGGAGAGAGAGAGAGAGAGAGAAATGGTATAAATGAGTACCTATCAATAATAACCTTAAATGTAAATGAATTAAATGCTCCAATCATAAGACATAGAATAGCTGAATGGATAAGAAAGCATGACCCACACATAGGCCACCTACAAGAGACCCATCTCAGGACAAAAGACCTACACAGACTCAAAGTGGAGGGCTGGAAACAAATTTTCCAAGCAAATGGACAGGGAGAAAAAGCCAGGGTAGCAATACTCGTATCAGACAAAATAAACTTCAAAAGAAGGGCCATAAAGTGAGACCCAGAAAGTCACTTCATAATACGCAAGGGAAGAATCCACCAAGAAGACAAACATTGTAAATATATATGTACCCAACATAGGAGCACCTAAATACATAAAGAGAACCTTAGAGGACTTCAAGAATGATATTGACAGCAACACAATTATAGTAGGAGATTTTAACACCCCACTGTCAAAAATGGACAGATCTTCCAAACAAAATATCAACAAAGATACTGTGGCATCAAACAACACTCTAGATGAAATAGGATTAACCGATATATATAGAGCCCTTCATCCCAAAGAAACTAAATGCACATTCTTATCAAATGCACATGGAACATTTTCAAAGATAGACCACATTATAGGGCACAAAACAAGCCTCAACAAATTCAAGAAAATTGAAATCATACCAAGCATTTTCTCTGACCACAAGGGACTGAAACCAGAAACCAACGCCAAGGAGAAAAACCAAAAACCCTCAAAATCATGGAGATTGAACAGCATGCTATTAAACAATGAATGGGTCAAGAAGGAAATTAGGGTGGAAATCCAAAAAGTTTCTAGAAACAAATGAAAATGAACTCATAACAACCCAAAATTTACAGGACACAGTGAAGGCAGTCCTGAAAGGGAAGTTCATAGTGATACAGGCCTACCTTAAAAAGATAGAAACATTTCAAACAAACAACCTAACCCTACACCTACAAGAACTTGAGGAACAACAACAAAGACAGCCCAGAACAAGTAGAAGGAAAGAAATAACCAGGATCAGAGCAGAATTAAATGACTTAGAGACTAAAAGCACAATTCTAAGGATCAATGCATCCAGAAGCTGGTACTTTGAAAAGGTAAACAAAATCGACAAGCCTCTAAGCAAGCTCATCAAGAAAAAAAGAGAGAGAACTCAAATAAACACAATCAGAAATGAAAGAGGAGAGATTACAACTGACACCACAGAAATACAAAGGATTGTAAGAAATTACTATGAAGAATTGTATGCCAAGAAATTTGAAAACCTAGGTGAAATGGACAAGTTTCTAGAAAAAATATAATCTTCCAAAGCTCAATGAAGAAGAAGCAGAAAGCCTGAACAGACCAATAACAGCAGATGAAATTGAAGCAGTAATCAAAAAACTCCTGACACACAAAAGCCCTGGACCAGATGGTTTCACAGGAGAATTCTACAAAGCATTTAAGGAAGAGCTAACCACTATCCTTCTCAGACTATTCCCCAAAATTCAAAATGATGAAGACTCCCAAACTCTTTTTATAAAGCCAGCATCATCCTAATCCCCAAACCAGATAAAGACACAACAAAGAAAGAAAACTTCAGGCCAATATCGCTGATGAACATAGACGCTAAAATCCTCAACAAAATATTGGCAAACCACATCCAACAATACATTAAAAAGATCATACACCATGACCAAGTGGAATTCATCCCAGGGATGCAAGGATGGTTCACCATTCATAAATCAGTAAATGTATTACATAACATAAACAAAAGCAAAGACAAAAATCACATGATCATATCAATAATGCGGGAAAAGCATTTGAAAACGTACAACACCTATTTATGATAAAAACACTCAGTAAAGTGGGAACAAAGGGAACACTCCTCAACATAATAAAGGCCATATATGAGAGACCTACAGCCAACATCATACTCAGCAGGCAAAAACTAAAATCTTTCCCACTAAGATCAGGAACAAGACAAGGATGTCCACTTTCACCACTTCTATTCAATATAGTATTAGAAGTCTTAGCCACAGCAATTAGACAAGAAAAGGAAATAAAAGGCATCCAAATCAGAAAGGAGCAAACAAAACTGTCATTGTTTGCAAATGACATGATAGTGTACATAGAAAACCCTATAGACTTGGCCAAAAAGCTTCTCGACCTAATAAATGAATTTGGCCAAACAGCAGGATATAAAGTTGATATCCAGAAATCAAAGGCATTTTTGTATACCAACAATGAAACAGCAGAAGCAGAAATCAAGAAAAAAAAATCCATTCAATATAGCAAAAAGAAAAATAAAATACCTAGGAATAAACCTAACCAAGGAGGTAAAAGACCTGTATGCAGAAAACTACACACCACTGAAGAAGGAAATCAAGGAAAACACACAAAAAAATGGAAACATATACCATGTTTGTGGATCAGAAGAATCAACATCATCAAAATGTCCATACTACCCAAAGCAATTTACAGATTCAATGCAATACCTATTAAAGTACCAATGGCATATTTCACAGACATAGAACAGACACTTCAAAAATTTATATGGAACCATAAACGACCCCGAATAGCTGCAGCAATTTTGAGAAAGAAGAGCAAAGTAGGAGGGATCACAATACCTGATACCAAACTGTATTACAAGGCCACTGTAATCAAAACAGCCTAGTACTGGCATAAAAACAGGCACATGGACCAATGATACAGAACAAAGAGCCCAGAAATAAACCCAAGTCTCTATGGTCTATTAATATTCAACAAAGGGGGCAGCAACATAAAATGGAGTGAAAATAGCCTCTTCAACAAGTGGTGTTGGGAGAACTGGACAGCTACGTGGAAAAAAATGAAACTCGAGCACCAACTTACAGCATACACAAAAATAAATTCAAGGTGGATAAAAGATTTAAATATAAGCCGTGACACCATTAAAATTCTAGAGGAGAACACAGGCAGGAAAATCTCAGATATTTCACATAGCAACATTTTTACTGATATGTCTCCTAAAGCAAGGGACATAAAGGAAAGAATAAACAAATGGGATGTCATCAAAATAAAAAGCTTCTGCATGGCTAAAGAAGACATTATTAAAATAAAAAGAGAACCAACCGTATGGGAAAACATATTTCCCAATGATACCTCAGACAAGGGTTTAATCTCCAAAATATACAAAGAACTTACACGACTCCACTCTAAGAAGACAAGCAACCCAATTAAAAAATGGGCAAAGGACTTGAACGAACACTTCTCCAATGAGGACCTACAGAGGATCCAGAGACACATGAAAGGATGCTCAGTATCGCTAGCTATCAGAGAGATGCAAATTAAAACCACAATGAGACACCACTTCACACCGGTCAGAATGGCCATCATAAACAATGCAACAAACAAGTGTTGGAGAGGTTGTGGAGAAAAGGGGACCCTAGTGCACCATTGGTGGGATTTCAGACTGGTACACCCACTATGGAAAACAGTATGGAATTTTCTCAGAAAACTAAAAATGGATCTTCCTTTTGACCCAGCAATTCCACTGCTAGGATTATATCCTAAGAACCCCAAAACACCAATCCAAAAGTACCTATACACCCCAATGTTCATAGCATCACAATTTACAATAGCCAAGTGTTGGAATCAACCTAGGTGCCCATCAGTAAATGAGTGGATCAAAAAACTATGGTACATTTACACAATGGAATTCTATGCAGTAGAAAGAAAGAAGGAGCTCCTACCCTTTGTGACAGCATGGATGGAACTGGAAAGCATTATGCTAAGCAAAATAAGCCAGGCAGTGAAAGACAAATACCATATGATCTGACCTTTAACAGGAACCTAAACAACAAAACAAACAAGCAAGCAAAATTTAACCAAAGATACTGAAATTGAGAACAGGCTGACAGTGACTAGAGGGGAGAGGGGAGGGAATTTCAGGGGAAAAGGGGAAGGGTTTACAGGAACAAGTATAAAGGACACATGGACAAAAACTAGGGAGGGTGGAAATGGGAGGGAGGTGGGGAGGGCTGGGACAGTGGGCTGGGCTGGGCTGGGAGTAAAAGGCAGAAAACTGTACAAGAATAATTAAAATAAATTTTAAAAAATAAAATGAATATAGTAAATAAACTATATTAGTTTTATAGTGCTGATATAATAGATCACTCCAAAGTTTAGGAGCTGAAGCAACACAAATATATTGTTTTACAGTCCTGTAGGTCAATAGTCCAACACAGGTTTTGCCACACTAAAAGCAAGGTGTCTATGGACTTTAAGCCTTTTTGGACTCTCCAGGGAAGGAACCATCTCTTTAATCAGTTGGGTTGTTGACAAAATTCAGGTCTTTGCAATTATAGGACTGAGATCCATTTCCTTGCTAGTTATAAAGTAAGAGGTATTCACAGTTTCTAGATACTACCCATATTTCTAGGCTTTTGGTCTCCTTCTGGTATCTTGAATGAATATTTTTGTCTTATTTCTGTCTGACTAAAGCCAGGGAAAGTTCTTCACTTTTAAGATTTATGTGATTAGATTGGGCAATTCACAGTAATCTTCCATTATTAATGCAGCTGATTAGCAACATTAGTTACTTCTGCAATCTTAATTCCCTTCACATTTACACTGTATTATATATATATTGAATATATGATAGCATTATCCAAGAACTCTCAAAGTCAATAAATAGTATGTCTTTGCTCTAAAAGTCCAAGATAAGACAAGAAAAACCTTTTTTCCAATTAATTTTCTTTTATATCTGTAGTATCAACAGGATCATATTGAAAATACACATTTTACTTAGAATATCAAAATAATGTTATTTCTAGTCTTATTTTATATTACTTTTATTTTCTATTACACATCATTCTGATGAGCTTTGTAACAATTTTATATATGTCATTGAAACTATATAAACTGATGGTATTTTTATCTTCAAGGCAGCATAGATAATTTTTTAAAAACCCTCACATTATCTAGATGTAGACATTAAAACCTAGATGTTGAATAACTTAACCTAGTAAGGTAGCAATAGAATAAAGTATCTTTAATTTAAATCACATTCCTTGACATTCTCAATATAAAACATTATTATATTTCATCAAATTGATCATTCAGCAGACACGTTACTCCATGGGAATTTAATATCCCCTTAACATAAAGGGCAAACTCTTAGTTCCATTTTGTCTAACATTTATTAAATATCTGTGAATGTTCTATTTTCAGAAATAATCTTTTTTGTTATTGCCTAGGTTATAAGATAAATTCTCCTCAAAGTAGAGCTACAAAAATTATTGAAAGGTTAAAGATACTTTTCTTTCACACTATAATTGACAAAAATAAGAAAGAAGAACATACTGAAACCAACAAGGAGGTTCATAAGGTGCATCATTAAAGCTGGGCAAAGAGAACTTGAAAATTATGCACATGACAGAGAGTGTTTTCCATTTAAAGCAAAAGTCAGATCATGCCACTCTCTGCTTTTAACGTTTCAGTCCTTCTTCACTGTTCTGAGTAGACAGTTCAGAGCATTGCCTTGAATTTAAGGCTCTATTATCTCTTCACTGATACTCCATCCCTTGTCTCTTAACAAGCAACAGGGGTTGGTGAATCCCTAGCTGCTGGCCTTCTGCTCACTTTCTCTGGGCTTTCCCTTCCATCCTAGCACAGAGTGAACCATCAGGCTTTGATTGAATTGCAGGGCAGTCTTTGCCTTTGGTCAGAGTGGTTGTACTATCTTTCCCACTTTGGCAATAATGGAACTAGTAAAAAGTAGATAAGCAGATATTCATTTGGGAGTCAGATGCCTGTCTTTCCTTTCTGCAGACACTATAGACTTTCCTAGAATTCTCTTAGAGTTCTCCATGCTAAGCTTTGGAAGACAAAGCATTGAGTCTTCCATTCTAAATAAGTAGATGGAGAAGAGAGCCTCTTTTCCCTAACTCTGAATGCTCACTGAAAGTAATAGCTCTTCTCTCTTCTTCCTGTAGCTTTTATTCATAAAGGTTGGTATATCACCATCAGGCTCCTCCATTTCCCAGGAGAAGAGATTGGAAGGAAGGGTGTAGTTTGGTTGCATACCAGAATCTCATTCCAAGAACTCACTTTCTTTGAATGATTATGCAGAAGTTATTGTATTTGTCTTTTACAGGTTGCTTTCTTCATGTAATCCCTGAGCATATGACAACATCTGATAGAAACAGTTTCAGCCAATACTTCAATCCTTATTTCAAAAGTAAGGTCCAAGGTATTAGGGGCCTTATCTACATTTTCCTACCCTGTATTACAGAACAAAGGCCAGGACCTGGAAATTACATATGAAATGAGCAATTTATGTTTATCATTGCTGTGTTTGAGAGAATTCTGTTTTGATTCTACCAACAATTTTACAAAAAGAATGTAAACAATCAAAATAAAACACTGAATTTCTTTCTCTATGCTTTTATGAAAGTGTCATAAATACCTTTCACCTTATCTTGATCACCTAGCATAGTGATGCACAGATAAGAAGTAGTAAATATGTTCTGAAAATATTAATGCATTCCAGAAAGGTGGGGAAATTTTGAATTTGTCGAGTCCACAATTCTCCTGGAGTGAATACCCATCTAATTTTTAATCCCAGTATCCTCAAAGTGTTAAATAGGATTCAAAAATTAAATCCTAAATAGCAATATCTATATTTGTGATTATTCTTGCCTCATGCCCTGAGCAAACTACTATTATATTTCTTCATTTTGATCCCTGCTGATGGCAACTTTTAGATATAACTAATCATTTTCTACCTTTGCTTTTAGGATTCGATACTAGTATTTTGCCAATTTGCAAGGATTCACTTGGCTGGATGTTTAACAGACTTGACACAAACTATGATCTGCTACTGGACCAGTCTGAGCTCGGCAGCATTTACCTTGATAAGAATGAACAGTGTACAAAGGCATTCTTCAATTCTTGTGACACATACAAGGACAGTTTGATATCTAACAATGAATGGTGCTACTGCTTCCAGAGACAGCAAGGTAAAAGATGAGACACCTGCTAATGTAGATGGTTGACCCGCATATCAAATTTTATCTATTCCTTCATGATGAAAAAATTGCACATGTATACCATTCATTTCAGTAGATGCTTTTCTAATTAGAGTGCTTAATAAAAGAGCAAATAAGCATTTTGAACACTATAATTCTGCTAGGCATGCAAAACATGCTAAAGAGAATGAAAAAGAGTAATTAATACTTTAAATTAATGTACTTCATTATAGTTCCCATTATCAACCACCGAGAAGCACATAGAGATATGAGAGTATCGATATTTAAAGTAATCATTAAAATTAATTTGCTATCTGTGTTGCCCATGGTGTAAAATAAATGTTTTTATCACTATACAATAGACTTTTAATGTTCTATTTTGTGATCTTATTAAATGAGCTGAATGAACCACAGCACTCACCATAAAGTTATTTCTGAAAAGGACTTCATCTCTCAAACTTTCTAAATAACTTAGTTTCATAAACCTTCACCAAACAAGAAAGTGTCTTGATCTCTCTGGAAGAAGTGAAATAACCCAAACAGTTGGGATGGTGCTAGTTTTTCATTCATTTTTCTTTCTCACAAAATGATAACATAGTGCAAAATGGGAGTCATGCTTATGTACTCAATCATGTGACAATTATAATTAAGTATGTAAGGGAAATAGATCCAAAAATCATGTTATGATAAAGTTTGGGAGAAAGTAAGAAAATTCTGAAATGTGTAAATCAGTGCTAATTTTACAAAAACGAACTGGGAATTAGTCTCATGTGATACACCTGCTACTGTCACCGAATTTAGAAATTTTTGATAGCTAATGGAATGAACAAGGAACTTTAAACTATATTAATGATTCTCATTTTTCATGTGGGAAACTAACACATTGTGTAGGACATTTTACTATCTCAATTACTTTTTCATAAATTAGTGATAAGTAAGTAGTATTGATAATTTAGTAAGTAAGTAATTTAGTAATAATTTAGTAAGTATTGATAAGATTATCAATAAATAAAATAATGGAGTCAACACCAGGTTTTGTACAGTAGCTAAATTAATAATAAACCAATTTAAGCAAAGTCGAAAACTTAAATTTGCTTACACACACACACACACACACACACACACATACTTGAACAAATTGCTGACCTTATTATTACATAGTGTTTCTCAGTGATTGAACATCCTAAGAAATACATCCTGGTTTTAATGACTGTTATACATTGAAATGATTTCAAGAAGAAAAAAGTAAATCCTGGTAAACTACCATAGCAAGACACGTGGTCTTTCGTTCTGATAAAAAAATGCTATTTTAGTTTTTTCTTGAATGTTATGACAACATGGTTAAGTATTTATAAATGAACACAAAGAATATTCTGAATACTTCTGAATGTTTCATTATAAATAAATGCCTACATCTTAAAAAATTTCTGAATTTTACAGTAATATTTGTGGAACTGATTAAACATCCCCCAATTTTTTTGCTTTGCATACTTTGCATTTATTAAGCACTTTTTTCCCGTGTTAAATTCTTTATAGTTGCATGAAGTCATTCTCTGAGATCATTTAATATATAGTAGAAAAAAATTAATTAAAGAATACCCGAAATAGTAAAAGGAATTATAAAACTTCCTAAAAGTTTAGGAGAGTTTGGCTGATTATGTTCATCACTTTTGTGTGCTAGAACATGTTAAAAAAAGCTCCATCAGCATAACTGACACTGAATTAGTCCAGTAAGTGATTTAATAATAAAGAATAACCATTAATTTAAAAAATATTCAAATGTTTTGTTATAAAAGAATGTTTCCCTATTTATCTAATAAACAAGAAATTCTTAAATTTAGTATAATAAATGTAATGTAAAAAGTTAAGTTTTAACTCCATAGTAAACTTAAGAATTTTTATCGAATAACAAGAATCATATATATGTGTGTATGTATGTATACATATATGTATGAAGAAATAAATATATGTGAATAAAGAGAGAGAAGTGTATAATGAAGTGTTATTAATCCAAGTTTACTTAAAACTGCAATCAAGACTATAGTTATAAAGTATTAGAAATATCTGGAAAACTAATGGTGTTTTTAAAAAATACCTTTCAAAAATAGTAAGGTTAATTTCAATGTTAATAAATGAGATTTAGAATTTAAATGTTCAGGAAAATGAAACACTTGTAGATTTCCAATGGGAAAAAAAAATCTTATACAAGAGAGAATCCTTCAAAAACAAACAAAAAAAACCCTGGAATTTATTTATAAAAACCTGTGTATTTATTCTCACATGTTTAAACTTCAGTCACTTTCAAAGTACTCTCCATTTAATGCAATACACCTATCAAGATGTTTTTTCCACTGCTCAAAAACAGTTTTTGAGCTTATCAATTTTGATGGCTTTTAGTGCTTCTGCCATTTTTTGTTTCACCTCTTCCATTTCAGCAAAGCGTTCCATTTTGAGGACTTTTTTCATGAGTTGGGGGAGTTGCTTGGGGCAACATTGGTGAATAGGTAGGGTGGGTCAGGGGAGTTATGTCATTTTGGGTCAAAAACTGCTTAACACTCAGCATGGTGTGGGTAGGTGTGCTCGTAAATCACCCATTGTGAAATGGGCAAATGCACTGAAAGAGTCTTCGGAAACAAATTTCACTGAAGTGGGACACAGCCTCTCATAACTATGCAAGCTGGTACACAGATACAGATGGGTTCCTAGAATACCGACTTAGCAGGGGAAGCCTGTACTACAAGGCACCTGCCCTCCAGAAGATAATTCCAGTTATTTTGGGGTCCCCACTTGTATTAACTGAAATACACATTTGTTTCTGTGACTAATTTTCTGAAATCATGACAATTAAGCACTATAAAATGGCTGATTGTGGTTTATAAAATTATTTTTCTAAGTAGTCATGAAAGAATAATTAAGAGGAATATTAATTGGGGCTTTTGGTTACCTTAGGAGTTAATAATTTACTTTCATAAAGTTATATTCTAAACCTGTACTCTAAAAAAGTAAATAAATAATTAGTTGCTGTCTCATTTAAAGTCTTATTGTGTAAGATCCAGGAAAAAGAAAACTAATTTTTATTCAGGTCCATCTAGTCTTTCATGTGTGTAAAATTATTTAGTACTCAAATAGCCCTGTGAAAATATTGTTATTCCTATTTTATGGCCAAGGAGTAAAATTTATTGATCTTTAATAACTTCAAATTATGAAATGAGCAAAATAACTAATATTTGAAACTACAATCTTTGACTTCTGTCTCAGTAGTTTTAATTCTATATTCTGAATTTGCAAGGTAATTATTATGAAATGCCATAGAGACATCACTGTACAACTTCTTGGCAAATTCTATTCAGTAAGTCTATTTCAATCAACAATATGTCCAACATTTTTTCTTTTGGACTACAATGAAAATAGATGTTATTTTTAGAGATTATTTATATAATTAATATATAGGAAGAGATATCAAAGTGTGGCTCATATATATTATATTACAAAAGATGTTTTTCCTATCAAATGAAAGACATTTGAGAGTGAGAATTTCATCCTCTGGTATTATGAATATTTAAAATTTCCACTGATGAAATAAATACAATACAGTTATTCAAGTTTATCCATTCTGTATAAGGCTGTGTGAATGATAAAATGTGGATTTAAAAAAGAGAACGAGGACAGTGGCTTTCTGAGAGGCAAAGCAGAGAGCAGCCTTGGTGTACAACCCAGGCACCCTTCATACTGCAGTGGAAGTTCATGGCAACCCCTTGGAGCTGTGCAGGACACAGCAGGGAAACCGTCCGCTGCCTACTTAGAGAGTCACTCACAAACCTCTGTAATGTGTACTATATTTTCATTGACAGCTGATAAAAATATGCTCCTCAGAAGTGACTAGTTGTGAGTATAAAAACACATCTGTATACTAGAACTGTTGTAAACATACAGGTATTTCCTTATTTATTTTTCCCAGTGACTTTTATTCAGTTCAAATTTGTGTGGGAAGATAAAACTGCACTGTTATCATTCTACTGAAAGTTCTAATATAGATCATATGCGGAACAGTGTCAATTTAGAGGTGTGAGTTTTTAAATGAAGAATGCAAAATAATGAACGATGTTATTTTCAAAAACAACATTTTGAAATTTAACTACTAAAAAAATTTCATTCTTCTTTTTTCTTTTTTTAACTAATGTTTGAAAAAATTACTTGTAATTGATCAGTAAATTATTAAATAAATTATAAATAAAATTATTAAAACCTACATTTTTAATGCATGATCTTCATAAAATTTTAAGCATTTAAAATCAGAATTTCCCATAAAGTTAAAACACTATTAGGTAGTAAACCGTGTTGTGAAAAATAAATCTTGTGGTATAAATTTGTGTGTATACCCAGTGCGGACTATTCATAGTCTAATCATGTTTCAACCTTCCTGCAACTAGTTGGGTTACTATCCTTTATCTAGACCAGTTCTTCGCAAGTGAGTTTAAATGATAGATGTAATCTCAATTAAGCTTTCCAAGTATACTTCAAGGCTAAACAGAGCTGCCTTTTATTTTAAATAACAAAAAAAATCAAAATCAAATATATATAGTTAAACAGCTTAATCTGTCATGATTTCTCTTGAAATATTAAAATGTTTTTATATACAGAGGTTGTAGAACTAGTAATCAGATTTATTCAGTTAGTTTATGAATTAAGTCAGAATTAAATGCACCTGGGTTTTTAGGCAATTCAGTAGTGTGAACATATAAGATATATTAGGTTTTTATAACTGGCTATTAGCAATTAGAAGAATTACTTTCAATATAATACTGAAACTTCAGCTAAGATCTTTCTTCTTGGTTCTAAATGTCGTATTTAGAGGGCAGTAGATTTTAAGTTATCCAGTCTACAGCCCCATACTATACAACTTGATTCCTATTTTTGTAATGTTTAGTACAAGAGCCCCACAAGATTATTAGGAAAAGCAAAGGGGTCAACTGGACCCATCTCAAAATGAAATATAACAACCAGTAATTACTTAGTCTTTTCAAACAAATCACCTTTTCTTCACGGTTTAGATTCTCCAAAGAAAAACATTTTTGGTCTTGCGTATTAAACTGTAAAATATATATTAAACACTTTGTCTTATTTGTTCATTGCACTTTACTTGTATGTAAGTGTAATAACTGAATGTTACGAGATTAGTATACTAAAGAATTTTGAAATCATTTGCATTAATTATACCTTGCCTTGTTCCTAAACAGTTGTAGTATACGGAAAATAGAGACTAGTTTATTGTTTGGCTGTTTCAAACCTTTATGATTGTACTGCACTGTTTTTAGAAAAGGACATATATTATATGTAAGACTATATGTAATTACGCACAATAATAATATAAATCAAACTGTATTGTGTCTATTTGGAATTTTATACTCCTAAAAGAATCATGTCCTTTAAGTGGTTGAGTTTAAAATATAGGCAAATTCTTATTTCCAAATTGGTTTAATGTTTTAAGCTCTTTTTTAGTGTGACTTATGAAAAATAATTTAGTATGTCCAGTTTCTAAATTGCATATACAGGGGTTGGTATAGTAGGTTTATAGTTGTTCATATGGAAAGAGACATGCAAATTATGATTATTACAACAGTTTATTAACTCAAAAGAATGTCACAATGGCAGAATGCTCTTAGGTACAATCCCATAAGTGCTCAAATTGCTGCCCTTCAATTTGAGCACTCATTGTTGACATGTTCTTGCAGTCTGCTTGCTATATGCAAGCACACTTTGCCATGGAATTGTTACCTCCTTTTGCCCATCCCTGTGTACTGGAAGCATCTGGGTGAAATAAAAAGACCAAAGCCATTTTTCAGTATCAAATTTTATTTTAGATATAACTATGTATTATATATATAATATATAAAAGTATATGTTATATATAAATATTATCTATAACTTGAAAGAAGGATTAATGTTTTCATAGATCACTTTTTTATGCAAAGCTGTGTGTCTACATCGTAGAAACTATTTTAAGTGAGGGAGAAACATAAGAAGTTATTTATCTGGGCAACTGTCCATCGCTGAGTTGATGGACCTTTTAAAAGCAAATGATAATAATCATTTTTAATCATATAATAAGTATTTCATACCATTCTCTTCATTCAATTTGGTTATTCTGAGGAAAATCAAGATAATCTAATATTAATCAGGAAGATGTCTCTCTATCATTTTATATAAAAGATAGATAGGCAGACACACATGTATTTATATGTATGTATCCCCAAAAGTAAAATAACTGTATGTAACATGTGTTTTCCAAAACCATGTATAGACTAAATAAAGCTTGATATCATAGAAATTACACTTTATCATTTAATTATAACCCTTGAAGTAACATTTTTAATGTCACTGCAGACCCACCTTGCCAGACGGAGCTCAGCAACATTCAGAAGCGGCAAGGGATAAAGAAACTCCTAGGTGAGTAACAGATCATTCTTCTGAAGTCTTTATTGCTTACATAAATAGCCCCAGGGAAACAGCAGCATAAAATCAATATTAATCCAACAAAGATAGACTACACTAAATTTCAGTAACAAAATTTATGAAGTTTTTCAAAGCCATTAAACTTGCTTTTACTATCTTACATATTGGAAAGTATTATGTCTGTTTTATTACCCCAATATAATGTTCATTTTGAGAGTTATTAAGTAAAAAAAGAAAGAGATTTAAACAATGATAAAATTAAAGTATCAGCAGACACTTCAATTCTAATTCTATGGTTCACAACTCAAGAATTAAATATATATTTATTGAGTTTAATAAATATATATTTTAATAAATAAATAAATATATATATATATATATAGAGAGAGAGAGAGAGAGAGAGAGAGAGAGAGGGAGGGAGAAGCATGCCCTGAATACCTCAAGAAAATTTGAACACACTTTTTAGTGTTTTTCATTAGCACCTTTTACTAACTTTTAGGAAGTTAATGTATGCATTAAATCATTATATCAATAGATAATAGAGAATTCCAAATTTTACCTACCTAAAGCTATTATAATATCAAACTCTTATGTATAAATATTTTGTTTATTCTTATAAATATACAATTTTAAATAAACTCTTTGGAATAATTTTATATTTAAAAAATGTATAAAGACAGTATATAGTTTTCATATATCCTTCAACCAGCCTCATGTAAAGTTACCATCTTACCATGTATGAAATAACCATTATATATTTGTCAAATTTAAGAAATTAACATTACTACAATCATATTCATTAAGCCTCAGACTTTATTTGGATTTTAGGAGTTTTTCCACTGATATCCTTCTTCTATTTTTAGGAACCAGTTCAGAACACCACATATGCAATTTATTAAATGCATATTAATGTCCTTGTGTATTTAGTGGCTCAAAACTTTATAATGTTCTTTAGTCTGATTAATCTGTGTTATATTATGATGTGCTATTTTTGTAATTACAATATCGTATGTTTAGAAGAGAGAAATTTTTATATTACTTGAGAATTCTTGGTTCAAAATTAAAAGGTTTATTTTTGTAATAAAGCTTTTTTAGATATGAAGCATTATAGATGAGAAAAGCTACGTCATATTTCTCTTAACTCTTATTAAATGCACACATATTACAGCTCACAAAGGCAAATAATACATTCATACATTGGTTGGTTTGTTTCTACTAATCAAAGTTTAGCCATGTACAATGGGAAAAGCCATTGAAATTCAACTAAAATTTATTTTAGACATGATCAAAGTTTGCTAGTGACAAAAGTTTTTGAAATTCAGGCTTCATTATTTAAAATTATTTAAAAAATAAAAACATTTAGTTCCCATTTGGGAAGAGTCACCTTTATTCTTCTTACATAATAAAAATACAAGTAAAAATCATTATTGTAGAATGCTGAATGTCTTAAATATTTTTTTTCTGATTTAAATAGGATAATGGAACTTGTCTGAAAATTGATCAATTGTTATATAAGTGTAGGGTGCCATTTGTTCCAATCTGCAAGTGCAATTTCGGTTGAATCTGAATTTCTAGCATAACTTTTCTTTTAAAGATTTTTATTTATTTATCTTTAGAGGGGAAGGGTAGGAGAGAGGGAGAGGGAGAGAAATATCAGTGTGTGGTTGCCTCTCGTGTGTCCCCTGCTGGGAACTGGCCTGCAACCCAGGAATGTGCCCTGAGTGGGAATCGAACCACAATCCTTTGGTTCGCAGGCCTGCGCTCAATCCACTGAGCTACACCAGCCAGGGCTCTAGCATAACTTTTAAATAGTGTTCTCTTCCATTTTCAAAGTATACATGCCTAAAGTTAAATGGTCACACTAATTATACCTCCTAACTTTTTTATGACTCATGTGTCAAATAATGGCATTTTTCATCAGATAGAGTAAGATTATTGAAAATTTTCTTTACTTTTGCTGGCCTTTCATCCAGAGAAGTATTTGTCAAGTTTTCATGATACTCTTTCTACCTCACTGAAAGACAACCCCCGCACACACACCTGCAATGGAAGAAGCATATCAGAAATCCTCCAGCTTAAGAGAGGGTTTTATATTAAGTCAAGTCTTAAGTTGGAAGAGGGAGGGAAAGAGAGGGATTCCAGGTGAGAAAAAGATATATATGGAGATGAAGCAGTATCAAATTTGTGGAAAACAGTTTGATATAGAAAGAGTTTAAATATGTGACTGAAAATAGAATGTTGGCAGTGATGAAATAGTGAAGGCTTAGGTGTGCCATGCTAAGGGGACTGGATGACTTAATATGAATGCCATTAATCAGATTTTCATTCTGTATTATACCTCTCAAAACAGTACCCTTTACAGAGTAAATTTGCTTACCAAAAGAAATGTAAACAATTCATTGTGATAATGGCTAGCTTCATAGCCTGGAGTGGAAACTCCATATACGTTTGTCTTGCATGAATCAGTGCATAATTGATCACTATCAAAAAGGGACCCAACTTATCCATAATGTGTGTGCATGTTTCATAGGACAGTACATACCCCTATGTGATGAAGACGGTTACTACAAGCCAACACAATGCCATGGCAGTCTTGGGCAGTGCTGGTGTGTTGACAGATATGGAAATGAAGTCATGGGATCCAGAACAAATGGTGTGGCAGGTTGTGGTAAGCAAACCAGTGATTCCTTAGTAATATCTCAAGTACAGGATAAGTGCTTAAGAATCTCATTTATTTGTTCAGGCACTTAATGAGGATGCACTCTATGCAAAACGATAGAATATTTTGAAGAAGTAACGAAAAGATTCCTAACATATTAAAAATTTGTATAATTAATAAATGGAATTGAATCATTTAGACATTTTAAGGGATAATTATTACAAGGTAGGTGCCTTTTACTACTTCAAATGCAGAAATTAGATACCTGCTGTTTTTTCTAAGTTAAACTTTGTCATCCATTCTATCCAAGTCAGCTAACCCCAGTGTGTGACCCCCTTTTTCTGTATGCCTTTGGAGAAGTTAACTTTGTGAGTACTCAGTCTCACCAAGGAGAGAAAAACAGCAAGGGATAAGGGGACAGCCACCTACAAAGGAGTTCCCATCAGACTGTCAGCTGATTTCTCAAAAGAGACCTTACACACAAGAAGGGGCTGGAAAGAAGTATTTGAAGTTTTGAAAGGCAAGGACCTACATCCAAAATTGCTCTATCCAGCAAAGCTGTCATTTAGAATGGAAGGGAAGATAAAGGGCTTCTCAGATAAGGTCAAGTTCAAGGAGTTCACCATCACCAAGCCCTTATTATATGAAATGTTAAAGGGACTTATCTAAGAAAAAGAAGATCAAAAATATGACAGTGAAAAGATAGCAAACTCACAGCTATTAACAACCACACCTAAAACAAAAGCAAACAACTAGAACAGGAACAGAACCACAGAAATGGAGATCATATGGAGGGTTAGCAACAAGGGGAGTGGGAGGAGGAGAGAGGGAGAAAAGGTACAGAGAATAAGTAGCATAGATGGTAGGTAGAAAATAGGGTGAGGGCAAGAATAGCGCGGGAAATGTAGAAGCTAAAGAACTTATGACACATGGACATGAACTAAAGGGGGGAATGTGGGCAGGATGGGGTGTGCAGGGTGGAGGGGAATGATGGGGGAGAAATGGGACAACTGTAATAGCATAATCAATAAAATATATTTTTTAAAAACTAGCCTTTTTAAAGTAAAGGTCCATAAACTGCAGCAATTTGAGCTTATTTTCTTATGTTTGGATGATAAAAATATAGTTTGTTTGAAGGGTCATTATAGGTAATATTTGAAATCTTTTATGTATTAAGCTAAAATATTACAATTACATTGAGCATAACATACATGAATTTTAAAGTTTTAAATGTGGCATCTTTTGTGTTTCATAAAATATTTTTCCAGAATACAAGTTTCAAATCAGTGTTTCCAGAATACAAGTTTCAAATCAGTGTTTTGTGCTATGGAAAAATCACTACAGAAGCTACTACTCTACACACACACACACACACACAAAAAAAAAACACATGCACACTCATACACACACACACACTAAGAATTAATGGATTGTGTTTCAAATAATACTTAAGACCAAAAATGAAAAACTGATTTGGTATGCCCTATACTTTAGAAAATGTTGAGTTTTCTTGGGTTTTTTTTTTTTTTGCAAAATTTAAACTGATATATTGTTTGCTAGACTTGTGATTGTTTAGAAGTACATAAATGGTAAATGATATAAATGTAATTTCATTTAATGCTAACTTGCCTGTTTAGCATTAATTTATTCCATAAGATTTTTAATAGCTTGGCTTTCATTTTCTGGCCACTGATGTTAGATTTAAGTAGGATGAAGTAGTACTCAGTAGCTACCTACCATAATTTTAACATGTATATAATCCATGTCTTTACAATATGTAGTTTAAACTAGTTGCATTATTAATTACTTCAGTTATCATTGATGCCAGTGATAAATAACTTTAATTTATGTTATAAATAAAATGATATAGAGATGAATTATATAGAGATGATAAGTAAACAGAAACATTGTTTTGGGAATATGACTTCTGAGTTTTCTTAGTACGGTGAAATTACCCAGAAAATTTATGAAGTAGGAGAATGAAAAAACATTTATTCACATAAGATGTGAATTTCAATGTGTTGTATTATAAAATCAATCAAATTATAAATATTGGATTACATTAATAGAGTATATTATAATTAGCTACCAGAGAATTATAAGACTAAAGTATTAGAAAGGGTAGAAAATAAACACACATTAACATAGGAGAAATTTAAAAATGAATAAATACAAAATAATATATGTATTATTACCTCCATATATAGTAATACGTATTTCTAAATATTTTTTTTTAAATACTAACTAGCTTCGTTAGTTTTCTGTGCCATTATTTAATGTTATAACAAATTCCCACAGCCTCAGTGGCTTGAACCACACACATTAATATTTTGTGGTTTTGCAAGTCAGAGGTCTAGCCTGGGGCTCCTGGTGAGGAGCTCCAAGGTGTTTTCAAGGCTGCGTTTCTTCCGGAGGTTTTAGAGAAGGATCTGATTCCTGCCTCTAAAGGCTGATCACATTCCTTAGCCTGTGGGCCCTTTCCTCCAATTTCAAAGCTAGCAACATTGCATCAGTCTGAACATTATTCTGTAGTCAAATCTCCCTTTAACTTTATCTGGGAAAGGGTCTTTGATTTTAAAGACACAGCGATGATCTGGGCCCAACAGAATAATCTAGGATAATCTACTTATTTTAACGTCCTCAATTTAATCACTTCTGCAAAGTCCCTTTACCATATAAAGTCACATATTTGCAAGTGGAGTGATTAGGAACTGAAGGTCTTCGTAGGGCAATTATTTTATTTAGTATAGTAGTAGAAGAAATTTTTAATTCTGTGTCATATTCAAATTTTGACGTGGACTCTAATACCTGGGCTGAGGTCAATATTCCTGAACTGGAAATCTTACATATCAGACCTCAATAATAATTCTGTTTTTCAGCACATGCATTTTAACAAATAATAGAGAATGAGTTCTTCCTCGCCTTTGTTAAGTAAGCTAAAGAGCAAATTAAAATTTTATTAATTACTTCAGTTTTTATCAGAATTTATGTTTTTCAGAAATTCTTTCACTACTCAGTCAAATAACATCAATGTTTACATTTTTCCTAAGCTATTGATTTTGAGATTTCTGGAGATTTTGCAAGTGGGGATTTCCATGAATGGACTGATGATGAAGATGATGAAGATGATATTATGAATGATGAAGATGAAATTGAAGATGATGATGAAGATGAAGGGGATGATGATGACGATGGTGATGATCATGATGGCTACATTTGATGAGAGCTGAGATCAATAAATTTAATATTTCTATTATTTACAAAGTGATAGCCTATTGAGAATTATCTTTTTGCTCCCAAACAAAATGATTCTAAAACTCACATATATTTTGTATAATTATTTCAAATATTGCAGCTAAAGTCATAGAACTTCATGTTTAAATGCGTTACTTAATTTGAGTTTTTATATGCCTTAGAGAAAAAGAAAACACATGTGAAGTCTAGCCAGATGGAAGAAAATTATGAAGAGCTACTGATATAAACAAATTTTCATAAGAACAAACTATGTAAATCTCCCCCAAACAAAACAACAACCAGAGTTTGAGGCCGTATGTGTTATGTTTCTGAGAGATATTTTAAGTTAAATTTATAATAACTTATTGGTGACCTCGGTCCCCAGAACTTTAAGAAAATAAGCATGTCCTTAATTGCAATTCCAAAGTAGCATTTTTCCCAAGCCTAGAGATGAGTGAGGGGATACCACACAGGGTAAGAAAAATGAGTCCTATGTCGTGTTTACATTAATAATGATGTTTTTAATTACGTAGTTATTCTGGATATGACAGGATATTTTTAGAAATGGCAAGTATGGAAAACCATGGATTCTGAAAATTCAAAATTTAGTTGTTCCTTCTAATTTTTTTTAATTTGGATAGCAGTCTCATGTAGATATATTTTTTTTTATATTCTTAAATGGCATGATTTATTTACCTTTCTGGATTTCTTTATCTTTCTGACCAGCAACTTAGGGTGCAGAATTTAAAATAGGAGGAAGAAGGGAAATATTTAATTTAAATAATATTTTCACATATAGTTTGTCATATGACCAATGTCAAATTTAAAAATCTTAGTTCTTATTTTATTTCCTATTTTTAGAAGAAAATTTGCATTTAATCTAAGAATTATACCATTTTTGTTATTAGTGTTGAAACTTAGAGAACGTATTGTATGGTGCCTTGCAAAATAGAAATAGAAAGGTTTTAGCATGCACACCAATATAGGATATTAGACAATATATAAGCACACCTAATTAACAAATTAATACCAATAAAGGTACTGCTGCTGGAATGAAGAAAATGGAATGTGTTTCTTTCTTTTTTCTATTGTTACATATTGCCATGTGAACTTGTTTATGATTATTGTGTAGATTAGCATTTAATATTTAACTGTAACAAAAATACTTTAATTGCTATATTTAAGTTAGCATGTTAATTAATTGTGTAGACTTTTTGGCATACCATCACAATTAAGTATATCAGACCTATGGTTTTGTGCCCATATACAAATGAAAGAATATTGAATATTTCACATTGCTATTATAATTTAAACAGTGGATCGACTGGTTTCCCAATATACAATTCATTGAAACTAAAATTGGTGGATTATTTCCATTTGATTAATACACACTAAAAAAAGAAACCTTAATGTTGACTTTATGTAATATTTAAAGTAAAATGCATTTTCTTTTTTACTGTTTATGTATAGTTTACAAAATAAAGAATCTTGTAACCAAATTAAACTGTTCCTTAATGGTTTTCTGTCATATAAATAGTGGCATAAAGCATTCTTTTTTTTAATAGTTTTTAAAAAGAACATATTTATTTATTATTAGGGGAGATGGGAGGGAGAAAGAGAGGGAGGGAAACATTAATGTGTGGATGCCTCTCATGTGCCCCCTACTGGGGTCTTGGCCCATAACCCAGGCATGTGCCCTGACTGGGAATCAAACCAGTGACTCTTTGATTTGCAGGCTGGCACTCAATCCAGTGAGCCACACCAGCCAGGGCAGCATGAAGTGTTCTTAATCTACTCCTTGATTTTTTTTTAATTTTAATTTTTTTTCTTTTCTTTTTTTTTAATTTTTATTTTAATTGTTGATTTTGTACAGTTTTATGCCTTTTATTCTCACCCCAATACTCCTTGATTTTTAAAATAAATGTATTACAAACTAGCCAGGAAATGATTTAAAGTTTTGAATTTCAAATTCAGAGCTTTTGGCATCTTGGATATTGTTTTTCTACCCATGTCAAAAATATTTTTTGTCTGTTTGATTTAATTTTTTTATTTGTCTTAGTGTTGCAAGTAGATCATTTTCTTTATTGAGGGTGGTAATTTAAAATCTACTTTTGTTGTGTTATATTTAACAGGTTTAGCTAAATTTATATAGCAACAGCATTTTTAAGGTGATAGAATAACTTTATTTAATGAATGTATAGAAATCACAAACTATAGTCTAGGTTGATTAGAAAAAGACAAATGATCGAATTCTTTATGGAGTTTTAGCAAATAAATTTAAAATAGCAAATATAGTGGGCTTGAAGTTAAGCAATTTTTTTGATGACTTAAGCTCTCAAGAAATCAACTAACTCAACAGTAAGTATAAAATTGAAAATATTTATATTATTAAACTTTATATGTATTTATATATACTTTTATATTTTATAAAGTTTACATATAAACTTTATATGTATTTATATGTATACTTTTATATTAAAAGTATATGTGTACAATTTATATTTGTAAATATGTCCATAAAATTCTACCTATGATATGTATTAGATCTCTTGATTATTTATTTTTATAGATTCTGATTAAATTCAATTCTTATTTATTCCAGAAATATCAATACTGAACACCTAATATAACCTAGGCTATATTCTACGCACTGTAGATTTATTGAAGAAAAAATAGTTAAGCAGTTATTCTCCTATTGAAGATAGGCAATACATTTATCTCTAGCCCATAACATAATGTAATTGCATTATCATTGAAAAAAATCAAGCAAATCTCTTTTATAGATTTAATTCGAATAAGCAATGTGTTTTGAACCCTTAAGACGGGTTCTTATAAAAACTCAGAATTTTACCCATTATCCCTCTCCCCTCACCCCTCTGGTCACTGGCAGTCTGTTATTTATTTCAATGTATCTGTTTAGATTTTGCTTGCTTGTTTGTTTTCTTGTTCAGGTTCTGCTTATAGATGAGATCATATGGTATTTGTCTTTCACTGTCTGGATTATTTCACTTAGCATAACGCTCTCCAGATCCAGCGGAAGCGTGATCAAGGAGCATGCATACAGGACACAGGGACAAAGCCAAAGCGGGATATGATCGAGGGTGGGAGGCAGGGATGGGTGGGGTGGGGTGGAGTGGAGGGAAGTGGGAAATGGAGACAACTGTACTTAAAAAACAATTTTTAAAAAGGAAAAAATCTCAGAATTTTAAAAGAGCATTTTTTAAATCGAAAACAGCTAACATTTGATTCTTTTTTAAAGTAGAATTCTGATGCATAGGCATGAAATCACATCACTAATTATATATATTAAGCCTATTTCACTAGTGTTATAGGGAGTGCACATGCAAATTAAAAACTACAAGGCAGTTGGAATCTCAGAAAATTAAAATTTAATCTTGTAGAGGAAAAGAGTAGAAACATAAAAATAAAATATCAAATGTTTCTAACATGTCAAAAATCTAATGTGGAAATTTATGAACTTTTTTGTTGTGCATATCTAGCATGACAATTAGATAGGGTACATAACACTATTGGAGAAACAAGCTTAAATTAAAAACAAACATGCATTTTAATATTGATTGAAAGAACACATGGCCTAAGGCAAACCTTGTATTTCTGCCAATCTTTTAATAAAATAAAGTCAATCAAACCAAACTAGGAAAATCATTAGTTTCATGTAAATTAATAAAATGGGTACTGAGTACTTTATTCTCTCTGTAAATATTTACATATTTTAATTTCATATGAAGCTAAACAAGAGGTAAAAACTACCTAAATCACAAAATAAACATTGATCCATATGGCCTGCTTACAATTTACTTAAAGGGAGTTTAGAGATATCCATACATAATTATTTGCATTGAAACAAACATTTGATATGTTTTGTACAAAATGAATGATACTGTGGCTGTGTGCTGTAGGTCATTCAGGGTCCCCTACTTAGTCTACTTTGCAGGATCCCTAAGAGCTGGAGGGAAAAACTGGAGAAAGCAAATCAAACCAAACAGAACCATCATCATAAATGATAAATAATAGCATGTGTGTGCGTACACATGCCACACACAATTAGACCAATTTATATATAAAGGAATATATGTATATACATGCGTGCACACACACACGCACTCATATACTCATACATGCAGGGTGGTAAAAATCATGGGTACTACAGTCTGACCATGAGGTCTTGAATTCTGGCTCTGCTGCTCACTAGCTGTGTGACTTGAGCCAAGTTACTTAACATTTCTGTTGCTCAGTGTTCTCATTAGTGAAATAGGTATGACATCAATTCTCACCTTATACCTTGTGAGGGAAGATTACAAGTTTTGATATTTTTTTTAAATTTTATTTATTTTTAGAGAAAGAGGAAGGGAAGGAGAGAGAGAGAGGGAGAGAAACATCAGTGTGTGGTTGCCTCTCTTACGCCCCTACTGGGGACCTGGCTCATAACCCAGGCATGTTCCCTGACTGGGAATCAAACTGGAGACCCTATGGTTCACAGGTCCTCACTCAATCCACTGATCCACACCAGCCAGGGCACAAGTTTTAATATTTTTGAAAGTACTTAGAACAGTGTTTGACAACTCGAGAGCACTAAATAATATTATTAAGAAGAGGAATAGTCAAATCGATACACTTCCTAGTATTTCTAATATTTTTAGATCCATCACATTTTTGTATTAAAATGTGAATGCAGAAATTGTTATTTTTGTTTTCTCTATTAGGAAGCCTCCAGCCCAGAGAAATTAGGTGACTTCTGAAGGAAGATAGAACATCAATATGGAAACTAAATCACAAACTTGGATAGCATGAACTCACACCAATGCAGTCCAGTTTTTACTTGCTTTTAATGTATCATAAGTGTTCTCTCTTAAAACATACTTTCTATTTAAGAACAAACCTTTTCAAAACATTGAGTCTAAGGTCCTACTCCCTAAAGTGGTTATTTATAGAAATTTCTGAATATAGGTTTTTTTCTAATTGTCACTCTAAATGTCTTTTTAATTGAGATGTTAAATGTTGGCCAATTTTTATAATCATTTTTTTAGTTCCTCCGTGATGGGATTTATAATTTTCATAGTTGAAAGAGAAACAATAATTAGATAGCATAAATTGTTTTAGGATTTAACAGAGGCTGTGGCAATGTGTGCATTTTGAATTTATTAGATTAAAAAAATCTGTGAACAGCATTACCTATACTTTAAAAATAATTCAGCTTTTGCTTGGGGAGGCAAAAGTACTGATGGAACAATGAGAAGTATGGATGTGGGAATTTGACATTCTCAAATAGCCTTACAAACAGTATGAATCTGTGGCATGAATCATTCCGTATTTGTCTAAAATTTGAACATTTTTATTTTCATATAGATATAGATATATCAATATTAGTATGAAAGTAGGTCATTATTGGTAAACTGTTTCTTCATTTTATTTGGCCAGATATACTTTTTCCTGGTGTGCTATGTAAATATTTAACTTTTTTATCTCTTAGGATAATGTGTTCCAGGTGCTTATTTCACTCCAAGCAACAGGTACGTTTTCCCTGAACTAATTTGACCATCTGGAAACAGACAAATAAAAGATGGTAGAAAATGCCCTGTGCTATAGGATATTTGTGAGGAAATGAACAAGTTAAAGAATGTAATATAGGCCTCACATTCTTTTTTAAAAATATTATGACAACAAAATAAATTTTATATATGTTGTATTTGGCCACACAACTAAATAATGTTGTCTCAAGGTTGGTTCAGTTGGTCATGTGAATCAGGGACTATTGGAACTAATGATTTGTGAATTAAAATGTATATTTGGTATCAGCTTCATAATATAGGAGGAGCAAGGAGTGCTTACATCAATGTCAGTTTAGTTTCTAAAATTTGTGATGATTAGAATAAATGTTTAGTTCCCTGTTGGTATATGTGTGTCCTGTCATCTACATTTTTTTTAAATTGGGCCTTTCTGGAAGGATTACTAATGAAAATAAACCTGCATCCTGGCAATTGACAGTGAGGAGGGCAGAAGGAAGTCAATGAGGTTAAACATGCCCTATGTCCATTACTACACACCCTGAGCATTTATGAATTTAGCACTCAACACAATAAGTATTCTATGATCACACAGGCATTTTTAGTTTGCCCTCGGGCTTCTAGGAAGGTGAGAATAAACACCTCTTGACTTGAAGTAAGGGGGCAGAGCCATTCACTTACCATCCAATTCTATAATTGCTTTATAAGATATATCTCATCTGTTTCAGGAATTCTCTTTTATGTTTTAACTCCATTTTATTAAGAACACTGCAAACCATAGGGTGTCAAGGAAACTTGGGCAAATATTCCTGAATAAGGCTGAGTGGGTACAAAACTACTGTCAACAGTTGCTAGTTGTATTTATAATTATCCCAAATAGGAAGTGGCCTCATGACTGGTATTACCTGGATAATAACTTACTCTCTAGTGTGATTATGGAACAGTTGTGCCAGAATCTTGCAAGATCAAAACACAATTGATACAGCAGCTCAGTTGGACTTTTCCCCAGGTGGCTACAACTTGAGCCTCTTTTATGTGGGAAAGATACTGTCATGTCTTACCAGCACAAACAACCTCACTCTGCCCACACACTGCCTCAGGCAGGCGGATTTTAGCTCTGAACTTCAACGGGGATCCATCCAAAGAACTGTTCTTTTAAAACCTGGTCTAGGTTATACTGTAAGAGAAAACTGTTCAGTGCTTATTAATATCATAGTCTCTATTTTAATTCTTCATCTTGGAGAGAAAAAGGCAATAACGTCCAAAATGAAAATTAAATTTCTAGAATAGCTATTGTATGCTATTTTAGTAGCACCTGTTAAAAATGTAGCATCTCTACTAACCACTCTCAAAGGTCACTCCTGGGACATTATTTATACATGGATTATTTTGGATTTGGCTACTCCGAGCTTTATAATGCAAATCTCTCTCTCTTTTTTTTTTTTTGTCTTTCCATTCCTTTGACTCTGCTTTCTGATTTCTGGAAATGAAAACGATTTGTTAAGAGGAGAGAAAACACAGATCAGTCCATTTTACACTGGTCAGTGCCTGGACAAGAATAGGTTAATATTCATTGATACAATTCAGATATGGAAATTGTATTGGATTTTCATGATTCTTGTAGTCTCTGTACCCCAAAAGCATGTGTTTAAAAAATTCAACCAAGTAGTGGAAGCTTTAATTGACTTTATCAAGTGATTTGTGAATTGGACAGCATCCCATTAAGCAACTAAGAGAGCTCTGCAGGTTTGCCCGAAATGGAAAGTTTTTACAGGAAGACAGGTGGGCAAGGGAGCTCTGAACATAAGAAAAGAAAGGATTATTTTTAGACAGGAACATCTTTTGGGAGTGAGGAAATGATGAGGGTTTTATCAAGCAAAGTGCCTCTCCTTTCTGTGGGTGATGGAGAGGGTTCATGTAGCAGATCACCTTCCTGGAGCTGGACCAGAAAATTCCATACTGGTTGAGTAAGATAGTATTTCTAGGAAAGGTTAGGTGAGGTTGTAAATCTAAGTGTGTTGTCATGGACTAAGCACAAGTGATCCCATTTTGCACCTGTGGTTTTTCTTTTTAGCATATATATCTTCAAACAAATGTTATAAATGAAACTCAATACAGAATACATGCCATTAAAAAGCAAGTCTTTCTGGGAAGAAAAACTGCAAGACATTGGGTGGATATTGACATCTCTTGAAGAGAAAGAGAAAGTAGCTGTGTCCCTGGAGGCCAGAGATAAGCAACAAAAGGAAGTATAGTTATGGCCTGATCAGAAACCATGCCCTCCAGAGTTAGCAGAAGCAGCTGTGCAGTACTGAACAGGTAAAATAAAGTCAAAGTCAGGTGAATAAATTAACATGTCAGTGGGCCTCCCTCCCCTCAACTTTAACCAAAATATTGCCTTAGCTATGCCCTCAGGGGGGAAAAACCAACTTTTTCCAGCATGTTTCAGATCAATCATGCACCTTTAGCTTGATGGTTATTCTGTGATACTAGACACAATTCAGGGCAAATGAAATTGTGAAATGCTTTCTTTAAATGGTCACCCCCCCCCCATTTCTTACCAATACCATATATCAAGGATGAATCGTTCGGATTTGCTGGCCAGGTGAGAACTTGATTTCAGAACCTTCATTAACTTTAACAATGCCTTTGCCCTTCTATTCACCAGCAGATAGACAAAATGCCGAGAGCTTCTCCTGCTTTACGGTAGTGTACAATCTTAAGGCCCCCACACAGGTGCTGAGAGCTGGCAGCAAACTGATTGTTCTGTGTCGTACTCTCATACAACTGCTCCGTAATCTACTTCATTCTTTTTCTTCAAGTTCCAGCTCTCTCCTAAATGACTGAAGATTGACATACTTCCATTTCCTTTACCTTTCTCTTTTCTACTTCACTCTTTTTGTAAAGCATTAGAAAACGTGAGTCAGTTTCTAAAGCGTGCATGTGCACATAGACACAGATACACACACACTGCACATGCATTTCTTATAACCACAAATACTACAGGGAAAGGAAATACCCAAACATTTGCTTTCATTTAATCAGAGAACATTGAAACATTTTTGAGGTCCCACTTCTCCCTGCACAGCATGCACAGTGAGCAAACGTATAGAATATAATTATACTTGGGAACAGTTTATCAATTTTAACATGTTGAAAACTAATTATGCTGTGGGTTCTATCAAAGTTGTGCTGGTGCTGATGGAGCCCTTAATGATGTCTTCCTTGCACAAAAAGATCATGAACACATTGCTGCTGCCTTCCAAGCACATTAATTTCTAATGTAGGAGGAAGTTCCTTTTTTGACAGAATGGGCTTACAGTCCAAGCTTTACCACCTGCTTATGATGTGACATAAAAGCATATGATGTGACATAATTGAGTTCTAAGTTAACTCCATTCTAAAATTAATAAGTGATTGGTTTTTAAAGTAAAGTACCAAGTGATTGGTTTATAGTCCCTCACAAATGCCTATGAAGTGAAGCAATAGGTAAATTGTCCTTTCTGTAGTTGTATATGCAGAACAATTGGTTCTTCTTGAGTGTGTTTATTGAAGAACAGCGGACACTCTTTTTATCAAAGTTCCTTTTGAACATTTTCATGTGCCAAGTTTCTAGTCCCAGGGAAGATAAGTTTTCCCTTGGAATCCCTCATGCCTGTGTCCCCTCTGACTTTATTTCTCATCGTGCTGGTGCACGTGGTCCTAGACGGCTGCCCCATTCAGACTACCCTTTTGACTGACATGATTTAGTTGTCTGCTGTCTTTGGCTTTCCGGTTTGCTCATTCCTTTTATGCGGCTCTCTCTTTCCACATTAGTGATAAGCTCTACTAGCCAAGCCAGGCTATCCTCAGCTTTTAACCAGTGACAGATTAGCCAGTCCTTCTGAAAAATGGAAAATATATTTAAACACTCTCTTTAATAGCTACCAAAAATAATACAAATATTTTTACTTTGCCTTTAATTGGTTGTATCACTTATGCTATAAAAATTCTATTAAACAGTTCTTTAAATTAGTTAAAATAGCATTTTTGCAAAGATAATAATTTCTATGCCTATTGACATTTTTTTGACTGGTCTCTGATGCTAATTTTGCCAGGGATTTTATAAAGTGTGCACATGTGTGCACGTGTGCGCATGTGCACGCACACGCACACACATGAAGACAACCCACACATGAAGACAACCCCTTAAAATATTTCCACAGGCATTTTTGGTGTATTAGGGTGGAAAGGAGAACTTATTGGGTAGTTATCACCTAATTTACCACAAATTTACAAGACCGCTAATAATGGGAGCCACCTTCCACTTTCTAGAACCTCTGGATTAAAATGTAGATATGAAAGTAGCTATTTATGTACTGAAACTGCCTAATCTGCAGAAGTTTGGGATTCCATTGATGGCAACTTCCATTTGTTAAACTGACCTAGAAAAACCAAAACACCTAGGTATGCCGGAACACTAGAGAAGACTGAGAATAGAAATGACAACCCTCTTCTAATTTTAATTTACAAACTCGCTGTGATTAGGTGCTCTTAAGTTTTGTTAGATTCCTAGGGTCACTTTTTTTTTATTTTGTAAAAAATAAATGTATGAATGGAGATGACACTTCTCTAACCTTACTAGCCAAGATTCAGGGGAAAGAAAACTAAGTTTCTTTTGGCAACCTTCCTGGTCACTTTTCAAGATTATAGCCTCTCATTTTTCATTGTAGATTAAAATAATACAGTGATTATATGAGGCAATTAATAATGATAATATGTCACAGAAGTAGCAATGATAATTTGTTATGAAAACAAAAGTCACGATGACCTTTTCCCCAAAGTGTTAATTTGCCCAGTTGAATAATTTCCTCAATACCCTCAAATAGAAAATGTATGTATAAAAGGTACTTGGGCTTGCTCATAAGACAGTGAATAACAACTGAAGCAGCACAAGAATTCAGGACCTTTCTTGTGGGCCCTCCGCTCCTCTGTCCACATAGTATCTTCCATATCTCCATCCCTCAAAATCCTTTACCAAGATTGCTGTAATTTTCCCTTAACAGACCACTGTTCTTCCAGACTCGCCTAGTCCCAACTTCTAACAAAGGTTTCTTCAAAAAACTGTAGCATACTTTTCCAAAATGTGTATCCAATTTCCCTCTCAATTTGGAATCATGTAATGCTTTTCAATCACTTCCGAATGCTTTGGGATGGCCCCTCCAAACTACCCAGCCATATGTCTGCCTGTGCACCGTATGCCCCTGTTAGCAAATGGCCATGCTCTCATTTTCCTCTGCGGCCTGGCATAATACCTGAAGTGGTCTTCTTCCTTCTCTGCCTACACAATTCCACCTCATTCTTTACTCTTTGTACAAGTTAAGGTTGAATTCAGTCCCTCCATATTCAGTGCCTTTCCCTGGAGAGCCTGACCCTGTGGGAGACTGATGCATGCCCAGCCTGTTTGTTCAACTGGAACTGTGGCTTGCTCTGCCTGATGAGATGTACGCAGAAGCGGCATGAAGCTTGAGTCAGCACGTGTACTCCATGTTTGTTTGTTTGTTTTTCTACACCGTGAGGCCGTAATCCAGTAAAGGTGGCTCCATCAGCTTCTGTTTCTGATAAAGATGATGTGGAGTAGGACTACTACTGGCCTGTGATGGACACCAGAGCTGACGCCACTGAGGTGTTGCAGCCTTTTGTTATCACAGCATAACCCTCCCCTGAATGATGCATTGTTTCTACATTGTAATTGCTGGCTTTATTGTTGTTTTGATTGTTTCTCCCACTAGCCCTTGAAGTCTTCAAAGAAAGCAACTGAAATGTTTAACCTTTTTCCTCTAGCAAGTAGTAAAATGCATTGCATATGGAAAGAAGGGGATAATTGTTGATAGAAAAAAGAGAATAATGATTTGTTATAAAAATATAAGTCAACTATCCCACACTAGCTCTAGGATGCAGACAAGAGCACAAACAATTGTACACACTTACATAATAAATCAACATTTTGATCCTCTGAAACTAGTTTATTTAGATTCAACCCAGACTAGGTGGACAGACATGCAGAAACACATTTGGTTTTGTTGCTTCAATAATGAGTTATTCTTGTAGTACTGAGAAACCAGCCTGCTCGCAAGATGTGGAAGGGCCTAGAGATTCATGGAGTATGGCATATACAAAACACTCAAGAATAGGTAATACAGGATGAAAGAAGAAAATGCTGAAATTTGGGGAAAATGCTCCACAAAAATTAAACTTAAGGAATATAGTTGTTTGTTATTATTATTATTATAATCATACATAATGAGCTATTTAAATTCCTAAAGCTTAAAAGGAATTAGAATTAAACCAAAACTTGTATTGCCTGTTATTTTCTAGATGGTCAATATTTTTCAATTCTATCTTTTTTCTAATTGCACTTTATTTTCTTGGTTGATTGGCCAGACTGAATTGAAGATTTTCATTAACTCTATGTGATGGCCTTATTTGGATTCAGGGAAGTGTGTCTGTACGTGTGTGTGTGTGTGTGTGTGTGTGTGTGTGTGTTTATGTATGTGGACATTGGAATCTATTGCTTTGTCAGGTAGTAAAGTATACCAACAGTGCTCAAAAAATGCTTGCTTAACAATGAAAAATAATGACCTTAAAATAGGTAAGGTTTAATATGGTATAAAGAGTAGGGCAGGCATTTCAGGTAGCAGATGGGGGAGGCATTGAGGCCCAGGGCCAAGGGAAAAGCACAGAGAATGAGGTAGGACAGCATGATTGATGAGGAGGACGTGCAGTGGGTGGGTGGTAAGGACAGGACCCGTGAAGTAATAAGGCCAGATCATGCGGTACTGACATGCTGTATTAAGCAGTTTGGACATTATCACAGAACCTCTGGAGAAAGCATTGAACAAAGTTTACTAAAGAAGTGACAAGACCAAATTTGTGGTATAGAAATTGCAATCTATGTGTATGTGGAGAATAAATGGAGGCAGGGTGGTCAGGATGGTGAAATTAAAAACAAGGCCAAAGACTTTTAAAAGGGGTGTGTGTGTGTGTGTGTGTGTGTGTGTGTGTGTGTGTGTGTGATGAGCCGAGACAAGCATATTTTCTTTCTCATGAATTCGGGAAATTAAAAGAATTGACCAACTACAGTGTAGGTGATGATGGGAGGTGGTGATGGCAACCAAACTTAGGAGTAGACAGGCTCAGTGAAGGTTAAAGACAATTGGAGTGAGAAGAGGTTCTCCATGACTGATGACAATGAAGAATTCTTGTCAATCATGGAGCTTTCTAGTGACAATCTGCACACCTGCTGCATAGGACTCCAGATCTGTCTTATCTCCAGCCCTTTTCATGAGCTCTGCCTCTAAGTGTCAAGCAACATGCCCATCTTCTACACAATTGCCTTCCATGTGTCCTTAAAATAACCCACCCATTTTGGCGTTAAGAGTTTAACAAAATAAACAAAATATCTTAAAGCACGTGGTAGATGGAAAGCCACATATTATCAATAACGACTCACACGAACTTCACATGAGAAATCACACAGGAGGAAGTGTGGTCTATGAAATCGAAGGCTTGACACAGGATGGGGAGGAGTGGTAAAATGGTCTAAAAGCAGCAGACATTTTTTTCGAAAAGTTACATGTTCTGAAATAGATATAAACTTCAGCTACTGGCAAGTTAATCATTATGCCCTTGGATTTCAGTCTAGGACAGTAATTCAAATTGCACAGCTTGGAAAAAGCACCTTAGAACATTTCCAGATGAAAGATGTTACCTTAATATCAAAGGCTATGTTTTGCTCTTTGGTATCACAT
Source organism: Glossophaga mutica (assembly GCA_039655065.1). NCBI lineage: Eukaryota > Metazoa > Chordata > Mammalia > Chiroptera > Phyllostomidae > Glossophaga > Glossophaga mutica. The sequence goes on from CM077311.1 coordinate 87,118,044, forward strand.
ATTTTGCTTTTAATAAGTTTACCTGCTTCAGGGCAGTAACATTTTGTTACACATGGCTAAGTGTTTTGGTATGTATTGAGATTCCTGTTCAACAGTTGCTCTAGTTTGAGATCCCATTGCACAAAGTTATTTTGGGCCTGGGAGAAAAAGAATCGTGGGTGACAGGATGATAAATTGAAATATTTGACAAACTTTTTGCAGGTTTTGTTCCCATTGGGATCTGATGTCAGTAAAATTGTGATGATTCAGTTTATATCATCATAAACTAAATCTGTAGAACAGCCTTAGGTCACCTGGGAAATGTAGTTTCAAGTCAGTGATATATTAGAAATATTTCTTCCACTTGTTATGAAAACATTGGTTGAAGGATTTGATGATGGCCTGCATGCTGAAGGAGGGGGCCTTTTTTGCAGAGCTTTATGGTCTACATTAGGCTGGAGGCAGTCACAGTGGTTGCTGCTCCCAAAGGACCATGTAGTCCAGAGGTTGAGCACTGAAATAGAAATCAGAGCATCTGTTCACACACTCAGTGCTATCGGGTCTCACAAGTGGTCATTAGATTCTCCACATTTTAAATGAAACCATAGTCCTACTCTCATGTTTCAAAAATTTCTATGACAATAAGTAAAGCAAAAGCATTTAATGCTTAGAGCTGTTAAGTGGAAGATTATTAATAAGTAGTGGAGCTCTGAAATAAGAGGGTACCATCTCTTCCAGGTTTATTTGACAGGCTATCCCAGGCCCAGATTTTAAAATAACTAAATTTTAAGTACTGGTTATTACTTCTAGGAATCACTAGGCTCACTTCAAGAGCTCAATGGCTACATTGTCTAATCCAGGGAAGAACTGAATTTTTCATTTCCATTAATTTAATTTTTACTGCTGAAGCAGTGTGAAACATTTTTCTGCTAAACACACCTTTAGTGTTTTCATAAACTACACGTCACTGTAAACTTGCATTGCACAAGATAGTGTTGCACTGTAGTGGGTGATGGGGACACGCATGCCATTTCCCAGCAGTACTCACATGTAAACATGTGAACTCAGCTGGCATGATGAAGTATAGGTAGTGACACAGTAATTTTTACAAATAATTGTGATTCAAAAACCAAACGGAGATGCAGAAACTAATGCTGTTACCAGCAAAATGGAGAGAATATGATTTGTACATTTCATGATTAAAGACAATTATAATCTGGTGGAGCAGAGTAAAATAGAAAAGCTGTGTATTATGTAAAACTAATATTAAAATTGACAAACAGGAAAATATTTTAAAACATTTTCAGTAAATGGATAATGAATTGGCAAGGATTTTTGTCTCAACACAAAAAATTATCAACAAACTTGTCTAAACTCAAAATTAACAACTAAAAATTTTAGACTTCCTAAGTAGGCCATCAGCTTGTAACTTTAACATGGCTAGGTCCTTACATAAAAGGAAAAGGATATTTAGTGGAAATAAATTATTTGTTATATATTTTTGGGAACAAATGTGATGGAAAAACATTTTTTTTACAAAGATCATTTTTTTTAATTATTTAGTGAAGCCACTAAATAATTGTCCATAGGAAATGAAACCTTAGCCCTGGCTGGTGTGGCTCAGGGGACGGAGTGCCCATCTGTGAATTGAAAGGTCACTGGACGGGTAGATTCCTGTCAGGACACATCCCTCCCTGGGTTGTGGGTCAGGTTTCTGGTGGGGGGCTTGCAAGAGGCAATCGATGTTACTCTCCTTCTCTTTCTCTCTCCTCCCCCATCACTAAAAATAAATAAATAAAATCTTGTAAAAAATAAAATGATACCTTTTTAACAGTATCAAAGAGCAATTGATTCAACATTTGAAAAATTGAAAATGCTATGCTTTAACATTAGGTGAGTCATATAAGAGACACTACTTAATTAATATATGTCTCAAAAATCTTCCAAATTTACAAAGAAATGCTGTTCTTTGGCAAACTAAATAATTAAGTTTAGAGCATAGATGTTTTGAATCTTTTACTTTTAAAAATACAACTGCAAATGAAAAGACTATTTCTAGTACTTACTGGTGCTCCAACTACATTAGATAAAAATTCCAGACTAATTGGAATTTAAAGGACTGCTTCAAAATCTAATAATTTCTTCTCAAATAGATGAAGCAGTTTCATCAGTGTGTATATAAATAGTAAAAAACCTTTTTTTTTAATTTGATTCCATTATGGGAAAACTTAAGTCTGTTTGGAACAGAGTTCAGTATGTGAATTTTATGTTCCAACCGTAAATTTCAGGAACTCTAAATATAGATTGAGTATTTCTGAAAAAAAAAATGCATCAATTTGGGATGAGTTATATAAAATACACATCAGATTTTGAAGTTTGAGTCAAAAATGTAAAGTGTCATTAATATAATTAATTTAATTTATTTATTAGAGCTGCAAGAATCTAAGCTCTATGAAGGCAGGGATAAAGCCAATTTTGATTACCTTTGTATTTCTATTACATAGTAAAGAACTTTGTCCATAATCAGTAGTCAGTGTATACTTTGAAAGAAAGGTAGGAAAGAGAGAAGGGAGAAATAATGAAAATAGCATTGAGGACATCCATATCTACCAAATCTACTTCCCCATGTTTTCATTTCAATATCTTGTGAGTCAAATGAATATTGACCAGATGTTTCTTCAAATAAAGTATAATTAGAAGTTGAAATCATTATTACATAGAGGTAAAGATGTGAAAATATGTATAAATCTGTGAAAACTATTCCACTCTGGAGAGTCTGGAATGCTTAACATTTTATCTGATAAAAATTCCCTTTTCTGTCTATCGCATTCAAGTGAAAATTCAATCTGGAAAGGACGTAATGAAGATGCATTTGAGAACTTATTCAAGTGTGTACATGTATGTGTTTTATAAAATATAATAAGTAATGTGGCTTTGATGAGAGTCAAGCAAGTCGTTGTTGATTACTCTTTAGAGGAAGAAATGTTTCTATTATGAACTTATTGCCTCTGCATTAATCTCAACAATGCATGATGGACCACAAGCAATTTTACTACAATAGGAGACTTATTTAAGGCCAGAGATGAACAGATTATATAGACTAGTATGTTAGATGCCGGTATCAAAATCACATAGGCTTAGAATTTAAGTACACCAGTCAAGATTCATATATTTTGCAGGCATCAGACAGATCTATCACAAACACAGTTATGAAGGAACAGAGGCAGAATTGGAGTCTTTTCTCCTTACCTAATACCTGAAACATAAAAAGAAAGAGAGAAGGGGAATATGGGAACTGTTATTTGGTACTTAGCATTTTTTTGTCACTGATGACCAAAGGAAAAATAACAGTCCCAGTAGCAATTAGTTCATGGACATTTGAGGATGGAGCAAGAATAATTCTTTATATTCAGAGGTAAAAACTACCTATGGAGCTTGATGGTGTTATTTTTAATCCACTTATCAGAGCACACTCCTGACAAAGAGGCTTTGATAGCCGGAGACATTACAGGTATCTGAACCTCTACCAGAGCTTCAGTCCAATGCTTGACATCAATGCTGTCCTGTCTCGCTTCTGTACTCCTGGTCTCGGAACAAGTGGTTGTCACTTAATACTGTAAATAGTTCTAGCTAGGGACACATTTCTGTCTTCATCTGTTTCTTTAACTAGGGAATACTTTTTGCTAACAGTACTCTGCCCTTAATGGTTTACAAAGGTGACCTATATATATATATATGTTAGCAGTCCTGGGCAGGAGATGCTCTTACGACTGACTAAGTGGTATGGTTATTTAGAGGGACAGATTACCAGTGAGTTTTATTATCTTCAAATTATTTCTCATCCCATTACCTCTGTCCCTATAAACATGCTACTAAAAGAATTACGTTACGAATAGGATTAATATTTCCATTGAAAAACTGATGCTACTCAGATCATTTATATTTTTAAGCATTTGGGACTGAAGTCCTTTTTGTTTGATGGCACTTACCCAATTTGACATACTTTCTACTGTATCCATCATGGCTACAACGATCTCAGAGTCTTTCAAAATCCCAGGGAAGAGAACATTCTTATGAAAATGGACTGTTACTTGCTGATTCAACTGTCTGCTTCCAAACACTTGCTGTTTATACATAAGGCATGTCATCCATTTTCAGATATATGAGGCATGTAATTGGCAGCAGATTTTTTATTACCAGCCATTTAACTCTTTTTTCTTAACTTAGATTTATATATATTGTTCCTCAAGGCTGATGGGAAGGAGCCTGAATGACAAATGAATGACAGCATTCATCGAAAAGAAATTTGATTCCATTTGTGCCCTCTTGAAGAGATATCATGTGGATTTCCGAAGGTTTGAAAATAATTCTTAAATATGTACATATATAAATATAAATAAATACATAATGCTGATTATAAATGCATTTTTATATTTTAACTAAATTTATTTCTAGTTTCATTAATTTCAATTAAATAAATAAATACTACTCCTTTAAAATCAACTAGGACAACAATTAAATAAGTAAATACTATCCCTTTAAAATCAGCTAGGACCACACGGGTATCTTTTAAGAGCAGGGTGACTAGATTAAATTATAAGTATTATTGTTTCCTCTACATGGTGTTCATAATCAATTATGATTTCTCCAGCTACCTGTAAGTTTATATATGTACTTACTATATGTATACCTAAGTCAGAATTGAATCAGATTGGACATGATAAAGAATATAAATCACTGATTATTTAACTTTTACTATGTGTAAAAATTGTGTTACTTCCACATATACTGTCTTATTTTACCTCACAACAAAACTATATTAGCTAATATTTTCCACATTTATGACAAAGCTAAGCCTCAAAACTAGTAGCAAGGTAGAATTTAAATCCACATTTATCTATCTGCCTAATTCTATATTCATTATATTTATACTATATCATGCAATCAATTTTATGGGAAAAAAGTTATGCTAACCTTTATTAACTTGGAGTAATATCTCAAAAGTCAAAAAGTGTTATTTGTAGATAAAAACATAAATCTTAGATCAGTCTAAACAAAAAAGCAAAAATTTCAGTGTGCCTGTTTTTTCACATTTTTACAAGGAGATAAATGGAATTATATCATAAAAAAATATATGCAGTATATAGGCTATTTGGATCAGTTATTATTTCCAGGAATCAATCTTTCTTTCTCTTTCTTTCTATGTGGCTCTTCATTCATGAAGTAATAAATTTAACACAATTAGGAGAAACTAGTTTTAAATGGCAGCTCTTTTCTACCAGTAATGTCTGAACATAAACAGACCCAATGGCAACAGTAAAGATCAGAGTGACTAACTTTTAAAAATATTTTAAGTCTGCAAATAATAACTAAAAAGCTTGCAAAAATGAAGGATGTATTTTTATTCTGAAAAAGAATGTAGTTTTCCAGAATCCCAAAGAATGGTAAATAACAAAAGATGTATGTTTAAATTTAGGGGTATAATAATTTACTTTCTTTTTTGAGCAGAACTAAAATCTTGAGATATTTGTTTCTTTTATAAACATGGAAACATTTAAATGCACTTTGTACTATAAACTGTATTTCTGTCACTTGTACAAGAATATAACCATTCAGTCTAGGTAATAAAAAGCAAACAAGACTGCAGCCTTGAGGGCAATAACTTTGAAGAATATTGCAAATTTAATTTAAAATAATGGTGCTATATTTCTTATTGACATTATTTTATAAACATCCGCGGTGAGTGATCCTTCTTCCATGTCCTCTGCTGGTCACTGACCTTCTGTTTTGTTTGTGTGTTTAAATCCTTGCTACCAAAGAAGATGGCTAAATGTGCTGTGAATTCACTGAGATATGAGGGAAATTGGCATCGCAAGTAATAGGGCGTTTTGTAAAAAAATGAAGAAACATGCCAACACATCAGTACCTATGCTTTCTGCACTAACGTGCCTTTGAAACATAAAATAAGAATACATTGAGTTGTTTGGAGTCTCTTTCCATAAAAGACATAACTATTTATTTTAACACACTTACAAAGTTTTCTGAAATTGAAGGACCAAGGACATTTCTAAGTCTTTCAATTATTTGAAAAAAGCATTTTTTGAGTCAGCATAAAGCTGGATGAGCAACCACAGGTTGAAACAGTTGGAACACCAAAAAGTCTGCAAAAAGCACAGAGTCAGAGGTAGGAGTGAGGTCAAGCTTCCAGAGCCAAGGCTTTGCAGGTGAGTCTGGAGAAACGAGTGTAGTGAATGGGTAAGTGGCTGGAGATGAGGTAAGAGTGGGTGGAAGGGAGGGAGTGGGTCCAGGGGAGGACCTCAGATTAGTGATAAAGTTTAGTTTGTTCCAAAAAAAAATGGGGGAATATACTTTTGTTTGAAATAAAAAATGGGTAAGAACTGCACATTTTTAAATCACATTCTATGAAAGTTTAAGGTCCTTGGGATTAAAAAAAAGTACACTATTCTCTATCCTGTTTTCTTTCTGTGCTTGACTTCCCCCATGCTGGTTTTAGGTTTTGGGTTTTGGGGTTTGCTTGTTTGTTTGTTTGTTTGTTTTTTACTTTTTTTAAATATAAGAGTCAAGGAATTACTTAAAAATCTAAAAGTTAATACATTTCCCAAGTATGAGGAATCAAAGAAGTAAGATTTTTTTTCTTTATTTCTTTCCTCCCACCATATTTGTATATATACTTGGAGATATTCTGAAGCAAGAATTGTCATGACTGGGGCACTTCACTGGATTGTAACCGTTGAATTGCAGGGGAAGAAATTCTCAAATATCAACATCAAGTCTCACATTGGAGAGAGACAAATGTCTTTCTCGTCAAATCAGAAAACTTAACTGTTCAGTGGGAATGGCTTATTCCAGACTTAATTTGTCAAACTCCCTTCTGTACCCTGGCCTGTTGCAAATAGTCTATGTGCTCCTAGGCTTCCATGCTTTCTTAATGCTTCTTCAGCTCTCTCTCTGGAACTCAAATTCCAGATTTCCTACTCAGCATCAGATCTTGGAAGCCCAGATTTGACTAACACCCATTTTCCATCGTTACTGCCACTTACTTTCTGCTTGTTTGAATGAAAGAAAACATCAAACTGCTGCTTGATATTAAGTATATTATGTGCATGAGACTCTGCAGTATTTAAAGTTAATATCTAATAATATAAATAGATTTATCATATTAAATTGATTCAACATTATTTTGTACTTGTATATAGCATTTAAAATATATTTTAAAATGATCATTGTACTCTGTTAACATATGTTCTTGGGATTAAAAACTTCCATTTGAATTCTTTGAAGAATGGGTGATATTGCTGTGCAAGCTGTGAGACCGAATGGTCAGAGGTAACAACATGTCCCAGATTGATCCCTTGCAGTCTGGCCTCCCAGAAAAGTCCATCCCCTATAATGTTCCCGTAGACCAGCTATGCTGGCAAGCATAAAGCAATCCATACGATCTAAAATGAGGCATGGAATTCATCCCCTGATCATGCTAGGGAAGAGGTTTGTCAGTTCCCAACCATGGAGGCTGAAGCTGGAAGTTTTGAAGCAGCTTACATCTTATTGAAGCTGCGACCACAAGACTCTGCTGATTTCTGGTGAGGAGTTAGTGACAGCCTTCAACTGTGAGTACTGAGCTGCCAGGTTCTATGATGTCATATTGTTATTATAGCTTGCATCTTCATCTCACCAGAGATTGGACCGATGCAAAATTATTTTGGGATTTATAACCAAAGATCAGAAATGGTATGTTTTCTACTCAATAGAGGAACTATTTTTTCCAGTTCCACTAACTAAATGCAGTACATTTTTATTTTTTCCTGGTTGAATCAAACTGATCTATTTTCAAATACTTCAATTTGTCTTCTTTTCAGTCTTTGGGATGACTTGACATGCGTAAAAGTAACAGCATAAATAATACAAGGCAGAAAACCTTCCCACATACTTGTGTTTACCTACCTGCTGTCATTTTAAATTATGTTTATCCTCATCTTTTACCTGCCTAGAGTTCTTTCTGCTCACCCCTGAGATTTTATATACATTGGATACACACACTACAACATTCAGGAAGGCAGCTTACGAAGTACTGGGTGAATTTACATATATATTTGTATGCATTTTAATTATCAAATTTATTGAGGTATAAATTACATTTAACAAAATGAACTACATTTAAGTGGAGATTTAGATGATATTTGAAAAATTTATATGCCTGTGTAACTGCAAGGAAAATCAATACACAAAATCTATTACACTCAGATTCCTTACATAGCCTTTCGCAGTCAAATATACACACATTTATCCTCAGATAACTACTGGTTAGTCTGTTTTCTTCCAGTAAAGATTACTTTGTCTTTTCTAGAGTTTTCTTTATTTTTACCACTTCCTAGATATTTTATTTTATTTATTAATTTTATTTTTATTTAATTTTATTTTTTAATTTTTTTCACATTTTTATTGTCGTTCAAGTACAGTTGTCTCCGTTTCCCCCCACCACTCCCCGCTCCATCCCAGCCATCCCCACCTCCCACCCTTGATCCTACCCCCCTTTGGTTTTGTCCCTGTGTCCTTTACACATGTTCTTGAAAACCCTTCCCCACTTTTCCCCCCATTATCCCCTCCCATGTCCCCTCTGGTTACTATCAGTTTGTTCTTACTTTCAATGTCTCTGGTTATGTTTTGCTTGCTTGTTTGTTTTGTTGATTAGTGTCCACTTATACGTGAGATTATATGGTATTTGTCTTTCACCACCTGGTTTACTTCACTTAGCATAATGCTCTCATACAGAATCATACCATAGGATATTCATTCTATCTGGCATCTATGTTTCAGCTTAATGATTTTGAGCTTCATTTGTGTTGTTACTTGATCACTTCATTTCTTTCTATTGGTGAGTAGTATTCCAACATAGATTGTTGAGTGGAACATCAGTCTTCTGCCTTCGGTGCGTCAGGCCTACAGACTCAGACTAGAATCTGTACCTCTCTGGCTCTCAGGGCTTCCCATTAAGCTACAGGCTTATCTGGGTCTCCAGCTTGCAGACAGCATATCCTGAGACTTCTCAGCCTCCATAATGGCACGGAACCAGTATATGTCTTTTTTCCTGTTTTTTGTTTTTTATTCTATTGAAGTTGTACCAAATTTTCCCCTTTTGCCCTCCTCCATCCAGCCCACCTCTCTCTCCCATAATCAATCCCTTCTCAGTTGTCCACAGCCATGCATCATTCATACATGTTCTTTGACTTATCCCTTCCCCTTCCTTCGACCCTCCCCGCTGGCCTCCTCCCTTCCTATGGCTATCAGTCTGTTCCATGTTTCCATGTCTCTGGTTCTATTTTCTTCTTTATTTTGTTCATCCAGTTCCAGTTATAAGTGACATGTCTGTCTATCTATCTATCTATCTATCTATCTATCTATCTATCTATCTATCATCTATCTATCATTTATCTATTCTTTCTCCTTTATTGGTTCTGTTCCTCTGGTGAACCCTAACACACCCTCTTTCCTGAAATGTGCTAAGTACCATTTGTGTGTCTGTGTCTGTGTGTCTGTGTGTGCATTCCAGGGTCTCTGAGATGTCCAAAAGCTCAGGCTACTTGTTTAATTTGTACATTGTTCATTTCCACTCAGTTTCTTTTCCTTTTGACCAGTGTAATTTAAGATTCAACAAATGCCTAGAGGGTAAATCTTACTGAAATGTCCAGTTCATGTCTCCAATGATCCGGCTTGTCTAGAATTTTGTCTAACTCCTGCCTTCTGGGTGATCCTAAATTTCAATTTTTGCCTCAACTTTGTCAAGGCTACTACAAGATTTGTGCCACAGTTTCAGCTGAGGTTTTAGGGTCTGAGACAAGTCATGGCACATGCGCCAGATGAAAAAAGTGGCAGTAAATATGGCTCTCACTAAATGAGTTTCCATTTCCCACTTTATCTTGATCCTTTTCAACCCATGTCTTAGCTTCCATGGTTGCTTAGCTGTTTTTACATTTCATCCAATTTTTGTACCTATGGACAATTGATTTCTATTTATGAATATACCCTAGTATTTTCTAATGTGCTTAAATTCAATTTTATTGATAAATATATGCATGTAAATACTATATAACTGTAATTGTATAGCATTGACAATATATGTTCTCTTTCTTTAAGGACTTTAAACTCTAACGATGATTTTGAGTTATATGCTGTGAACTCTAATTCCAAGTACAATAGTATATGTTAAAGAAGATTAATACTAGTTTTTATATTTTCTCAATTTTACAGTACTTTTAGTTCTACCTATTGGTCTAAGGGCCAGCTTCCCCATATATTCTAAGTAGTAAAGCCCTATACTCATCTGCTGTGTAACCTGTACCTGAGCGAGGCAGCCATGCCGCCATCTGTTGTATTTCTTGCTTGATGGCTGTTGTCCTCATTGTAGGTTATTGCAAGTCTCCAAGGGCTACAATCTCTTTGCCCTTGAGCCATTTTCAAACAAAATAAAAATGGCTTGCATTTTCTCCTGTCACTGCACAAGCTGTATTATAAAATTGCCTCAATTACAGCATCACTTATGTTATCTTAAGCAGAATTGATTTTGTTTTCATGTTGTAAGGATGAAAGTTGGCTTAGTAAAAGCTTTTCTAAGTACTATGGTGCTGTATCTGAATCTTCACATTATTCTGATTTTGTGTAATGATAATGACATTATATAGTATTTATTTTGGTGCTTAGAAAGAAACAACTTCTGAGATACAATCTACTATCTGTGTGCTATAGGAAAAAGACATTCTTAGAGTTTGTTATCAAAAATTAAAATAAAAAAGTTCTTTTAATTTACTATTAAGACACTAGTGTCAATTATCTTCTATTATCCTGGCCAAAACCAGCAATTTTTATAGTAGAATAAAATAAATCTTGTCACTCAGCTTTTATGCCTGAATAGATAATGTGAGAGGCATATTATCTGTATAAGTATTTTTCAATTCATCCCTCTATTTCTTCACAAAGGTGCAGCTAAAGTATTTTTATCTTGCTAAAAGCCTTATGCCAGATCCTGAATGCCTTTAGAATCTGTTAACATCACTATGCAGCTTTACTATCTGCCTCAGCTCTTCTATCTGCCTCAGCTCTTGATTTTTCTGTTCAGCTATTTCTGGATTAGCCCTGAATTGAGTGTAGGATTTAAAAATTAATTTAGTAAAAATGTCATTTATCAGCTTAAAAATGGAGGGAAACAGAAAGTAAATCATGGCCTGATGGATAACACACAAAACAAAGATTCAAGAGAGGAGGCTCTTTTTGATCCTACAATTTAACATAGAATTGAAGGATGCAATGTTTCATTTTAAACAACATTCTTGGATAAATTTTTGACAGTTATCTTTATGGTTCGTAGCCATCATATGACATTGATTCCTTTAAAGGCTTTTCTGTGACATATGCAGCATATTGTTGCCTGTACCCCTAAAGTTTTAGGAAACATATAGAGATACTTTGGTTCTAAACCAATGTTTTAATTCAATTTCTCTACTTCTGTATTTTGGCCTAGAAATTTTAAAATACGATTGCTATTTTTCTGTGTAAACTATAAATAGAGGCTATCATTTAAAAGTTCAGAGACAGAAACAGAAGAAACAGAACAAAGATTCTTGACATTGATCTTAGCAATGATTTCTTTAGACATAATACACAAGTACAGGCAACAAAAGCAAAAATAAACAAGTGGATTACTTAAAGCTCACAAGCTTCTTCACAGCAAATAAAATAATCAACAAAATGAAAAAAGCTACATACAGAATTGGAAAAATATTTTCCAACTGTGTATCTGATAAGTGGCTAATATCTAAAATATATAAGCAACTTATAACTCAATGGAAAAAAAAAAACCCAAATAACCTGATCAAAAAATGGCCAAAGGACTTGAATAGGTGTGTCTCCAAAGAAGACACTCAAGTAGGCATTAGGTAAATAAAAAAGTATTCAGCATTACTAATCACCAGAGATATGTAACTCAAAACTACAATGAGATATTACCTTACACTTGCTATGATGGTTATTATTTTAAAAACAAAAGATACCAGATGTTGGTAAGGGTGTGAAGAAAGGGAAACTTCATGCACTGTTGGTGAGAATGTCAGGTGGTATGGCCATTATGAAAGGTAGTATGGAGGTTCCTCAAAAGTTAAATCTGGAGATCCCATCTGATCCAGCAGTCCTCGTTCTGGGAATATATCCAAAGGGATTGAAATCAGGATCTTAAAGCAGGAGCACTCCCATGTTCACTGCAACATCACTCAAAATAACCAAGGTTTGGAAACAATTACTGACAGATGAATGGATAAGGGAATATGGTATGTATACATGATGGATTATTATTTAGCCTTAGAAAAAACAAAATAATGTGGCAACATAAATTGATCTGGCAACATAAAATGTCCAGAGAAGGCAAATCTATGGAGATTTGTTGATAAGTGGTTTCCAGGGGTGAGGAAGATAGGAAACAAGGAAGTGATTGCTAATAAATGTAGAGTTTATCTTGGGGATAATAAAAATGTTTTAAAATTATGTGATTGAATGAACAATTCTGTGAATATACCAAAAAAAAAAGAATTGTGCACTTTAAATGAGTGTATTTTATGGCATGTAGATTACATCAGAATAAAGTTGTTAAAATAAAGAATTTTACTTCCATCTTACTTCATTTGAAATTAAATATAATATTCATATTTTTCCAAATTACAAAGATTGCACTAAAATAGATTGTTAATGGTTTTTTAAATTGCTCACATAGCATTACTATCATTATTATGTTTATATAAGAAAAAATCGTGGCATTTCTAGATTAGCTTGTTTTCAAAATAAATAAATTCACTAACTGTCCCTCACAAATTTAAGCAAAATTGTTAATTAGTTATCTAAAATTTTATTATAAATTCAATTATATGAATGCAGTTAGAATTTTTAATAAAGATGAAATCATGCTAATATCAGAATATTAGCCATTGATGATTTTGCTTATTACATTATTGAAGAAATAAAAACAAATTCTCTGATCATATATGAGTATTAAGAATTCTTTATGCAAGCTCTGTGAAAAGACTAAAATATTTTCAGAAAAAAACTAGAATTGGATGTGGCAGTCAGCTAAAATTAGTACACATATTTAACTTCTATGGGTATATCTATTATTTTAAAATTGCTTGTTTTAAAAAATTAAATGAACCATAACATTGTATTTTTCACGTGTTTTTGAGCATATGACCCTTTCTTACTTTCATCTAAGTAAAATAATTACAGAATGACATTTACTTTAGTTCCAGAAACACAGGAAATGCATTTACTAATACTGACATTTGTAAGATCATATATCAAAGAGAAAAGTCTGACTAAATTAATTAACCTTAAAATAGTAGCAATATTTTATAGAGCTTTATGATTTTCAGAGTGCTTTCATGTATAGTATCATTACTTCAATAATTATTTTGAGCACCTATTATGTATTAAGACCTGTTCTAGACACTGATAAGGTAATTAAGGAGCAAAACAGAAAAATATGTCTGTTCTAGTATATTATCATCTTACATTCTAATGAGGAGGGAGACTGACTATAATATAATAAGTAAAATACATTTATGTCTGTACTAACAAATATAATGGAGAAAAATAATGTGGGAGAGGGAGATGAATATGGGGATGGTTGCGATTTTAAATATGGTGGTCAGAAAAATCCTCTGTGATGTTGCAATTCGTAAGTAAAACATTGAAGGAGGAGAAGGAGTATATAGATCTCTAGTTGAATAGCATTTTAAGCAATGAGAATAGCAAGTTCAGAGAAACTGAAGTGAGAGTAAATCCGGACATATTGTGAAACAAATCATATAGATCTTTACTGATAACTTTATGTAAAAGTTTATGAAGAGCCAAATAATGTAGACGACTATAAGAACTCTATCTTTCTCTAAAACTGAATAGGAAGCTGGGGGCGGGGGGAATTTGAGCATTTAAATGATTTAAACTATAGATGAGTTAAAATTTTATGTAATAATCTAAAAGAAAATGGATACTGGCTTGGATATGGTAGTATCAGTGGAGGTTGTGATATTTTGAAAGAAATCCCAATAGGGTAGGCTCCTAGATTGGGTGTGGTGTGAGTGCTAGAAATTCACCAAGGATGCCTCTCAGGCTTTTGACCAGAGCAACTGAAAAATTATGTTTGGTCCTGAACTGAAATAGTGAAGTCTTCAGGAAGTGCAGATTTGGGGTAGAAAAATAAGGAGGGTTTTGTTTTGTCTTTTTTTAAATGTGTTAGACTGATATCAATTAGACATGTAGGTAGGTACTTTGAGATAAAAGTAAATATGCTTGTCTGGAGTTCTGTGGAAATATAATTTGACAAGCCATTAGCATATAAATGGCATTTAATATTGTGGAGTAGGATGAGATTATTATAGAAGAGAAAATATAGAAGGACAGAGCTCTGAAAACTGAGCTTTAGGGAAGGCAATTCAGAGTTTGCAGATTGGAGGATGAGAAAAACCGCAAGTAATTCAGCCAGAGAAGGGGAGATCTTGCAGTAGGAACAATCAGAAGAGTAGATTTCCTGTAATCAAAGTGAAAAAAAAAATTCAAGGAGGAAACAGTCAATTACATGACTGTAAAGGAAGGTGTAAGTAAGTTGAAGATGAGTCATTTTTTTTAAAGATTTTATTCATTTATTTTTAGAGAGAGTGGAAGAGAGGGAGAGAAACAGCAATGTGCGGTTGCCTCTCACGTGGCCCCCACTGGGGACCTAGCCTGCAACCCAGGCATGTGCCCTGACTGGGAATCGAACCAGCAACCCTTTGGTTTGCAGCCCGCACTCAATCCACTGAGCTACACCAGCCAGGGTGAAGATGAGTCGTTTTATTTATTATGGAGGTTATTGGTGAGTTTGCAAGTCAATTCAGTGGCAATATTTGAATGTGGTAGTTTTAAGAGTAAATTGGAAAAAAGTAATTAGAGCTGGTAACAACAACTCTCTAGGAAGGAAAAGTGAAAATGGACGATGGCTAGAAAGAGATATGGGGTTTTAATAAATAGTCATGGAATAGGAGCAGGTCAAGTGGGCTTAGGGTTTGGTAGATGTGAAGATAAGCTGATCAGAGATTGTGGATATCTCTTTGACCATTTGTATCTTCTCAGAGAATTGAATGCTAAGTCCCTGGGAGTGAGGATGGGGCTGGAGGTTTTAGAGGTCTGAGAAGAGAGGTACATGAAATCACCATGGGGAGAGACAACGGGTCAGTGGCTTACAGTAAATATGGAAAAGTAATAATGGTTGATTTGAAGTTAGAGGTCCTGCCTTTGAAGTGAGATAGTCAACATTGTATGTCCTCACCCCCCAATTATATTAAGTTGCATAAGTGTAGTTGTGGGCTGAGAGGAGATTAAAATTTAAACACAGTTTTGTCTGTTATGTATGAGAGAATATAAGGCAAAACGATTTCAAGGACATATAAAAGGGATTTTTGAATTTAAACTGTTTAGAAGGGACAGTGAGACAATAAAGAAACAGGAAAATGTATTAGAATCAATGATTTGTAAATACCAGTGAGGTTGAAAGTTCATAATTAATTATGCAAATGTGATAGTAGGTACAATTTCCACCTTTAGATAACAAGAAATACAACAGAAATTTTAGGTGAGATGTCCCTGCACTACCTCATGTCAAGGACCTGACCCCATCCATACTCACTGGTTTTCCACAAGGTTAAGTCTAACTCCTCTGCAACGATCACTAAAGATGCCTTCTGGAAATGTCTGACTTTTAAGCAGATGACCATATCGGCATTTTCCACACTGATAAATCCAAGCATTGTTTTAGCAGACATCTCTCGACTTGATCATCTCTCAACTGTGTACCTTGATACCTAATCCTAAATTTCTGTGTACTTTTAACTTCAGTTTTCCAGCACAATTAAAAAATAAAAGCAACAGACTCGAAAAATGTGACCCTTGCTTGGCTTTATATTGAGCATGTTATCAATGCCTCAACGGCACTAGCTTTATTTATCTCATGTTTCTCTTTAACCATCTGGTCACTTAAAAAAGTCAGCTGTATCACTGGTGAAACGCAACACTAATTTATTGTTATACATGAACATTTGCTAGGTTTAAATATACTCAATCCCAGAAACTCAAAACTAATTGAGAGTAAGGACTCGGAAATAAGGATTTTTTAAAGCTAAAATAGAATTAGCTTCTCGAGCTCTCTACTCTTGCCCAATGCTCAGAGATAGATGGCTCTAAAGGGGAAAGGGACACATGTCCAGTGAAACTAATTGGAAAGCGAGACACCAGGGAAGGAAAAATGTAAGCATTTAAAGCGGTTCCACATGGTGGTTTTTATAGAAACCCCTGTTCCCGGAGCCTCTCCATGTATCAGGAGCCTGGCACGAATAGCACCTGTGATTAACTCTGGGGGAACGTCATTCTCAACATGTCTTCAACATCATAATTTGACATGATATTAATCAATTTGTCATCACCAAAATTAAAATATACTTCCCAAAGGTAGCTTTGCAGTATGCTATAGTAAAAACAATATAGGATCTGAGATTATATAGCCAAATTCCAAGTGTGACTTTTTGTCCAATAGCTTTGATTCCTTGGGTAAGTCATTTTACTTGTGAGCCTCAATTTACTCATCTCTGTGATAAAATGTGAGTTATAGTAAGAGTAAGCCTATCTTACAAGATTGTTTTAAGGATCAAATGAAGTAATTTGCACATAAGAAAATCTTAGGGGAATCATATTCGATGAGCAGTGTGTCATATGTTAAGCACATGTCGTACATGTCTTTGAGGGTAAAATATCACCATTTTTCTTTAGATGTAAAAGTTGAGACTCGGTGGTAATAATTTGTGGGTCAGAGTTTACAGAAAGAGGCATGGTGCCAATGTTCAAAGCATTTTCTCCTGAAGTAGAATTAGGATTTCCATGAAACCATAAGAAAGTATTTAAAGCAAATACTCTTAATCAAAAAATAAAGATCAATTATATTAATGATGTGAGGATTCTAGGTAATTCTAAGTAAAATTTAGGATATAACCAGCAGTGGAATTGCTGGGTCAAAAGGCACATCCATTTTTAGTTTTCTTAGAAAATTCCATACTGTTTTCCACAGTGGTTGCACAGTCTGCACTCCCACCAACAGTGCACTAGGGTCCCCTTTTCTCCACGACCTCTCCAACACTTGTTTGTTGATTTGGTTATGATGGCCATTCTGACAGGTGTGAAGTGGTATCTCATTGTGGTTTTAATTTGCATCTCTGATAGCTAGGGATGCTGAACATCTTTTCGTATGTCTCTGGACCCTCTGTATGTCCTCCTTGGAGAAGTGTCTGTTCAAGTCCTTTGCCTATTTTTTAATTGAGTTGCTTGTCTTCTTAGAGTGGAGTTGTGTAAAGTATAGCCAAAGACATTGAAATTGAGAACATGCTGACAGTGACCAGAGGGAAAAGGGGAGGAGATAATGGGGTAAAAAGGTGAAGGGTTTACAGGAACAATTATAAAGGACACATGGACAATAACAAGGGGGGCGGAGGTGGGGAGGGCTGGGGGGAAAAGGCAGAAAACTGTACTTGAACAACAATAAAAAAACATTAAAAAATAAAAGAAAAAAGTACAATTTGAAGTTTAAATTAAGGCCTTCAATGTAGCTGTTTACATAGTCTAAAACATTATGAGAATACATGCTTTCATTCTCTCAATGTTAAGAAGAAATTTTAAAAAGGGGCCTTTTAGTTGCTCTTTCTTACTGTTTATTTACTGTTTATGAAGATGATATTAAAACCCCATATGAGAATATGTAACTTAAAATAAGTTTTAAAATGTATAACTAAAAATACATGAAATATTTAAATGATTATATTTGACTATTAACCCAATATCCAAGATGCTTATATTCATTATCTTAATGATCCTACTTATTATTTTCTTCATAACATAAAATAAATTGGAAAATTCTGTCCTTTAGTGTTCTCCATCAAAAAATTATAAATTTATTTATATCTGTACCTACAAACAATGCCAGTTGTTGGTATTTTTCAGGAGGAATTTGAATACATAATTTAAGATTTATAATTAAAGTTGTGTTTGCACAATAATTTAAAATAATTTTTGAAAAATTGTAGCAATATAAATGACTCCAAGAAGAAATCTGATATAGTAGAATACTATAGAGAGAGAGAATCTATGCATATATCCACATATACACATGCATACATACACTGCTCAGAAATATTAATAGTGGCTTTCTCTGGATAGTGGTGGAACCATAGAAGTTGTTTAAAATTATTTGTGTGGCTTTTCCTAAGTTATGAATTTTCTCTTAAAATTATAACCTTTATAATTAAAAAAAGAGACTACTCAGAAAAAAAAATCAATGTTTCACTGTAAAACAGCACTTAGCTCTCCCCAGAATTTTTATTCTACAAAATTTCATTATTCAAAGCTTGGAATAGAACATTAAGTACAAAGCCATTTCCTAGGAGCTATCCAAAGAAAAGCATGTTTAGCAAAATTACTGCTATTCCAAGTAATCATACAAGCAAAAGAAAAGGAATAATTTGCTTTTCCATCATCACAACTTTAAATTAAATTTTTTTCTTTTTGTATTTTTTTTTAGTTTGTTTTTATATCTGGTTGGTTTCTGTATGGCTTAGAAGAGGATAATTTTGTGAGAATGTCTCATCTCTATAGGAACTCAAGAACATAGAGAAAGAACTGGCAAAACTGGAACAAACAATGAAATTCATTCCTTCACAGTCCTTTTGTTGATTGTGATTGTCCAGCCCATCTATATGTTTTGTGTTCTTATGTTGAATTTCTTCACCTTCCCATTTTTTATTTCCTCTGTCACCTGTGAGACGTATTGTCCTTCTGGACCCTCATTGTGAGGTGGAAAGGATTTGCTATCACAGATAATAGCACCAGCAGGAAAGTTGTTTTCATCTTTGCCAATGTGTTTGGGAATCTGAGGCAAAAGAAATAATGGCTCTCTGTTGTTCTAGTGTTTTGCTTTATTTCTTTTCTTTCTCCTTGATTGAAACTAAAGTTCTATAAATGGTTGCTTAGTGAAAGGGTTTAGCCTTTCTTTTCTATTGCACCTCAAATGAAAGCCTTTAAAAGTATAACTTCTCTCTATGGGTAATGTAACACCAATCTATAGATATAGCTCACATGCATACACACACACACACACACACACACACACACACACACACTTTCTCTCTTTCTATATCTCTCTCTGTCTCTTTGCCCAGATAGACTTTAATAGCAAAAATCTCAACATGAAATTATTTAATGCATCATTTTCTAAAATACGCTGTCAAAAATCAGTTGCACAGAAACATGGCAGTTGAAAATATCCACTGACACAATAGATATGAGACCAACATCGTGATGAATATGAGTTCAATATATATAAAGAAAAACAGAATAAAACAATACACTTGCATGGTAGTGTCAGCAAAAACCAAACAGATTAGCCAAGACCATGTTGGAGACATAGACCCATGTAGAAAGGGAATTATGTATAAAGTTGTTCAAAATTCATACCTGATTATTTGTTGCAGCACTCTATATAAAATATAACAAAATAAATTATTAATAACAATTATGGGAGACTGTTCTGCGTGGCATGGGCCCAGCTTCCACTCAGAGATGCACAGGACCCACACCCACCGATGGGTTCTCCCATGGGGCATCAGGCCTGCATTTGTACCTAGGCCGATTTGAGTCTTTGTTTTGCTAAAACTCCCTCACCCTGATTTAAGACAGCAAGTGCTTACTGTAACTTCCTAAAATCCATGCTAAACCTTGCAGGGATCAGTGTAACTGGTCCAACCACCTTTCTCTTTTCATTTGCTAATATCCTTCTTCTGTGATGTGATTAGCAGCATTGGCTCCTTTGTTGTCTGTAAAAGGTAACCACCTATCTCGAACCTGAGGATCATAATGTAAAGTGACCAGAAACCCAATAAAGGCCTGTCATGGTGGAGACCGTGGCTTTTGCTCCCCTTGAGAGAAAAGCCATGCTGTCCTTTTTCCTCCACCAGAGTTGGTAGTCCATGTGAATGTCTCATTTCATCCATAATGACGTGAACACTGCAGGCCTGTGTCTGCATCAAAAAATATCAAAGAATCAAATTCATTATATAAACAATGACTATAGGCAGACAGTACTCCATGAATTTTTCATATTTCTGCATGTTTCTAAGAAAAGACATTGACTTTGATTAATATTAACTTTGTAAGGATTTTTGTGGGTGGTCTATTTTAAAAGCTAGAGGTGGTGTAGCCCACCAAAGAAAAGATCAAGCATGCTCTCTATGAAAAAGCACTGAAATTCCCTAAGGTCAGAGTTCCTCTCCCAAAACACAACCAATTGTGTGTGCAGGAATTACCTGGACCTCTTTGAATTGTCCTTGTGCCTTTGGGGCTTAGGAAACAGGCACAAGAGAATGGGATTGAGATTCTAATCTTTGCTACTGCTGAGAATAATAATATCCTTTGTCTCTGACGTGAGGGCATTATCATCTAAAGCTACTAGGAGTCTTTGGAAAGCTGACACACAACCTTGCAAGTAGTGGGAAATCTCAGACAGATCATAACTCTTGACATGACTTATACAGAAGAAAACAAAATTAAAAATACAACTACATATATTAATATGAGCAAATCTGCAAAAGATACTGTAGAGTAAATTTTGCATTTAACACACAGTATAATTGTTTATATAATTTTTTAATGTATAGTGAATGTATAAATTTACTCATACATATGAAAAACATCCAGGGCTGCATAGAGTTGGAGCAGGATCAGAAAAGGACCCAGGGAGTTTCCAATACTGTTGAAATAGTGGTTTGTTTTTTTTAACTTTTAAAGAAAAATGAAGTCTGACATGGAAAGAGATGGGAAGTCATTGCTCCTGTCCTCACAAGAAAAAGAAAATCAACAACTCTTCTTGGATTTTTCAAAAATTTGAGGTCACAGGAAAAAATGCTACCACAAAAATTGGACGTGAAAGTGAGTAGAGAGAATCACTACTCTGAAGCCCAGGAACTCCGAAGCCCACTGCTGGAGCCAGGACAAGAAGGAGTACTCAGACAGTAACTGATGAATTGCTGGGCACTGAAAGAGATATCTAGACAGTTAAATCCTTTGGTGAGGGGCTGTCTCATGGAGGGAGTCACAGGGAGGACTCAAACCAATTAGAATGGCTAAAATCTGACACAATGACAACACCAAGTGTTATAAAGAGGATGTGGAGTAACCAGAACTCCCATTCATTGCTGGTGGGGATGCAAAGTGTTCCAGCTACTCTAGAAGACAGTCTGGTGCTTTCCTGCAAACATACACACATTTTTATCAAGCAATCCAGCAATCAGACTCTGTGGTATTTACTCAACGGAGCTGAAAATTTGTGCCTATGCAAAAATCTGCTCATGGATATTTATAGCAGCTATATTTATAATTGCTAAATTTTGGAAGCAATCAAGATATTCTTTGGTATAGAATGGATAAACTCTGGTACATCCAAACAATGGAAGATTATTCAGAGTTAAAAAGAAATGAGCTATCAAGTCGTGAACTCTTATGGAGGAAACAAATGTGTATTACCAAGTGAAAGACATCAGTCTGTAAAGGCTGCATGCTATGTGATTCTAACTATACAACATTCTGGAAAAGGCAAAACTATGGAGATAATAAAAGGGTCAGGGTGCTCACAAGGGGTTGGGAGGGGTGAAGAGGAGCAGCGAGGATTTTCAGGGCAGTGAAAGTTCTCTGTCTGATATTATGTCAGTGGATAGAGGCTACTATATAATTGTCCAAACTCACAGTATATGCAACACCAAGATTAAATCCTAATGTAAACGATGGAATTTGGGTGATAATGATGTGTCCGTCAATGGTACCAAATGTGCTACTCTGACAGGGGATGCTGACAGTGAAGGAGGCCGTGCATGTGTGGGGCCAGGGATCCACAGGAACTGTGTACTTTCCGATACATTCTCTGGGTCCTTCACACTGTTCTAAACAATCCGAACTATTAAAAACAAACTGAAGCCTCAGAAGCTGGGATGGTTCTTCACAATCTTAAATTAAAACAAGGAGGTTGTCCTGACTGATGTGGCTCAGTTGATTGGGTGTCATTCTGTAAAGGGAAGGGTTGCCAGTTCAGTTCCTAGTCAGGGCACATGCCTGGGTTGTGGGCCAGGTCCCCAGTCGGGGCGTGGGCGAGAAGTAACTGATCAATGTTTCGTTCCCTTTCTCCCTGCCTTCCCCTCTCTCTAAAAATAAATAAATAAAATCTTTAAAAAATAAAACAGGAAGGTTGAATCTTTGAATAGCCACAGTGACAAGTATTAGACACCAGCAGCCTTTGAGAAATTATCTAATTTGGGGTCAGGAAATGTTCTTCACCTGCTGCCAAATTTAAGGGTGGGGCCAAATTATGAACATAGCATCTCTAGCTGGTATAATAGTGCTCAGGTATTTCTGAGTACCATAGCTGCCATTATAATATTATCTTTAAGAGGTGCCTGGGAATAATACCAAAAAATGATCTTCTGCTTATAGGTAACATGAAAAACAAAATCTTATGCATACATAATACTGTTTCCCATTCAACAAGTATTTATTGAGCCTGGCGGCACTGTGCTACACAATTTTTCTTGAGAACAATATTCACGGTGGGTGTTAAAATTATTTTTATTACAGTAGAACTTAATTGGGGTAAAATAACTTCAAACAAAGGTGAACTAAAAACAGTTCTGCATATTATGACACTTGTTAATTTTAATGTAAAGATGTGAAGATAGTTAACATGAGAATTTTTCTAGCGGTCTTATTAATCACATTACAGCTTTATAGTTCAAATATTTCAAAGGTAATCATTCTACTTAAAAAGTCATATTTTCTCTCAAACAAATTTTCCCTTATCTTTTTTCTTGATTGCTGAGAAGGACATGTTGACTTTATAGACTTTTTGTTTTTTTTTTCTATCTGGAAGAGGCACTATTTGCAGCTCAGTTTACAAGTCATTACTTTAAGAAATCAAACCTTGCTGTGGCAACAAATCCTTTCTTTTTTACTGTGTTTGATACCTGGCTGGATTTGCTCTTCATCTGGTCCTGTGATATAATGTCCTGCTGATTTTGATGCAGCTATTATTGCTTTAAAAGAGAGCAATTGTGCATTTAATCTCAGTGTGTTCAATTGTGTATTTGGCATGTCTGCAGCCAGGGAAACTTAAAGATATGCTTTGAGAGTTTGAAAAGTTCTATTTAATGTTTTTAGGTGGTACTAACCAATTTATTTCGTCTTTCTTGATGTTGTTTTGGATTTGAAATGACTCTTTTTAACTTGCCTCTATTTAACAAATTAATGATAGAGACATAGGAGAAAATATATTTCTAGTCATTACGTGCAATCTCAGATATTTTTCTTCTGAAACTAACACTCCTTAAGGATGATGAAATTTTATTTTTAAAACATGCTAGTTGAAGTTATTGACTCTTAAAAATGGGATCTTATTAGTCTAGAAAATAGAGAAAGCTGAGAGAGATTTTCAGATGTATCCAGAGACACTGCACCCGTGACAGCAAGAAAGATTCACTCACTGATTTGTCTAAATAGAGTGATGGGTACAGCAAGAAGGGTGTAGCTCAGGCCCTACTCAGAGTTTCATTATTGTAACTTTATAATACTTAAGGTGAATATCCTCAAACTATGGAGAAATATATGTTCAAAAGAAAAGCTCATGATGCCTCCTTAGCCATCTTTAGGATTATTCACTCTTAAAAATTTGGTCTGTATCAGTATCCACCATTTTGTATGTTAATACGGTATGCATAGGTTTGTCAGTCTATTTTATGATTTAGAATGAAATACATAGTTTTCTTCTTCAACTGGAAATTTTCATGTTATATGATATTGTGAGTTTTTAGTCACATTCTTTTAAATGGTTGCGCAATATTTTATAGTGTGGTTTGGACTTTCCATCTTGGTTGTTTTATTCATTTAGTGAATATTAGGAACTACTTTATGCTTAATATATAGCAGCAAACAAGACAAAACTCTATGCCTTCATAGAGCTTCTATAAAGGGGACATATATAACAAATGATTAATGAAATATTTATTTACTAATGCAAATAAACTTTAAGTGGTACTAAAGCTGCCTTAAAATCATACTATACTTTCCCAATTAATTACCATACTCTATGCAGTGATAATTTCACACCTCTTCTCTTCTCAAACATACAAGACCTCCTTCACCATCCTCATTGTTAAAGTTGCTTCAGGTTAACAGAGACAGTTGAAGCAATCACAAGAGATAGAAACTCTAAGAAATAACCAAAAGATATTAAAAAACAAAGAAATATAAATATTAAATAACCAAAAGATATTAAAAGATATTAAATAAGATACCAAAAGATATTAAATAACCAAAAGATATTAAAAACTCTATAACAGGAGTGAAGCATATCTTCAATGAGCTCATCATAAACCTGATCCAGGCAAGGAAAGAATCAACGAGCTTAAAGATAGATCAAAAGAAATTTCCCAAACTAAATGCAGTGAGAAACAAATAATGGGGTAAATAAAAAATAGAATAAAATGGAAATTAAAAAACAAAGAAATATAAACAAAAAAGAAAAGATCCAGGTAGAAATATAAGGTAAAGTAAAAACAGTGCTGTATCAAAAATATATCAGATGGAGATAAGAATAATTTTGAGATGACAGAAGAAAATCAATGAAATTGATACATAGAAATTATCCAATTGGGAAAGCAAAAAGGTGCGTTTAAAATTGAACAATGCTTTAGTTTAGTGGCTATGGGATAATATCAAACAGTAATAGAAATTCTAGAAAGACAGCTAAAGGAACAGAAAAAATTATTTGAAACAATAATAGTTTTATTGAAAACTAAGGCTGAAAATGTTCCAACCTTGGTAAACTGAACCTTGCCAACAAACACCTGAGTGAGTTTGGAAGTCCATCCTCTCACCTGTGAATCTTTCTGATAAGACCATAACCTTGACCAACAGCTAGACTGTAGTTTCATGAAAGACCTTGAAGCAGAAGCATCTGTGATGTTATATCTGGGACTCTAGCAGTTAGGAAAAATAAATGTTTGTTGTTTTAAAATGAAAATTTTCACAGAAATTTCTTACATGCAATATATGACTAATACAAAAATCTATTTTGATTATGAGATAGATATACCATAAATATTAGTCCATAATAAAGTTGGAAGCAATATAAGGATTGTGTGCTAGATACAGTACATATAATTTTCCAGGTCCACTCAGCCATGGGTTTTCTGCTTGATGTTACTGATGGATCCTTAGGAAGATAATGTAGCACCAACACTATTCTCCAACCCACCAAAGGGATGATTTGATCTAAATCAAAAGTTTTGTGATGGATTCTATTTTGTCATGGTTCTACATTATATTTCTTAGCATTAGATCTTAGCTTATTGTGCAAGTTTGATACACAGGTTCATTTTGTTGGAGATGATTATTTTAATTTTGCAATTTTTGTGCTTTTGCAATTTGCCCTGGCTTTTATTTCCACATTTAAACATGAAATGGTTGTGGATATTTCAGAGCTGTGTACTGATCTCATTAGATGGATTGTTTTGTTTCCTGTCTCTAAACCATATCTGCATCTTCTCACCTGGGCTCCTTTCATGACTGAGGGAGCCTCATGGTGCCTTAGGTAAAGTACTATGCATGATTCTAGCCTTCTATTTGTCATGGAGCGCTCTCAGCCTCATGGGAACTAAATTCATCACTATCTTTGCCATTTCCCAGAGTGGCCATATACTTTACTAAACCAGGCTGCTTTTAGAAATGAAAGGACACTATTAATAATTGTGTTTCAAATAGCAAAACAAGTGTAAGGTAGCCTGTACCAAATCCACTGGAGTCCATGGTTCATTGAGGCTGGCACGTGGTTTCTGTGCCATTGACCCATTCCATCTATTTTTGCTTTCCAAAAAAATGATTTTCCTCTATCCCTATACTCAAGATTTGAAGAGATCATATCAAACTTGACTGAACTTAATTTGAAGTTAAACTACTTCTCAATCTTACTTTTTAGCTTCAAATTTTATATGCTCTCTGTTATTGCAGAAAACTCAAACTGGATTTCGCATACAGGCATTTGAATCCGTCAGGTTTGCATTTGGCAACTCTGGGCCTAGGGCAAAAAGAATTAAAAAGTCAAAAGCCATTAACACCATTAAATCACCATTTCTAACATTGGAATGTAGTTTAATATAATTTATCTATAGTGCTATCTTCTTATCTCTACTGTCAAACTTGTTCAAGTTAGGCTGTTTTCCTCATGCTATTTTAAAAAATAATTTCCATCAGTTTGGAATTAAAAAAAAAAAAAAACCCGAATGTAAGTTTAGGAAGAATTCTTATTTAAATTTTTATCTCTACATTCTTTCTTTCTTGATCATTTGTGTGTTTATTTTTTTTTATTACATTCTAATATAAACCGTTTGTACATGATGTGGAATTATTTTCCTATCTCCCCATATATCTACATACAGCTATATATCTATATCTATATACCTATATTTCTTTCTACCTTTCTATCATCTACCTTTGAGAACATGTTATCTGTCAGCCTTACTATCAGATTTTCAAGGGCAATAGTCATATATTATTTTTTACAATTCCTCTTCAGAGTCTGCATTTAAGTAATTTTAAGGACTTATTACAAGGAAACAAATTGAATTGTTTATAATGATTTTAAAACCATGAATACTTCTTAGATTAGCATTGTGAAGACATTTCAATCTTGCTTTGGAAAATAACATTGAGAATCATCAGGAAAAAAAACATTTAATAAGACTTCAGGGTATATAAAAGATATAAAAGATTTTGAGTAATCACTGAACTCTTTTCTTTTTAAACCTCAGACCTCCTGATACTGACATAAGCATTGATGCCTAAAATTTTGCAGGAGGTTGACAACTTACATATTACTTAAACCAAGCAAAGGTGATTTCCTTTTACTTTAATCAATCCAATCCTTCCTGCAAATAAGACACAAATCAGAGGTCTTGTCTGTTGGTACATTTCCCACTAAAAGTTAACAGAGGGGCAGAAAATATCAAGACAGTTTGGAAATGTTCTTAAGTGTCACCAAATGAGAGTTTTTTAGCAAAGTATTCATTTTACATAAAATAAAATTATGATAATAAAAGTGAAATTATGAAAAAATGAACAGAAGAGACTCTGATGCAAAACTGTTGAGTTACTTTGTCAATCCCAATGAGAAAGTACTAAATATTTCATGGTGTTATAATGATGATAAACTTAGAATTAGATAGCTTCAGCAGTGTTCATGCCTAGGGAGAATATTTAATGCATTTTTAAAATGTTAGTTAAGAGAGATTTACATGGATATGGATAGTTAGATACACATATAGATATCAACTAATATTTGCTTAGCTTTGACAATGATTTATTACTACAAGTCTATGACAGGACACAGAAAAATAGATTGAAATATTTTGTGTAGTCAGTAGAAGAGGTAAATCAGCTAGTTTTCACAGGATGACTAACTGGAAAATTGCTGACTACATTCAGGCATACTAATATTTTAAATTATTGTTTTTCTACATCATACCATTTCAATAAATTGAGGATATGAGAAATACATCTTTTCATCTTCCGTATTTTCTGATTGCATAAAAACGACAGTCAGATCTTCTACATCTAAGCCAATTAAGACTCCTATCTCCAGAAAAAACAAGTTGTGTCTTGCGATTCAACTTGTTTCTTTATTCCTGGGGAGCTTTACAACTTCCATAAGCCTAAGTTTAACTCTCTTCTTTTGCTGTGAGTTTCATGTTTCTGAATAAGCTGGTAGCAATAATATCCAGGAGCCTAGTTAAAAATGTGCCATCTAGAAAAGTATAGTAAGTTCGCATTGCATTTTAATAGAAAAAGAAATCCGGCAATCCGAATCACAAAGTCTTGCCTTTTAATAAACTGCATGTATCTCTCCTTGGTAATGAACCCTCTAGTGTTGTAAGCTATTGTTCTTATCAAAACCCTAACACAACTTAAAAAAAAAATGACCCCAGTTAAATTAGGAAAATTCTTCACTAGAAAGGGAATCCATTTTCCCTGATAGAGCTCTAGAGAACAATAATTGATGAACAAATGTGTTCATTTCAAGCTGTGTGACCACAGCTAATTGCATTTTCATTTCCCTTTCATGTGTTTATATACATTTATTCATTTAACAATCATTTTATTTCCGTTTTAAAATAAGTTTTGTACAGAGAATTAAAGTTAATGTACATATCGAGGTCCCAGAAGGTGGAACTAGACAGTCAATTAAAATGATCATATCACAAAACTTCAGCAAAGTTCATATTCCAGGCTTTACTAGCTTCTCATTGACTGCACATCTTCTCAATAATGCAAGACCCAAAGAGAGAAGCGGGAAATCCACTGCTTGCTTTGATTTGAAGAATTTATTATCAAAACAGTATTTTAAATATTTAACAAAGAATGGTGAAATCACTGAAACATCTAACTTTTTAGGGCTATAGCTGTCAATTTCTGCTGGCTAGTTTTATTTTTAGCACTGGTTCGCAAATGCTATTTCAGCTATTTCAGGATGGATGTACTTGTCTATTGGAGTGAACTAATCTTCCCAATGGTGTCTGAGATAGGATCCGGGGTACTCTTCTGTTGTCGCCATTAAAGACAAAACAAAAAGCTAACAAAACACTCTTTGGATGGTACCTTATTCTTGGCCTATGGAATGATCAAATTTATTTTTACAGGGAAGTTGCTGAAAATAAATGTGTGTGATTCTATTTGCACAGCAAATCAAGGATACTTGTAAACTCCATTCAAGATTACCAAGGAAAACAGAGATCAAGCTAGAACTAAGGCAAACTTTATTACCAACTACTTCAAGATAGTCTTCTGACCAGGTAAACTTGGCAATTTGGAAACACTTGCCTAAGTGGTACCTGAAACCCAGGCCCAAATGACAATTTTGCCATTTTCCTCACCTCTACCAGCCACCTAATCAGTATAGATCTTTAATTCCTACCATGGTTCTCGGCACATAACAAATGCTTAATTAACATTGTTGAGTGGATGAATGAATATTACTCTCTTGACAATGAAAGACAAATCTGGAGCAAAAAGACAGAGAAAAGAAAAAAGTATTTGATCATCTGCTAAGGCTCTTATTTATAAAACGTAAAAGAGACATGGTCTTGATTTTTGCATAAACACACACACACACATCTTTTTAAGGGAGTAGAGTGAGGGGAGGTGTCTTAGTTTGTTCTGGGCTGCTGTAACAAAATACCTCAGACTGGGTAGCATATGAACAACAGAAATGTATTTCTCACAGTTCTGAAGGTTGGATGTCCGTGATGAGGGTGCCAGCATAGTCAGGAGAAGGCCGCATCCGGCTCCAAAAGCAGAGGCAGTAGCAGCAAATATAAACAAGTGGGACTACCTCAAGCTAAACACAAAACAAAACAACAACAACAACAACAAAAATAACAACTGCAAAGCAAATGAAACCATCAAAAACTAAAAAAGCAACCTACTGAGTGGGAGTAGATACTTGCCAATCATACATCTAATGAGGGGTTAATATCCAAAATATATAAAGAACTCCTACAACTCAATATCAAAAAACAAGCAACCCAATTAAAAAATGGGCAGAGAATCTGAAAAGAGCCGAAATAATTTAGGACTGTATAAATGTAACTAGTCCTTAACTGTTGAGGAGTTGAAATTACATGCAGCCCTTTGAATGCAACCATGAGGCTGATGTGGCCCCCGGTGAAAGTGAGTTTCACACCCCTGCTTGAAAAGCTTCAAGATTCCAATAGCTGGAAGACTCATTGAACAATCTTGTCTAATTACAACATTCATCACAATGACCATTGTAATTCTGGGTTGTCTTAGTAAGATTTGCCACCTTTGTAGATGTTTACAGCTTCCAAGTATCATCGTTCTTAGAAAATATGTAGTTGAGCCATTTTCAATTCTTTGAAACCTGAGAATCCCATTTCCTGAGCTAAGTCTTGGGTTTCAGAAAAATTAATACCTAACATGCATGCGCCCCTGGATTGGGGTTCTGCAGGTGTTCACAGAGGACCTTATAGGATGAAAATTTTGTTGATGTTGGCAGGTGACCCAGTGCCATTCTAACCTGGACCAACTTGTCTGAGCATGGGAATACTGTCACAGATTTTAAGTGCTTGAAACTGTGCTCACCAGTTCTTCAGTTTTCATCCTCCAGATCAGATCCCTATTAGCAACAGATCTATTATTTCTTTCACAAGAAGATTTGTTTATAGTGGCAGATGCCCTACTGGCTTTTAACAGTCCAGGATGTGCCTACTTAGATTTTGATTTTAATGGTCAAAACAGTCCAAATTTTTTGGTTTGAATTTGTTTTCTCACGTCTTCCAGAGATTTATGATGTGGACTTAGCTGTGAGCTTTGTGAGCTCTTAGTGGCTACCATCTGTTTCAGACTCTGAATAGAACTGTCCTGGGAACACCAGAAACTTTCTGGGGATTTTGATAAACCCTGAAACATATCTGGGACCCTAGAACCTTTCTGGGAACTTTAACAAACTCTGGAACTTGGTGGGCTCCAGAACCTTTCTGGGAACAATACATCTTTATTTTTAAATTGTTTGTTTGGATTGGAGAGCTGCACACATGAGAAGGACACTAGAAATGAGAGTGGCTTCCCCACAGCCAAGCAGAAACGGTGAACTCAAAGGAGTGAAGGTGATGCCTCACCTGTGCCTCTCTTTCCTCCATAGCCTGTTAGCTGCCAAATTTGGATGACATTCCTCTTCACCACACTGTTAAAACGTGCTTAGAGAAAACAATGTAGTTAACATATACGTTATTTAACACTTCATGAAGCAGTTCTCATTTTTAGAGAACTGCCAAATGGACCAGGCAGAAGGCAGAAAGCTTTTATAGAATAAAAAATGAAGTCACTCTAATTTGGGGCCAGGAGGCACGAGAGTGAGGGTCGAGCCCACTGGGCGTGGCGTTTGGGGATTGGCTGGCTGGATACACTGAATTTCCGGTCAGGAGCAGCTTCCAGAGAGTTTTCTAGTTCCACTTGCTGAGATGGCACACGGGCGGAGCGGCTCCCAGCTGGGCCTAGAAGATATTCCTGCAATAGGTAAGGTGTTTTCCATTTTATTTTATCCTATGGCATGTCTCAGGATTTCTTGTTTAGTTTTGGTTTTCGATGGCTTGGAAATGAACTTCTCCGTCAATATTGTTTGAAATATTTCTTCTATTGCTTTCTTTTTCTTCTCCTTCAGTTGCGCTCTTGATAATACCCAGTAGGGTTAGGTTTCGGGGAACTAGTTTCCCCAGAGCAGGTCTTGTTAAGAACAGAAGGCTCTGGTGTGTTTCAGAATGATCCCCCAACCCCGCTTCCCCTGAAGCACAAAGGGATTTTTCAGATAGTAAATGTGGGAACCTAGTTGAGGCCCTAGAGGTAAAATCCACAATATTGTGGGACCCTCCCTATGACTGGATCCGTCTGGAAGTTTTAGCTATCTGACTTGTCTACACTGAGCCTCCAGCAACTTGTAAAATTCAATTCAGGTGTTCCTGCCCAGGTGTTCCTTTCCCGGCAAGGGTTCTTGTGGTTTCCACTTTGGGTCTCCAGTCAGATTATTCCCTTCACCCATGCAGGACGCTAGAGTGCAGTGGAGTGGGGTATTTCTCTCTCTGCCCCCCCCCCCCCAGGTCAGTTAGGCACTAGTCAAACCCCAGAAGCTCAGTTTAGGTTAAGTGCAGGCCTTGTTAAGAGGAACAAACTGCTCTGGGCATATTTCAAAATGGCTATTTTTCTCCCCACTTTGTTGGAAGCATGAGGGGATTTTTCTCCAACCTCCCTGTGAGAATGTAGCAGAGTTTCTAGAGGTAAAACGGAAAAAAGTATGTGGCTTTCCCAAAGAATGGGATCCCTGGAGATTTTCTCTCTCAAACTTGGCTACACTGAGCATCCAGTAATTCATCCTTTACAGTTTAGGTTTTCCTAATGGGTACTGGTTCTTCTAGAAATTTCTGCTCAGGTAAGTTGTAGTTATCTGTATTCCCCTTTCTCTCCAATTTTGGAGACAGCATTTTTTGTTCCGTGAAAGAATGAATAAAAGAGCATGTTGTGCTCGCAGAGTTCAAGGCTGGTCCTCAAAGCCCTACCTGAGCCTTCCCAGTTGTGTAAAGTCCTTGAGTTAATGAAGCTCACCAGAACTTTGATGTGGAGCTTCTTTGGTTATAGTTAAAAACTAATTCAGTATCTATTGGTATTTCTGAACCAGGCCTGAAGGATTGCCCCACCCCAAGTTTCTGTGTTCCCTGATGGCTGTCAATTTCACATCCTTTAGCATGACCTTAAATGATATGGCCCTTCTTTGTACAAGCGATGAATATTCTTAACTCTTAAACTCTTGGGTGACTAAAGTCTTCTAAGTGGTTAAGTTTAGTTTCCCAGTTTTGTTATATAGTTTTGATTTCCAAAGTTCTGATTATTGTAGGACAAAATTGTTACTTAGCTTTCTACATATTGATCATGTGCTTGAATGACTTTTTCTCAAGGATTTTTTAGGGCAGTTTTTATGAGTAGTTTTATGAGCAAAATGTTCTTAGATCCACATTCTTTCATACAATCAACTAGTATCCTACTCTCAATGTATTTTCAAACAGAGGTCCGAAAATTACTCCTTCTTTTCAAAAAAGTAAGTAATTGTACCAATTTACTCAGGGTAAATCTCATAATAGGGTATAATAGTAACACTCAAAAATAATGATATTCAACTCTAGAATTCTTAACATAAGTAAGCAAATGAGAAGCTCATGGATGGGTATAAGCTAAAGTAACATTTATTTATGCTGATAAAAATGGCACATTAGATTTTGACTTGGTTCATTGATCATTTTTGCTTATATGGTATCATGGAGCAGTATGTTACTGTTTGATATGACTTTTTCAATAATATTGTTTTTATTATAATGACTTCTAAAGTTTTAAAAGTGTAGTTTTTAAATAAACTAAGTGTTATTTAAATGTTATATTAGGATGTTATAAACTAAATGGTAGACAAGTGTATGTTAGTGACTAGTTGTCTCAGGGATAAAATATTCAGGGCCTCAGAGAAAGGCAAATTAGACCTCTTCTTTAGCAAGTTCTTCCAATAACAATACTATTCTGACATGACATAGACCTGTGAACGACAGACGCATACCAAGAACTATATGAGTGTCTTCTTCATTGAACTTTTGTTTATGTAGCCTGTTGTTTATGTAGCCTATTGTTGAACCTGAAATTTTGATATGTTGCTCTGGCTCACCATTGAAATTGAGACATGTTATGTTGGATGACTTAGAAGCCATATAAAATATATTATTAAGTTGGAGAACATTTCTATTTTGCCAGACCTAGTCTTCTCAAACATATTAACATTTTTATGGTTGGTTTTCAACGGTGAACCCTAACTAGTATTTTTTTTAAGTCTTCCCTTGACCATTAACATACTCATCAATAATTTTGATAATATTTTGTAAATTTAAGTTTCTCTTTTGTGAGTAAATTAATACTGCTTAAAATATTTTCTAAAGTTCTTTTATTTTATATTATTGTATTCAGGAGGTACAGAAAAGTCTTCAACCTATGGCAATAAGACTAAGCAACATTTTTAAATACTTCTTTTGTTCGAATTGCATACATATTTATAAAGGGACCTATGCATAAATTGTTAATTATAGCTCATTGAAATTTCACAAAATAAACACATTGCCCCTCTATCACCTAGCCCAAGAAACATATTACTCGAAGCTCCCCGCTCCTTGCTGTCTCTTAATCACGACCCCTTAGCAAGGTAACCGCACTCCTGACTTGACTACACTAAACTAGACATGGTTTTGTGTGAATTTTCTGTAAATGGAACCATATAGTGTGTATTGTTTTGTATTATTTGGCTATTTTTCTCAGCATTGTGTTTGTGGTTTCCATCCATACCCTTCTATGCATTCTTATTGCTGTATATTATTCCATTGCATGAATTTCATTTTATTTGGCCATTTGTTCGTTGTATTGTTGGAAGAGGTCATGGAGAGGACATGGATGCAGGTTGATTTTCAAGCTTGACTCATAAAATTGGAGGCTCCTCACCTCCTTCCCTCTCCTTGAATGTGTGCTCTGCTTGTCTTCACTGTGCTAAAAGGATGCAGCCTTGAGCTAGTAGTGTGGTTTTCAGACCACCTCAATGGTATATGTGACTGAGCCCAGTGATTTAACCTGCAGGTCAAGACTTGTATGTAAGTTCTCTTGCTTATTTAACCTGCCACCTGCCACTCTGGAGGGATCTGCATCTTTCTTTGGTCTCTCCCTGCCCTCAGGTAAGGGGGCAGGTTTTGGATTGCCCTCAGGAAGCTCCTGAGGTTGAGAAACTACATGGATGGACATTGATTTATTTTTTTCTTTATCCAGTCTCCAGTTGATAGACATGTTGTTGTAGGGTTTGGTTATTACTGCTGTGAACTCTCAAAGGGAAAACTAAGTACAGATATGATTAACAAATATGTTTATGCATAAATTGGTCACTTTTCAGTGGGATTCACAGGTGTTACAGAGACAATGTGTTTTATAGAGAAAAAGGAGGTGAATTCCTGAAAGTATGTCTGATTGGTAGGTGTTCTGTTAAGGTTGGATTTTTGGAGAGGGGGGGACTTCTAATTTAGCCTTCAGGTACATTTGGCAGTTCTTGGTTGACTGCAAGGGGTCATTTCAAAAGAAGAGGAATTGTTCAATACTTGGGGCAGAGGGTTTTCTGTATTCCTGGAACAAATGCGGAGCCAGGGAGGGAGCTCTTTCTGATGTCAAAGTGTCAATATAGTCCTAATGAGGATGCAGTGGGGAGGTAGTTGGCTGCCATAGGAGGTGCTTTTTCAGAACGTTCTTTTAGATTCTTTCATGGGGAGGGGAGGGATGAACAAAACATTCACCAGCGAATTCTAGCCCAACTTATGATGTAAGGGGGAAAAAAGAAAGAAAACAAAAAGCAGGCAATCTGCAAATGACCCATCTGCTGGGCCAATCAGTCTTGAATAAAATTTCAGGTGGGTACCAACACTTTAGTCTGGTTCTGCAGCACCCAGACACCAAGACAAGCTGCGTTTCCTTTCCCAATCTTTTCTCCACAGAGCTGAGGAGGATATTGGCATGGATGCTGCTCCTAACCCTCTTCTGGGAGCTCTGGCAAGGCAAATAGTGCTCGGTAGACAACTGCTTTTGGTTAACATTCATAGAAAAAAATAATAATAAATGAGATGGATTCTATCAAAGACATTAAACAAAAAGGTAGGCATTCCATCAATATTTCAGTCATATAGAAAACATCTTTTTTATTAGGGGTTATATCCAAAATATTTAACCACCTGTAGGACATAGACAATGACAAATAGAAACAAATTGTGGTCATAAAAACTAGATCAAGCTCCTTGAGACCCAACAGGGCCAGTGTGTGAGGGCTGGGTCACAGCTGGAGGGTGTAGGTATGAGCCCTGATAAGGCCGAACAGGTGAGTGCTCATCAAGGAGAGGTCTGTAATTTTTTCTGACTTTCTAACATTTTTCTTGTCTGAAAGTACAGAATATTAGAAAACTCTCTGACAATTATTTACTGATTTTTTCAACCCAGTACACAAATAAAGTAGTACCAAAAATGCTAGCCTATACCGGTGAAAACAAATTTATCAACTAGTTTGGAGTGCTTATTGGTAGTTCTTTTTAATCCTTTGCCTTTTAATACCACTCCAAACACTGTTTTCCAAAGTTATTTAGGTGAGCTAACTTTTCCCCCACTCCCTTCAGTGATGATGTGCTATACGTTTGTAATGCAGTTAGGTTTATTTTTGAGTCTGCATTCCAGTGGTGTTCGGAACACCATTCTGAATTCATGTTTAAATTTGCAGATGGTGAACTTTTCAAAGCATAGTTCTGTGGGTTTTGAGAAATACATGAAGCTATGTACCTACCACCTAGGTTCCATATTGTTGCATGAATCAAAATTTCTTTCTTTCTGGAAACTGGTACTCAAATCAATGATTTGGAACAAGAGGAAGAAGTAAACATTCAGCTGGAACAGAATGAATAACAAGAATTCAAAAAATTGAAGAGAGGCTTAGGAACCTCTGAGACAACTTTAAATGTTCCAATATCCAAATCATAGGGGTGACAGACGGAGAAGAGGAAGAGCAAGAAATGGTTGGAAGCTTGAGGAGAGAGAAGCTAAGACCTACTTGGGGAGAGAGCACATGCTGAAATGTACATTGAAGAGTGTACCATTTTGTGTATGCCTCCTTGCTTTTGACAAATGTATAATCTTTTTATATCTTGTATTTAAAAAGTACAAGTTGTAAATACCCTTTTTTATAATCTTTTTCGTTTAAATTTGGGAAATATTCATTTTTTAAATTTATTATTGTTCAGTTATAGTTGTTCCACCTTTTACCCCATTGCTCACCCCAACCTGGTCCCTGTCAACTCCCCCAGTCCATTCCCCCATTGTCTGTTCCCATGAGTTCTCTATTTGTGTTCCTTTACTTGCCCCTTACCCTTCTTTCCCTCCATTATCCTCCTTTCCCCTCCTCCTCTGGCCACTGTCAGTTTGTTCTTTATTTATTTTTATTAAGATATCCCTTTTCAGCTTAACAGAATGATCAGGAAAAAAAGCATCACTGTTATTAGCACTAAATTTTATCTAAAATTTATTAATAAATGCATCATGATCAATTTGCTAAGAGATCAGAAACACAAAACATAGGGGTAGTTTTACAATTACAGAGACAAAAGATCAGTTTTATTTATTGTTCTCTTTAACAGATACCAATTACAAAACTAATTTACTTACTATATACAAGCACTTAGAAATTTGTATAGTTTATTTACCATAGAGCGAGAACAAAATGAGCTGAAGTGTAAATAGGAAAATATGTTTCCAAATTCATTAACTAGTGACCTGTTCACTGGCATTGTTAGCCTCATTCTATCCTAGAAGCATGTTTACACACACAGTTTCTAAGAGATTTTAGATTTTGGTAGAAAGATCTTTCACCTTTATTTATGCCACCACTTTGTGATCTTTTCATTTTTTTATTGAAAAAATAGTATTAACATATTTATAAATATACCCTAAATTCTTTTCATTCTTTCCCATAAATTGTAGGATTTAAAGAGGAAAGACAACAATGGGTCAGATGGCCAGAAAAATAAACCCCCCATCAAACCTAGATGTGAAGGCATTTGTCTCAACAATAGCAATACTTGACTGCTTTCCCTAGGAGCTTGTCTTTGTAGCCAGATTTTAGTAATAGAGCTTTTATACTCTTATCTCCTGCTTAAAATATGATTACAAGTCCTGAATCATATCCTTTTCTTCATATTAACCTATGTTGCTGTGCTCAAAGACATCATCTCTAAAGTGTGAAATATTGCTGAGTGAATATTATCCCTTCCAGTGATCCAACAAATGATGTTCAAACAAACAAAAATCTGACATTGATGTTGGAAGTACTGGCAATAGTGTATTTTTGCACACTCACAATTCACCAAAAACTAGTGAAGATTTACATAAATTATTTATATTCGCAAGGATGTTGTTGTAATCTTCATCTTGGGCTGACATGTGACTAAAATGGGGCAAGGGCTGAGAAATTAATTTTAATTTCCTGCTTGTGATGAAAATACAGGTACCAGGATACTTCCTTGTCATTATGTTAAGACTGAGAAAAATGAAAGATATTTTAGAGTCTTGCTGTAAGAAATACTTGTGCCCTCAACTTAAAATGTAAATTAACTGAAACACCTAAATTATTAAGATTAAAACAGCAGCCTGCTGATCAAATCTTGGTCCAAAACTTGGTCTCACTATGTTCATCAGTCTATTATGTCCTAACACACTTCCCAACCCTAAGTCATTTCCAGTTTTATGAGACTCGTCTTAAAATTTATCACCTAGACAGAACCTAAAAACCATATCATTCCCTACTTTTCCTTTTTGAGGTTCTGTTAAAATTCCACCAAGGTATTTTTCTTTCTTATTTCAGTGAATCCAACAAAGGAAGCTTTGTTTGCTCAACAGGTTTTTTTTTTCCCCCTTTTTTATGATGTTTTGCTAAGCTGAAAGTTGACAAAAGCTATGAACACACAAATCAATAGCTTATCTGTAAGAAATAATGGGAAATGTCAACAAAATGGAAAAGTATGCTACAGACTTGGATAAGAAGGTTTTATAGAAAAATATACCAATTTCTCCCAAATTATCATAGAAGTTATACAAAATTAAAGGTTCACAATAGTTTTGTTTTGTTTTTAGTTTTAGCTGGGAGTTAGTATGGAAAATAGTTACATTTTTTTTCTACTAAATATTAGCATATACTATAAGGTCACCATAATTAAATTGAGATCTATTTTTCTGAATATGGGAAAAAGAGTAATTTCACAAATTACTGGTGGATACAAATTACTAGTGTTAAATATATTATTTGGAAAGCAATATGTACATTGTTACAATTTGCCATTTTGGAAAGTAATTTGGTAATATCTATTAAAATTAAAAATACATATACTCTTTGACTCAGCAGTTCTACTACTGGGAATCTTTCCCACAGAAGTAAAAACATAGTGATCATAAGCACATACTTATTGCCAGGATTTTCATACCATGCAGCCATTGAAAATAATATTCTAGACCAGCAGTTCTCAAAGAAGTAAGATCCACGAAACCCTGTTGGAAAAAAAAATGTGTTAAATATAGGTAGATAGATACATATCATATAATTCTGAAATATAATGACAGCCTATATATGTGTACTGACACATGCACATGTATGTATATGTGTAGTTATAGGAGGATGGATAAAAATAAGTTGGGTTTTTATATGGGTATGAAGGGGAAACATGCATGGAGATGAAGAATAAAAAAGTTAAGAAAGACATTTTTAAAAAGCACAAGATTTAAAATGCATTTGTTAAGGTAGACATCTGTTCAGTATTTATATACTTTGAAGTTCTTTTAAACTGAAAAAAAATCAAACCATATATATTTTTTTTAATTGCAGCTACCTGTACTCCCATCCCACCTCCAAATTCACAGGTAAAGAAGGCTTTGTGGGAGCGTTCTCTGTGTAGATTTATTCATGTGTTTGTTTTCTGGCTCTTTGGTGAGCTTGGCTTGGTTATCAGATGGGGATTTTACTAGGGGACCTTAAATCTCCAAGACTTAGATTTTTATCTGCAACTATACTGACAAACTATTTATTTATTACTATCAAAGGGAGTACTTTAAGAATAAAGTACTAACTTACTTGTTCAAGGAAATTTTGAGGGATGCAACCAGAAATTGACACCTGGCGTTTGAGGGTGATTTGTTGGAGACTTGGGGCAGGAGAGTGGGGGATACTAAGACTGAGACTAAGTGTGTGAGAAAGAAAATAAATCCTCCTGAAAGAACACTGGCATAAGAAATCATAATGTAGAGAGTTGTAGGCATAGGTGATGTGCATATGCAGTTTTACAGTAAGCTCCTTTGTATTTTCCAGTATCTCTTGCAATCATTTTGGGACCAGATGACGAATCCAGTCAATGGATAGTAAGCAGATATGATATGTGTTTTTTTGGTATTAAAGTGGTATGCCTGCCTCATTTTTCTCCACTAGAGTAACCTTGGAGGCCATGCATTCCTGATGACGTGTATACATGTAAGAAGATGGCAATGTAAAAGAAATACGACTTTTACCTAGCCTACGTTAGAAATGCTCTTTTAAAATGGTGTGCTGCTTTTCAAAAACATTTTATTAATAATAAATGAAAGATATTGATATTGGAGGATAGAGGATGGAGCAGCAAAATTTAGAGAAATTATCCATTGAAATATCTTTAGAAGCAATTATGAGAATTAACTTGAAAAAATAAGATTAGTAATGAAACAATACTTATTGTCTGTGATTGGAGTGTTATTACGAGAAATAAAAAAAATTTAGGGAGAAATAAACTTTATTTTTACTTTTAGACCCAAAGAGTAATAGAATTAAAACAGCCAATAAAAAGAGCTCAATGGAATTTAAATACCTCAAAAGAAAATTCAGATTAAGGTGTGGTGGATACTGAAATCTCTCAGTTGGATCAAGTTACTCAGAACAAAGGTCTGATTGTCTTTCTCATGCAAACCTAATATACAAAACAACAGCAACAAGACAAACCTGCATTGGGGTAAGAGAGGTGGCTGTGTTGGCAAGGAAGCAAAGGATTCATACTTTTAGACTTTTTCTTAGGAAAGGAACTTAACTGCATTGAATGGCACATGGGAGTGACTGGAAGCAAGAGAAAAAAAGCTTACAAAATTTTTAAGTGAGCCATATTACCAAAGAAATCACAAATGTGAATTTAAAACGTGTTTTTGACTTTATCAGCCTAAAAATATTATTTAGACATTTATATTTTTAGAAGGAAATGAGCTGGGAAAGCTGAACAGCACTCAAGGAGGACATATTCCCCAAAACCTATTTTATATGAAACCACACACACCCCCAAAATCAGGCAAGGACAAAGGGGCTATGCTAGGGAACAGATTTAGATGCTAAGTAAAGAATTCTTCCACACTCCAAGTATAGCAGGTCTTCCTAATACCAGTCCAGTGGGTTTTTAGAATTACTAAGGAGCAGTGTTTACTTTATCTCCCTCATTTTTCTTTCCCCAATAAAGTGATTATTGCAGTTTTCCAGTCCATGTTTCGCCAGTTTATTCTGAGCATATTTTGTAGGGAAGGAAAAGTACTTTCCTTTTTCATACCTTTTTTTGACTGAACGGAGAAAATACCAGCAGCGATGGAAATACTACAGTGCATCATTTATAAACCCTAGATGCTCGTTCATATGAATGCATTGATGGGAGGGGACTTGGCTTGGTTTCTCCCCCACAGGGAAGGAACTATTGTTTGGGTTGGAAGGGAAGAACAAAGGGATACTTGGTGACAAAAAGATTGCCTGAATTAATCATATGTGATTCTCCATTAGTCATTTTGTTTATTGCAGCATACTTTAGAGTTGGGAATGAGACTATTTTTGGCCAGTGGGTTGAGAGTGGAAGTAATGTGGGCCACTTCTAGGTCGGGGTAAAGAAGAATCAGTGTGGCTCCTCCATCTCCCTCTTCCTCCTCCAAGGTGACTGTGGAGCCGTGGCTTCCAGGTGGTGATTCAGAAGGAAGACAGTCTAACTTGAATTAGACTTGGGAGACTGAAAAGTAAGTTTTCTTGTGTAAAGCTACTGAGATCATCTCTTTGGGGTTACCTCTTGCAGTGGTCAGCCTAAAATACACTGCCTGGTGTGCTGAACAAAATGACTTTGGAACTTGAGGAAGGCTTCCTCAGAATTTAAAATTCGAATGAGCTCTGAAGGATCTGTAGGCATTTACAAAGCATGATGTTGCTTGGGAGAGGGGAAGCAGGGGACATATAAAGACATTATCCCTGGTAGGGGATCCCTGGTAGGGGACAACAGACTCCACATATTATAAATGCAAACAAATACATTTAATAAAGAATATGCAGTCACTTCTGTCACTCAGGATACAGAGATTTGTGCTGACCCATGACCCCAGATGATTGTAGATGAGACACAGGGAAACATCACCGCATTTCTTTCTCTATATGCTTGACCCAGAAGGTGATGGTATCTGAATACTGTGAGGGTTTGTAGATTTCCCTGCTTCTGTGGCAGAGACAGACATAGGTTTATCGTGCAGTAAAGATTTGATTGGTAGGAGCTCTTAGGTAAGTGAAAACACAAATTCATTAACCTGTCAAACTTGTCCTCTTAGATAGCATGGATGTATTACATTCTTACACAAAGAAGTATTCTTTTCCAGTAATGCTGACAGTCTACTTTCTTGTTTCTTTTTAAATTTTAATGTGTGGTTCTAGGGTACTCATGAATTAGCATTGAATTCATAGTGATTGTGAATGGTGGCTAAAAAACATTTTTTAACATTAAGCAATTAATACCATTCTTAAATATATAACTTTAGATGAAATATAAGTGAAGTGTTATATCAGTAATTTATTTTGGTCACTAGAGAAAGTAGAATATAGATTTACATTTGTTTATTTTCCTAAAATAAATAATACGATTTAATTATATTTTCAAAAGTAAATTCATCTTAATTTAAGTAATTATGATATAAAATTTTTATTGCATTATGATCTGCTTTTAGTTTTAATAGGTAATTTTGAAGAAATGTAATTATTATTGAACAAACTTAGGTGTTCTATCAAAGAGAGAGAGATGTTGCTCTGGCTAGTGTGGCTCAGTTGGTTGGAGTGTCATCCTGTGACCTGAAAGGTCACAGGTTTGATTTCTGGTCAGGGCACATCCCTGGGTTGCAGGTTTGGTCCCTGCTTGGGGTGCGAGCAAGAGGCAACTGATCGATGTTTGTCTCTCACATCTGTGTTTCACTCCCTCTCTCTCCCTCCTTTATAAGGAGAGGACCATGAATTTACTTTCTCAGATGCATATTTTTATGTATTTTCATAGCATTCTATGCATATGGAGGAAGGAAATAGGAGTTAGCAGAGCAAATGTGAACTCAACGGTAGAGATTTATTTTGACACTGATTCTGCGTGTTGCGTGACAACTCGGGGGTAAATGTGTACACAGCTGTACCAGTTGTGCCCACCAAAGTGAACACAAATTCATGACTGAGGAGTTGAGTGAGCACTTAAATTCAGCCTGCTTTTTGTTCACACCTGTGCATCTTGGGGCAGAGCATCATCAACCCCAAAGAAGGGATGTCCAGAGAAAGTTGCTGAATGGGCTTGAGGCTGTTTTGAAGGATTGCCCATCAAATTCCAAAACATATTATTGTACTTTGATTAGTGAGGCCTGTCAGAAGCTTTGATAAATACTTTATTTATGGGAAATGAAAACAAGACAAGGGCAGAGACTGCACCTGAGACTCTCACTGAACTGCCATTTCTCATTGTGTACCAAGGACTTCAGCACTGTAGAAACCTCTCCGGTGACCCACTGACTGCAAGGCACATTATTTCTTGGGCTTTCATTCTCTAATCATCTGAGAAAACAAAAAGCAGTATGTTTAAACATATAAATGTTCAATTCTTTCAACAATATAACAATGCTAGGTACCACTTATTATAGAACATTAAGTAATTGAGTGGTGCTTTGAAGTTATTAAGAGAAAAAGGTTGAAGTGGTTTGTTTGAGTTTGTTCTTTTAAAATGATGATTGGATGAAATGTAAAGGCCATTTCCCTCCATTATAAATAAGAAAATTGTTTTATGAACAGCAGTTATTGTTCTATGTCAGTATTTTCCTTAGAAGGCAGATGACATTTTTAATTGCAAAATAAGCATGTGTAGTTTTGAAAAGCCAAGCGACTCAGGAGTATAAAGTCAAATATGAAAATCTCCTACATTGACAAGTTCTTCCTACTTTCTTCTTACTCTCTATACTTCAGATTCGTTCCCCCAGAGGTAATAGATCTTAATAGTTTAGCATTTATATTTTTTCGCATTTTTCTATATATGTTCAAATATACATATACTTTTTTTCCTAAAAAATTGCATCTTGGAATATATTGCCTTTATTAATATATGTATTTTTTATTCAATAGCGTACTGTGGCATCTCTCAGTACAGAGTAAATAGGAGTCTACTGCAGTTTTACTATAATACATCTAGTCTTTCACTGATCAATGTTTCAAGCTGTTTTCAATTTTTGAAAACTAATGAATAATACCCCGATTAAAACCATATTCATATACAAGGGTGGGCAAAAGAAAGTTACAGTTGTGAATATATGAAACAGAGTTTATTCTTGTATTGTTACTTATTAATTATTATATTACAACTGTAAACCTGCTTTTACTCACCCCTGTTTTCTTGTGAATTAATATATTTCTGAATATTTCACTGGGAAGCTGAAGGATATTTGGTAGGGCGAATAGTGCTCTTACATCTCCCACATGTTTTTGTTCTGATCTCTAAAACTGTGAATGTCACCTTATGTGGCAAAAGGAAACTTGCAATGGTGATTTAAGTTAAGAGTTTTAAGCTGAGACGTGGTTCTGGACTGTCTGGATGAACCTTGAATATAATCACAAAAAAAAAAAAAAAACTCAGAGGAGACAAGAAAATTAAAGGAAGGAAAGCTAATGTGAGAGTGGAAGCACAGGTTGGATAAGTAGATAGATACAAAAGTAAATATAGATAGATGTATATACTGGGCTTTGTATACATACAAGGTCTGTCTGTAAAAAGTCAAGCCATTGTTAATATAACAAGAATTGTTTGTGCATCATTGATGTAACCTAGCAGCCAAGGAGAATGGACCGGAATGTACATGTGTGAATAATGACGACTTCACTGTTCTAGTCAGTGGGGGCATTAGTGTCATTGAGTGAGCATGTGTACTGTGTGGCCATCACATTCAAAATGATTGAGTGATTAGAGCAACAGAACTCCACCAAATTT
Source organism: Glossophaga mutica (assembly GCA_039655065.1). Classification (NCBI taxonomy): domain Eukaryota; kingdom Metazoa; phylum Chordata; class Mammalia; order Chiroptera; family Phyllostomidae; genus Glossophaga; species Glossophaga mutica. Next base: position 87,162,656 of record CM077311.1, read on the forward strand.
TTCATTAAGCTTGAACATTCCTCCACGGAAACTATTCAGATGATTCAGAAGGCTGCATCCATGGCAACTGGTGATTGGCAGCTTCATCACGACAGTGCACCCACTCATGTATCATGTCTAGTGCAGAGTGTTTTGTCAAAACATCGAATCACTCCAGTGACTCAGCCTCCTGTAGCCCAGTTGGTGCCCTGTGACTTCTGTCTTTTTCCAAAACTAAAATTACCTTTGAAAGGGAATAACAGATTTCAGACTATCATTGAGATTCAGGAAAATATGACAGGGCAGCTAGTGGAGCCTAGAAGAACTGTGTGAGGTCCCAAGGTATCAACTTTGAAGGGTTCCAAGGCATCATTGTTCTATGTACAATGTTTCTTGTATCTTCTTCAATAAATGTCTCTATTTTTCACATTACATGGCTGGATACCTTTTGGACAGACCTTGTACATATTTGTTTCCTCTGTCCACTGAGCAGGCCTAGAATCTGACACATCCTGGTAGTCCAGATCTTGCTTTATGACTATTGTTCTCCAGTAAAGGTATGTGAGCTCCTGGAGAAAAATGGTTGATGCTAAGGTTGGGGCAAGACCTATATAAGATAATACTGGAGTGTTATTTTAGGGCCAGAAAATAAGGAAGTGCTCAAAGAAGCAAATAAAAAGAATTATAAGGATAAGGCATATCAAAAGGGTATAAGAGTTAATCCAAATAAATCCTAATTACCAAAAATAAAACAACTTAATCAACAAAAGAAATAACTGCTATAAAGGACTTCAACCTCAAGAATAAATAATAAAATTCTTAAGTCCACACTGATATTGGCCAGTGGTTGAATATATAAATAAATGGAGGATAAGAGACACATCTTCCTTTCAGAAGAGTTCTAAAATGGTACATGCAGGAATTCTGTAGTTTAGGATTAGAATTTAATTCCCTCTCCTTGAGGATAAGCTGGATTTAGTGTTAGATGATCAACAACAACGTCACCAGTGATACAGGCCATTGTCACAGACCCTTTTTGTGATGAGACCAGAAGGGCACACTGCACCTGCATGTTATTATTATCTCTAAAACCCATACGCAGCCTCGTGAGAAACATCAGACGAGTCCAAATAGACAGGCATTCTACAAAATATCTAACCAGTATCTTCAACTCTGTCAAGGATCTGAAAAGCAAGGAAAAATTGATTAGCAGTTACATATTTGGAGACATGATGACTAAATGCGTTATGATATATATACTTGAATTGGTCCTGGATTGAAAGAGAAGGATTAATAGAAAAATGGATGAAATCAAATAAAGGCTATAGTTTAGTTAACAGTATCTTATCAGTGCTAAGTTCTTAGTTGTGATCAATGTACTGTACATCTTATATAGTATATTTGTTTTACGTAAAACAAATATTACATAAACATTTAATATTACATAATATGCAATAGTACGTACTACATTTTACATAAAACAAATATACTATATAAAAGACTAATATCAGGGGAAGCTAGATGTATGGGGCACACAGGAACTCTGTACCATCTTTGCAACTTTCCTATAAACCTAATATTCCAAATAGAAATTTTAAAATAGAGCAACAAGTATAAAGGACTCATGGACAAAAACTATGGGGGGTGGAAATGGGAGGAAGGTGGGGAGGGCTGGGGTGGTGGGATGGGGCAGGGTAAAAGACAGAAAACTGTACAATATCAACAATTAAAAAATACTGATTTAAAAAAAATAAGATAAAATAAAAAATGGAAAAAATATAAAAAAAAAAAGAAACCGTATTCAGAGATGGGAGGAGAGTGCTGATGTTCACAATCTTTAATTTAGTAAATATATCTCTAACAGAAACTGTTAATCATATTTATAAAGATAAGTGCAAGTATGTGCATTGTAGCATTGCTTAGGATAACAAAATTACCTAAATGTTTGTAAAGCAAGAATAAGTTGTAGTTCATAATTAAATGGGATATTCCACAGCAATCAGTGTGAAAAAGTAAGTGTAGTCTGTATATAAACGTGGAATCATCTTTGAAACATCGTTAAGTAAAAATAAAAAAAAATTAAAAATAAAAAAAAGAAATTTTAAAATAAAAGACATTCTATACTTACATACATACTGACAAAAATTTCACCAGGTCCCACAGGTGTCATGGAAAAATACTCTTGAACCTTTAATAATATCATGCATTTTTATTAACACAACAGTACTGTTATTAACATAATAATATCATACATGTTTATTAACATAAATGATGTTTATTAACATTGAGCTTTAGCCAGTTGTTTCACATGTCACTCTACTTACCTCTTCTCTGTTGGAACCATTTGGGGAAAGATTTCCGAGAGCATAAAATGTAAAGATCATAGTATTATTGGAGTGAAGATTGAAAATTTGCATTTTATTTAAGGAGATTTTTTTTGTGATAGTGACTAAATCTACTAATTTATATGTAAAAAATACTGCATTAATTTACCACTGTGTTAAATACTTTCTCTTTATAACCTTTTACTTTAATAGCTCTTAAACTCAGCAAACCCTGCTGAGATTAGTTTAGTGAATATTTAACTTTTCTCCATAATTGAAAGAACATACCATGCTCAAGTGTAAGGTATTATTAAATTTTCTATGCTGAAACATGTATTTTTTCCCAAAATACTATAGCCTGATAACAAAGTAGAAATTGCTCATATTGCCAGAAATTTAGAAAGTGGCTTTGTTAAAGCAATCAGTTTTCAATTTACCCTGACTTTTCAATCCATCTGAAAGCTAAATACAATACCTTTGAAAAAAAAAAATGTCAACAGAATTAAGGCTCTCCCATGGCCTTAAGTGCATGACTTCTTAAATGCATTATAACCTGGAGGAGTGAAAATAAATCCCCAAATATCACTCACCAGAGGAGGTGTTTAAAGCCCTGAACTTTACATGGTCTGTATATTTCTCTAAAATGCAACAGTAAACTAAGTTGTAGCTAAGTCTGAGAATTCTATCCTTTCACGTGGCCTTCTATCCTTTCATGTGGTCTTAAGCCTTAAGAGCTTAACCTGGGTTTGAACTTCCTCTCCTGCCTCCCCAGCCACTCCTTGCCGCCTTTTGGTCTTGAGTATCCTCTCCTGTCTATTTTTCATATAGTAAGGGTATGTTCTAGATCTCAAAAACTGTGACCCATAATTTATCTTACTTCTGTGTCTCATTTAATAATCTTTATGGAAAAATAAGTATGGTAATTATCTGAAAGCTTCTCACGGATCAATTCTCATATTTGTATGTTGGGCTGATTTGTATTTCCCTGACCAGTGGTGATGTTAAGCACCTTTTCAAGTACTCTTGGCCACTTGTATATCTCCTTTGGAACATGTGTATTCAGGTTCTTTAGAAGATAATTTCTATCCATTTTAATGTTGAGTTGAGGCACAATAACCAAAGTCAAAGTCACACAGCTTGTAAGTGGTAAACTTGAATTCAAAACCAGATCTATAAAATTTATTTCTTAAGCACTTTGCAGCACGATTTTTCTTCTCTCATTTTAAACGTGAAATGGTTTTAAACCTGAAACATGAAATATAAGAACGATTTTATTTTATTTTCAAGTTTACTGCTGTTTAGAGATACCATCATATAATACCTACTGAAAGTCCATTATGGGACAGAGACTGTACTCTTCTAGGCATTGTGCATAAATTTTATTCTTGTAATCTTAATTTTGCACACATTTATTCTTGTAATTGTGCATATATTTATTCTTATAATCTTAATCTGTAAGGGAATACAATTATTATTACCACATTTACAGACGAGAAAACTGAGGCTCAGAGAAATTAAACAACTTACCCAAGATCACAAAGCTAAATGGGGGGCAGGAGTGTTTTCAGAGACACTACTCTTAACAGATGTGCTCTGGGAATTACAAAAGTATTTCACAGTACAAAGGAAATGAAAAGTTCAGTCTTGTGCTTTTCTAATTTATCAAAGTTCTTAATGCATGCCCATTAATATGTCTCTAAATCTTGCAATTTGTTATAATGTTACATCTATAAAAATTGATACCTTGCAACAAATCTCAAAGATGTTTTATGGTTTAATTATTCACACTGCAATGTTACAGGTAAATAATGCTATTCTGAAAGTTCTGTGTAGATGTATATCAGCATAGCTATAAAAATGTCAAGGCATTTTAAAAACACAAATAAATGTCTGCATTATAAAACTGATGGAAATGTGAAAATATTAGGAAACTTGATGTTCATATTATGCAATATTTAAAAATAATCATATTTTATATTCTAAAAGCAAAAATTAGATTTTCAAGCATAAAAGTAACTTGTTAGACCTGGAATGTCATTTCATCCTGGATAAAGTAAAATGCAATAAATAACGTGGACCAGGAGAAATACAGTCTTATTTTTGAAGAAACTGAAGGGAATTTGAATTTCAAGAGACAATTGACAAAATGGAATGTAGTGGTATTTCTATCACTATTTTGATTGGAAGCCTTTCCCTTGACATGATGTTACAGGAGACTGTGGTTGGGTCTATTGGATTTATCTGAATCAGTAAGATGTGGTGAAAATATATGAGTTTTGATTTTTTGAAGCTTAGGGGAAGGCCTTACAAGTAGATTTAGTGTACAGAGATTTCCATCACTGACTGTGCTGGGTCAATGATTTCCAGTAAACTAGACGGTTATCTTTCACTTCCATTAAACAGTGCTGTGAAGAGGTAGAATCAAATACATTTAAGTGCGTAAATTGTGTTATGGATTATTAGATTTAGTCTTTTAATAAATGAACCTCACAGACCAAAAAAATGGTAATCTTATTTGCATTTATTTCCTTAATACTAATAGCTGGTATTTATTGAATCTTTGGTGTATATCAGGCATTAGTGTCCATTTTAAATACATTATCCAACTATAGCATTTTAACTTTTCCAAGCCAGGATACATCTTAATCAGAGTGATAAGAAATTATAGTTTCATAGTTGAATTGGCAGTGTCTTTATTTTTTACTGAAAATAATAATGCTGCTTACAACTACTGGTGACTTGGAGTCAACACAATGTCTTTAAAAAAATCATTGCACAACCCTACTATATTTCCAAGCCTACCCCTCAAAGTACAGTCACTTTTAACCTATATTCAAATGGGATATGACACATGCTGTGACCAAAGTACACTGTAAGCAGTCAATAACTTTTGGATGTCGATTAAAATAAGTAAACAAATAAATACATTATCTAGTAGTTATGTGATTGTAACAAAAGAGTTGAATATTAGTGTTTAATACCCCTATTTCATCTAAATTCCCAGAGCTATAAATAATGGAACAATTAAGTTAATGTACTACCTAATGCAGGAAAATGTATAATAATTGTGCATTTGGTCCAAAAATATATTATCTAATGACCACATTCTGCTAATATATGATATTATTGGACCAAATTCAAACTAATTTAAAATCGACCCCAGAACAGAAAAAAATCTGTGAAGATACCTCCCACATGAAGCTAATCTTTCAGAATGACCTTTCTGATCTGAGAACAAGAAGTGTGCCAGTATGTGCCGTTTAACAAATATTTGATTTTAGAAAAGATTAGGACAGATTTAAGCACATATATTGTAAGAAAAATAAATATGTTTTACTTTGTCAATTTTACATCTTTTAAAATAGTCTTCATAGCGGTAAGGTTTAAGAAAACCTTGACAGTATCTATTAAGTCTGATCAAAATGGCATTATGAGAGGAAAACAAGTTAGAAAGGGTCAGCAACACTGATTATTTGAGTCACTGCTAAGGTATTCAATCAGATTTTGTCTGCCTTTTAGTAGTTGCCAAGAAGCCATTCCACTGACAAGGCTGAGCCAACCGTTCAAAGTGAGACTCATCTTGGATAAATTGATTTTTCACTGCATTTCCTCCAAATGAAACTCATCATATAAACAAGCTCTTGCTTATTTTAAAATATATATTCCATTAATATCTTGCTTTTATCAAAAGTAGGCTTATGAGACATATTCTGGTCTAAGTTTATAGCTTAGCAAATAAGAGGTCACTCTAAAATTGTGTGATTTCTTGACTGACCAGGATGTCTTCATTCTTCAGTTCTCTCATGACTTGCTGAGTTCTGACTTATACATCTTTTATTTTTATGACCTCACATAGTGTATGTCACCTACGAAAACATCAGTTAGATTTATGAAATTAATATTTTACACACAGGAAAATGTAGATCTTTTTCATTTTATATGATATTTTCTGTTAATGTCATTTAGAGCACTACTAAACTTTATTCTACATAAAAAATAGCTACCAGGATAATTGCTATTAGCAAGAAGATTTATCAGAGTCCTCATTAGGACAGGTCCAGATACATCACTGCCTGCAGCTGTAAATGGAGTTGGTAAAAATAAGGGTTTATGGTCAACTGTATTGAGCTATAACGGACATAACCTCATGTAAGTCTAAGGTTTACAGTGTGATGACTTGACACACATATTTTGCAAAATGATTACCACAGTAGGTTTAGTTTGCATCTTCCTCACCTCACATAATTACCATTTAATCTTTGTGTTGAAAATGTTTAAGATTTACTCTCCTAGCATCTTTCAATTTTATAACACATTGTAAATAACTATATTAACCATTAGATCTTCAGAGTTTATTGATCTTATAAATGGAAATTGGTGCCCTTTTTCTCCCCATTTTTTTTTTTTTTTTTTTTTTTGCCTCCCAGCTCCTGGTAAGCACCATACTATTCTCTGTTTCTATAGGTTCAGAATTTTTTTGGTTTAATTTTGTTACAGAAGGCTTGCAAAAGACACTTCTATGTTGGGTATAGTTGAAGAATTTTTGTTCTGATGTGTTATTTTATCATTTAAATTTAATACTTTGATGTTATGCTTATTACTGTTATTATTCTATTTCTACATAGTTATACTTCATGACATCAATAAATTTATGAATTCGACAATTCTATTTTAAACTACTACTGATGATACTTTGGCATGAATATATTTTATTTTATAATCATATTTTATTTGTTTTTATATGAAGCCTTATCCTCCTGATCTTCACTTTCTTTTTTCCCAGGTATCTGTGATTTTATCTGTTCCTTCCAACTTAATAAACTTGAATTGTTAAAAATCACTTTCTCCAGTTTGTCATGTAAAACCGGAGGTAGGCAAAGAGTGAAGTGTTGATGTGTTCTATATAAAATATGAGAGTTTCAACAGATTTTTGCCTTGAGTCTCTTTAGTGGTAACAATCAAAAAAGTTCATTAGAGGGAATTGTGCCTAGACATTGGTTTGAAAGGGTGAACAAACTTCTTGCTGTTTGTCTGCCAGTTGCTTTGCCTCTCTAGCTCTGTTCTGGAAATCTAGTAAGAACCAATTCCTCCTAAGGAATGTTGCTTATAAAACAGATGACTCCTGATTGGCATATTATATCTGAATGAGAAGAAATTACAAATACTCAGTTGGAAGCCTTGGCTTTGGGCTTTTCTGAAGAAAGTAATTCTTCAATGGGCTTGCTCTTATGATGCATTGAAAGGTAGGCCTATGTATTACTACAAGAGATCATTGGCTCCTGCATGATGCGGAGCTGCTGAGCCATTGTGGACTCCATACCCACCGGTGTAGATCTTAGCTTCTGCAACCTGAACTGTCATTAGGGGTAAAAATAATTCCTGGATGGCCTCACCAAATGCTGCTAAGGCTCCTACCAGAAGGAACCTTTGGCTGCTATTCTGGGAAGCAGTGATTTGGGACTCTTGACTCATATTTTTCAGAGTAGATGGTGCCAAGCCTGGCTTGTGACGGCCTTAAAAGTCAGAGTATTTAACTAAACAAAAGAAGACCTCATGGTGGATAAGGCAACATGACATACCATAAAATGCAAATGTTGCTTTATGTCCTTGGCTTATAAATGTTGCTTTATGTCCTTGGTTTGTATGTCCATCCTTTTCTTCCCAGTGGTTTGGGGTGGGAATATCACAAACTAAAACAAAATATATTAGAGATAAACAAATATTTGAAAAGTGTAAGGATATCACAGCAAATTTACAAGTATTTATTGGATTGTGCAGATGCAACAACTAAATCACTTCATAAATTTTTCACTTTTCTCTGTTGCAGACACTTTCTAAATGACCCAAGGTGCTGCCATTGGTAACTTACATGGAGACTGGCTCCATGTAATAATTAAAATGTTTTTCATTATTGGATTGAGATCCAAAAATGCAAGTGAATAATTATGTATCAGTATTTGTGGATTTATTACATTTTCATTTAAGTATTTAAAGTTAATAACAAGTGAATATATTAACTCCTGTGCTGTAAGGAAGATTTTTTTCAATATTAAATCACTGCAATTATTGTACTTATTTGAGCTGAACAAAGATAACTGAGACTTAGAATACAAATGTATACGTCTTAAAAATCATGAGGCTGTTGTTTATTATAGCAAAAGGACGAACATCAAGATCAGCGGGGAAGAAAGCACACCAGGCAGGGTCCAGAGTAGGGCCGTTGAGACGGGAGGGGCGGAGGAGAGCCACGGAACACATCTGTCTCTAGCAATAATTGTAATTTATGTAATAAAATTTTGGTATTCTGTTATTAATGAAAATACTTAAAATAATGGGATGAGAATAAAGCCATCCTCAAAACTGTGTATTAGAAAAATATCTCTAATAATATACATTAACATAAGTAACTGCATTCATAATTAGACATTGATTAAACATATTAAAACTACAAAGGGTTCACCTAAGATTGTTTAGGAAACAAGAAAAATAAACTATACATCTAAGTATTATTTTCTCTTTTCAAAGTTGCATTGCCTTTTAAAAATTTATGTCTTTACCTATATCTCAGAAGCATCTCTAAAATATATTATTTTTTTTATCAGTAACCAGCATGCAAATCATGGAAACTAAATTCTTTCTAAGACATTCATCTTTAACACTAACATCATCCTTGACGTCTTTTAATTATATTGAAACATAATATTAACATTTTTTACCTCATTGTCATCCATCTTTGGAATACACATATATTTCTGATATTTTTTGAGACAAGAAAATCCTAAAGAAAAGAGTCAAACAAATAAATAATTCCTATGCTCTGTAGCTGTGAACTGGCAGGAATTCCAGATTCCTTTCATAGTATGAGTTCAGTTTTCCCTTAGTGACTTTTTCTTCATGTGTTAACATGTGCTGAGTTTTACCACCAAAAATACTGCTTTAAAATAAAATCTAATATCCTTCAAATTCCTCAAAAATGTTTGGCCTTGTGTGAACAAAAGAACAGAAATCATGTAGAATAAATCTGAAATCTGAATGCCTAAACTTTGTTGCTTCACCAATGGGTTGGGGAACAAATGTTTTAGAACAGAAATGGTAATATAATAAAAATAAGACAGAGGGTTACAGAAAACTGAAGAAGTAAAAGTAGAAGTCTTTAGCATGGGAAAGAAAACACAGGATACGGAAAATTCAAATGCGTGTGTTCAAATTACTTAGTGCACTTTTACTATGAGATGGATTACTTTGTTTAATGATGTTACTTTTTATTCACGCAAACACCTTGATATTATTATAACTGGAAGATATCCAAAATTGTATTATGAATATACCATTATGTTATATCCATAATTTGAGAAATTTGAGGTTTGTGTATTTCCTACATTTTTGTATAAAGATTCACTGGAAATCTGAAGCTGAAAAAGAATTGGCCCAAAAGATTGTTGGTGTTCAAGGGTTAAAAGAAAAAAAAACTAGTGTATTAATTGACAAATGTAGACCTTTTTAAAGTAAACACAAATTCAAACTGTTTTGACTGAATGCAGCACATTTTTGCATGAATAAATGCTAAAGTGTTTCATAAAACTATGTAAAAATCAAAACTCCCCTAATAAAGAGCTCAATGCCCATGTTGTAGCATTAAGATAAAAAAAGTAGAGAAAGATTTTTAAAAAGAGAGGCAACAAAATTGCAGTTTTGGAGAGAAGACTAAAAGTATGCAGAATTTTGTTTAAGTAACATATTGACTCAGTATTCTCTCTGGTTATTACATTCAACCTTTATAATTGTTTCATCTTTATCACTGATGTGCCAACCCTCACTTTAATAGGAGGGCTGTGCCACCAGAATTGGGTGATGGCATTTTACTAATGAGAACTTCTGCCATCAAATTTCAATGTTGTGAACATGTGAAAAAAATGAATACAGGAGGATATAGGTGAAAATTTTTTGGCCTTAGACAAAATGTTGTTCACTTTTAGGATGAGCCTGGATGCTTTAAGATGACAGGGCTGGTGACAGTTTAAATGCTGCGATGCGACTTTAAAAGCAGATATTATTGAAGAGTAAAACATAATATTTTTGCATTGTATGAAATTAATCCTCAGTCCCCAACCCATTCCTCTAATACCCATCAACATTTGACAATGAGCTAACAAAGTAAAGAAACAAAGAATCAAATGCCATGTTTTTTTGCTTACCTCACAGTGTTTGATCCCTGTAACTGCAGTAGCTATAAATTTATCTCTAGAATTATATCCTACAAGGAATGCCATTTAAAAGAGTTAGAAATAGTCTGGATCCCCACCCCTCCATCTCCCTCCCAGTAAACAGAATGTATCCTCAAAGGAGAAATAGAATTTAACAAAGAGGTCATTTCATTTACAGTGATTTGATCAGGTTTAAGGGATGAGTAGAAACCCATTTCTAATCCCAGAGCTCTCCTGTGGAAGAAGGGGTGCCTTTTGGGAGTCACGGCTTTAAGAAGAGCACAGGAGCCATCAACAAATTGTAGCCAGGTAGGTGGAAGAAAAAATACTCTGATGTCTCTTTCCTCGCACTCTCTGATGAGTTCAACTTAACAGCAGCCAAGTGGCAAGGGGGTCTTCTGGGTAATGTAGTCCTCAGGGATGGGCTTCCACCAGGAAAGAGTGGTACAGAGTTGAGAGGAATGAGGAGGAGAGGGAGAAAAAAAAGAGTATTCAACACAGTTAAACATTGTGAATGTGGTTCTTCCATCCAGGAGAGACTTGAAAATGTTCAGACCTGTGCCTTCAAAGAAAAATCTTGTCCAAAGTAAAATCACTGCAATGGAAGTAACTAGATTTAATGAGTATTCCTGAGTATTTCTGGGTTTCTTATTTTCTCAATTAGTAACACACTTGATACTTGAATAGTGCCTCACATAGTATACTCAGTAAGTCATGCCTGGGCAAAATGACAGTAAACCAGATAAAGGCTGGAAGCAAGAGTCAGAAGCAGACCAGAATTAGCTGCTTTTTAACAACAGAGAATTGGAATGCATAAGGAAGAGTGTGAGCCAATCACAGATGCACCTCTAAGTTGATTTTTATTTCACAACGTAATTTGTCATTCCATTATTCTACATTCTTCAGAGTTAATGATGCTAATTATAGAGGAAAATATTTGAAGTATACATTTTAGTTTTTAAAATAAACTTTAAGAATTTACCATGGCTGATGTAGCTTAGTGGATTGAGGGCAGACTTCGAACCAAAGAGTCACCAATTCAATTCCCAGTCAGAGCACGTGCCTGGGTTTCGGGCCAGGTCCCCAGTAGGAGGCGCGTGTAGGGCAACCACAAATTGATGTTTTTCTCCCTGTCTTTCCCCTTCCCTGCCCCTCTCTCTAAAAATAAATAAAATCTTTTTTAAAAAATTATCAAAGTATGCCCATCACCACCTATGTCATTTAATTGATATAATTATTCCAATCAGATATTATTCTGTCTGCTCTGTCCTTTGTTTTGCCACATCTATTCTGTCTAGGAATTAAAATAAATTTTTTGTCCATACTGGCCTAATGTGCTTTGTTATATCCCTTAGATACACCATTTTCTTTGACAAGTACAGAAATTAGGTTTTTCTCTGCCTTTTCTATGTTGTCATTCAAATTTATTTTCTTCTATATTCAAATCTCTATTATTTCTCTCTTCTATCCAATAACATTTGTATACTCCGTGCCTCTTAGTGAAGGTACATCCCAATTTCTTTTTCCTTCTTACTTGTACTGTTTCTGCTTAGCACTTTGATTGGGTCATCTTTTCACTGTCAATATGTATTTTTAATATCTTTTCCTCGTATTCTGCTAAAGTCACATTGTATTCTATTGCTCTTGGATATATTCCTGAGTTGTTAATAAGTAGAATCTCTTTGATATATTTTTTAAAATGCAGCATAGTTCTCAAGAGCATGAAAAAATGTGAAGCTTAATTCAACTTGTTAATATTTAATCATTTAACAAATGTTTATTAAGAGCTGATTATACACCAGGCACCCATCTAGGCTTTAGAGTTGCCAGCAGTGAGTAAGCAATCAAATCTATCCTCATGGAGCTCCAACTCTAGTGGGGAAAAAAGAACAACCCAGAGTTAGTAAATATATAAATAAAGTTGTGTAATACATAGTGATAATTCCTAAGAACAGAACAAGTAGGGGAGGGGCTTAGGGAATCTTAGGGTGATGCTACAGTTTTTTAAAAGGTGGCTAGGGAGTGTTACTCTAAGGGGATAACATTTAAATAACAGCCTGACAATGGAGGAGGTGTGTGCATGTGTGTTTGAGAGAGAGGGAAAGAGGGAGAAAAGGGGATATTTGTACAAAGAATGTTTCCAGCAGAGAAAACACCAAATGCAAAGACGGTTAGGTGGCGGCAGGCTGCTGTGTGTTTGCAAAGCACTATAAAGCAGCTTCTCTGGCTGGAGCCAAGAGACTGGGTGAGAAAACGGAGGTCTCACAACGATGCAGGGCCTTCTGGGTGATTAAAAGGACTGTGGCTACTACTCATAATGACAGAGGAAGGCTTTGGAGGGTTTGGAAAGCAGCATTATTTTATTTAATATGAATAGTTTTTATAATTATATTTTGCACTCTATTCCCTTACACAGGGAACTTGTTTATAAGTTTCTACTGAATTTTAAAGCCAAGCATTTAGCATTGTAGAAAAGTGACATGCTAAATAATAAATATTGTCAATATTTTGATTAACTTTACTGCAGTCTCTGCTGATCTTGATGTGTTTACCCAATATTCAGTTCTTATCTCTGGGGTACTGTTAGGTTTAAACAATTTATCCAGGAAGAAAATTAAATATTGTGCTGTATTATTGTATTGCTATTTGTGGCATGCCTCTAATATGGGTAAAGATTTATACATTCTGTTCATAACCATATGGCCAGAAGCCACTACACATTACTGTAATGCGTGTATAACTAACTCTATGGGAATTTTGCTCAGATTAATAGCAATCTGGTCATTCATTAAATGGAAAGAGTTCAAATGAAGAAAGAAAAGTTAGTAATGCCTAGAGGTACAGTGGCATTCACAGAGTGATACATTGTATATGTCTCACAAACCTGAAAACATCTGAGGAAATGATGATACGCATTTCTCAAATACAGAAATCCTTATATAATCATACTACCCTAAAAAAGACCTTTCCCCTATTTTATATTTTTATGAATTTCATGTATATGTTTGTTTTCTGTTGTAAAGAATCAAGTTGGTAATAGCGCACTTTATCGATTATTGGAAAATAATCCGTTCAATAGACAGTTATTTTTTAAGGCAGATAAAGGTTTACCAAAGATAATTAAACTCATACACTTAAAATTCCCTCCTTAGAACGGAGAAGTGCCATCAATACATTTATTTAGTCATTCTTTTTATAAAAGTCATAGTTTTGCTGTTTAGCACTGTGTTTTAGCAGGCGCCACTTGGTACTCTTACTGCTTTGACACTGTACCCCTGGATTTGGGCATATTGGTGTTTACCTCACAAGTGTGTTGGTTCCCTGACTCTACAACCTGCTGTTTAGGGCTTGTAAGTTTCATGACTTGCCATCAAAGTGGAGGGACTTTTCCTTTGACAGTGTCTTTTCCCCTAAGGGACTGTCAGGATGCCAGCTGTGTGTGAAGAACCCTCATATTCCATTTGGTCCCTGAATTAAACAGAGAACATCAGTACAGGAATGGGCGAGTTGGGGGATCGCAGGGTAGGTTAAAATCCAATGTTGCATGAAACTCTGAACATCATTTTTGTAGACAGGAAAGAGACTTATTTACCTGAGTGCAGAGGACGAAAGATGATGAAGCATCAATTGCCTTTACTCTTCATCTTACACCTTTGGTCCCAGGGCTGGGTAACCTTACAACACCAAACCTCTCTGAGAATATAAGAGACTGGCGATGAATAGATGTGATATTAATGCTCCCCTGCCCCCGCTTTGTATCCTGGCCTTTTGGTTGCTTGTTCAATGTGTGGAAAACTAGGGAGTGGAGTTAGGTCCAACCAAGCATCCAAGCAAATAGCATGCTTACACTTCAGTTCAATCCCAGTAATGCTTATTTCTTCATCCGAAGAGGTTCCTTCTGGTACATGTCTCTCAAGAATATTACACTGGAAATAAAGACTTAATTGTTACGAGTTTATTTGGGTCTGAGAAATTATCATTAGAAGCATTAGTCTAATTTTTATTTTCTCACACATTATTTTTCATAGTGAAGCACAGTAGGCCTTGAAACAATTTTGTAGTCCTCAAATGCTTAATGAGAACAAGTTTTCATTTGCTTTTGTATTGTATTACTAGTCATAAGTACACAAATTTAATCTCTGGCCAAACAATTACAAGCATAACTCTTTTTATAAGTCATAAGAGATTATAAGTTGTCTAATATGTGTTTAATACTAACATTGTGAATAACCTTAGTAAAATTAAATCCAGCCATTATTTATGCTTCCGATGAACTTATAGCAGTGAGTATATAACTGGTGCCTCTGGCATTCTCTTGAACACTTACTCCTGATACACACCAATTTGTCTCCTTTTTTGATCTCATGACATTGCATTATAATCATTGGTTTACTAATTTTTCTTTCTTTGGAAATTGTCTGAATTCTCAAAGGGCAAGTATTCTATATTTTGTGAGTTTGTTATAACAAATCTTAGATTTAGAAGCCAAATGTTGTTTTACTTGGAAAAATAAGGAGGCCCTGGGAGTTTGCCAGAAACAGAATCAGCTTGCTGGAAACCTTTGAAAAACATTTTAAGGAAGCACTATAGTTGGTAAAATAACATGACAACAAAAGAATAAATTACATAAGGAAAGTAAGAGTTGCTTTTTTTCAGCCATAGCACATATAGTTTGCTAGCAATAACATAATGGATATATATATCCATTACACACACACATACACACACACACAGACCTTTTATATACATAGTGTTTAGATGTCATACTAGTATTAATATTTTCTCTTTGCATATTTCAGCAGTGCCAGCATTGTTACATTTCTTTGCAAACATATAACAGTAATGGATAATCTCCCTTAATAAAAGTAGGATCCGGTATTTTTGGTTGCTCCAATTGTCACTGTCCATTCTTTCTTTATACATTTTAGTCTTGTGGCTGAGGATTATCTGAAACAAATCCATTGTGTAGACTACAGCATCATTTTTCATGTATTTTTCTCTATAGGAACATGGTATGTTTTAGGTTCTGATTATCTGCTTTTAGATCTTGGAGATGAAAGTCAGTGATAAAATGTGTGTGGAGCTAAATAGTAAGTTCCAGACAGGAATTTAAAAATCATCCTGTACTCTTCTCTCAGCCATTATATCCCAATAAAGACACCAAGAACAGTTGAGTACACAGAGCTTTACTGCTTTAGTTCAAATTATCATTCTTTATAAGTTACTTATATTTCCCCAGAACTGTTTTTTAAAAATGAACATGGTAATTAACAGTAATCTAGATCTTTCCATTCTACTTCTGTAAAAGTAACATGAGGCATTTTTTTAAACAATCATTCGGTCTGAGTGGGGCTATTGAGCTAAGCCCCACGGAAAGTCTCTTGCCTTCAGCGTGGCCTTCCTCTAAACATCAACCTCCTGGTTCAGAGCTTTCAGTGTTTCCTCATTACATATGTGAAAAATTCAAAGACTTAGAAATGACATACAAAAATCTTCATAATCTGTGTCTTGGGACTCTCACCGTCCCATTCCTCATACTCAAACATCTGTGTCTTAGATATGCAAAATCATTTGTAATTCTTTTTATATATAACATCCCCTTGTTTTTACTTACATTGTTTCTCTCCTGACTGCCTAGAAATCTTCCAATATAGTTTGAATTAGCCTAAATATTAATGTTTCTAAGAGGTCTTTGATTCTAGAGTTTCAGTGGAATACTCTTCAGAAAATGCATTTGAACACCTCCTTTGAAAGGCTTTGTACTGGCTCCTTAACATACTTTTTCTGCCCTTGAGTATGCTCTAGGTTAGTGACCCACTGCACTCCCGTTCCTGTAATCCACTGTATATTATATGTACCATGAATATTATTAATACCACAACATAAAGAAATGGTTGATTTACATAGCCATCTGTCCTTTTAGAAGATAAATGTCACTGGTTTAATGATTGTGTCTTATTCATCACTGGATGCCCAAACTCTGGGATAGTCTTCAGTAAATATTTATACATAGATAAAAAGTAGTCCTGTTCTTTATATAACTTATTTCTAGTGTTTCAAAAATGGGGACTAATGTTCATAAAGCAAAATGTCATATTCTGTTTGTCACCATCATGATTGTACCCTTTTTAAATACTAAAGCCATAATTTTTATTTCTTTTTGAACTCCGTAAATTCCCCTTGAGCTCCCTATTTAGTAGATTCTCTGCATTGTTAGCAGACTAAAAGTAACCATAATTCAAGGACACTGGTAAAAAATTAAAGACACAAATATAAGACAATAGATATTTTTCCTGGGTTGTAAATATTTTAACATTTTATTATTACATGAGGACTGACGTTGTTGCTTTGAGGGACATTTGCTGTCATTTAAAAAATGTATTTCATTTGGAAGCTATTTGGTTTTAAATCTGAAAGAAAAGAAAAACCCAATATAATGTAATAAAGAGCCAAATTTCAAATATTAAAAATTAAACCACTCAAAGAAGCAGAGGAAGAAAAATATTATATTTTATCAAAGATTTAATTTACCTATAACCAGTGATCATTATTTTGATGCCCAAGGGGTCTTTACACTTCCGAGTATCTTCGAAGTGATTCTCCCTCCAGCGACTACCACTGGCCATACAGGTAGGATGTTCTGATTTTGAATCGAGCCCCGTGTGGGACTCAGTTGTCAGAGTGCCTACCTCAAAATTTACTAAGACTCGATCCAGTGAGACTAGACTGGCCAGTACCTGGTGCTGTTTCTCCTTTTCAGCAAAGAGTAGCTTTGTGAGTTACAAGGGTAAGGACTGTGATGGTCAATTTTCTGTGTCAACTTGACTGAGCTGAGAGAAGTCCAGAGAGGTGGTAAAACATTTCTGGGTGTGTCTGTGAGCATTTAGGGAAGAGCTTAACATTTGAGTGAGCAGACTGAATAAAGATCACCCTCCCCTGTGTGGGTGAGCATCCTCTTATCTGTTGAGGGCCTAAATAGAACAAAAATGTAACATGAAATATTTAAAAATTTTAAGAGCTGAAGGAAGGGTGTGTTTTCTTTACTTGAGCTGAGACATCTGTCTTCTGCCCTGGAGCCTGGACTTGTGGGAACAAGCATGGTGCTATGGTCCACCTAGATGGGTTTTGATGCCTGGGGCCATTGAGATCAGGGGGGCTGGGCTGGTGCCAGGGTCAAAGGGAGCAAGCCTGGAGCAAGCCATGGAAATATGTCTGTATCCTGGGTCAACCAGGGCAGGCAGGGATCTAAGGTAGTGGGGGTTCAGCCTGGCACTGGGGCAGGCTGGATCCTGGGGCTGTAGGGGCTTGGCTGGTTCTGGGTTGGACCTAGGGTCAGGGTCCACAGGGGTCTACCTGGGGACTGCATCTGCAAGTGCTAGCCTGGGGCCACAGAGGTGGGCCTTGGGCCTGGGGTCACCAGGGCTAGAATGGTGCTGTGGCAGGGCTGGAGCCTTGGGCCTGGGAACCAGTATAACATCAGGGTTTACTGTGGGTGGGACTCAAGCTGAGATTCACAGTGAAGTCAGGTGCTCAGCAAACTCTCATTTTTCTCTGTGCTGCATTGTTTAATTTGCATGTTTGACTTTAATCAACATTGGCTATGTAATTGAAATATTAAGTATATAATTTAAAACAAGAGGATACTTTCACATGGATTGTTTTGATAAGTTAAGCACAGTGGTCATCTTTTGGTCCTTAATTTTATCATATAATTTTATTTGCCTCTAGTTATCTCAAGCATAAGGAAGGACATAGTTGCTAAAAGTAAGTTTTTCCCCTCTTATTTCTTGTCCAACTGCCATCTAAGAGTCTTTCATTATTATACATTAAATTGTACTCAATTGAAAAATATTGTTAAAAGTGTTTTTTCCTCTTTTGCTTAATGGAGAAAAAAGAATTACTTAGTATTTTTGTAAGTGAATTTCTTGAGATTCTATTCTTCAGGTTATGTGCAATTATGTTTTAAATAGAAAAATACAATGCAATTTTATATATTCAGATATTTTACATTGCTCTCAATTTCAAAATTTAAGCCCCCCTTTTTAGTATATATGTAGTGAATTAAGCACCTATTTTTTAAAGTTACTATTAAGCTTTCCATTTTAGAGACTAGGACATTAGTTGTCATGGTGTTGCCTTGACTTGTTTAAAGATACAGTTCTCAGTAGCATTCTTCCACTTAAAGTGATAGCAAGTTTCTATCTGGTTACATTAACAAAGGAACCTGTGAATGCTGATAACTAAAATCTTATAAAAGTATGAATAATGTCACTGCTGCTTTTTCTTACATCATTAAAAGACAAATTTCTCCACATTGTGTGAGTTCTTATGTGATATGTGTAACTGCCACACAATAAATAATAAAACATGATCCTCTTATATTCCACATGATGCAATTCTAATCATAGAGAATTTGGCTGAGACCTTAATTTATTAATGTAAGGTCAAATTTTAGCCTCTATATTATATGACATAACACTAGACAGTTTCCCATTTGGTCTTGCTGAAGCATCTTCTTCCCTTGATGGGACAGATTGTCACAGATTCTTTGCAGGTTTCTGCAAAAGATTTAGTTTAATTTTCACTTTCTTTACTCTGTATTGGACGTGTTACTCACTTTGACCAGTAGCATGTGGTAAAAGTGATGTTGTATGAGTCCTATGCCTAAGCCTCAAGAAACATTGCAGAATTTGCACTCTCTGTATTGGAAAGTTTCACAATGAGAATAAGCACAGGCTAGCCTCACAAAGGATGGGAGACCTTTGCAGCAGAGGCCTCAGCCATGTCTGCATTCCCAGTTGAAGGTCTAGACACGTAAGTGAGCCTAGGTGATTTTTACACGGAGCAGACACAGACCATTGCTGCAGAATCCAGCTCAACTTGTCAACCCACAGTCATGAATGAGTGAATCTTTTTAAAGCAAAAAGTTTTAGAACAGCTTTTGATACAGCAATAGACATTAAATACACTTGTTTTTCAGGACACTATAACTTGGTTTCTGTCATGCTGCTTTTGCTATTATTTGCTAGTCATCTTTGTTGATTTTTCCTTATTACTCTCTTTTTGATGTACTGTCTTCTCTACCGCTGTCTTTACAATCTTTTGTCGAATGCCCTGAAATACCATTAAGATGCTGCATGCTGAAAACTACCTCTCTCTCTCTCTCTCCCCCCTCCCTCTCTCTCCCTCCCTCCTTTTCTCTCCCTCTCTCCCTCTCTCTCTCTCTCTCACTCTCACACACACACACACACACACACACACACACACACACACTCACTCTTAATAAACCTTTCTAGGTTTATGTAACCAAATCTTTATTTCCACTTAGATATCTAACAGCCATCTAAACTTCAAATGTTCAGCACCAAACTCCCGGTTTTCCTCTGCAAGTCTGTTCTTCCATGAATACTGCTCTACTAAGTAATTGGCATCTCCCTTATGCTAATTCCTTAGGTCAGCATCCTTAGTGCGTTTCTTGACTGCTCTCTTTCTCTCACATCTGCATCCAGTCCATCAGCAAATCTTATTGGCTCTATCATAAAATAACTACCTAGAATCTTGTCATTTCTGATACTTCCCACTACCACCCTGCTTCAAACCACCATCACCTCTCACTTGCATTCTCTCTCTAAGTGATCTTCAGTTTACTTCCTTGTGGCATAATTCCCTTTCTGCCACATCCATCAGTCTATTCAAACGACAACTTAGTGTCATTCTGTTAAAATCTAAGTCCGATTATGCCTCTGATCTCCTTAAAAACTTTCGCCAGCTTACAAAGCTCTATATCATCAATGCTCCCATAACTTTTTCACCAAGTCTGCCTTTCCTCTCATTTTCCCCAGCTGTACTCCATTTTGAGTGTCTTTCCAGCTTCCAGAAATTGCCAAGAACAAGTACAACTTGCTATTTATCCTGCTGAAAACTTTTCTCTACTATAATGATGCATCGCATGATCACTGTCTTCCATTCTTTGCTTAAATGTTACTGCCTCAATAGGGTTTTTCCTGACCACTTTCTCTGAAATTGCATTGCATTCTCCATTCAACACTCTATTATCTGTCTTTTCTGCTTCATTTAATTTTCATGCCATTTACTACTTCCTAATCTACTGAGATAGATAGATAGAATTTTTCTTGTTTCCCCAACTAGAACATAAGTTCCATTAGAACAGGAATTTTTGTCTCTTTCACTCACTGTTCTATCCCTAGTGCTTGGAATAATGACTGATATATCATAAGTGCCTACTATTTCTTTAGCCAATACTGTAGATTAATAAAGGTAGCTTGAACTATAAATATAAATCAACCTCTAAAGAGTAACCACAGTTCAAGGTGATTTTAAAGATTCTATGGTCATACTAGCGATTTATTAAATCATTCATCACTGAATTAAATTAGAGTGCTGATGAACTCATTGTCTACTTATTATTAAGATATGATCGAAAAGTGATTTTTAATATCATCTGATGTTTTTGTTTTACCTTTTGATTTTGCCTTATTATTTCTACTTAATGTGCTCCATTAACTTAATCTCTGTATCAAATTTCCTGTCCCACATCAAAGACATCATCCATCTGGGTTAAACCCTTTTATGGTCAGGCACTCCGGAAAGACCGAAGAGCATCCCATCTTTTGACACTGCAAGTCGCAGCTTCAGCCTCAAATGCAAATAGGAGTTATTTGGATGTTTGTCGTTACAGATTCTGTTTCCTCTTGCATTTGTTAAAAATAAAATCACAATATAGTGCTAACAAAGCAAATGTTGGAGGCAGATCAATTGTTAAAAATTCTAGTGTCAGGAGAAACCAGGCCATTAGTGTGGGTAATTTATTGAATGTTTCTAATCTGTTTTCTCATATGTAAAGTAGGAAAAAATAGTACTTATTTTATAAACTTACTGCAAGAGTTAAATAAGAAAATAGGTATTGATGGTACAAAATATTCATTATATAGAAATTCTTTTGTTGGTTTTATAACCTGTAAAGTGGGAAATAAAAAATATTTTTGTTGTAATAATTACCCAGGAGACTGGAAAAATCTCTTGCAGCTTCCTCCACTTTCCTGAGTAATGTTTCTCTACCTCCAAACTCTTTACCCATTCAAATTCTGAAATGGTTTACTCTCCATAGAATAAATATTCTATGCAAATATTTACAGTGGGAATCACAGTAAATTATGTCATTATGCAGCTAAAATCCAGTCTTTTGGTAGCAGAGTCAAGAGATGTATTTGAGAACATAAGAACATTCATGATTTATAATGAGATAGCTTATAACATGTAACAACCTAGGGAAAAATCTTGGTACCATAGCTATAAAGTGATCTGTTAAGTGGATTGTTGCCAGCTTGAAGCCATTATACATACTGTTTCTATGAACAGTCATTCACATACAAGTCTTTGTGAGGACATATGTTTTTATTGCTCTTGATAGAAATGTTTAAGAGGAGAATTGCTGGTTCCTATATCAGGTTCATGCTTAACTTTTAAGAAACTACAAAACTGTTTTTGCAAAGTGACCATACTGTTTATGTTTTCACCAGAAATATAAGAGGATTGCAGTTCTGTTTAATTTCTTTACTTGATGTAGGTCTATTTAGATTTTCTATTTTCCTTTTCTGACACTTCTAGTACTTGCTTTTTCTAGGAATTTGTTCATTTTACCTAAGTTGTCAATATATTGGCACACATTTTTACAGTAATACTCTCTTACAACTTTTTAATTTATGCGGTTTATGTAGTGATGCCCTTTTATTGTTCATGCTTGATTTTTGTAAATGTTATTTTGTTTTCTAGTCACCATAACTGAAGATTTATTGATTTTGATGATATTGTCAGAAAATCAACTTTTGGTTTCATAAATATTTTTGTTTTCTATGTCATTGATTTGTGCTCTGATCTTTATTATTTCTTTTCTTTTATTCTCTGACCATATTTATAACAGCTGCTTTAAAACTTTTGTCTACTGTACCCAATTCCTAAGCCCATTCTGAGTCAGGTTAAATTGACAGTTTTATTCTTGGTACCGGTAAGATTTTTCTGTTTTTGTATATCTGGTATTTTTGTTGTTAAAATCTAGACATTGAAATAATGTTTTAGCTACTCTGGATTATGTTTTATTCTTTCATCTCAATGTACAGCCATTGGTGTCTCTGATCAATTTTTTATTCTTAATTTCTTTTTTTTTCATTCTGGAATCTTCATTAGAACTTTGTATAGATTGGTTGCCAGTTACTTCTTTGGGCAGAGGTTGTTTTCAAACACCTTAAGACTGCAAGGTTTCCGTCTTCTGCCAAACTGTGTGGGCTCGGGACCACCTGTGATGTTGTGGCTTGTTTTGAAATCTCTTGATCTTTGCTATTTACCAGACTCCCTTGGGTCGCTCCTGTGGATGTACAATTTGGATATCTTTTTTTTTTTTTTAAATTTTTTATTTATTTATTTATCTTTAGAGGGGAAGGGTAGGAGAGAGGAAGAGGGAGAGAAATATCAATGTACGGTTGCCTCTCATGTGTCCCCTGCTGGGAACTGGCCTGCAACCCAGGCATGTGCCCTGACTGGGAATCGAACCGCGATCTTCTGGTTCGCAGGCCCGCGCTCAATCCACTGAGCTACACCAGCCAGGGCCAATTTGGATATCTTGTTGGAATATACAGAGAGATTATTTCAGCCTTTCCAGGGCTTCCTCATTTTCCAAATCTCCCAGTTAATTTTCTGTCTAGTCAATTTCTTGTCTTAAATGCAGATATTCCAGAGTGTTCCCAACAAAATCTGCCATTTTTATTTAGAATAGCCACTGGTTTTCATATCTCTGGTGTGAGACTGAATTACCTATTTCTGATGCTGAAGTTTTTTTTAATTCCCCCCCCCCCCCATTTTTCTTTTTCCAGGCTACAGTCTGGTAAAGCTGCAATTTACAACTTGTAGGTTTAGGGTGGGGTGATGGGCATAGCCTCCAGCCAAAAGGCCACATTTCCAACTTTTCTTAGTTTTTCAAAGGTAGATACTTCTTAATATGTTTTCTAACTTTTGCTGGTTTCCAGCATCCTGAAATACTAGCTTTTGACACACTTTGCCTAATGTTATACTTGTTTTCGGCAAATTAACCAACGTGGCAACCTCCTCAGGTACTCTTATCAGATGTGCCTCTTACAATTTCATTGTGAAAAAACTCAAATAGGCTCCATTATCAAGAATAATCTCTCAATTCTGTGCTAGAAGATTTGAGATTTATATGGTGAAAATCTTAGAATGTAGCCAAGATTTTCAGGTGTTTGAACTTCCACGATAATTGGGTTGTATTAAATTTTTAAAGACTAGCTTATTGCCTGCTATGGTATAACTAAACTGAGGAAGTTAAGAGCAGGAGTTATAAAAGAAAAATCAATTTTCCTGCTGATTTAGATTCCGCCTATCTCTGTGAAACTCCTATCTTCAGTTTCGAAACTACTAATGGAAAATAGTGTTCTAAAATTATAAGCATTAGAGTAAGATGTTCTTATCTGAAGAGCAAGTGACAAGAGCAAATTTGACAATACAGATTGTCAAATTTCTACTGAATTACTTTTTTTTCTAGTTGACTGTGCCTCTGGCTCTTTGCTCCAATTGCAGAATATGGGGTAGAAAAAGCAAAGATTAAATTCTGATTGGTCAGGACCAGAAAAGAATTTCAAACGTGAGTCTGCCAAACTCATGTTTTTTCAACCATTCTCTCTTTCCTTATAACTTTCTCTCAGTGCCATCAACAGAGGGAAACCTATTGGCTGAATCCCAGATCATCCCTTCAGCTTTCCCATTGCTGTTTAGTCATGTCTCAGCTTTTGTCCCTTGAACAGACATTGAACAGGCCACAGACTGGAAATTAGGGAAATGAGTAAAGCAGCTGCCAGAACTGTTATTGCCTCTTACCATCTGAGCTGATTCTTTTCAGATGTTCGCTCACAGGACAGCATTGTGAAGCCATCTCTCAGGTGGCATCTTAAGTAATTTATGATGTAATACTTCTGGGATTGTAATAAACCAATTAAATTCAGGGAAAAGTCAGTGAGTAGAAAAGTATATTTTTCTTCCATCCAAGATTGTCAGGGGGTGCTGTTCTACAGAGTAAGAAACCATGACCTTTTAATGCTTGCATTTCCCATCGATGCTTAATGTGTTAATGACTCATTTGAAAACCAACTTCATTTTTTAATTTATTTTGTTTTTCTTATAAGGAGAAATCAGGTTTCACTTTCCACAAGTGAGAAAGCCCTGTTTCCCTCACTTTCTTCGATAACTGCCTATATTGGTGTTGGCTGTTTGAAATTCCTGCAATGTTCATTCCTCCTTTACTCTTAATCTTTGATGCAAACACTCAACTTTCTCTCCTTAAGTTCTAGACAACTAGGCACCATGGACTGTGTAACTGAGGAACATGGTGAACTCTTAAGGCTAATTTACAGTTTACTGAAGTTACTTACCAATATGCTATTTCTTCCTCAATATGAGGAAGCGTTTCCTTTCAAATTACCAAGGTTTTGGAATGTACCAAAAAGCAAAATAAACACCACATTGATAACAATGTGACTACAAACTCTATTTCTTTTAATAAATGTAGAAAAACTGCGAAAGAGTTTTTCTCATGGAAAGAGAAAAAGAAAGAGCCACAAAGGAAGAGCTAACCATGAATTCAATGGTAGTTATAATTTGAATTTAAGTTATTTTATCAGTTACGCACATTCATTCAACATACTACTTTATCACCTTGGGAAAAATCATCTTCATCATTTGACTTAAGAGTAAAACAGTGGTGTTGATTCACACTGCAGGGTGAATTTTTAGTTCTGAAGAAATACTGTGAAATAATTACAATGCATGTATAGTTTTTTGGTCCAAGCCGAGAAGTACTGAACAGGAAATCATATCATTTATCACTTTCTGGTGTGAAAGATTTTTCTCTCCCTTTGGCTGTTGCTCATTTACAGTTAGTAGCAGCAGGTGGGGAGGCAGAAGCAACTCACTGCCTGCTCGGCTTCAAATTGATTTATATAATTCTCAGCAAAGCAGACGATATCTATGATGGATGTGCTGTTTAATTAGACTGTTGTAAAAGCTGTAATTACATCTACTAAGTGCACTTTTATGTTGCATACATAAGCAACTTCAAGGAACGTTAATTATACTCCATGAGGCATTGTCTGGGCTTCTGGAATTGGTTTTTGGGTATACATGTGAGTCTTCTGGGGTTTTATATTTAATCAATAATGACTTCAAAATGAAATGATCTATTCAAAAATATCCTTAGAAAATACAGAAGGCAAGGGAAATATAAACAAAGAGATCTTTAACATGAACTATGGCTTTTTGGAAACAAACATTATGGGTTCCACAATTTAAATTAAGCCACTTAAAATATCCATTTTGAACATTTTTAAAAAAACTATCTGATATCCCAATCTGTTGAAAAGCTTATATAGGCATTAGCAGTAAAGTCTAAAGAACTAATGGTGTTCACTATACTCAATTTAGACTAACATTTGTGTCATGTTCTTACTCTCTTTGTGATCCATTAGTAAAATGGCTTTGCCTTGTTGCATGAAATAAAAGTGATTTATTTTAAAGTTGCTATTAGTCTTTGGACTCATGCTGCATCTTCAGTTGTTAGAGAGCTATTGTGGCCAATAGAAATGCATTCTACATCTGAGGTTGGTGAAAAGCATTTGCTAAAAGGCTAAATAAAATTGACATGAACAATTCAGAGTCTATGTAAATGAGCTGCTGTTCTTTTATTGTTCTTGTTTTTAAATTTAGTTTGCTTTGCAATCTACCAATAGAACTGATAGGCAAGCTATTTATGTAGTGGTACTAAACAGAAGCTATTTACAAATAGAAATATTGTTATTTAATTGGTCCAGATAATCTTACTTATTTTTGAAACACAACAACCTAATTTAAACAAAGCAAACAAAACAATTTAAATCTAGGAAAAAATCTCCATCTGGAGACCTAATGTATACTCTCTTTGTTATTATTTCTATTAATTCTTTTACTGTTGTCTTTTGAACCCATCCCCAGACTCCCCCTCCTGAAACATCGTACTGTGTATTGCACACCATCCCACTGTTACCTTGGGGTTCTTGAAACCTCCTACGCAGAAGTGTGCAAGCCAGTATTTTTGGCAGTTTTTCCATGCTTAAGGACAGAGTTTTGAATTGCCAGTAGATTAACCAGATTTACTTTGTTATGCATCAGTATGAATAATTGTTAAAACTGTACAAACTGATAGCAGCCCCATCTTCCAAAATTCATTGTATTTTAGTAAGTTCATGTAAGTTTCTCCATTCTGAATATTATTATAAGGAGAATAGGTTATAACAGAACATAGGAAGTAGAAGAATTTGATTTGACATACTTCATTCTTATATATCCCAGGTCTCTGACACTGTCGTTCCTCATAGGTAGAGATGTCCAGTTTGAGAATAATTAACAATATTGATAAAAAGTTTTGTATAATAGTTTTCTTTTCTATATTTTAATTTGATTTTGTTGCATTGTAGTATGCACAGGACCTTGAGTTTGTAATAGCTTTATAAAAATTAAAAACACATCCAATGTGCTTTAATTTAAAATGCATTTAATTTAAAACTAGAAAACAGCTTGTTGCTTTGGATACTTTTTCTTTATGATCCTATTTACTAAGCCTTTCCTTAAGGGCCATATAATCATAACCAATTCCCTGGCTGGTGCTACTCAGTTGGTTAGAGTGTCATCCCATAACCGAAAGCATACGGATTCGAACCAGGTCAGGGCACAGCCCTAGGTTGCAAGTTTGCTCCTTGGTTTGGGCACGTATGGGAGGCAACCAATCGACTCTCTCCCACTGATGTTTCTCTCTTCTCTTTCCACTCTACCTTCCTCTTTGTTTTGAAGCAGTGAAAAAAAAAAAGTCTTCGGGCGAGAATAAAAAAAAAATAATCATAACCAACATGGTTTTAGAAAGATATTTCACAAAATAAAATGACAATAACCATTGATTCATAATAAAACATTTATAAATCAATGTATTCACTTTAAGTTCACAAGTTCATAGTCAATAAACATTTATAAATCAGCATATTTACTTTAAGTTCACAAGAGATAGTCCATCTATTTTGGAAAGCAGCATGGCTTAGTGGTTCAAAAGTGGGTTTTGGAGCCAGACTTCCTGGGCTCAGATTTTTATTATGAGACTTATTAGCTATGTGTCCTTGGGCAATTTAGCTTTCTGCAGATTAAGAAATGAGGATGAATAGAACAGTTTTATATTTATATATTGGTCACTGCAAACATTTTATAAATGGTTCCTAAAGTTAACTGCAAAATAGAGATGTTATTATAAGACATATAATTCTCAGAATTCTTATGTTCATATCTTTGCTCTTTTGCCATTTGTTTCCTTAGTAGCTTTACAGTATTTTAGATGACATTTCCGGTATTTATTGAGTACCTGTTCTGAATAGACACAATGTTCTAAATGGTGAGAAAACAGCAGTAAAAAAAAAATGGGAAAAATTATGTTTTTGATGAATTAATGACTACAGTGAATCATGGGCCAGTTGAAACCAGAGGATGAGCTAAAAGAATAGAAGTTCCATTTCTCTCAATCTATAACAAGAGTTGTATTGCTTATCAGAAGACCTGCCATGTAATACGTGTTTGTTAAGAATTCACCGTATTATTTGCTCTGTGTCCCTTTTGCAGATGGCATCATGAAGTTTCTCTTACTTAAAGATGTTACTTTTATAATTATTAGATTTAATTTTCATAATTCCTAAAATCTAGCTAAACTAAAGTCACTTATTTTTCTTCCTTCCTAACCTGATATCTAAAGGAGTAATACAAATGTGATCTCTCCCTGCCTCCCAGTAGTTTGCCTGCATTTCTTCTTTTGAATCTGCCATCTCCCCTCAGAACAAACCTGAAATGAGTTGAGCCTCCAAAAACCCTGAAAATTCTCTCAGGGATGGTAGTTTTTGTAGAAAGAATGATAGGTATCTAGACATAGCCTAGATTATTTACATTTTATTTCCATTCCACTATTATAACTAATGGTATTCATGTTCTTTTTTCCTAATCAAAAGCTAGGTAGTTAAACTCAAGTACTACACAGAAATAAATAATATTCCAGTGATGTTCTGTGTATTCAAATACAGTCTTCATATACTTGGCTGAAAAATGTTGCGGTTTTTATTATAAGTTTTAACACAACGTGGCTATGGCTTATTTCCTGAAGGGGGAAGAAAATCTCTCTTAGATTCAACTAATAACACTTAGTAAGTCAGAAATCGTCCATTTAGTATTGGTTTGAACTTTATTAGCATGTGTCAGAATGGAGCTTGTGTTAAACAAGCTGGAGGGCATTTCTAGAAGGCTTAGGGGAGTGTGGTCTTCAGAGACATCTCCGGAGCCAGGTTTATCTTCTTTCTATGTTCTGCTCAAAATTAGAGAGACACAGAAGGCTTCAGAGTATGACTTACATTGTCTTAACTCTGTGGAATTTATGGGATTGCTGATATTTCTGAGAGCTAAGCATGGGCAGAAGTCCATCTTCTAGGTATATTATAAAATAACAAATAGAGAAAAGAAATAAAAAGGAAAGTCTTTAATTTAAAACATCAGTTAACATTCAAGTGAGCTTTACTTGCTAGGGCATGTATGAGTGGAAGCCTTCTTTTTTCCCCATTAAAACACTGATTTCAGTATATGTTCATAGTAAAATATCTGTTCTACATCTCTCCCTCAATCATCAAAAATAATGTTGAAAAGGTTAAAGACATTATTTCTCATTGTTGGAAGGAGATCCAGTTGTTCATGAGAAATGCAGATAGATTAGCAGAGGCATCATAAGAGGTTTAGCTCTAATGATATTTGAAGTTTCAAGTAGGTGGAAAAAAATAGGAAAGTGTCCACATATGTCAGACACTTATCATGTACTAGAAACTATGCTAGTTACATTGACAATTTTATGTCACTCATGGAGGTATGCGATTAATTTTTTCGCTCAGCATTGAGTGAATTATTCCAGGGTCCACCCCTGTTGTTTTCCTATGTGCAGCATACAAATACATGGATTAAACAAAGTAAAAAACAGTCCATGCCTTCATAGAGTTGAGAATTCAATGGGAATTCTTAATCTATGTTTAGCGATATAGGTGCAGGATTAGCTAATGTTTTTAGTAGAAGGTCGGTAGCTATGTCCATGAGTTCTAACTTTGAGATCCCTCCCAACTCCAAACCTCTTTGTGGCAGTTGCCATGTGAAGCAGTGTTTCTAGCAGCTTCCGGAGCAGAGAGCAAATATTAAATTCTTTAAAAGGAATCTCTAATTCAACTTTTCATCATGGCTACCTGTACAATTATTCCACATTTCGGATGACTCATCTGTATTTTCAGAATAAAAATAATGTCACAAGAAGTATAGAAATATTTGAATCTCAAATAGAATTTCTCAATTTATTTGGAATTATCTGGGTGTTTCTTTTTGAGGAGAATAATTTTCATATACCCCAAAGTTTGATCGATCTTGCATTTCTATGTAAAATAGCAGAACATTATGAACTCTTTTTAAAATGTGTTTTACACTGTTCTCTATAGCCTGTCATTCATTAGGTTCAGGCAGTATGATTAAGGAGAATTTTTAAAAATCCCGCAGTTTTCTGGAAACAATCTGGCAAATACTTTTTTTCTCTGTGAGGTTTGCATTTATTACTGCTGGCATATTAACACATTTTTAAAGCACAGAAATTTATATACATATCATCTAGCAAAATCTTTATCAGAGAGACAAATATTTTAGTAGCTGCAACAAGAAAGCTCTTCACCTCTTGCTGATTATGAATCTCTGTAACATTCTGAACACTTTATTTTAATGAGTTTTTATGTCCCCTTTGCTCTACTTCCCTGTGGATTGACAGTGATCCGTAGCTCACAAAGCAAAAGCTCTGATAGAATGATGAGGGACTGTTCTCTTCCCTTTTCCAGCACAGTGTCTTTCATCTCTTTG
This sequence comes from Glossophaga mutica, assembly GCA_039655065.1. Taxonomy (NCBI): domain Eukaryota; kingdom Metazoa; phylum Chordata; class Mammalia; order Chiroptera; family Phyllostomidae; genus Glossophaga; species Glossophaga mutica. The sequence continues at coordinate 87,193,179 of CM077311.1, forward strand.
TCTATTCTCTGCTCATTCTTCATATTTGGCATCATCAGTCACCACGCAGTGCAGTTTACAGATACAGGTGTGACAGAAGAGAAAAAAAATGTCAATCCAATAGTATGGAGTTTATCAAATACCTGCCAGGCTGCTGTTTGAAACTTCCTCTCAATGCTCCTGTTGGAGCCAGATCAGAACTCAGATAACAGTTTTTCTTTTAAAAATGAATAGATTCCCCGGCCCCCCCCCCCCCCGCTCTCTTTGATGACCTACACTGACTGAGATAGTTCATTTAAGGCCTTGATCTCTTTTCGTTGGCAGATTCTGATCCAGTTCTGGGAGGAATGAAGTGAGATCCAGTGACACCTGGATTTCTCTCTGTTAGAGCTAGCACACACATGATCTACAAAGAAAACACATGTAAATACTTGGCTGTCTGGAAAATACAGCTTAATGACAATCGCTATGTTTGAAATGAAAATAGAGTAAACTCATTGTGGAGTATTAGATTTCTACTTGAAGATTTTGGCCCATAGCTGAATGAGTAATTGCCACAACAGTAAACCCCAACTATTTTATAAATGTGTTTATTTTTGTGATTACTCTAAATAGATTCAATTTTGATTGAAATTAAATTGAATTAGATATTCAGTATTATATATTTTATATGGTCTTATATATAAATTTTTAGCTAACAGGCAATACAATTTTAAATATGGTAATCATACCACGCATTTTTGAGAATTGTACAAAACAAATCAGGTAATGTATGAATGCGATTTTACCTAAGGTATGGCACATTATAGGTCTTCAATTAATAGTAGCTATTGTCACTATAATTTTATTATTAAACTATTACTAAAAATCCTAAGACACTGTACATTTACTGACATGTAAATAAAATTGTAAAATATAGTGCATGCAAAAGTAAATGCCCGTTGAACCTAATAGATTGTTATATGCCATTTACATATCAATTAAAAAGTGACCTACATAGATAAAGCTGTTTTTATAAAGACTTATGCCTAATAATATGGTTCAGTGATCAGAGGTGGAATAAGTCAGCATTTCTAAGTTAATTAGTACTGTCTGATTAAGCATTACCCTTAGATATGGGGCTGGGAGAATTTAGGGTGTGAGAAGGATCTTGCTGCTGCAGGTTTGAGGGCAATATTAGGAAAACCCATATGCAACAGGAGGAAAATTATTTTTAGTACAGAAAACAAACTGGATTTAAAAACTGTATTTCTCTCTGGTAAATTTATAAAATAAATTATTATAGATATTATGTGTGAACAAGTACACATAAAAAGCATGACATTGGTAGATTAAGTAAAAAAAAACAAAAAACAAAAACCCCACAGTCTGAATGTCCAGTCACTCACTAAGTTACTTGCTCATTCCAGTAAAGGTTCATTGAGTTGGTTCCAGTACAAGAGGCGCTGGGAATTAAGAAGCAGATACAAGGATCATCAAGGCAAAGTAGTGTGTTTTATGATTCTATTCCATTTTTGGTTATTAACAGTCTTGAAGAGCATGTTTCAAAGTATGATAAGCCATGGTTAGGCCTGTTGTACAGAGATCTCCTATGAGCCTTGGAGCAGGGTGATATGTGCAAACAGAAGAAAGGTTATTATGAAACTGTCATGCAGCAAAAGTTTTGTATCTGGAACTGTATGAGACTATAACACTTTTGACATTTCTCTATCAGAAAGACAACAGGGGGGCCTCAACCCCTTGTATCCTCTACACCCATAGTCTTCCATGCATATTTTGCATTGCTTGTTAGTGTAAATAAAACAGGAGATGTATCCTCCAAGCATTAAACCTGGCCAGGTTCCCATGGCCTCCATGCATCCTGATTTTACCAAAGTTTTTGATAAAGTTCAATCATGTTGTTACTTCTCATAAAACAGGGGAAATATTTCCTGTATGATTGTATAGTGGAGCGATGGCTTAGTGAGCAGCGTTCTCCAGAGGGAACTGAATAATATTTGCAGTCAACTTGGACAGAGATCTCCAGAGGCAGAATGACACCTACCCCCCACAGAAAATGGGGGGGGGCCTGTTGTGCTCTTATTTGCAGATGAAGAAACTAACGGTGAGAGGAAAGTTCAGCATCTCCTCAGAACTTGCAGATTTGGTAAGTGGAGGGCACCGCTGGTCATTTAAACAATAGACTGTTTGGTTCCCTTGTGCTATTGCATGAAGTTCACGGGATAAACTTCAGTTTGCAGAGGACTGAGAATATAGTAACAAAAAGGGAAACTGAAATATTTTAGTCTATAAGAAGAAAATAGAATCACAAATTAGACCATGGCTTTGTTGTTGATATTTCTGACATATAAATGTATCTACGTGCTGACTTCAGAAAAAAATTTACTTTAAGATTTATTTTTCTCATAATTCATGCATATTCTCAAACTTGTCTTCATCTTGAAATATTTTACTTATTTTACAGCAGTCTTTAATATATCTGTCACATCTTCCAAAAGTTTATCCTAATTTTTTATGACACTTTATTCCTCTAGTGTCTTTAGGATAGAACTTGTAAAACATGTTCACAGAGAATGGAATGAAAAAGAAATGGCACAGCTGAAAAAGAAAGGAAAAAACAATGAAGAGAAAGGTCTTGGAAAACAAGTTAATTTAATTTTGTCATTTAAATTACCTAGCAATAATTTGAAACTGAGTTGAAATGAAAAGACAAGCAATTTAGATTAAAAAAAAATACAAACTATTCTATCTAAAGGGGTGAGATCTGAGTGCTACTAGTCTTATTCTTAGGTTCAAATAGGAATCCATTACTGGGAGGCAAGCGAACATATATTATTCTTTATCCAAGAAAGAATAAGTGAAAATGTGTTGCTATCCAAGTAGGAACATTTTAATTTAGATGGAAGAGCAGCTCACAATGTATGGGGTTGGCCAAAAGTTCGTTTAGTTTTTTCTGTATGATGGCTCTAGTTGTGCTTAGTTGTCTTTAACTTCATTGGAAACAATTTTGTTAGATTGTATTGTGACAGCTGTCATATCAGCATGCATTTAAAAAAGTATCAAAATTGGTGAATTTTCATGCAGCCATTTTAATACTGTAGACGAAAGAAAATATACCACATTTTCAATGTATCATACTTTGTTATTTCAAGAAATGTAAAAATGCAACTGAAATATGCAAAAAAAAAAAAAAAAAAAAGATTTGTGCAGTGGAGAAGGTGCTGTGACCAATCTAGTGTGTCAGAAGTGGTTTGCGAAGTTTCTTGGTACTATTGACATTTTTGCCAAATAATTCTTTGCTGCAGGGCTGTTTTATATATTGAAAGATGTTTAGCAGCACCCCTGTCCTCTACTCACTAGAAGCCAATAGGAGGAGATAGCCCACCTACTCAAAGTATCCAAATCAATAAAGTTATTGGTGAAAATGAAAAATGTATCTTTTATTTTTTGGAAAAAATCTAAACAGACTTTTTGGCCAACTTGATATATGTACTTTTAAAGTTTCCATGTATTAAGGGTTGCATAATCGCAATGTTTTAAAAACTCTGGTAATAGAATAGAACAAGGTTATTACTACAATACATTTTATGACATTTAATATCAAGTGAATCTCTGTGCTAACCCTACAGTATTTTTCAGTTTCCCAGTTAGGGGGACAATTTCATAATGGTTATTTCAAATATCTTTTTAAAACACTAACTTTTTAAAACACCAACTCTCCACAGAAAATGACCTCCCATCCTAGCTTCATAGATAATATTAGATAGCATCTGTCTGACTTTTCAATCATGAAATTGGGTAAAAACAAAATTTTATAGACAAATTTATCTGAAGCACTTATCAAATGTTATTAACTTGCCACAAGGAAAACAGAATTGCAACCGAAATTTTGCCATTTCTAGGGAAGGTATAAAAAATTTTCCATTTCTGAGATAAATAGCTAGTTTTTTTTTAAGTAAGAATTTTTTTTGTTTTATTTCACACATTTCAACTTGTGTGTGTATTAATATTATATGTCTATAATAGTTTTTGCCAAGAGTGTCAGGACCAAGGCAGTAAAAAACTGTATCTGTATATTTTACTGGAAGAAAAACAGCACATAGATAAAGCAAATATTAAGGATATATCTGTATGTAGAATTATGAAGTTTTTATAGCCCCTGTTAGCAGAGGATAGAACCAGCTAATAGGATAAAGTTTGCTGAAGGATCCAAAGTTTGCTTATTTGTTATGTTGACAACGAAACTTTTCCTTTGATAAACCTGTGATTTAACTCAGCTCAAATAGACCTTCTTTCTTGGAATTAACACAATGGAAGTCAGTTTCTCTCTTCCTTTTAAAGACAAATTCTTCTTCCCTTAGCTATTATCCCTGAACTTTCCTGAATCTTCTGCTGCTTTGTACACTGAATTATAATAATCAGTATTTACACATACTCAAATGCTCTTTTCTGAATCAAACAGCCCTCCCCCCCTAGATTTTGTGATCCCTCCTATTCCTGGCTTGCTTCTCTCCTTGAAATCACAGCCAGTTTTTGAAGGTGGTTTCCCTATGTGTAAAAAACATGGTAAATATTCTTTCCTGTCATGACTGTTCTCTCTTGTGCTAAAATTTAATATGTGTACATATCTACATATATAGTATAAGTTATTTGCATATGATCTCAGCTGTTTTATTACTTGAATACTTATTAGCATTGACAATATACAATTATGTCAAACCTCTCTTCTAACATTACCTAAAATCCTAAAATCACAGTAATTCTTTAATGTCTAAGTGATATGTTTGGTAATATAAACTTGTATTTACCATATCCTCTCTTCTCACCCCAGTGCTTCCTCACCATTCCTTTCCCTCTTGATGTCATTTTTCTTTTTTCTGCCTTTACAGGAAGCTTTACTTTTTCACACAGCAAGAGATTGACTCCAGTTGTTCCTGTGTCCCCTTTCTCCCGTGTGTAGGGGGAAATGGGGTCTGCTCCCTCCTACCACGCTGCCATCTTCCCCCTCTCCTGTGTCCCCTTTCTTTTCCACCAAAGAGATACTTCCCTTGTAGTTCTGATTCGAGATTGAAGGTCCTGGTACAATATTCTAATCTTATAGCCTCACTTCAGATACCTTTTCTTGTGATTCGCAGAGTCAGAATACAGAATGACTGTCAGCCTTCACTAGGCCCGTAATACAGAAAGGATCACTTTCTGATTTCCAGAAAAATAAAGGGCACTACTTGAAGCAGACCCGGCTGCAATGCCTAGCATGATTTCTGTTTCCACACTCCTAGATCTCACACTAACTCCAGTTCCTCTCATGCCCTCTAGAATTCTTTTCTCTTGAGATCTAAGGTGTAATTAAGTACCTCATCTATTTTCTCTGATAGCAAACTGTACTCACCTTAATTTTAACACTTTTTACATTATATTTACATTTGCAAGTTTTATCTGTACACTCCATTAAATTGCAAACTGTGAAGATGAGGGAACAAAGCATCCTTATGTTGCCTGTCGCTTTAAGTGTGGAGCAGTGGCACAATGCTTAGCATGTAATAATTGCTTAGCATTTATTTAGTAAGAAATAGGCAAATGAGCGAATAATCTGTCTTGTTATGATTTTGTTAAATACATATTTTTCGTGCTCAGTTCTAGCCCCTTTCTGCTAATCTCAATTCTCTAATCTTAAACGATTTCATGCAAATTATAGCCTTGTCTTCCAAATTATAGTCTTGTCACCTACACAGATTCACAAGTTTATATTTCTAAACTTACTTTTTATATTTATACATTACCAATCTTTTCTCTGAGATCCCTCTCATATAACTGGTTTCTTAGTTGCATATTAAATATTAATACAGCCATCTGGATTCATGATCTTCCTACCCCATAACTTCCTGAATGTTGACCTTAAGTGGGTTATTTTCCAGTGCTTTCCATTACAGGTAATGGCATCACTAACTATGAATTTAAACAAGCCATACCTCTAGGATTCATTCATGGTAACTCTTCTGTCTTCCTACATAACCATTCTTATAAATTTTCCTCCAAAATATTATGTACATATTCTTTGCCACCACTTTAATCCAAACTACTCTCAGATATACTTGGGTTATTGCAGTAGGTTAATATCTATTATTTTATGCCATCTTCTCTGTCTTTAATGTGTCGTCCTCTAAACAGCAGTATTAACCTTCCAAGTACAAATCATTTTTCTTAAACACATTGATGTATTTATGCTAGTGTTTTAAAATATGCCCACAAACTATTTGATACTCTTTCTTTTTAGAGGAGGAGCCTAATTTCTCTCCTAAGAGCGGGCTAGACTTAGTGAATTACTTCTAAGAATAAAATAAAGTGCAAATGATGCTATGCAGCTTTGGAGATAAGGTCATACATGTCATTACAGCTTCCTGTTTACTGTCTTGGATCACTTGCTGGGGTGGGGGAGTTAGCTGTCATGTTATGAGGACACACAAGCGTTTATAAAAAAGTCTATGTGGCAAGGAAGTGAGATCTCCTGCCAACAGTTATGTGAGTGAACCCCACGGAGAGCAGCTCCTCTGGTTCTAATCAAGCCTTTAGATGCCTGTAGCCCTGCTGATACCCTGTCTACAAAACAGGAGAGACGCTGACCCAGAATCACCCAGGTCACATGCTCCCAAATACCTCATAAACAAAAAGTGTGAAAGGACGAACATTTCTCACTAAATTATGTTATGAAGCCAATGGTAACAATGGCAGTGTCCAAAGAATTACGCTTCTTACATCATCTGCTCAGAATCTCCACAGTCTGGTCTCTGCTACCTTTCCAGCCTCTGTATGTGCTGAGACTTCCCACTTGCACACACTGGCCACAATGGCCTTTTAATCCCATGTGTTTTCTGTAACTCCTACTAGTATAGCAGAGGACTGTTTTCACATTATATATCCTCTTTTGAAATATTTTTCTTATTCTTTTATTACCATGGTAACAGCTCCTCATCTTTTAAAACTCAGCTCAAGGACCATTCTTTCCAGTGCTTCCTTGGACTTTTATTTCCCTAACTATACCTTGTCTCTTTGTGGTGCTTTTCATATTGTGAATTTACGAGTCCTTGTGTTGTTTTTATTACTATTATTAATAGTAATAGTAAACTCAATGAGTTTGTACCCATAATTATATTCCGAGAGTCTACTGTAGTGCTCGGCACTATAAATAAGCCAATGGATGACTAGTATGAAGGCTGAACGCTATAAAAGTAAACAATAATATTGCATTTCAGTTACATGGTACAAGTAGATCAGTTCCTTTAGAAATGTATTAATTCATACAGACTTCAAATGTATTATCCTTCAGAATAGCTGAAAATGAAGGGGAAAAGACAATAAAAAAATACACATTTAAAAACTGAAATGACCAGTTTGATTAATGTGAATACTTACATTTATAGTTGACTATATTCGCCAGATTGCACAGTTTTTTCAACATTTTTTAGACACATCCATAGTATAAAGTATTTTTTTATGAATCTGTAGGAAGATTGTAAAAAGCACTCTTCTTACAGAAACATTCACTTACTCATTTCAAAGTTATGGGAGTAAAACTGCCTATAGAATTCCCATTAATGTCAATGAGAATCACTGACAAATTCCCAAGCAATACTTTGAAAACATCTTCATTGTTGCCTTGGGGCTATTGCTAATGCTGTGCACAAATAAAATTTAGCTCTTAAAGAGACAATTGCTTTTATACTGCTGAGCATGTGTCTTCATTGATGCTAAACAGAGACAGCAACACAAGAATGCATCATTCTCTTATCTGAAAGGCATTATTGCAGTTTTTCTGAATCACATTCTAATTTAAAATAAGCAAAACAAGTCCTTCTCAAAATAATTTTGTAATATGATTAAATGGAGATGACAATTTTTTTCAAATACATGCAAAACAGTACTCTATGGAATCACCCTATTGATGGACGAGTTGTTGAAAATTATCTTTAGATACATAAAACCATAACTATGGACTAAAATTGATTTACTATACTTTTGATTTAAAATATATAAATTGTCTTTTTTTATTTAAACATTAGATTGCAAAAATTAGAAGACTAAGAAAAGAAGGGCATTTTTATGTGCTCTTTAACTTATGTTTAGTTATGTTATTTTAAGGAGATACTTTCTATATTAGTCAAATCAATTTTTGAAATTCTGGATTCTAGGTTTTGAGGCTGTATGCGTAAAGCATTTAAATAAGAAAGAGGAACTTCCGTACTATTTTCCATAGTGGCTGTACCAGTTTACATTCCCACTAGTAGAGGAAGAGAGAGAGAGGGAGAGAGAGAGGGAGAGAAAGAGAGAAAGGAGAAAAAGAAAAGAAATGGCCTAAGTTCATGAAATGGAGAGTCCTCATAATTTTGATTTGAGAAAAAATTATTTCATTTATATTTGTTAACATTTGACGATTAGAATTCTATCTTAGTGGTGGTGAACAGTACTCTCTGTATCTAATCCAAACATTATCCTAACACAGCCTGTTCAATGGTTTCAGTAAAAAATGGCTGGCCAAAATATGGAGGGTGATGAATGATTGACATGGCGACATTTAACCTGTATCGCATGGTCTGTAGATGCTGGAAACTAACAGCAAGCCTGCTTTGAGTTATCATCTCAATTTCCGTATAACAAACAGAACTGGCAAGCCACCTTGGCTCAAAAAAGATTTCTGGAATATTTATACAAAATATCCCCCAACCAACTTGTTCTTGGACAATATTTTTGAATTCTTGATTATAGCATTTCTGTATTACAAGATGACTTGGCATCATGCCACCAGCATCCACAGTTTGCTGCAGTAATATCTAACTTGTTCTTTATTATCATTTCCAATAGAACTAACACAGTAGTAAATGGTCACACTTTAGTATATTATTTAATGTCTGTCTTAGTTTATCATTTGTTCATTTCAATTTGTAGATGACACCTTACTCTACAATGGGCATTGACTGTAGTAGTCTCTATGTATGAAAGTCAAATGATAAAATAATGACTTTATGTTTTTACTGTTAAAAATTATTTAGGTTCTACAAAAATGGCATCTTAAATAGCCCTGACTCTCTCTCTGCTTCACAGCTTCCTCCCTAAAAATAAAGTCTGTAGCTCAATCTGTGAATCATCTGGAAACTGTACTTCTCCAAATCCTACTTGTGATTCTGGGAGGTTGGCCCAATCTTATTGACCCTTGTGGGCCTGATGGAAAACTTCTTGGTGGATTGAGTTTATTTCAGTACCTGGAGTGGAGAAAGGACTTGCACTACCACATAGTGAGTTCTGGAAACAAATTCTTTTTAGTCTTCAGCATAAGGGTTATGGATTGTCAGCCATTTTATGGCAGACCTCAACATCAGAAAATTTTGTACGTTCCACTTTTCTCGGTTTGTCTACATACTAGAGAATCTAAGAGCTCCATATGTAGAAATTCTGAAGGAACACAAAACCACAAATGGGTTAAGTAGCACAATTCACTGAAGGGATCTCTGTGAGCAAAGGTGGACTCTACACTGATTTTGCCATGTAGTTGCTGTAAATTGCAAATATTAGCTGAGAGAGAAGACAATTTTAACAATTTAATTGTGGGAGTTTTGTCTCTTCCATAAACTGCATAACTCCAATAACTGAACTATTAAAACTAGTTTAAAAATACTGAACTATTACATCAATAAATGCATAGATGAATTCAGAAAAAATAAGGTAAATCACAACCAACCAACTGCAAAGTGAGGCTGATGGGGCCTTGCAATTGAGTCCTCTGTGTAAAGCTGGATACACCCTCAATAAAAGGTAATTTAGGGGGAGAAATAGAATCTTGGAACAGTCCACTGTAATGGAAGTATGTCCTTAACTTGAGCTCCTTGAAATTTCAGAGTCACAGTTATGCCCTCAATAAGTTTGTGATGTGAATATGTAATACCAAGTTGCTCTGGAAACTCTACACTAAATAAATAATACATAAGGTAGCCGTAAGGCAGAAAGAGCCTTTAACACTTGGCAAAAGCAAGTGCAAGACTGATTTGGACAGATACACCCTCAATCCGGGTAACATAAGGTTCAAAACAAGATGCTATAGGAACAGAAAAAAACCAAAATAATCACCCATAAACAAAAGGTATCATATATAATGAGCTAATATGGATATTAGATAACAGAATAATCAAATTAATATTATAAGATGAGCATATATATAATTATAAAGATAAAATTATATTATTATTCAAATATGTCTCATAAATATTATTCACAATTTCTATGAGTTTTTGTGTACTATTACTTAAAATAACATTGAGGGGGGTGTCAATGTTTCCTGTCTTTAAATCCTTTATCCCTATACCTTAATCCAGCCATATTGCTCAGGAACTGTCTTATCAGGGTCAGCCACAACCACACTGCCGTCACCAAATTGATTTATCTCTTGAAATATCTCTTTCTGTGATATCACAGCTTGTGATTTTCTTCCTCTCCATACCTCCTGCCCAACTTCCATGTTCCTGTTTCTCAACCTATGGTGAAAATGTCAACATTCTTCAGAGCCGTGCCCTAAAAAATCTGCTGTTCTTTTCTCTTGCCATTTTTTTTGTCTTCTCCTATGCAGTGTGAGAGTGTGTGTCCCAGCATGCACTCCTTGTTTCTCTTTTACTCCACATGTGTTTATATGGGGACTGAGTTAATGCTTGCATATTTCTTTTCTGGGTCCGGTAGCATTACAGTTGAAGTTGCTTGTCTAAGCTCTTACCCTAGGCAACTGAATTCACTCCTCCTAGCTCAGTTAGCATCTATGTACTGTTGGTTCTCAGATCTTTACCTCATCCCAGACGTCTCTGCTGAACTTTGGACCCACCTTACACTTAGACATATCCTACTCACAATGCCTTAGATACTTCACTTATACCAGACCATGTCCCGAAACTGTATTTCCCCTTGTCTCCACATCTGCCTCTCTTTATCCTCCTCAGAGCAGATTTTAGCATCATCTTACCTGTCCTGGATATGTTCTTTACATGACCCTTTATTCCTCTGCACTCCCCATTGAAACACTCATGTAGACCTGGCATTTCATCTTAACATCCATCAGTCCTCTCCCTTCCATCTTCTCTGTCCCTGCCCCAGTGCAGGCGTTTCTCAATCGTATTACCTCAGCTGCCTCCTAATCACCTTCATCTTTCCAACATTCCGTTATGAATGCAAACTCCAAAGAGATGTTTTAAAAATGCGAACTTCATCATGAGTTTCCTTAGCTTAATATTACTCAGTTGTTTTGCTTTGTCTGTAGAATGATGTGTAAACACCGTAATGTGGTTTGCGAGGCCTCTCATGAGATAATTTTTGTTTATTTTTTCAGGCTTAACTCCAGCTACTGCTTCCACACATCTACTATATTCCAATTTGTTAAATTATATTATTCATTCTAAAGATATCTAATATTTGGAGAACATTATCTCCCTTGGACTTTTGTGTATAGTTAAGTTTGTACAGCCCCTCTTGACTCCTTCCCTGAAAATTGAGTAAAAAAAAAAAAAAAATGTAGGTTCGACTTGTTAAAGAATCATGGCTTGTTTTGAATTTTTTTTTTTTTGCAAGAGTTGAAGAAAGCAGAGACTTTCTCTGAACTGAGTGTTCTCAGGAACTAAGTAATTCTGTAGCTGGGTACCTTATTTTATTTTTTAACTGAGAGAGGGCAGTAACAGTAGAGTTAGAGCCATGTCTGATACCGAAACATCATTCACTAGATGAGCTGGGGAGACAGGAGTAATTAGTCATTTTTGCGGTTTGTGCAGTTTCGTGCTTTCCTCTGTGCTCAGTGGATGTTATAGAGGGGGCTTTGTGAATCTTGCGCATAGAGTGGCTTCCTGTGATGTGATATGTGAATGTGAGTCTTCAAAGGAGAGTGCCATGACCTAGCTTTGGGTTTCATGCCTGCTCCCAAATGAAAGCTCTCAGATCCCTGAGAGCTCTTTTCTTCCTCAAAAAGAGGGACTTGGAGCCCACATAAGATCAAAACATGAAGATTGTAAGATGGACACGGTAATCACTCCATCCTCCTCTTCTGTGTCAATTGAATGGGAGTGATTGCATTAAGTGGTGGAGACAGATGGGAAAAGAGAAGTGTATTGGAATGCAATTTTAACACTCACGTAATCTTTGTGAAAGTATTTCTATGGGTAGACTTTGCTGTAGGATATTGCTAACTCCCATGGTGTAGGGAATGCTATGAGAACAGTAATTTCTCTGAGGATTCTGCTCTCTGTTGTGTTCTGTGACCATTATGGGGCAGGGAGTGGTCAGGGGTGGAGGGGATATTGTATAGACTTTGGGTTGATCTTGACTATCCATAAAGCATACATATTGATTAAGTTAATATCTGCTTTCATGAACATACCCATGAGCTTTTTTACACCTGTTCTTTATTACCTGGAACACTGTTCTCTCCACTTCAGGATGGGGCAAAAGTAGGTACACAGTTGTGAGTACACGAAACACAGAGTTTATTCTTGTATTATTATTTATTGATTATTGTAGTATTTTTCATATGAACAGCTGTAAACCTGCTTTTGCTTAACCCTGTATTTTAGGCTACAATTGAAAAATTCTCTTTTTCTGACAATCTTTCTCTTGGTGTCAAATTATTCTATGCTCTTTATAAGTCTCTAAATTTGGCTTATCAGACACTTGGCATGATTTACTGTAACTGTTTTTAATTATCTCTCTATTGCTAGAATATGAGTTCATTGGAGGTAGGAAAGGGATCTGTCTCCCTCAGGGTAATATATCCTGCAAAAAGCATAATGCTTGTTTCATAGTAGGTGCTCAATAACAGCTGTTGAATCGAGTCATTAATAAAAGATGTATGACAATACCCTGGCATATATTTGGTAAACTGAATTATTTTTTTTTTTCCATTTCTCTTTCATATGTTCTTCAGTGTGTCCATAACATTCATTCTTTTTTATTTCTTTCAACAGTTTTTTGAAAGGCATAATATATGCTAAACACTTCCCTGGGTACTTGGATATGGTGGTAGACCCTGACCCAAACAAGGCCTTGGTGCCCCACAGATCTTCTGGTGGCTACAGAGGAGCAAAGTGGCAAAGCATAATACCATGTAATAAACACTTTGCTGGGAGAAAGTTCAGGTTGTTATGGAAACACATAAGTATGTGTTGAAGCAGACTTGTTTGTGAAAAACAAAAACACCCAGTAACTAGCACAAGCACAGGAATGTTTGCTATAAAGACACATGGGAAACGATAAGAGAATCCCTTTGAAATGCGAAAACAGGAATGGTAATACTGATATTGATATAACAATGGTTAAGAGGTTAGGCTCTCAAAAGAGACTGCAAAGATTAGATTTATGGAGGCACCATTTGCTAATTGCGTGGCCTTGAGAAGGTTCTTAAGTTATCTTTAGACTGATGATGATCGTAGTACCGACCTCTTAGTGTTGCTGAGAAGTAAAATGAATTAACCCTTTTGAACCACTTAGCACCTGGCACAAGATTCATTTATAACAGTTATTTTCATAGGATAGTGCTTTTCTGAGATTGAGTTTAAAGAGTTGTTTTATATGTAAGAAAAAAATCCGGGTAACTCAAAATGTCATGAACCCCGATTCTCAGTTGTACTGTGCATGCCTCATTAATACCAGTTAGCTGCTTTAACTGGTTTTGGTTTAGTCTCCTAAGGGGACTCTAGTTTAAACAGCAGTCATGAACTTTTAGCTGTTGCTTCTGATAACTATTGCCTAAACTCTGTTTTCTTCCTCCCACCCTCCACCATTCCTCCCCACCTTCCTTCCTTCCTCTCTCCCTCCCTTCCTTCCTTTCTTAATGGTTCCAAAGGAGAGAATAAAATTGGCTTTGCATCACAGACCACAGACACCAGAGGTCCCTGGCTTTCCTTTAGTCTAGATGTATCACTCTATCTCGATCATCTTTGAAGGAATGGATAGATATAGTTTATCATAGTAAAATGATACAAATGAGAAAACAATGCAAGATAAACAAGATGGACAAATATGCCAATTCTAACATTTTATTATATGTTTCTTCCCACAGGAAGCTAAAATTGTATTTATCAATACTGATAAAGCAAAATGAGTTAGTTGTAAAACAATTTTAATTCTATACATAATATTAAAAGCATATTTTAAATGTATCTCTGAGTTATAAGGAAAGTAAAGGAAATCACTACGTGCCAGACACTGATCAAACTCAGGGATCCATAGATACAAGTGAACTCAGAAGCCTGGGTCTCTCTCTGAGGAACCTTGCCAGTTTAGACTCAGAAAGGAAAATTCCCAGATTTCTCTTGGAGATACTACCTTAACAACTCAGCAGAAGGGCCAGCTCAACATTAGGTGGTAGGAGAAATTATATTTTAGCTGAGAATTGATAAAAGCTTACATAAATTCTAGCCCATCATAAATTTGGGACCTACCTGGGGGGTTCTCCAAATCTCAAGTAGATACATGTTTATTTTAAAGTGAATGTCCCAGGGTTGGTAGAGCATGTGAACATCAAACACAAATACCCTGAGAAGGAAACCATCAAAGCGTATAGGACGGCATACCTATCAGCATGAGCACTGTGCATAACCCAATGGTTCCATTATCTCAGCGATTACTGGAATTTATTTTACATATCTTTACAAGTACTTGTTTTCTATATTTACATTTGTATCCATATTTACAACATTTATTTAAGAGCAAAGTTTTGGTTATTCAATTTCAGTGTTCACTCTTTCTACAGTTACAAGAAATATCCATACTATTAAGTTATATATGGGGTCTGACAAAAGTAACACCGGCTTGAGTGTGGTTGGTAGGGTAATAATATGGGTGTAGTAATTTCTAGTTTTAATTTGAACACTTCGCCTAAAATGCATATGGTGTGCTTGAGTGTGATATTGTTATGTTACAGAATTCCAAGCTTATGATTTTGTAATAAAATATTTTGTAATAAAAAGGGGCATTATTTGTGCCAGATCCTGTATTTGATTTCTCTCAAACTCCATTGAGTAAATTCTATTTTATATATGTATATAAATGTGTATATATGTTCAATACTTGGAAAAGCAGAAAAGTTTTACACTGCTTGAATTATTATACACCAAAATATGTCATTCTGTTTCAGGAACATAAAAAAATGCATATATAATAGCATACATTCTTGATTTTCAACATTTTTCCCTAAAATCTTCTTCCATTGCTCCATGTTTTTATACTTAGTGTTTTTTTTTCTTTTCTTTTCTTTCTTTTTTTCTTTTTACAGATATATAAATACAAATTTATTGCAAAACTCCTGATGGGAAAATTTTTATCACTACCAACAACCTCCCTCCCCTCCCAAATAGGAAAACTGTACAGATCCTGGTGTGTGTGTATTTTTTAGTTTAGTTTAGTTAGTTTGTTTGTTTTTTATTGTTCTTCAAATACCGTTGCCTCCATTGTCCTGCTGCCACTTTGCCCTGCCCCACCCACCCCCACCTTCCACCCTCGATCCTTTCCCTCTTTGGCTTTGTCCATGGGTCCTTTATACATGTTCCTTGACAGCCTTTTCCCCTATTATCCCTGTCTCTGGTTACTGTCAGTTTGCTCTTTATTTCAATGTCTCTAGTTATTGTTTCTGAGTAAAGCATGACTTGTTATTTTGTAGGAAATCTTATATTTTTCCTGTATGTTTCCAGAAAACTTCTATCTCTACTAAAGTATTTTTCAGGTTAATTCTAGGCAATTAGCTTCTCTTTCATATCTTTAAGTTAGATGATTGATTGAAAATATCCTTGATTGTGATGAGGTATGGTATTCTAGGGTATCTCAGATATTTTTTTTACATGCAGAATTATTGAATCAAATACAGCAGGTCCTCAAATAAGATTATCTCATTCATGGTTGTTTCTGTATAACACTAATGAGATGCTGCAGGGACTTAATTATTGTTTATATTCATTAGACTATGATAAAATTGGTTTTGTTATGTGTCATTTTGCCTAAAATTGCAGAACCTATTGACATCTTTAAGTGAGCACTTACTGTGCACTGCCCAACTCATGCGGTAGTCTGCTTGCTTAGCTCTTCCTGGGCTGTCCTTTTTCATTGCTGTTTTCATATATCTATATGCAAACCACTCATGCAAATGTGTAACAAAAGACGTTGGTCAGTGTATGAAATACTATAGAACATACTACCTATTAGAATAATGGGCAATGGCATATTCTTATCCCTCCAATGTTACAACAAATGTGATATTTGTCTGTCTTCTACAATATCTAATCTTATACAATTATGTGCTTAAATTTTTTAATTGATTAAGAAGGAAGTTAATTAGATTCAAAGGTTAATTTATCTTTTAGGTACTATTATTTTTGAAAGGAAATGAAATATGAATTAGTATATTATAATTCACATTCTAAATATTCTGCATGTGTATACCTAACATTGTTCCTGAAACTCTAACTTCAAAATGTTTTAGGCAGAGTATCTGAAAGAAACAGAGAGAGGGAGAGAGAAGATAAGAAAGAAATAGAAAGGGAGGGAAGAAAGGGTAGGTTCCCACTAGGGACAACTAGTTTACACGTGATTGGGAGCTGTCGGCACTTTAGTTCTCATGGGATTGAAGTGGACGGACTACAGAGCTAAATTAGAGGCACCTGTGTCTTCAACAACATGTCAACATTTGTGTGTGTGTAGAATTTATTTTTTGCTGTATGCAATATTCAAATAAAATTCAAATTCAAAGAGAGTAAGTGGAGAACTTTAGAAATTAATTAAAATCTTTTTTATTCAGTAAGCAAAGATTGTAAAAACTCACTTCTCATAAAAAAGATTTTGCATGAAGTTATTTCCCTTTTCTACGTGAGATTTCTTTCTTCCTCTCCGGAACACAACGTAATGCACTACTCCTGCTGTCAATCAATATTACTTATTTTAGATGTAGTTTATCACAGTGAAATGATTGAAAATAAGCTTATTTTCACCTTATCCTGTTCATGAAACATCTTTCTGTAATCTTAAAACAAGAAAATTAGTTTGCTACTGTCTGTGCTGACTCCACTGTGTATTCACCTAATACTGTGCTTAATACTTAATCTTTTTTTCATTAATGGCTTGGTAAACATATGGTGATATCCAGCTGAGGTCAAATATAAGTAGATCTTTCATCAATTCTGTGCAGAATCAGTTTAACACTTGGAAATTTTCCTTTGAGAAAAACGTTGACATTTAGTCTCACACACATGAAGTTCATAAATCCTTCACTTCTGGGTTGAACTGTCATCTGGCATGACTTAAATCAGCCTAAATGATAGCCATTAAAGTCTCTTACATGGTCAGTGAACTTGATCTGATGCTATTTTCCCAACGATCCACTGTAACTTTATATAAATAGTCTTGAAAACTTTTATCTTGTCTCATATCTCTTTCTTTTTGGTTTTATAGTCACCTCATAGACTAATGTAAAAACTCCTTGCTCACTTTTGCACATGTTTTCCATCTGACTTTTGTTCTCTTATGACAGCAACCATTAATTAACCATTAATAAAATTATGTTAATGATGTTAATGGAAAGGAGCACCAAGTTAAAAAGGATAACTGAATTTTTATTTTATTCCCCATTTTCCACAGTTACCAAGAATTCAGTTTTTATTGGATTGTGTCCCATCCATTTAATTGGTATGTCTTCTATTTATACCTTCATATAAAAAACCAACCCATAAGTTAGGGAGCAAATCTGAAATATTAAGTGCCAGTGTTACTTAACATAGGCAGGTAGATGTAGTGATGGGGAAGAAAAACTCATTTGGGGTAATAAGTGGTTTCACTACAAGTGAACTTAATTTTTAATAAAGCATTAAATTTTCATAGATCAAAAAGACCACATAGTGGAAGTGGAAGGTGGAATTTTTAAAAATAAAATACAAATTAAAATAATAAAACAATTAATTTAGTATTATTATTAAAACTCTTATAGAGATTATAATTCTATTGTGTGCTTGAAGACAATCATGAGAGACAAAAAGTGTGGTTTTGTACAGCAGTTTTCAAAATATTTGGTCTCGGGACATAGTTGAGCTCTTAAATGTTTTAGAGGAACTAAAAGAATTTTTGTTTACATATATATATATACACACACACTATTTAGTGTTAATTGTATTAGAAATCAAAAAAATATTTAAAATATGTTTTAATTTATTCAATAATACAATAGCAAACCTATTATATAGCATATTTTAATTAATACAATTATATTTTTTAAAAAATGAGAAAAGAATTGTGTTTCATTTATCAAATCTCCTTAAAGTTTGGCTTAAATGGAAAAGAGCTGGATTCTTATATCTGCTTCTACATTCAATCTATTGTGGTATTACCTGTCATGTAGCTACTGCACGTGTTTGACAAAGACATCTATCATCTTTGTATTTTTAGGAAAATAGTTTTATCACTATAAATTCCTGAAAAGCTCTCCTGGGATGCCTAGGGACTCTCTTTAGGCCTTGGTTTGAGACTACTGAAATAGTAGTTAAGAGCTTGTGCTTTAAAGTTGAATAGGCTAGACTTTAAGATGTCTTTACTGCTTGCTAGTTATTTGTCTTGGGGTGATCTACTTAACCCTTATGAACCTCAAATATCCTGTCTACAAAATGAGCTTAATAATAGTAACAACCTGATAAAATTGTTTTGGATATAAAAATATAATAGTTGTCAAATGCAGATCACTAATACTGAATTAAAAACCCTCAATAGTTTCTTGCTCTTTTTATGTAATTCAAATATCCATTAAATGGACTTCTAAAATTAAATTATAATGAAATTATGTTATTTTTATTTTCACTTAGTTGTTTTATCCACATGACCATTCCTTTTAGGAAAGGTGTTGTTTGAAATGATTTTTATGTATCCTATAAAACCATAAAACCTAATGATCTATGGATTTCTCTTTATAGTCAACACATTTCCATGTGTATATAAAACAAAGCCCCTTTCCTTAAAAAAAAAATAAAAATAAAAATTAAGAATAACAGTAAGGAAAAAGAAGGGGATAGACATTATGAGCAAGTCAACTGGATAAGGAATGACTTCCTTCAAAATGTTGAGTTGTGAAAGATGCAATCTTATGTGCTTTTCTTACCATATATTTTCTAAAAATCCAGATGGAATTTTTTTTAAATTTTAAAAATTGTGTCTCAACAAATTAAGTAGCAATGCTATCATTACCTATGTTTGAAATATTTATTGCTTGAGATAGTGTAAAAACATGTAAGATATAAATAACCCAGTCACTTAGAAGAGATTCACTTAGTTTATTTCTTAAACAGGAGTAAAGTAAAATCTGTAAGTTGCAAAGGTTAAGCATATAGCAATTATATTTATTTATTACTATAATTAAGCAGAATTTGCAAAAGAGCCAAGCTGGTTTGTGTGCTCAGGATTCATAGTGATTATAGTGTAGAATGTTTCTTAGTCAGAGAATGGATTTTCTTACATGTTGATTTCACATATTACTCTAATTATTATAATTATATGTTTAACATATAATTTAAATAAATATACTTAAATAACTTAAATAAATGTTTATTTGTTATTCTTATTGATGTATTTACCATCTATACATGGCATATTTTCAGTAGTGTTCTTTTGTGGTAAGAACACTAACATGAGAGAGATCCTTTTAAGAATTTTTGTGTATAGTACAGTATTGTCAACTATGGTACAATGTTACACAGAAGATCTCTAGAAATTATTCATCAGTATAACTGAAGCTTTGTATTTATTGAACAGCAAATTCTCATTTCTCCCTCCCTCAAGCTCCTGGCAACCACCATTCAACTCTCTGTGGGTGTGAGTATTTTATATACCTTATAGAAGTGGAATCATGCAGTAGTTGTTGTTTTATGTAAATTATTATATGTGTATTTCAAGCACACCTGCAATCATGTTCACACACAAGTGATTCCCAGCAGTGAGAAAGTCTACACCATCCAGTTTACTCCTCCTGCATCTTCTCTTATGCTTTTCATGTGAATGTTCTCATTCCACAGCTCACTACTTATCCCTATTTGAACAGTCCATCTTAGGAGTTCTGAATGCTTCACCCCTTGAGATAATGGAAATGCAGACTCATAAATCTGAGCAGAACTGGAGGAAAGGGTGCTATTTGCTCAGGATCTTCATTCATTCTTCCTTACTGATAGATGACAGAACGTAGTTAAAACAAGAAAAGACCTCACATGGATTGCAGCCAAATTCATGGATAAAGTATAAAAATCTGCTAAGACATATGTGGATGCCAAGCCTCAGGGAGACATGAGAGAAAGAACTAATAAAAGGCAGACAAGGAAAACTACTAAGTCAGTTTCTGATAGAATTCTATAATTCTTTTGTATCTGGAAAATTTCTATCACAGGAGATTCCTAAAATATCCCTTAGCAGCCTTAGCATAGCCAAATTAGTCCCAAATATTTTTATCACACTGAGTGACTACATTTTTAGGGGGTGTGAGGAGCAGGGGAGGAGAGGGAAAGACGGTAATCTCTTCTTTAGACATCCTAAATGGATTGTTTTAATCTTACCTTCTAGACCAAACTTATGACTAATTTGCTGCTTAATGCAATGCAGGAAAGTTCACATGTTTCAAATTATACTTTATTTACTTGCTGACCCATGAAATTATTTTAACACAGGTCATTGGCTTTATGTATATATTTAAAATGTGAAGGATTAAAACCTAACGGCCTAGCCATAGAAAGAAAAAGCACATTGATATAAACATTCTTAAGTACCTAACATCTTTCTTGAGAAATATCTGATTCTATCCAGTAGAGAAAATAAAGAGCACTTAGGAAGATTATATGGGGGAAATACAGACTCAGGGTAGTGAAGACAAAAATCCATGTATTCCACCACAAGTAAACTTATTTAATAGTGGTGAATATATTTAGAAATACATATAACACATTCCGGCATCTTGGATTGCCATAGGATAATGGCAGTCCAAGATACCAAGGTATCAATTCATAGCTGTAGAAATCAGAATCTTTCCCTCCATCTTCAGAAGAACAAAGTATAGAAAAAAGATAAGGAGAGTGAAAAAACACATAACTTACATTTTTACTATCATCAGGAAACGTAAATGTCATAAACCCCAAATTTCTTGTAAATAGATAGATGAACACCAAGCCTCTTGCTCCTTCCTGTTCAGAGACAGGAGTAGAGAACTTAAGATCATTGGAGCACAGAAAAAATGAACACCAGTAAAAACCTTACACCAAGTGCAAAAGTACTGAGAATAGCCTGAGAGACTCGATTTATCAAAGCCCTACCAAAGGAAAGGGACTTACGAGTTATGAATGCATTATGAAATTATCCAAAACTTGATAATATGGCAGCAATGTAAATTTTTATATTATAACTAAAACATTATGCAGTATGCTAGTTGATGGATCATCTAAGAAAATACATATATTTTGTTTTTACCATTTGTTTTTAATTAGAATCCAGATGTTAATAACTTTGTAGAGTTAGATGCTAACTTATGACACTCCTATGGTATAAGTGAACCTATGCAGAGAAGATGCAATTAATTTCTGTCTAATAGAAAAGAAAGATTATAGAGTTGATAGGACATTTAATTGGCACTTTTACATCAAATTAGCCAACATTTTCCAGCATTTTACTTGTTTGTATGTTTGCTTTTTCCAATATAAATCTCTATCAGTTTCTCATGTCCTACTTTGCAAAGTCATTGTCATTGTTATCCTACTGTCCTGCTAGTTTCCTCACAATGTAGTAAGATAAACATTGACATGGGAATCACTATGTATTTCTTACCTAGTTGTGGTTTTAATACTTTGAAAATTTTACTTTGACAGACTTAACATTTAGTCTTAGGAATACACAGCTTTTAGCAGGAAGGTTAGTAACTAGGAAGGTAGGCAACATTTGCTACTTGGTGGTTGAAGAAGTTTATTTCAATGAATTGTGACATGTGATTATGAAGACTCTAAGTCTGAAATCTGTAAGGTAGGCCAGCAGACTGAAAATTCTTGGGCAGGAGCTGATTTCCCAGTCTTTGGGCAGAACTTCTGCTTCCTCAAGGTGCAGTTATGCCCTTAAGACCTTACAATTGATTGAGTAAGGCCCACTCACATTATCAAGAGAGTGTCCTTCACTTAAAGTCAACTAATTATGCATGCTAATCACATCTGCACAATATCTTCACAGCAACACCTACATTAGCTCCTGGTTTAATAATTGGATACTGGTGCCTAGCCAAATTGACATAAAACACCATCACAGTGGTAAAGGTAAACAAAAAAGGAAAAGGGAAAATTATATGCCTTGAAAAATCAAACAAGAGCCCCCCCCACACACACACACAAAGGTATACTAAGACTCCCTAAACCCATGAAAACAAATCTATTTAAAGAATTAATCTATATGCCATCTGTCACTTAAATTTATATTTGAGTTTTGTGGAACCTACCCATGATTTCATTATGCCTAGGAATTCTTATAGAATACAGATGATTGTCTGTTACTACAATTAACTGATTTCAATTTAAACTGTGAGTTGAAGATTATTAAAATTTAAATAAAGATGCAAAAATGCTGAAAACACAGATTCTTTTTAATGATTTGCTTTATGAGAGATGGAAACAAATTAATTGATATCAGGTTATGTGTAAACCCCTCCAATATCACTGAAATAATAATAAATTGCCACTTTTATATTTTAAAGTATTTAATGTTAATGTGATACATTTCAAATTATTCATCTGTGAACATCTGAACTTCAAATACTATATTATCCATGGTAGAATAGGCTTGTGCAAATGTCTTTGGTTTGAGTTTCAAATATTTCACTCAGGGGTAAAATAATCTTATTAAAAATTAATCTAGAAGCATATTTAAAATTTAAATGCTTGTGCATTAAATCTAGAATTTTATATAATTCTGCTTCAAAATTGGGGAAAAGGAAATATTGTATTGAAGATGAAGTATTTCTCTTTTGTACTGTACTTTCTCGTCAGCACTGAATATCTGTAATAATGCTACAGGATATTAGAGTTCAATGTAAATGTTTGATTTCTTTGAATACTGTCTTTTTATCACAAGCTAAGTCTTCAATTTTGAGAGATGGAAAAGCTCTTATTTTATGTGAGTGGAAATGGCTTTAGTGCCATGAAGAAATGTCTATATTTTCTGCAGAACCAATTATTTTTAAATAATTAATAAAGAGAATGACCTGTCATTTGGCAACTTTTTCTCATGATGTACAAGGAGTGGCAGAAATGAGTAATCAATACACTTAGTTGCAGGTCAGTTTAACTTAAAATCATCTTTGGCATTTATTTATGAATAACTTTTTAATAATCTAGTTGAAAATGCAAAGTTCAGTAACACAAGACATTTTATTGGACAGAACCATAAGGTGCGATAATGGGGGCTAATTCCTGAACAGAAAAACTAAAAATTTAGTATGTGAGGTTTCCAAAACCCAGCTTCTATTTTACATATAGAGGTTTTAATTTTTCCTTGTTTTCCCTGTTCATTCTTTTCTTCTTTACAAATAAAATTAACCATCCCAACATTTCTGGATACAAAGTTACTTTCTGACTGGATCCTATTACTGGTCCCTTATATGCAACAGTTTTGTTTTTAAAAAATCAACCTAAATCAAACATCTGAGCAATATTTTCTGACTTTGGGACTATTTAAGAGCTCTTGAAAATGTTGGGGTAAGAGATTTATTTGGATTATCAATTTTGAGGAAATATTTGTCAGTTTGGAATTAGAGGTAGGCTATTACACATTTAGTGTCTCTGTAGTGTGTTGTAATAATTGATAGATCGAGGCTCTCCTTATTACTAGCATTTCATATGAAAGTGTCTCTTGCATATTTATTTTTTCCAAATATAATTTATTCTCAGTTTGTTCATTTCCAGGAAAAATAATCTTATTGGTGTATGAAATTTAGAGAGTATTGAACTTTATATAATATTTAGTTGTCTTATCCAAGAACAGAAGATACTTTTATATTTATGTTTACATTATAGTTAGTTTTTGTATATTGAGCTTGTATCCTGCAACCTTGTTGAATTCATTTATTAGCTCTAATAATTTTTCAATGAATGCTTTAGACCAGCAATTTTCAACTGGTATGCTTAGCATACTGGTGTGCCAAAATAATTTTTAAAATGTGTAATACCTGACTATTTAGTCAGGGGCACTGGCCTCTTTTCCTTTAGACTGTCAAATTAATAAAATGACAACAGTGAACACAATAGCCATCTGGTATTAATGAATCGAAATTATACCTTTTTGCTAGATCAGGAGAAAAAAATGTATTTTTGTTGGCCATAGAATTTTAATAATAATTTGAATAATTAGTTGTGTTCAGTGAGATAAAAAAGGTTGAGAATTGCTGCTTTAAGCTATTCTGTATAGAAATCTTATCTCCTGAAAATAGAGACATTTTAAAATTTGGGTGCTTTTTATTTCTTTTTTTCTTGCCTGGTTGTACTGGCTATAACCTCTAAGACTTCTCTGAAAAAATGTTGAGAACAAATATTCTTATATTTTGGGAAAATATTCAGTATTTCAGCATTAAGTATTATGTTAGTTATGGATTTTCATACACATCTTTATCATGTCAAGGACAGTTCAATTCTATTGCTACTTTAAATGTTTTTATTATGAAAAGGTGTATAATTTTGTCAAATGCTTCCCACCCCCATCTGTTGACAAGATCATGCACTTTGTTCTATATCCCAGTAATATAATATATTACATCAATTGAATTTTGTGGATTCTGTTAAACTAAATTTACATTTCTGGAATGAATCTCACTTGTCCTGGTGTGCAGCTCTCTTTGTATATTGCTGGATTTTGTTTGTTAGTACTTTCCTGAAAATTTTCACCCCTGTTTATAGTTACCTCATGTAATAGTTAGGAAGTGTTATTTTCTATTCTATTTTGGGGAAGAGTTTCTAAAGGATTTCTTTTTTTTAATTGTTTATTCTATTACAGTTGTCCCAATTTTTTTCACTTTCACCCTCCTCCACCCAGCTCACCCCTCACCCCCGGTCCATCCCCACACCGTTGTCCATGTCCATGCTCTTTGACTAGTCCTCCCCTCTTCCTTCTACCATTCCTTCCCACACTCCTCCCCTCCTACAGCTATCAGTCTGTTCCTGTCTCTGGTTCTATTTTTCTCATTAGTTTATTTTGTTCATTAGATTCCAGTTATAAGTGAGCTCATATGGTATTTGTCTTTCACAGACTGGCTTATTTCACTTAGCATAATAGTCTCCAGTTCCATCCAAGTGGTTGCAAATGGTAAGACTTCTGTCTTTCTTTCTGCTGCATAGTATTCCATTGTGTAAATATACCACAACTTTTAATCCACTTATCTACTGATAGGTACTTGGGCTTTTTTTTTTTTTTTTTTTTTCAATACTGAGCTATTGTAAATGGTGCTACTATGAACATAGGGGTGCATAAGTTCTTTTGAACTGGTGTTGATTCTTAATTAAACATTTGGTAGAATTTACCAATGAAGTAATCTGGTATTGGGGTTTTCTTTTTGAAAGTTTTTTAAATTACAAATTCACACTACTCTGCTTTGGTCTATTTAAATAGACCAAAATTTGGTCTTTTTTAAACTTTATAAATTTTATCAGTACTTGTTTAATGCATCATGAAGCTCAGTTATCAGGCAAAAACACTTGTGTGATTATTTTGCCTTTCTTAATAATTGACTCATAATCAGTAAGCCATTTTCTTTGTCTTTAATGATGCATTCTTTTTCTTAGAAAACAAATTGTTTTTGCCCTGACAGACATGGTACAGTTGGTTGAGTATTGCCCTGCAAAGTTAAAGGCCGCTGGTTTGTTTCCCAGTCAGGGCACATTCCTGGGTTGCAGGCCAGTCCCTGGTTGGGTCATGTGCAAGCGGCTACTGATCCATACTTCTCTCACACATGGATATTTATCTCTCTCTCTTTCTCCCTCCCCTCCCCTCTCTCTAAAACTATGTGTAGAGTATATTTCATCTTTTATTGATTAGCCATTCCATCTTTCTTCTGCTTACCCCCCCCCATGTAGTATATCTTCTTCCATCAGTTTTCTTGTAACTTTTACTTTTATTTATGTTTAAAATGCCTATCTTATATACAACATATAAGTAGGTCTTGCTTTTACCTTATTCATTCTGACAAACCCTTCCTATTAATTGAACATTAATGTAAGCATTAATAGAGTTGGGTTTGAGTGTACCATTTTGTTTTCTGTTCTTGTTTCTCTTTACCTTTCTTTCCCTTTTGGATTATTTGAGTATTTATAGAACTCTATTTTACTTTAACTATCACTTTTTTGGCAGTGTTCAGAAAATTACAAAATAAATCCCCAAATTTTCAGTTAAATTACTGCCTAATTGTACTACTACATATAAAATATTAAATCTTGCAGCCAAAATTTCACCATCCTTCCTTGTTCTTTATTCAATAGTGTTTATATGTATTACATTTACATACTTTGAAACTATAGAAAATGATGCTATACATTTAGCTTTAACAATGTTACAAAAAGTATAGAAATTAATAGCAAAATGACAAAATAGTTCTTTTGTATTTACCCAGATATTTAAATTCTTGCACCCTTCATTTCTTTCTAAGGACCTCCTTCACCATATTTAAAACCCCATCAATATTTACCTTCTTTTGTTCACTCTTCAGTGCCTTTATTTTCTTTACGTGTAGTTGTAATAGCTGTTTCCTGCTTACCAGATTGGAGATCTATGTAGTAGAAACTTGAACAATCAGTAGTAGAAATTTGACTCAGTGAACTGAAAGTTCTCTTTACATTACTAAGTTTTATGACCCTGGGGTTATGGTTCTCTTATTGGAATATCATACTTTGCAGATAGCAGTGGTTAAGTAAGGATTAAAATGTAAGTACATAAAACTCAAGACAATGTACCTGGGAGGCCTAAAATAAATGAATATTTTTTCTAAAACAATGTGTTATGAGAACATTATTTGCCTTAAACTTAACATTCTATATTTAAACCTAACATTGAATCTGTGGATCAAGTATTTGTAATCCAGATTTTACAGTTTGGATAACTGTAGTTTAATAACGTATCTAATTTCACAACTGTCTGGCTTCTTAGACTGTGGTTATTCCAGTACACAGTGTTATAGCAGCTGTGTCATGAGGGTCATCCCAGTAGGAAAAGTAGATAAGGAGCCAGAAGAAGAGATCATGCCTTTATACCAGAAGCAGTTCTAGACCCGAAATTTAGAATGTTTTGATTCATTTAGCCCACTTCTTGTATCTTGATCCCAGACTAGTTTTATTCATTATCTGTGAGTGATAAAGAAACATCTTCTGGAAACAAATAAAGGAGATTGCCTTGCGTTTCAAATGATCATTTATTTAAGATGTTATGCCAATTCATCCACATAAAATTATTCTGTTGGTTGAAAGCCCAAATATTATAACTTAGTCTTTATAAGATAAACCAGTGTTTTTGAAATGCAGATAAATTCATTGCCTATAACAGAAATAATTTAAAGAATTCTAAGGGGATAAATGGTAATGGGAAAAAATATAATAAAAAGTCAGAAATAAATAAAGAAGTCTGAAGTATATATAGCATGTTCAGAATGTGACATTGGTAATCTTAGGCAATGCAGAAGAAATTAAGATATAGTTCATGATTTTATTGAAATAACCTAGTTAGGATCAATTGGAAAATATAATTTTAACAGTTATTATTATTTAAAAAAACAGAACAGACAAGTTCTTAATGGTCCTCTACCAAAAGAAGCAACAGTGTGCTTTGGAGGTCCGGACAATCATACAAGTAAGGTAATGTCAGGCAGTTCATTTAACCCCTCTCGACATAGAGTCTCTCTTCTACAATCTGGATGATATCATACTTCATGCTAGTTATTTGAAGGATTTAAAAGAATCCCCTAGCCGGAATATAACCCTTAGTAGACATGCACAATAAGTGTTATCTTTCTTCCTTTCTTTACCACCATATGAAAGGCATTGTTTGAAGAAGAAAAAGACAATAAACTGGAAATCAGGATGTCTGCCCTGTAGTCTCTGTTTGGCTATATTTGCTTTCTACATTCTTGGCCAGTCATTAGACACTCTTTATTCTTCTGTTTCTGTTGAGTAGACTTTATACCAATTGCTCTAAACACCACTTACATTGCTTTTAAAAAGCCTAAAACAGCATCTAACTATGCCATTATTACTAAATGGAAAGTTGAAGAGGGAAAACAAGATATTTTGATGTCAAAAGAAGCAAAAGCAACCTGTATTTTGGTCTAAATGATCCAGACTCACTTCCCATGTTGATTGCACTTAACAGGGATGGGATGTTCTGTACTTCCGCTTCACATTGCTGGTGTGTGTGCAGCTGTCCGGGTTGAACATGAAGACAGAGCACACGGTGTGTGAATACAGCAGAATCTTTTGGAGTATACAGATACATGTGTTTGCATGTGGAATCTCTGAATTGGGTTCCTATCCCTTTCTGAAGTCATTAGTTAGATTTAACTAATGGAGATCATAATAGTGAGCAGCTGCTGTGCATTAGAGTTATAATGTAAATGCCTTTGTTTTCACACACGTTGAAGATCTCTTTGGATTATGAATTTCATGTCTTTGACTCTGGGCAATTATACATTTAGAATACCTAAGAAGAGTTTTGTTTTGTTTTCAATACTATTTAATAGGAAATTTCTACTGTTATCCCCAGACAGGTGCCATACAAAAAAAACATAACTCATAATTTGTGTATATATTTCTTAGGATTTAGATACTTTCAACAATATGAACTAAACTGTAGGTAGGGAGTATGATAATATTAGCTAAAACATGAAACTACTTACAGTCTGAAAGCAAGTTGAATGACATAATGCATAGTCAGTTTGGATTGATTATAATTCCTTATCTATTACTATTCCCTTTCATTGACTCCTTTATTAAAAACTCCATTGTGGATGCTTTAGCAAACACAAAGATGAATGATTAAATGTGATACCTGCAATTAAAAACTTAGAGTAGAATCAGGGAAACAAATCTGTAAACACCACATAGCAGTCTAAATGAAGAAGAGGTGTACGCTCTAGGAAGGGGCACAAACATCATGAAATTTCAGAAAAGGGAGGAGAGATAGCATGTTTCTGAGTATAGGAAAATCTTTCAGAGGAAAGTGATATTTAAGCTCTCCCTGGAGGGATGAATAACTATTGACAAGGAGAAAATATCCCTTTAAAATATAGATCATTAGGTACCAGTGACTCTGATGTATAGAACTCAAGAAGGGTAATAAACCATGTTAAAGAATTTTTATCCTGATTTCTTTTTCAATCTTTGATCATGGAGAGGTATGCAATGCAGGATGAAGCATAATTAAAGATATCTATTCAGTTATAGACTGGAGATCAAAAACATAAGTAAAAATTATAGGGCTATGTTTTGACAGTTCTGATTTGGGGTGGATGTTGAATTCCTTTCAGTTTCACACAACAAATACACTTAGGAACAGGGGAGTGAATGTGGCTCCTGATTTTCCTCCTCCCATTGACACACTGATATGTAGCCACACACAGAGTAATTCTTTCTGAGAAAAATTCTGAAACTAGTTGAGTGACTCCTATGCATTGGGCTGCTGAGAAAACACCCACATCAAAATGAATAGGGAAGGCTGAGACACGCTCTTGTCATAAACCTCACTCTAAGAGCAGTGCCCATCCATTCAGGAGGGAATCCTCCACTCCCAGCTTCTCCCTGAGTAGCAAAGAGTTTGGACCACACATCTAAAGCCCTGACTTTTAGCAAAGGGAGGAAGATAGCAGGTTCTCTGGAGTTGTGACAGAGGCCTCAAATGTATTGATTTTTCAAAGGCAGAGTTGGCCAGAATTAAAATGGTGGGGATTTGTTTTTGAATTCCAGTATACTAATTCCAACATGCTCTAATTAAATCAGCATAAACTAAAGCTGTATGAAAATACATTAAACTTTAGTGGTGAGAAAGATTTATGTACACCCAAGTTGTAACCACTGGGAATGATGAGTGAATAAGTTTTATCAAATGAGCTAGAAGGATGGATTAATCATGAATAATAAGCATTGATATTATTTTTTGCTTACATCTTTTCATAAGCATCAAACCTCAGACTGAACATTTACTTCTTAAGATTTTATCTTTTGCCATTTTAGAATAAAAAATATGTGAGTATGTATGGGATCTACAGTAGTATTTATAAAAATTATTAAAATTTTATAAAGTTTTAAAATTATGGGATTGATATTAAACAGTATAAGATTTAAGTCATTTTTATGCATCTACAAATTCAGTTTTGATTCTAGTACGTATCATTATATGTGGAGTCTTTATTTTCTGACATAATACTTTAAAAAGCTTCTTTAAATATCCTAGAATTTAAGTCCTCTGTAAATCAAATGAAGCAAATTTTAGCATGTAAAAGGTCTGCTGAATGTACTTAGAAGAATTAAGAACTTTTATGTTGACTCTGGTTTTATTGGCCCCTGGCGTTCTGTTCCATGTTTCCATGTCTCTGGCTCTATTTTTCTCATTAGGTTATTTTGAGGGGAGGGGGATAACGGTGGAAAGAAGACAGAGGGACTAGTCAAAAACATGTACGAGTGACCCACAGACATGGACAATGGTGTGGGGATGGTCTGTGGGAGCAGGAGGCGGGCCGGGCGGAGGAGGCCAAAAGGGGGAAATTGGGACAACTGTGATAAAAAACAATGACAAAAATTGAAAGTTTGGCCGTTATTATATATTGAGTATCTTTCTTGATTGTCAGTTATCCGAAACTACAGATTTGATAATTCACTTCTCTTTCTGAAGGTTACGAAGAAAGCAAATCATTTGATTTAATGCAGTTGCAGTTGTGAGAGAAATTAATCATAAAGCATGGCAATAATAGCCACTTTGACCTTGAACAGGAGGTCAATTTTCGCAGGTCAGAATATTTGTTATTAGAAAACTCACTGTTATATAACCTAATTTTTCTGTAATTTTGATGTATTATGTAGAGCTGCACCCCTAAATGCCCTTTCCTTCCTTAGTGCAGTTGGGGAATTAGGTGCTGAAATGATTGTCTGATAACTTTTATATAAGTAAGCAACAGAATCAATCAAGGATGTTCGTTGGAAATCACAAAGAGGAGAGCATGAATGCATTATTATTTAGAAAAATAACAATATACAGATCATGTGTCAAAGAAATGTGATGCAGACACTGGCTAACAGTGTCCGCGTCATTACGGATGAAATAAAAACATACACACGGACTACCAAGTCCGGTGGAGGAAAAAGGACAACGTGGCTTTTCTCTCAAGGGGAGCAAAAACTTCGGCCTCCACCATGACAGCCTTTATTCTGTTTCTCCTCACATTGCAAGATGGTCCTCACTCACCACCCCCCAGCCACTTACAACAAAAGGAGCCAATGCCCCTAATCACATCACAGAAGAAGGATATTAGCAAATGAAAAGGCAAAAGTGGTTGAGCTGGTTACACTGGTCCCTGCAAGGTTTAGCATGGATTTTAGGAAGTCACAGTAAGCATTTGCAGCATGAGGTAGTTTTCAGCAAGAAGCAAAACAGCTTAGGTACATTGCAAATCTGATTCCCCACGAGAGAACCTATCTGTGGGCGTGGATCCTGTGCATCTCTGAGTGGGAGATGGGCCCACGCCATGCAGAAGGGTCTGCCACAGAAATGTACACTTGAAACCTATATGATCTTATAAACTAATGGCACCCCGATAAGTTTAATAAAATAAAAATTTTTAAAAAATCAGGTTTAAAACTAAAAATAAAAAGTTTAAAAAAAGAAGTCTCCCTACTTCAAGTCCGTACCACAAGTGTGAATGTAACGAACAGCAGCTTGAATTCTTCTTTTGTTTGCCCTCTTCTTTTTGCTTATTTTTCATTGCAGAGTTTCTAATAGGGTTAATTTTTGCATCAGCCAATTTTTTAAAAATGTACCACAAAGGCAGTTTCTAATTCACATTGATTTTAGGAAAAGGGTATTGCTGATCACTCACAGAATAGAACTCAAGTTTAAGTGCATCAGCTACACATGGTATGAAAAAGGTGGCTTTCATGAGATTTTCCTCTTATTATTGTTAGCTTTTAGGAATTTTACTCCATGGTGTAGTGACAATCAGGACTATCTGGAGATTATTTTGTCATCTGCAAATGACTTTAACTAAAAATATTTATATGTGGTGGGTTGCTGTGTCCATATAGCTTTGTAATGAAAGTCTACCTGTATCATATGAGCATGCTGCAAACTGACTTGTCTGGTTTTCCTAGCAGCTCACTCCATTGTTTGCATTAGACACACATGCTAAAAGGCACGTTAGTATATCATTTGATTTTGTCTACACATTAACACTCTCTTGACACTGTGTTGGAAACTTATTTCTTATTGTGCTAAATTAATTTGATGGAGATCAACCATTCTACCCATTTGAATAACTTTTCTTGTGGCCTATTAAAGGTATATGCATCACTTGAATGCATTCTATTTTAGTAGTTAATTACTTAGTTATATTGGCTTTCTGCTGTCATTTTATTCATTAATCATTTTTCAGTTACCTAATATACACTAGGCCCAGTACTAGGCACCAATAAACACAGAGATCCTGTCCTCAAAGAACTGAGTCTTAGACCCAAGTGTAAAACATTTTCATAGCATGTTGTTAAGGGATTAAAAATGTAAACCTTATAGTTATGGAAAAATAAGGAATACAATTCTCCTTTCCACTTGTAAGAAAGGAGAATCAAAGGCCTTTGAACTAGGGGATATATTAGATCTGTAAGAATGAATAGATCTTATAAGGACAAGTAGCAGTACCAGTATGTAAAAGCACACAAATTGAAATAGCATGGCTCATTGAAGGGTTTGCAATAATTTCCTTTTGTGTGCAAATTTGAACAAGGGAATAGAGAATAAGTTAGTTTAAGTATGAAAAATTATGCAGGAGTGGGATTATAATCGATTATGTTTGTATATCTTATTGTCCTGAAGAGTTTACTTCCTAGGTGTCTATGTTTCTCAGAATCGTTAGGGTAATTTAATGCTTTGTTGACTGCCAATGCAAATGAAATACTTACCTGAGCTTAAGTTATTTTCTCTGATGGGAAATAGAATTTAGGAGTTCTATAAAGATATACTCTCTACCACATGCAACAATATGAAAGCAATGGAGTTTTCAATTTTAGGTAAATCCTTTAATTGGAACAGTAAAACATAATTATTACAATATAATTTATATATATAAAAATGTGGACTAAGCATATGTTATGATGGAATTTTGTGAAATTAAACAGGAAATGTCTGTAAAACAATTCTTTATTCAATAATATATTCCATATGTGTTGTTTTGTTTCTCTGAATTATAATAAAAAATTGTATCATTTACCAGTGTTATATCAAAACACCCCAAAATTTAAAAGCCTAAAGCAATTAATCTAAGAGTATTTCTCATGATCCTGTGAGTTGACTGGATAGTTCTTTTGCTGGTCTCTAGGAGTCACTCTTTCATCTGTACTCAGACAGTGCTGGTGCTGGGATTGTTGATGCAGTTGTGTTGATTCCCTTCACCCAGAAAATCTTCATAGCTTTAACTTGGATTTCCTCAACACATGTTGGCTCGGGGATTCAATAATATGAAAACATTAAATGCAAGATGTCCAGGCTTGGCTTGGAGTCAAGTGCCAATTCTTTCACAGTCTATTGGTCAAAAAAGTCCCGAAGGCAGCTCAGATGTAAGAGGAGGAAAAGTAGTCACCATTGTTTTATACAAGGAGCAGCATGTGCAAAAGAGATTGGAAAACAGTTTTTGGTAAACATCTTTGGAGGCAATATATCACATTGCCAGAGTCACTCTCGTTCTTTTATTTTAAAATGTAAGGGTTTTGAAATGATAATATACAAAATAAATTAAAAATAATCAATGTACTCAACACAAATTTATTTTCAAGCCTATAATTCTGGAAAAAAATACTCTTGGATACTAAGGAAGGAGAAAATACTTTTCTTCTTGTTAGTAAGGCTTGATCCCTCTTATAAATTGCCTGAATTCTCTTTGCAGTTTTATTGATTTTTTAATGCTTATTTTGGGGTTATTTCCTCTTGTTTGATTCATCAAGAAAAAGTCAAGGCCATTTATTTGAGATCTTTACCCTTTTTTAATACAGGCATTCAGTGTGAGGCATAGTCCCCTAACTACTCCTTCAGCGGCAGCCCACCCATTGTGCTATGCCATGTTTTCATCTGCATCCCATTCAAAATAATCTCTAATATCTTTTTAATTTAACTTTTAATCTTTGATCCAAAGTTTTTCTAGGTATGAATTTCTTACTTTAGAAGCAATCAATATTTTTCTGTAAATTTATTTTTTGAAATTAATCTTCATTGTCTTTTTTCCCATTACCATTTAGTCCCCTTATACCCTCCTCCCCCCAGCAATCACCGCACTGTTGTCCATGTCCATGAGTCTTTATTCCTTTTTGCTTAGTCCCTCTACCCCCTCACCTACCACCCCCACTAGCTGTCATCCTGCTCGCCATCTAGGAGTCTGTCCTAATTTTCCTTTTTAGTTCCATTTGCTCATTAGATTCCACATATGAGTGAAATTATATGGTATATCTTTGTCTAATTGGCTTATTTCAATTAGCATGTATCTATTGGCCATCTGTATATCCTCTTTGGAGAAGTGTCTGTTCAGGTCCTTTGCCTATTTTTTAATTGGGTTGTTTTTTGGTGTTGAGTTTTGGAAGTTCTTTATAAATTTTGGATATTAACTCCTTATCAGACGTATCAGTGACTGTGTTCTCTGATTCTGTAGGTTGTTTTTGTATTTTGTTGATGATTTCCTTTGCTATGCAAAAACTTTTTAGTTTCATCATTCATACATCAATAACTGTGATATACCACATAAACAAAATGAAGAATAGAAACCAGATAATATCAATAGATACAGAAAAAGCATTTGATGAAATCTCGCACCCATTTATGACACAAACTCTCAGCAATGTGGGATTAGAGGAAACATACCTAAACATAATAAAGGCCACATATGGCAAACCCATGGCTGGCATCATACCCAACAGGCAAAAAACACAAGCATTCCCCTTAAGATTAGAAACAAGATGGATGTTCACTTTCACCTCTCTTATTCAACATAGTACTGGAAGTCCTAGCCACAGAAATCAAGCAAGAAGAAGAAATAAAAAGCATCCAAATTGGAAAGGAAGAAGTAGAAATGTTAATTGCAGGTGACATGATACTGAACATAGAGAATCCTAAAGATTCCACCAAGAAACTGCTAGAACTGATAAATGAATTCCGCAAAGTAGCAGGGTACAAAATTAATATCCAGAAATCAGTTGCATTTTTGTATGCCAATAATGAACTAACAGGGGAATTAAAAAAATAATCCCATTCACAATTACTACAAAAAGAATAAAACACCTAGGAATAAACCTAACCAAGCATGTGAAAGACCTGTACTTGGAAAATTATAAGACATTGAAGAAGTAGAAAAAATACAAATAAGTGGAAGCACATATTGTGTCCATGGATAGGAAGAATTAACATCATTAAAAGGTCAATACTACCCAAAGCAATCTATAGATTCAATGCAATTCTTATCAAGATTCCAAAGACATATTTCACAGAACAAGAACAAATATTTCAAAAATTTATGTGGAACCACAGAAGCCCTGCATAGCAACAACGATCCTGAGAAAGGGGAACAAAGTTGGAGGAATCACACTACCAAATATGAAACTATATTATAAGGCCATAGTAGTAATCAAAACAACCTGGTACTGGCATAAAAACAGACACAAAGATCAATGGAACAGAATAGAGAGCCCAGAGATAAACCCACACCTTATAGCCAATTGATATTTGGTAGAGGAAACAAGCCCATACATGGGCTAAAGATAGTTTATTCAATAAACTGTGTTAGGAAAATTGGACAGATATGTGCAGAATAATGAAACTAGATCACCTGCTTACACCACACAAAAGAATAAATTCAAAATACATCAAAGACTTAAATGTTAGGCCTGCAACCACAAAAAAAATACTAGAAGAAAAATGGGCAGCAAAATCTCAGACATTGCTTGTGGCAATATTCGATCAGGTATTTCTCCCCAGGCAGGGAAAAAAAAGAAAAAATAAACAAATGGTACTATATGTGCCTATTTCTTACTAAATTTTGACCTGATAGTTTATCCTAATGTCCTCTTTTGAATGAATGAATTAAAATTTTTGGTAATTAATTTACTGGTTAGTTAATTTCTAGGTTAATGAGCCAAGTGCATATGGAAAACATAGGTTCTTCTTAGAGATTTGAAACTGGTTTCATAAATATGTAATAGTTCAGCTTGATTAAATATAGCATTTAATTATTCTTCATATCTTTTATTTATTATTACCTGTCCAATTCTGAAGCAGTATATTGAAGTCTCCTATAATGCATAAAATTTTTCAAATCAAGTCCTTATAATCTAATAGTTTTTGATTTATGCTTTTGTCTGCTGTGTTTCACACATGTAAATTTGTAATGACTATTTATTCTTTCATCGTACCTCATTACCTACTACCTACTTGTATTCTGTTTGTTGACTTTATCTTACATGTATCTATAATATTTGAGCTAAGCTCCTTATTTTCTACCTTTCTTTTTAACTTTGAGAATTTTCGTTAGAAATCTTACCAGGCTCTGAATTTTAATGGGATTTTTTTGTCCATTCACATTTAATATATGACAGGTATATTTTATTTTTACATTTTGCTGTCTATATTGTTCTCTTCCTTTATAAAAATAACTGTAATTTGACCAAGAATTTTTTTTTGCATTGTAGTTCTCAGTTTGTAAGATCTACTCTATAGGGATCTTGGGCATGTTTCCTCTTAAATGTAGGTCATTTCTAACATTTAAAGTTAAATGTTAACAGTTTCCTCTCAACTAAGATGTGCATTTCCAGATTCCCATTTTCCCCATTATGGGGAAAAATGAAATTAATTTTGGCCCTTGGGGTATCATCCTGACAAAGTGGTTGCTATCTGTATCTATAACACAGAGAAGATGCCTCCATGGTGGTTTCCAATAGATGTTCTACCTCTGTGTGTTAGCTGTCACAGACTCCATTTCTCATGGGGTAGATGATACGTTAGATCCCGTAACTGGTTCAAACACAGACAAGTCTCTTCAATGTAAAGTTGACATAGCAGAGAAGTGAATGAAATAACATGTCGACCCACTTAAAAGGTTCTCATTTAGAGATGCATCAGTTTCAAAGGTTTCAAAGGACTGCCCTATATATTTTCAGGTCAGAGTAGGTGTAGAAGTAAAGGTTTTCCTGATGGATGAGCTAATTTTGCATTTCACTAAAGCACAGTTATAAATAGATACTAATGACTTTTTAGAAAACTTGATGGCTTCTAGCACACTTTACATGTTAATTATCTAATCGTTCTAGCTCTTTGATTTTTCTCAGGAGGAAGATGCTACAGAAAATCAAAGAATTCATAGCTTGGGCCTGTAGATACATTTAATAGACACAAAGCACAAGTTGCATGGGTCACATGTGATACAGAAAACTGTCATAATTGTGTATAGCAATTGTGCTACTCATACCGCATCAATCCAGTTTCCTTGGAAACTTAAACACGTATAGAACTGTGTTGCCATTCCAGAACTATGGAAGGGATACTCCAAGGTCTTAATTCAGAGAGAGGCCAGTGTGAATGTATTCACCAGGAAAAACCAAGCTATGCTGTGATAACAAGCAATCCACTAATCTCATTGCATTCAAATGGCACATATTCATTTATTTCTTCACACGACTTTCTCATTGCAGGTTGTTCAAGTGCTGTTAACATCATGGTCATTTGAAGCCCCAGGCTAATGTAATAGCTATGATATTGAATATTGCCTGTTTACCTGTTGGATAGAAGAGACTTCTGGAAAATCCCATGCTAGAAAGTAAATGCTCCGCTCAGATCCACACAATATCTATTTACAACTCATAGGCCAGAAATGTCCATGTGACTCTACCCACACAAAGTGGGTCATGAAGTGCAGTTCTTCGGTGATGAGCCCTGACCACCTCACAGAGTATGAAGATAGGCCATGTTGCCTTTATATTTGCTTCATGAATACACAAGACTGAGCTTTCTGATAGGTCCAGTCAGTGCCATGTTCTTTCTTATGGACATTGTGTGGCAGATGACCTGTCAAATCCAATCAACTTGATCATGACAAGTACATGGTCAAGACCATGAAATACCTCCTTAGATTTAATTGAGGTAAATTCCGTTTGATAATATATGACAAAGATGGCTTTATGAAAGCAAAGCTTTTGAGAAAATCAAAAGTATATATACTGACTAAAGTATAAATAAAAATAATAAAACCAAAGTAAACATATCCTGCAATGTTTTTCTTTTCATATGTTAATTCTTAATAGCTGTATACTATTCCATTTAATAGATGCATCATAACTTACTATTTTCTTATTTGGAAGTTTTTATGTTTTATATGTTCAGTGTCCTAGAGAACATTAAAATGGATGTGTAAGTACAAAGTATTTTTTCCTGAATTTTTAGGTTATTTATGAGACAAATGTTAGTATTTTCAGAGCTCCTTGTCATATTGCTAAACTGTTGAATCATTACTTATTCAAGATTACTATGGAAAACACACTATATGATTGTCACTTTTTTAGTTGACTACACATACACTCAAACACACAGACAACTGATCGCTGATGTTAAGGAATTTACATTCTAGTGGGTGCAAGTAATTAGTTTTAAAAAAACTAGGTTAACAAGATAATTTCAGACTTCCCAAAGTGCCTGGAAGACAGCTCATCAAAATAATATGATAGAGACTGGGGCTTCTTTAGGAGATGGAAGCAGGAACTTCTCTGAGGAAGGATTGTGTTTATTTAAGCTGATGCTAACCTGGGAGGGGGGCTGGCCACAAAAAGGAAATTTTCCTGTGAGATATTTCATTTATATGTGAACGCTAGTTTTCCTATGTAGGGGCAGTTATAATTATTCCTACTTATTTAACTTTGTATATCTCAGAAATGAAAATTTGTGCATGATTTTATTCACACTTCCAATGCAAATACTCCTAAGGGCAAGAATAAATGGAATGGTCAGTCATTAACAGCTGGTGTAAACTGATGTATAAAGTCCTAAAGTAAAGGATGGACAAACTGGGAATCTGATGAAACAGAATACATTTGGAACTTGTGATGCTGTGCCTGGGAAAGATCAGATGGAGAGTTACAGCTCATGGAAAGAGATCTGAGCCGTGAGGAGGGGTAATTATAAAGGCAGACGAGTTAAGCAATGATTATTAACTCTCTGCTTTATATTTAAGCCAACTAAGAAGCCTTGTCACATAACCTATTTCTTTTATTCTTTGTCAAAGTCTCTTTCTGCACTTTTCTCATCAATTCTCCCCTCAGTTGGTTAGAACATAGATAAGGCAACATTGTAGGTTCAATCCCTTGTCAGGGCACTTGCAAGAATTGATCAATAAATGCAAAAGTAAGTGGAAAAACTAATTGATCTCTCTCTCTCCCCCCTTTTCTCTCTGCTTCCCCCCCCCAAATCAGTAAATAAAACAAATCAAGCACTGACAAAATAAACCAACTCTATTTTGTCTACATGAAATCTAATGCAAATATATACTGTAGGCAAGATAAAGTAAAAGGATACAAAAAGAGTAATTTACATCCAACCTACTAAAAGGAACATAGGATTTGAAATAACATAGAGAGTGTATTTTAATCTGAATGTTACCTTTCATTTGCTGTATGGTTTTGAAAAACTATTTAATTCTTAGTCTCAGTTGCCTCATAATAATACCATAATAAAAGCCAAATTATAGCATTGATATGAGGTTCCAAAAGACAACTTCAGTAGAAAGTATGTAACAGCTTGAGCAGCAGGTAAATTACAAACTATTAAAATTGTAATTTTACTGTGGTGTTTGTAAAGCACTTTTCAAAGTAGGCATGCGATTAGGTTATATGTGCTCTATATTGCACTTAGTGTAAACTAATTATCTTGCTTTAATAAATTGATATGAAAATATATTGGACTTTTCCATTTATAGCTTTGAGTATTGATTAAAATCCCCTTAAAATGTTTACACTTTACAAAATCAAAAGTAGTAAAAACTTTCAAACATCTAAGTAGATTAGTATGTAGCAATTGAGTGAAATATATAGGTATTAAGTATTTTATTAACATATGAAAAAGAGAAGATATGCAGGATATGTGTATTTTTGTTTTATTACACTTATTTATACTTGTGCTCTTCACTTAGAAGCTAAATGATAAAAGCACCCTTTCTTCACTTTCTGGGTAAGTTTTTGAAAATTCTCATGGAAGAAGAGATAAGATTTCTTAGCAGACATGCTTTCAAGTAAAAGTATATAACTTCTAAACTATTTTCTAGAGAGCACAGGCCCAGTAAACCTGATGACTCGGGTCTGTTGAGTGGGTATCGTGTTCTCAGAGATAGGAATCAATCTGAACTGCAAAGGGATTTTTTTTAGAGGAAATGTCTTCTGGGGAGGAAGTTTGAATTAGGAGAGAAAAGCAAATGTCTCAGTGGAGAGAGTCTTGAGAAAAGATGTCTACAGTTGCGTAATCAAAATTTAAAATGTAGTATATTTGGTGGGTCAGTCACCCCCCCAGTCAACCCTAAAGAACTTCAGTACATTTTTTCTTCCATGCTCTTTCAGTATAGATGTGCTTCTGGTGAGAATGAAGAGGCTGCCCACAGAAGGCTCCTCACACCTTGGTTATGTAAATTATATAAAGTATGGTTAGAATTAAAGCACTACTGCTGGGTTTAGAGAAGGGGAAAAAAGGAAAAAAGTAAGTTTATTTGATTGAGTTATCCTTAACTTAAAATGTGATGGTTTTCTTAAGTTTTCTTTTTATAAGTGAACTTCGTGGTTATAAACTGTTTTAAAGAAAATTATTTTTATTTGAAAAGTTAGAGTAAAATGAAAAAAATCAAAATCATTTTAAGCATAAAAATATAGTGCCTATAAAAATGATTCTTTAGGAAGCCAATGTGGAGAGGGCTGGGGTGGTGGGGAGGGGTGGGGGGGGGAGGCAGAAAACTGTACTTGAAAAACAATAAAAAAAATTTAAACAACAAAAAAAGGTTCTTTAAATATATGTTTAGACTCACCAGTAAGTGGAACCTAGTCAACAAAACAAACAAGCAAGCAAAATATAACCAGAGGCAATGAAAGTAAGAACAAACTGACAGTAACCAGAGGGGAGGTGGGAGGGGATAATGGGGGGAGAGGGGGAAGAGTTTTCAGGAACATGCATAAAGGACACAGGGACAAAACCAAAGAGGGTGGTAGGATCAAGGGTGGGAGGTGGGGATGGCTGGGGTGGGGTGGGAGAGTGTTGGAGGAAAAATGGAGTCAGCTGTACTTGAGCAACAAAAAAAAAAAAAAAAAAACTTAAATAAAAAAGAAATAGAAAATTCAAGAAAAATATTTTTTTCTCTTGAGTAAATATTTAACAGTTGTAAAGAAGACATGCAGTTGTCAAAGTGTCCTTAAAAATATTCAGGTTTCAGGGAGTGGTGGGGGAATAGAGACAACTGTACTTGAACAATAAAAATAAATAAACTTTAAAAATAAAATAAATAAAAATCAGAAAAAATACTCAGGTTTATTCAGGGTAAGTGATGATAATTATTAATTTATAGCTGCCCTTGATATATTCCTAATTTTTTAATTAAACCATTATATTCTTCCTCACATAGGAATTACCTTCAGTCACACTATTTTCACAAACCATATTTTGTAAAAATGTTACAAATTCATCTGCATCAACAAAAAACTTGTATTGAATAAACAGTTCTCTAAACTAGTTCTAAAATCATATACCATACATAAATTCATTTTTTTCTTCTGAGTCAATTTTATATCATACCTTATAAATAATATTACATGTAGCATATCACTACTCTGGTGATAATTTTCAAGTAGATTATAAAACTTTTATTAATCATCCAAGTGTTTCAAATACAAGAAGCTAACATTACATATTGAAATGTTAAATTGTAAATGGATTTGTTTCACTTATCAAATCAATTGTTTAGAACCAAAGCTGATATATTTGATTTACTATTTACCTATAAATATGTTTATGGCTTTTGTATTTCAGCGAATGTCCTATGACCCTGTAGAAAAAATAATTTCAAAAACACAACTTACTCATTTAAATTACAACAGTATTTACCAATTCCATAAAGAGTTAAAGTCAGTTAAAATTAATACCATAGTTCCCAATGAGAAGATATTTCTAAACAATCATGAAGAACAAAGTATTCTTTTTTTAAAAGATTTTATTTGTTTATTTATTTTTAGAGAGAGGAGAGGAGAGGGAGGGAGAGAGAGAGAAACATGGATGGTTGCCTTTTGCACACCCCATCCGGACACCCAGCCTGCAACCCTGGCATGCCCTGGGTTCAATTCCCAGTCAATGCCCTGACTGGGAATTGAACTGGCAACACTTTGGTCTGCGAGCCAGAGCTCAATCCACTGAGCCATACCAGCCAGGGCAGAACAAAGTATTATTACTTAAGAACTTTAAGAGACCAACTCCTCTACTGACTACAGTTTTGGGGGCAGTTTTTGTTTTTTTGATAGTATACGGGTACCATTCACTGTTAAACAAAAATGACAAATAGAATGTAGTCTAAGGAGAACTAAAGTTTTAGGCTTTTAAAACTTTAGATAATGTACAGTATATTTGGGGAAAAAAATGGACCAAAGTATGTATTGGTTTGCATAAAATTGTTTTTAAATTATTAACTCCAGAGAGTTCTAGACTGTGTCATGTTAATGATTCTTCGAGTAGTTATCTGAACAGCACCAGTTTATAAATACCAAAAAATGTCAGGGTAAACTTTCAAGAATATATTCCATTGATAACTCTCCCTTAAGGATCCTTATTGTATTCAGAGATGTCAATATTAAAAGAGATTATTTTTCTAGATGTTTCGCTTAGGAGTTGAAGGTGTAGATGTTTGCATAAGGATGAGACAGTGCCGCTCTTCTTTATTTTCTTTAGAAAATAAAGGCACTCTTGTAATTACGAGTACATCTCTAATGAGTGAATGGGTTTCTTTCACTTGAGAAAGAAACTAGTTTTGCAAAG
Organism: Glossophaga mutica; assembly: GCA_039655065.1. Classification (NCBI taxonomy): domain Eukaryota; kingdom Metazoa; phylum Chordata; class Mammalia; order Chiroptera; family Phyllostomidae; genus Glossophaga; species Glossophaga mutica. Next base: position 87,236,469 of record CM077311.1, read on the forward strand.
CCTAACCAATGGTCAGAAGAGGATTTTTAGAAGGTTTGTTTCTATTTGTTTTAGAAGGGAATCAAGAAACAGTAGTCCTACAATGACCCAAATAACTCTCAAGCCCTAAAATCTAATTTGGTCTGTTCTAAGCAGTATAGTCCTACATAGTCTCCCAGAGACCTCATGATTTCACATTAGCTCCTTAAGCACATTAGCTCAGACTGACTTAGGAACCAGGGAGAATAGACCTACTTTTATTCTGATTAAAAAAAATATATCAGTTCCTTAATTAGGACATGCCCTTTCTCACCATGCCTTTTCCCTGCTCACCTGGACAAACACACATGTGATTCAGATCCCAGCTTAGATGTTTATGTCTTGTCTTGCAGCTTTCCAGGGCCCTGAAATTGGGTTACCTGCCTAACTTTAGTTCTTACAGCATCTGGTAATTGTTATACTAGCTTATACTTTCTTATTTTTCTGTCTGTACCTTCTACCAAACTATAAACTCAAGTTAACTGCTGGATACTCAGCATTAAGCGCTCTGCCTGTTATTATAAGAATCAATATTTGTTGAAGTAATATTCACTTGAGGGGATTTATAATAATTTGCATTCATTTAAGAGATGGAATAAATTAATTATCTGGATTGGTAAAGTTCATGTCACCCTCATTATATTACATTATATTAGCTTATTTGTCTGCTTTATTCCACAATATGTGGTATTCCCAGAACCTAGTATATGATTGATGAATGTCATCTTCTCTAAGAGTTATTGAATGTGTACATCAGGGAACAAATGAATAATGTGGGCTTGGCAAATGAAAAAAATACTTCTTTTTGTACTCCTTACTGCTTATTTGCCGTGCATGCATGTGCAGGATGTAGAAACCCAGAAGACAGTGTTTCTGTCTAAGAAAGCGTTTAGAAAGAGACACATTATTTTTGGAAAAACCAGCTCAATGTTTGGATGGGACCTCATTGGTTCAGGATATTTTTGTTTTTCTCAGTACTTTTTTTCTCTATATCTTATAAACACAACCAGAACATTTACTGAAAATCATTTAACTTTCGATATTAAATGAGTACACAATAATGATCCTATACTTGCTAAAAAATAATAATAACCTAGTAATATCTACAGAGTGCTGTTATTTCCCAGTCTCTCTTGAGTAGTTCTCTTGAGGGAATCAATGGGCATTGTACTTTTAAGAAAATCAGTGGGTTTTTTTTTTTTTTTTTTTTTTTGCTTTTTCATTTTCCAGTCTTGTGTGTTCATTTTGGGGATGGTTACTTTCTTCTATCAGTATAAATTATAACCTTGGGTCTTAGGTGCTAAAGAGGCTATGTCTATGCAAAGATAAATCAAATTGGTGCATATGTGTGTAGAATAGAAATTAGAACCTTGAACAGATGGACAAAGCTGTGAGAAGACCAAACTTGAACATGGAAGGTAATCTAAGGTTAGAGACCTAGAGAAGCAAGACCAAGGAAGACATCTAAAACAATAACTTCGGCAAATTCTACCAATATTTCTTGTTTTTATTTTTCATAAATATCTATTACACTTTGAGTTTTAAATGGAATACTCAAAGTCTCTTAGGAATTCCATATTCTTATAGATTCTTCTGTGCTCATTTAGTGTAGGCATTAGAGGCTGCCTTTTATTATAAGTAGTGTATATAGCTCTCTCTTGTATTACCTGAAAATTCTTAAGGGACAAGGATGGTTTATAGCACAGGTGTCAAACATAAGGCCCGTGGGCCAAATCTGGCCCTCCACCTTGTTTTATCTGGCCTGGCACCTTGTATCTACTTGGCAGCAGTGTTGAGCTCTTGCTTAACTGTTAAGGAGTAGTTACATTTATACAGTCCTAAAATTACATTAGGCCCTTTGAAGGCAACTGTGAGGCTGCTGTGATACAAACTCACTTTTGGTTTATAGAAAGGATGAGAAGGTTTATATAAACCCCTGGTTTATAGAAAGGATGAGAAGGTTCCCTATCTTCCTTCCCTTGTCTTTGGATTCTTTTGAATGACTGTTACCACCCTGGACAAAAAGTCACTTTTCTTTTTCAATAACACCCAATTATCTTTTACCAAATTTATGTCGTTTCAGTTCTCTCGTACATTAGCACCAAAGTAAAGAGAACTTGACAATTTCAGCCCCTCTGTTTCTTCAGAAGAGGAGTCATCAAACTAGGAGCGTAGTCCAAATGTGAATTGCCACATGTTTTGTTTTTTGTTTTTTGTTTTTTTTTGCCATGCTCATTCCTTTATGCATTATGTATGGCCCTGTTCACCATAGGTACAGCTGAGTAGTTGAAATAGAGACCATATGGCATGATACACCTAACATTGATTATTGGCTCAGTCTAGAGTCTTTGCATCAAGTTGAACTCAGATACTAAAAACTGTCTACTGAACGTGGCCTTCTTATTTTCCTTTGATTTTTCTTCATCTGTTAATCTGAAGGGAAGAATAAAGTTAGGACAAGAACTGAGTATGTTCAGTAGATAACCATAATTTGTAGCAGATTGTTGATAAGTTTCCATTTGTAGTATTTTTTATTATGAGAGGCCGACCTACATCTTATAAGTAGTGCAAAATTGTCAGAATGACCCTGACTGCATTACTAATAGCTTTCAAAACAAGAAATGACTTTCTGCTCCTTTAAACAATTTATAGCCTATAATTTTATTTGGTCACATATGGACCATTAACAGTTGACAACTGTCACATAAGGTCAGATGAAATGACTCATTAAAGTCGTGTTTAAAAACATCTGACGAACTCCTTTGTTTTCTATAGTTAGTTACTGACTAACCATTTTGGCAAAAATTCTGTCTATAGGCCTCATGAGTTCACAGAGTAGGCAAATACTCATGTGAATACGTGAGTTTAGTCATACTAGAGAAATTTTAGCTTCCAGGGTAAAAAACAAGTACAATTTAGGCTGATTTGGTCACTGTGTGTGCATATGCGTGTGTGTGCGCGCGCGCGCGTACGATGGGGACCTACACAAGTGGTTTTGTCAACTTTGAACTGCAGAATTTTGATGTAAACAATTAGTTGATTTCCATCCAGTTCAGTTATTTTTATTTAAGAATGGCATACTGATTCTTACTATTCTTACTGATTCTTCAACTTACTAATTTTAATGGGGATTTCTTTAGGTAGGAATGACTATGCTGACATTTCGCTATCAGTATTCAACACATAGTGTGTTGTTGTAGCAGTCTGCAGTCCTTCTTCCCTAAGGATTAATAATACTTAACTTCCATTACTGAGAAAATTGCCTGTAAATATATCTGCTTTGCAAGCTTTTTGGTGTGCCCCATTATATTCTTGATTCTACTAATACACCTTTTTCTTAATTATATGATCTTTTGTATTAGCCCCATTCTTATGATCTCATTTAACCTTAATTATTTCCTTAGTGGTTCAAATGTATGAATTTTTAAGTTTTTTATTTATTGATTTGAGAGAGTGAGAGAATCGTTGTTCCACTTATTTAGACATTCATTGGTTGCTTTTTGTATGTGCCCTGACCAGGGATTGAACCTGCAACTTGGCATATTGGAATGGTGCTCTAACTAACTGAGCTATTTCGCCCAGGCTGAATGTATAGAATTTTGAGAGGACAAAAACATTAAGTCTATAAGCAGCCCTATGTAGTACTTGGTTTCATTCAATTTGTTCTGCAGAATTGGAATTACCTGCTTCACTTGCTAAAAGACTATTTTATTCTTTTGACATGGTCTTTACTGAGGATTTGCTATTTGGCCTCTTTAACAAATGTTCTTATGTCAAGGATCAAAGTTTTTTAAACTTTATTTATTTATTTTTAGAGAGAATAAGGGAGGGAGAAAGAGGGAGAGAAATATCAGTGTACAGTCGCCTCTAGTGCACCCCACACTGGGGACCTGGCCCGCAACCCAGGGATGCGCCCTAGCCTGGGAATCATACTGGTGACTATTTGGTTCACAAGCCAGCGCTCAATCCACTTTGATCCAGCCAGGGCAAGGATCAAAGTTTTGGTGGGCTTACAGAAATAAAAAGATCATCTTAAATGTCCATATGCAAGAATAAGTTTTGTTGGAAGTGTTAAATGAAAGCGAGTACCTGACTGTAAAACACTGTAAAACTTCCTTGGAGTATTACTAAATTCTCTACTGGAAGAGATTATGTTAAAGAATTTATTTCCGCCCTGGCTGGTGTAGCTCAGTGGATTGAGCACGGGCCTGCAAACCAAAGGATCGCGGTTCGATACCCAGTCAGGGCACATGCCTGGGTTGCCAGGCCAGTTCCCGGCAGGGGACATACAAGAGGCAACCACACATTGATGTTTCTCTCCCTCTCTCCTTCCCTTTCCCTCTAAAGATAAATAAATAATATAAATAAATAAATAATAAAAATAAATAAATAAAATAAAAAAAAAAAAAGAATTTATTTCCTAAAACATCTTTTAACCCCAAACGTATACTAGAAAAACTTAACTGAATTCCAAGCTCTTATAAGCCAAAGTACAAAGGTTATTTCTGGAAAGAAATTTAGGATTGTTTTACTCTTCAGTTTAAGAATCTTAAGTCTTTGTAGAATGGTTGGAAATACTTGTGTCATGGAATATGCTTGAAACCAACTGAAATAATTGATCTGTGGAAGTTTTAAATAAGAGTTCTAGATATGTATTTCTGGGGATAAAACTGTTTACCGGGGAAATAATTTGATAAGAAGACAAGTATTTTTCAAGTGTTCTTCCTAGTCTCCAGGAAACAAAATGTTATGTGATCACGATCACAGAAGCAGTTTCCTTCACATTTCTAAAGTCACAATTGCATATGACTTCCCTGGAGGATCTCAGAGATCCTCAGATCACAAATAACACTGTGATTCATAAACAGTAGTCAATTCCATGCATATATGACAAATTTTGTGCAAATTATTTCACCCAGGCCATATTGTCTCTCTCTCTCTCTCTCTCTCTCTCTCTCTCTCTCTCACACACACACACACACACACACACACACACAAATAAGAATGAGAATATATTGTACTTTAGGTTGGTAGAAATAAAGCCAAACAAACAATGCCTAAGGACATTGTGAGGTGCAATATGTACCTTTATGTAGATATTTGTTGTCAGTCATATCATCTCAATCAGATAAATAATACGGAGACTCTGTCTGTCACAATTCACATTTTAGAGTGTTAATTCTCTTTCCCATCAACCTGTTAATTTGGTCTGAATCTAGAGAATAGGATCTCTCTTGGATCATACTGCCCTACTTAAAAAAACAAAGCAAAACAAACTGGAAGTAAAATATTAAAGTCTCAATAGCAATAGAAGAAATTACTCATTTCAAATGTCAGACTCTTCAAATCCACAAATGAACTTCTATTTAATGTCTTGACTTCTCACTTCTTAAAATATATATTTTCCCACAAATATATACATTTTTGTGGGAAAAAAACTAGCAATAACATGGTTCTCCTTCTTTCTATTATACCTTCACGTTGTAAACTAATATGTAGATTTGTTAAAACTTAATCCAAAGTATTATAATTCAAAACCTAGAATTAAATATGCTTGATTTTCAGCAGGTGAAATTTTATCCAAGGGATAAACGTGCCTGTTAAATGTTTAATCTTATATTTGTAAATAAAAAGAGAAGTCCAAATTTGTATAACAATTGCAGAATTGGCTCATTTTGGTACTCTAATTTTAGGGATAAAAACTGTATTCTGATTAAAACTGGAAATTATTTCTAGTTGACTAGCATATTAGTTATTTTGCATGATTTTAGCTTATTGAGTGAACAAAGGTATTTATACCTTTTGTTCAACTTGATGTAAAGACTCTAGATTGCATTGTATAGTATTTATACAATATTCAAGATAAAAACTATATTTCATGTGAAAAGAAATGAGAAAATGCTTGAATACACTTCAGATATTAAAAATTCAATAAGCAGCCCTGGCTGGTATAGCTCAGTAGATTGAGTGCGGGCCTGCGAACCAGAGGATCGAGGTTCGATTCCCAGTCAGGGCACATGCCTGGGTTGCAGGCCAGTTCCCAGCAGGGGACACACGAGAGGCAACCGTACATTGATATTTCTCTCTCTCTCCCTCTCTCCTACCCTTCCCCTCTAAAGATAAATAAATAATCTAAAAAAAAATAAAAAATAAAAAAAAATTCAATAAGCATAGAAATTTCATGACACTATTATGCAATAACCTTTTTAAAGAAATAATAAATCTGTTGTTGGAGTAATGACCTAATACTGTGTTCATGGGATCTACAGAGAAATATAGAGGAAAATTTTTTTCTAAGGGAAATACCTCTAAAAAACCATTTTAAGCATTAAAGAGATGCTCAGAGGTCTTTATACAGTGTTTATATGACAACTAATATATAATTGAAATCAACACAATGGGACACTAACTTGTAATTTTTAGATATATCAGGTGTTCAAATAGTGACTTTATAAAAGACATTTCATGTTTAATTTCAGTTTTTTGTTAAACATTTTAACTTTAGAAATTCAATTATAATTTAACTTTTGGAAAATTTTAGAAATTATGTTAAAATTTAACTTTCAGAAAATTTTCCATGAACAATAAGGAAATGTTTAACAATAAGGATATAAAAATATTACACTTTTACTTAGTCTCACTTTTCCTTACCATGTTCTGTGTAACAGTGGGTGTCTCCATCAGTAGTAAGACAGTCTAACTTAGTTTTGAAGCCATCAACAGTGAAAATAAACATTTAAAAATCACTCTCTTTATGAGGGAAAGAAACAGGAAGGACACAATTCACATTCATTTTCCTTTGAAATTTGTTATGTGTTAGAGATCTAACATATGCACATGGAATGCTCTGGGGTAAATCTGAAAGCGGAAACAAACCCTGACATTTATATCCATTTGCTAACACTAAGCTCGATTATCTCAGGCTGTTGTAAATTTGTAGAGGGTCACCATCTGTGTCTCCTTAAAATTTATGACAAGGGAGAAAGGAGAATATGTCTCAAGACTTTAAGAATTTACTTGTTTCTGCGTAGGTTTAAACCATCCATCATTTACCTAACTGTAGAAGACTGTGTGTGCTTGTGATCTTCCCTACTTGCACGCAATTACTGCTGAACATCAGTCTAGATGTCTTACAGTGCAGAATTAATTTTTACATATACTTTCTATTTGATAGGGCATTATTTTACCTTCTTATAATGTTATTATTCTCTTCAGTATGTGTTTGCTCATATTTCTCTACAAGACTGTCTGATTACAAAAAACTTTAATTGCAAGTAGTTAGTAAAAGTACCCAGTGGGTTTTAAAAAACCATTTGATTTGATTAATATACTTTATAATTCTCACTACTTTAAAGAGCTTGTTTTATCATAAATGAAAGTCTAAGTCACCTGAATTGAAAATGACACTGATAACTGGGAGAGTTTTAATTTAATTTAGACATACTACTTCAGTACATAAATTAAAAATAGAGACAGAAAAGAAATGATTATTTTTATTTACTTTTAAATAATTTATCATGCTTGATTATTTTCTTAATACCCATATGCTTGTGAAGCACTTCTGAAGTGAAAAATAGTCCCTCTGAAGTGGGTAAAGTGCTTAGGTACTTAAGTTGGTGCCAAAGAAGTGAGTTTTCTGAAGTTCAGTAACTTTAGCTTAGCATTTAAGCATTATCTGTATTTTATCCATCTTCATTTTTCTATTTCTTTCTGTATAATCGTGTTGCTGGAATAATTTAAGGACAGTCATATTCAATGCCTATGAAGAAGGGCACTTTATTTCCATCTTAGTTATTAGTTGCTTAGTACCTATATGGTTGATGAAATCTATCAGATCTGATGGCTCTGTTTCTTTGGCAAATGTCAGGAATTAAATGGAGTAGGTTAGATTTTTCACAATATTTTATCATTTTACAGTCTCTAATGGATTGATAAGTAGTTTTATTTTTCGTGTAGATTTTATTTCTCTTCAAATCCAAGTCTCCTTTTCGGTTCCATTATATGGAAGTAAAATACAACTTTCACTCTGTCTTCAAGAGATATGTATTATATTTTAGGATTTTTTTCATGAATTAGGTCTTAGAGAAATTAATCAATCATTCGTAACCAACTAATTAAATTGCTCTAACTGAACAACTGCTATTTTCAAAATATAATGCTAAATTATTGATAAATAAGCATGTTTTCTACCTCCACCAAAAGGGTTTAAAATTCACATGAAGTCACCTTTATACTATGATTGACAATAAAAAAAACAGTGTTTGATAAGTAAACAAGTATAGAATGTAAGGAGTTAAGGGAAGGAAGTAAAAATCATATCTTATTAAAGAAAGGATAGCTATGATAGAGTTATTGGACACTTGCGGAATATAGATGAATGAGAGAGAATGTAGATCTTCGTAGATAGAGAAAATGCAGCTTTCCTGAATGCCTCTTAGATGTATAGCAATAAATAAAAATGGCCATCGTAAATTCATTAACATTTTTTCTGTGAAAACCATTTTAATGTAATTAGTGCATAATGTAAAACAGAATTATGTCTTGCACGTATTATATCATTAATTAAATTGCTAAAATGGATTGTTTACCTCATCAAGTAACACAAAGACAGATATATAGAAAAAAAGAGCAATAATATTATAGTTGGAAACACAGATGCTTTCTATAATATAGAAATTGGCAGTTCATATTTAGAGTGAAACTATTAATTCTGTTAACTAGCGTTTATTAAGTACATACAACATACAGAAATTGGTATAGGCCACAAAGAAGTGAGAAGCAGAGTCGCAACTGTGTGTGGCATGTCTGATACTCTCAGGTAGTTAAGTACATGATTTTACCTTTCACTTTTACATCTGGAATGTATTAGGCATCGCTTTCTTATGCTAAGTTTAGGATATAGGTTTTTTTTATAGTGATACATTTACATCGGGAATTTATATTGTGTTCATTTCTTTCTAAATTCTCAATTCTGTTCCTTTGGTTGGATTTTCTTTCCTATACTGGTTGTCCATTATATTAGTTAGTTTATAACAGGTCTTTATGTATGATAACATATGTCCTCCAAATTTGTTCTTGCTCAAGATAATCTGGGATATACTAAACCCTTTGAATTGCCACATGATTTTAGAGTCATTTTGATAATTTCCACAACAATTTCTACTGGGACTTTGATTAAATCTATAGATTATTTTGTGGAGAATTGATATCTATACAATATTGAAAATTTTAATCCACAAACCTGGTATATACTCTAGATTTTAAATGTCTCCTCTTTAATTTTCTTCAATAATATTTCATAGTAACTTTTGCAGTGTTTGCAGTGTAACTTTTATTTGATTTATTCCTAGGTATGTTATAGTGTATTCTTTTTAAATCATATCTTTAATTTTTTTGTCTTATTTTTACTTTTTTGTATAGGTATAAATGTAATGTACTCAAAATGAATTTTAAATCAGTGATTAAAAAATTTATTACTCAGTGGTGAAGTCTATGAATAAGCTTCATCTAAGAAATATATTTTGAGGCCAATAGTGTGACATTTTTCCAAGTAAAACATTACAAAGTTAATTGTACCACTCATAAGTTTACATCAGATCTCCGCTCTGCCCTGGATTTAACAGGATCATTAACTTCATTGCAACTTTTAGGCAGGTGGTATGTATCAAGGATAAACATTTTAAAATACATGAGTCCATTGAGGTTCCTCATGTAAACATGGTGTTCAAGGAGCTGGAAAAGTAAATACAGTTTTTTGCTTTGAGTTCGAAGCAAGCCCGTTGGTGTAGCTGAGCCTTTTGCCCTGCAAGACTGTGGGTTCTGCTCCCTCCTTGTTTGTATGTGGCATGTGAAAGCTGTGCGACAGCCTCTTCGTTTCTGCCCAGGGATCAGCCCTGGCCATCTTCAGATCCTTCTCACTCAGGGCTTTAGTAAAATTCTTACTCCCATACTCTTTACCGAAGATCTATAATGTAGTTAGCTGTAATTTTGCTACATTTTTTAAAATTTTATTGAAATTGTTCATGTACAGTTTTCTGTCTTTTACTCCCATCCCAGCCCACCCCCCCCCAGCCCTCCCCACCTCCCTCCCATTTCCACCCCCCTAGTTTTTGTCTATGTGTCCTTTATACTTGTTCCTGTAAACCCTTCCCCTTTTCCCCTGAAACTCCCTCCCCTCTCCCCTCTGGTCACTGTCAGCCAAAGACACTGAAATAGAGAACAGGCCGATAATTTTGCTACATTTTAAGCAGCGGTGTGTTGGGGAGGGGGGCAGACTATCAAAGAACCCTGATTTGTAGTTGACTGATTTCTGTGGTATAAATGCTTCAACGAGGACTGATCTGAAGCCATTAATGTGAAGTACCCAAATGAACATGGAGTTGCAAAGAAATGTGAATAAATGGCTCTTATAAGCCATTGTGAGCTGCTTCACCGTATCAGTTTTTAAAGACACATTTGATCTCCCCTTGCTTTGTTACAGACCCTGAAAGTATTATTTCGTTAGATTCTTGCCATGGTTTTTCTATGATATACACATACAAACACATACAAACACGGATACACACTCAGTGATGTGTCTATCGATATGTTTGTATGTGTATGTATGTGTATATGCTTATATATGAGTGTAAGTAAGCATATGTGTGCATATCTATCTATATATAAGTGTATCATTTTTCTCATCCTTCCCTCTCCCACAGTAGTGATGTCCTATAGTGGGGCTGCTGAAAAGTCTTGCTCCCAGAGTAATGATGACATGGAGCAGAGCTGTAGCTAAGCCACAGTAGATGGTGGTATGAGCAACAAATAAGCCTTCATTTTGTTAAAAGCAACTGGTTTGTGGGGGGTCATGAAGTCATAGCTAATCTCTGAGACGAATACAAATATAGTATCAACTCGTGTTTAACCACTTGTTCTAGAAATTACATAATTATAAAAAAGTGACATAATGTATGTTATAGGTTGCAATATAGATCATGCAATTATATTACACGCATGTATGTGGTTTTCTCTCTTGCTTTCAAAGACAGCACCCCAAGCCATTTTCCTGAATGCGGGCTCTTGCAGCAGTTCAGACCGTGCCAGATGGTCACTGTGACCTGGTAAACTGTCCAGGAGAACAATGACAGCCTGACGAGGACAGCAATTTGGGTTAAAATTTCCTATGAGGAGAAAAGAATTTTTTCCAAAATTGGTTTGTACAATGTCTTCCAATGTGGTTCCTCATATTTTGAACTAACACCTTGCTCCCTGTTGAGAATTAGAAATAACAGTGACAGCTTATTGTACCTTGTTAAGTAGGTAAGGGGTTATTCTGATAAAGAGCTTTACAGTGCAATCCAAGGTCAAGTAAAATGTTATTAACAAACCAGATAGCCTTGATTTTCTTTATAAAGCATCTCTGAGTGAGGTATAATATAAGATCTTTACTTAAGTTATCACGATTCCTCCTACAACAAGAGGCCTAATGCATAAAACAGACTAAAATGCACTGCTGATTTCTCATCAAGACAAGCTTTAAAGAATCACTCTACTTACTGTCATAACTCCCTGACTACCTCTATAAAAACCTAGGATCAGTCTTCCATTAGCTGCCTCCTGAGCACTTTGTGACTTTAGAACAATTGGGGACAGAGGGGGTATTAAAGACCTTGCTAGATTTCAAAAGAAATCGTGAAGATTTCCCAAAATGTCTCAAAACTTCTGTCAGAAATATGACATAGTACATATAGGTGCAGTGAACTAGACTCTTCTTTCAGGTTCATGCACTTAGCTCCCTTCTCATATGTCCAAGTTCTCCATGTTTCTTTTTTGCATTTTAGTTTGGCTGACCTCCAGTGAGTAGTTTTTTTAAAGATGGAATTTTTATTTGCTTTTACTTTTAATATTTTTAAATTTGTACATATGGCCCTGGCTGGTGTGGCTCTATGGATTGAAGGCTGGCCGACAAACCAAAGAGTCGCTGCTTCGGTTCCCAGTCAGGGCACATGCCTGGGTTGCAGGCCAGGTCCCCAGTAGGGGGCATGTGAGAGGCAACCACACATTGATGTTTCTCTCCTTCTCTCTCTCCCTTCCCCTCTGACTAAAAATAAATAACTAAAAAATCTTTTAAAAATTTGTATGTATGAGTTTGAAGTTTAAAAGAAATTCTGGGCTGGAGATACATATTTACATATAGTCATCACGTAGGTGGTATGTACAGGCTTGAGACAAGATGAAATCAACAAAAGAGTGAGTATAGACAGAGAGAAAGACCTAATACTGACATTCTGGACACTTCCCTGAAAAGAAATTAGGTGAAAGAGGCTGATGTAGCAAATGAGACTAGTATAGCCAAACAAGTAGCAGACCAGAGTATGGAGTCTTGAAAACAAAGTGAGTGTAAGTATTTCTAGGAGGGCCAGGTGATCGATTACTTTTTGCTGCTGACAGGCCAAGTAAGGTGACATCATTTGTAACATTGACATGGTTACAGAGGAGAGGTCAGAGAGTTGGGTGAAGGGTATAAAAGAATGGAAGGAGTGTGAGTGGGACAGAAAGTGTAAACGTCCCCTTCAGGAAGTTTGAAGGTGAAATGATTTTTCAAAGATAGTATTTGTAGCGTGTGTGTACTCTTTTGGAAAATATAGTAAAGAGGAAAAATTCATAATGAAGGGATTAAATGGAGGAACTTCTGGGACAGAATCCTCGTATAGGCTGAAATAAATAAGGAATAAATTGAGGAATTGCCTTTAGGTAATCCATATATTTTGTCTTAATAAAAGGCAGAATAGTAGACTTTATGGTACGGATTGCTGGTACGTGGATAACGGTGGTGGTAGGTATTCATGTGGTTCTCTTCTTACTGCTAGTTATGTCTTAGAGTGAAGGAGAAAACAATTCATCAGCTGACAGTAAAGACGGGGAGAGATGTTGGAAATTAAAGGACAGAAGAGATGGTGTGAAATAATTGTGTAGAGAAGGATATATGGCATGACTGTTGGACAACATTAATGCTCAGTTTATATTCATGGTCATGAATTTAAAGTGGGGCTAATCAGTGTCATCTTGTATTTGTCAAGTCACATTCAGCTGGGCAGGTGAAGATCTGCCTTAGAGAAGGGGTGAAATTTAATCAGGGTTGCAGTTCCTGCATGGTCACATCCAAAATATAGAAAACAAAGACTACTCGGTGACATTTCCCTTTCTGACTCAATTTTCTGGCTCGCTTATATGAGCTTGAGGTAAATGAAAATATATCTGGGACTAGCAAGTGCCCTCAGTATGGTAAGACAAATATCTTAAAAGCAATAGAAAAGTATTTCATTGAGAGCTAAGCCTCATACTTTCTGTCAGTTATTCAAAAGTCCACTGAGCTGAAAGTAACAGAAATTGTATTACTTTTGAAAATTGAGAAAATAATGCAGTATTCCACAAGCAATGTAGAGCTCTTGGTTATATATATTTTGCTGTCAGAGTTTTTGAAACAAATTGAAATTTCCCTTCAGGAGTTTATTGTACTGCACTGTAATTTTATTGGGCAGATGGTCAGCCAAGAAATACAGCTATAGAATGTATTCTACAAAGTCAGAATACATGGTACTGCATTGTCAGTTTTCTTCCTATGTTCAAAATAATTCGTGATTGTTTATTGAAGTCATGAGGAATTGCATCAAAAATTTATAGAAATGGATAACATAAATATATAATTTATTCTTTCTGGATATACTAATTATGCTTAAATATGTTTCATATGCTTAATTATTTTTAAAAGTTCTATTAGGCCTATATTAAAATGAAACCCTTTGCTTTAAACTAACATTATGATACGCTTCTAAAATTTTGAAATTTAAGCCTGTCTATGATGCTTCCAATTTAGCAACATTGAGTTCTCTTTCCAAGATGTAGAAACAGTGGGTAGTTACAACTACCGAACTCCTTTTTGCACAGTAGATATTGTTACTATAGCAACAGTGGACAACAGAGAACAGCAGCATACCTCTAAGTTACCTGCACTTTAATAAATGGTTCTCTTTTATCTCTTGCTGTACTCATAGTTTATACAGAATTTAAAATCAACAGGATCCTAAAATCTGCAGTGCCCATATAATAGCAATAGAAAATGCCATTCTATTCTTCTTCAAATTTTTATACATCCTTCACAATAATGCTTTTCAGTATGCAGATGACTCATCGCTCAACAATACCAGTGATTTGCAAAAAAGGAAGAATGGTAAACAGAAAGCAGTATATAGCAAGCAAATGCCTCACTATTTTAGTTTAGCTTTTGTGAGTAAATATATGCAGGCACAGATCTCTTTCACTGAAATTCATATGGATGGAGTCAAGGATCTGACTCCATCAGTTTCTTTTTTTCCTTTTACAGTCATTTTTAATGAGATTTCTGCCTCTGTTGAAAATTGAACCACATCATCTAAGGCAAGTGCTCAGTATCAGTATTGTCCCTGATTAGCCACCAAACTCAGTAGATTGCATTTATAAAAGCAAGTGTTTATACACAAATCATTTGGATAATTCAAAAATAGCTATTTATTAAACATTATATAGAGAAAACATCAAAATGAAATTGCCATTCTCCTCAGGTAATTGTCTCATAACTCTTCTCTTTATCCCTCACATCTCTAGTCTTTGCTTACCCAGCTGTTATTTTTCTGTTCTGTAGTATTTCTAATTTTGACCAACAACTTTCTTTTTGTGGGAATGATGAATGTGGGCTTTGATGTAGCAGGTCTTGATCTTTGATTCACAAAACACAAATGCACAAACCTAGTATGACTTAGAATCTGTTTGATTTTTTACCCTTGTCAGTACAAACTGCCTGACACATATTTCTTTAAACTGTGATGAATCTGTGATTGCCCTCTACCTTTCTTGCTTTAAATAAGGCAGAAACTGCACTGTTCACGGAGCCATCCAGATAGGTTGACCTCTGGATTGTAGAAAACCTGTCACTGTACATAGTAGCCCTGAACACAAAATAAGGTGATGATAAAAACTCACATAGAGAAGATTAAAAATTATGAAACTATTACAAATAAGTTTGTACCAACATAATTATCATTCATTTCAGATGATAAGATTATTTGCTTAGGAAAATAGACACTCAAAAAATTTAACTGTTAAATTAAAGGAGAAACTTTAGTAAAATAGTTTCACATCAAAGGTATAAAATAAAATATATTTAATAAATATAGCTATTTTTAAAATATTACAATTGAAAAACATTACTTACAAAAAAATCTAGATTTAAGCAGATGAGAAATCCTTAATAAAACCTATAGGAGTAAAAACACAGAATTCAACTTTAGAAGAAAGAGAAAAGCAGAGTAGAATGAAGATTTATACAGATGTTTCTGATGGAAAAACAAACTAAAATCATGTTTGTCCTCTCGTTCTCCAAGTGGTTAATTGATCTAAATGGATTTTTCTGCTTGACAAAATTATTCCACTTAATTTGAAATTACAATGCATAAAAATGTCAATAGAATATTTTAAATATAGCTAATGGGATAGCAAAATAAAAATTAAAAACAATTAGGACTGTTCAATGCCAATAAAGTTAAGGTGTGACAGAACAGAAAATTCCAAAATATATGTGTATATATGTGTGTATGTGTATGTACACACATACACATACATCTATATGAAAAAATTTCCAACAGAATTATTCAGCATGTTATTCTGGGTGACTTGCTAAGTAGTGTATCCGGAAAAGTAATATTATAATAGAATAAAACCTAAAATAAAGACAGAAATTATCACCTTATGAAATGATAAAGTATAGTCCAGAAGAAATGTAAGATTAAAACAAAAAAAAAAATACATGTATAGTATTCTTTGATTTTAGGGTATGGAAGGACAGTTTTCATTTCAAAAATTATGAAAGAAGAAATAAAGGAAAAATTGGCAAAATTGACCATAGTCAATTTTCTAAATTCTTCAATTAAAATGTTGCATGATAAAACAAGCTACCATGAACAATATCAAGAGAAAATTAAGAAAAATGTATATTTTGTGGCATACATAACTACAACAGATTCATAACATTAATATGCAAAGAATCTAATGACACTAAAAGGAAACAAATGATCTAAGGATACAGGCATGTTGTGTTCAGAATAATGCTGTGCGACGTGAAAGTATTTTCAACTTCATTTGTCATAAAAAAGTTGTATATTGGATTAAGCAATGCAAATTGTTACAACAAATGCAGCTTAATAGAATAAAAACAATATTTTTATCTCAACTTTAGGACCTATAGCATGTATTAGTTTCCTAGGGCTGCTGTAATGTACCACAGACTGGTTGGCTTAAATAACAAAAATGTATTTCCTCAAAATTCGGAAGGCTAAAAGTCCAAGATCAAGGTGTACCCTGATGTTTGTAACAGCACAATTTATAATAGCCAAGTGTTGGAAGCAATCTAAGTGCCCATCAGTAAATGAGTGGATGAAAAACTGTGCTATATTTACACAATGGAATACCACGCAGCAGAGAGAAAGGAGCTCCTACCCTTCGCAACAGCATGGATAGAACTGGAGAGCATTATGCTAGGACTTGAAAGATAAATACCATATGATTTTACCTATAAGTGGAACCTGATCAACAACAACAACAAAAAAACCCCAAGCAAACAAAATACAAACAGAGACATTGGAATAAAGAACACACTGAAGATAACCAGAGGGGAGCGGGGGTGATATAACAGGGAAAGAAGGAGAAGCATCGTTAAGGAACAGGTATAAAGGATCCATGGACAAAGCCAAAGGGGGATAGTATTGATCGTGGGGGGTGGGGGTGGGGTACAGGGAGGGGATGGAGGAAAATTAAGACACATACACTTGAACAACAATAAAAATAAATGAAACAAACAAAAGAAATGGTGTTCACAGGATTGATTTCTTTTAGGACCTCATTCTTTGGCTTGTAGTTGGCGGTTTCTCACTGTGTCTTCACAAGGTCTTGTTTTATTCTCCCGTTCTTATAAGGACATCAGTCATATTAAATTAGGGCCCACCCTAATTACTTCATTTTAATTAATTATTTTCTTAAAGATACAGTCTTCAAATGCAGTCACACTGGGGTTAGAGATTCAACATAATCAATTTGGGGAACATAAAACTTGGCCCATAACCTGTGGATCAGGTGTTCCTTTTCTGTGTTGTGGCTAAGGCATCAGGAATGTATGGCTTCCAAAGGTGATATGGTAAACTTAAATGGTATCTGCTGCTTGCTATTAAATATAAGGTATTCATTTTAGGGAATCAAAGAAGTAATTAGAAACAAATGCATAGCAAATAACACAAGAGTGTTTAATATGAACTCATGGCATTATAAACTCTGTAAGTGACTCACATTAAGGAAAGGTAGTTAATTATAGCAATTTGAACACTATGAAATAATTTAAAATCCTATTTTAAAAGAATATATTATAAGAAGTGAAAATGTTCATGCTATAATAGACGTGAAATAAAAACAATTTTACAATCTTTTAGATGCAAATATACTGTCTTAAGAAAACAACTATCATTATAATAAAATGGAAAATAGATATTACCATTTTAACTGTGGTGAACTGTTGAGCAATGAATACTGCAAGTGTCTTTTACAGTGCTCTTTGTAAACCTCTGTTCATAAAGGCTATCCCCTGCTGAGATCTTAATAGATGGAAATGAGAAAATTTTATTTTAAAACTAGGAGCACTTCTAAAATAGCATTATTGATGTATAATGTGCTTATCATAAAATTCACCCATTTTAAATGCATAATTAATAATAGTTCTGTAAATGTGCCAAGTTGTGTGATCATCACCCCAATTCAGTTTTAGAGCATTCCCATTACCCAATAAGATCCCTCAGGCCTATGCACAATTAATTAATCCTCATTTCCACCACAAGCCTGAGGCAACCACTGATTTATTTTCTGTCTCTTCTGGACATTTCATATAAATTGAATCATACAATTTGTAGTTTTATTGTCTGACCTCTTTAACTTGGTATAATCTGCTCATTTCTTATGACAAAGCCTCAGTTTGATTGGAAGATGGGAAAATGTGGGGTTTGTAAAGGCAAATAAAAGCCTCCCTCTGAAGAAATAAACAGCTCCCCATTAACATATATGTTGTTCCTATTGTTATACAGTTGTATTTCTGTACATTATGTTTCATATTAGTGAAAATGAAGAGAATCAATCTGATTAAAGATAATGTAATTATAGGAATTTCAGTCTCTAAATTGTCTCAAACTATGTCTCCCAATTTGGGGTGCTCTCTGTACTCAGATTATATGATTTAAGGAATACATGTATAGTGGACAACCCAGCATTCTCCTCAATATCCATGTATAATCTGGGGCAGACACGTGTAATTTTTAATCTTTTTTAATTATATTTTATTGATTATACTATTACAGTTGTCCTGATTTTCCCCCTTTGCACCCACTCAGCATTGGGTGCCTCTACCCAGCACCCCCAACTCCTTCAGGCAATACCCTACCATTATTCATGTCCATGAGTCATACATGTAAGTTCTTTGGCTACTCCTTTTCCTATACTATATTTTGCATCCCCACAGCTATTCTGTAACTTCCTATTTGTACTTCTTAATCCCCTCACCTCTCAACCATTCTCCCACCCCAACTCACATCTCTTTATTTTTAACCTTTGGCACTTTAATTATGTGTCTTGGGGTGGGCCTCTTTGCATGCATCTTTTTGGGGATTCTCCATGCTTCCTGGACTTGCATGTCTATTTCCTTCACCAAATTAGGGAAGTTTTCTTTCATTATTTTTTCAAATAGATTTCCAATTTCTTGCTCTTTTTCTTCCCTTTTTGGCATCCCTATGCGTGGCGACCCTTCTGCATGGCGTGGGCCTAGTTCCCACTGGAGATGCACAGGACCCACACCCATAGAGAGGTTCTCTCGTGGGTAATCAGATTTTCAATATACCTAAACTGCTTTTTGCTGAAAACTCTCTCACCTTGCAAATGCTTACTGTAACTTCCTAAAATCCATGCTAAACCTTGCAGGGACCAGTGTAACCAGCCCAACCACTTTTGCCTTTTCATTTGCTAATATCCTTCTTCTGTGATGTGATTAGGGGCATTGGCTCCTTTTGTTGTAACTGGGGAATAGTGAGTGAGGACCATCTTGGAATGTGAAGAGAAATAGAATAAAGGCCTGTGATGGTGGAGGCCGTGGCTTTTGCTCCCCTTGAGAGAAAAGCTATGCGGTCGTCCTTTTTCCTCCACCAGATTTGGTAGTCTGTGTGTATGTTTTTATTTCATCCATAATGACATGGACACTCCTAGCCGGTGTCCGCATCACCTATGAAGTGAATGTTGGATGGCTTGAAGTTTTCCCACAGGCTGCTTATGCTATCCTCAATTTTTTGGATTCTCTTTCCTTCTTGTTGTTCTGATTGGTAGTTTTTTACTTCCTTATGTTCCAAATCATTTATGTGATTCTCAGCTTCATTCACTCCACTGTTGTTTCCCTGTAAATTGTTCTTTATTTCAATTAGTGTATTCTTCATTTCCAACTGGATCTTTTTTATGCTGTTGAGGTACCCAATGAGTTCTTGAGCATTCTTAGAACCAGTGTTTAGAACTCTGCATCTGATAGATTGCTTATGTCCATTTCATTCAGCTCTTTTTCTGAAGTTTTAATCTGTCCTTTCATTTGGGCCATGCCTCTTTGTCTCCTCATTTTGGCAGTCTTCCTGTATTTGTTTCTCCGTATTAGGTAGAGCCACTTTGACTCTGTGTCTTGGAAGTGTGGTCTAATTCTAATAGGTGTCCTGTGGGGCCCAGAGGCACACTCTCCCCTATCATCCAAGCTGAGTACTTGAGGTGTACTCTTCATGTGGGCTGAGCACACTGTCCTCTTGTAGTTGAGCCTTGGTTGCTGTTGGCAGATCAATAGGAGGGATTTACCCAGGCCAGTCAGCTGCAAGGATTGGCTGTGACCACTTACCACCAACCTCCACCCTCTGCTGCAGAGGATCAGCTGTGCAAGGGCAGGGTGGTGATGTTCCAAGGTGGTCTGTAGCTGTCCACTAGGTGTGCTGCCCTGGGGTTTCCCCAAGATCAGCCACCACCTGTGTTCTGCCTGGGGCTACTCTTCTGAGTTATAAAGCAATCTGACATGGCTGTTACTTGTGCTGGACTTCGAGATTTCCAGGTAAAGCCAAGCTATGCATATAAGCTGCTAGTTTGAGCCTCCGACTCACTGAGGCCAACTGCTGCTTGTTTGTTCATATGGAAAAACAGCTTGGGTGGGCCCATAAATAAAAAACAGTTTGGGTGGGCTGGAGTCTCTGGGGATCTCCAAGGCAGGTCAAATAGCGTTAGCTAGGTTGATAGAGTCTTACATACAGCACCAGTCTGCTAGCTTTGTGGGGGGAGGCCCAGAAAAGGGATAATGGCCTCTGCTTGCCTTGAGGCCAAGATACCTCAGCCTCCCCCTGCATGTCACTGGTGCCCCTCAAGCCACCTCCCCAGCACTGGAGCCCAGAGTGAGTCTGAGTAGGTGAGTCCTTGTGTGGATTCTTTAAGAGGAACTGAGTGGGGTTCCAGAAGTTTCTCCCACTGACTTAGTCCCCACTGTTGTTTTGCAGTCAGAAGTTGTATGAACTTATCTTCCTGGCACTGGAATCCTGGGCTGGGGGCCTGGTGTGGGACTGGGACTCCTTGCTCCTGAATTTTTATCCACCACACATGGATGTGGAACCAGACTGTTCTGTATCTGTGCCCCTCCTACCAGTCTGGGTGGATGTGGTTTCTTTGTTTCTGTAGTTGTCAGACTTCCACTCAACTCAGTTTCTGTCGGTTCTGAGCAATGGTTGGTCTGTATTTTCGTTGTAATTTTATGGTGGTTGTGAGAAGAGGTGAGCCATGTCTGCCTATGCTGCCATCTTGACCAGAAGCCCTTTTCAGTTTTTTTGTTACCTTTGGACCTGTATACTCCATTCTTTGCAAATTACCTGAAGCCCTTCTTTTTTCAAGTGAATATGGGCTATTGGAAGGGAGGTAACTTTACTGAATTCAGGGGCAAGTGTAGGATGTAGTGGTTTTCATCTCTCTGCAGCAATGCCAAAACTAAAATTTGAGTTTAGGCCACCCAAATTCTTAAAATATTTTGGTGATTATTTCCTCTAGCGAATTCTTTTGGGCATTTTGCCTTCAATAATGTTAATGGGGCTAACTCTATCTCAATAAACTCTGTTCATATCTAATTCTCTTATGATTTTATTATACTAAGAAAATCTTAGCTTAATACACACTGAATGCTTAACATATATTAGTTAAGTGGTTTTTTAATTCTTTTTTGGTGTTTTCTACCCATTGCTATCATGCTTACTACACATTATTATGTTGCTAAATATAATAGAGGTTTCTTAAACATTAAGAGGAATTCTTAGAGCAACAAGTATGGAGGACTCATGGACAAAAACTATGGGGGGGTGGAAATGGGAGGAAGGTGGGGAGGGCTGGGGTGGTGGGCTGGGGCGGGGTAAAAGACAGAAAACTGTACAATATCAACAATTAAAAAATACTGATTAAAAATAAAATAAAATAAAATAAAATAAATGGTAATCAAGTAAAAAAAAAAAAAAAGAGGAATTCTACCATTCTCTCCTTCTCCCTCTCTTTTCTTCACCCCCACTCTCCCCTTCTCCCCCATTCCTCCCTCCCTCCCTCTCTCTTTCATGTGTGTCTCTGTGTGTGCTGTGTGCATTTTTCTCTTTCTCTCCCTAGTTTCATGGTAACCTGGATTGTGGTGGTTTACTATATAGATTAAATCCATCCACAGAATTTTATAGTGAAAATGTATTATTTTAGAATCTGAAAACTATGTTTACTTAATTGTTGTCAAATGAGAATAATATAAAGTAAAACTTTCCAACACGAATTCTTCCTGACTCTTCAAAGCAGTTATTCCCAAGTCAGAGATTTCACTCTGAATGGGGTAAGCACAAGTGATCTCTAGCTACGTCTTTGCTGGCAGCATTCTTTAGGTCAGAGCAATATCATTTTGTAGACTAATTACTTCAGGTCAGATGAAATTAGGTGAAGGCCCTGAGGACCCCTCCCCCAACTAGTCTTGTTCTAAAATTTTGCTGAACTCTTCCTTTTTCCCCAGAAGCTATTGATGTTCATTCTTGACCTTATTTCTTAGGTTTAAAAAAAATTAAATAAAGTTTTACTTAATGCATATAAAAGTGATGCTTTAAAATTAATGCAGATAACAAGAAAGATCTTAAAGATTATTTTATCTTAACTTTTGAATGAACTTCTCCAGTATAAAAATTAAAGCAGGGAATAGGTTTAAAACACCATGCATTATGGTGGGGAAAAGTAATATCTTCGAGATGATGCTGACATATAAACACAGATTAACTGAAAAACAATAGATATGGGTCAAAATATTTAAAAGTCATAATCTTTTTATTTTCATCAAAGTTTTCAGGCTTAATTTTTAAAAATTTCAGATGAAACTATTTATTGTTGCAGTGAAAATAACTCAGATACTCATCTGTTTCTGTTATACTGGAAACCTCACCTCTGTAGCCAACTATTAATTTAGTATTAAGTTAGACACATGAGTATTTACATTTGTGAATACATGTATCATATGAGTCTATGCATGTGTCTCTTTTCATCATTCCATACTTAATTAAACCATTTTGTTAAATTTAAATTATTTTAATATCTGCTTTTGTACATTTATTATACATTCCATGCTATGTGGGGAGTTTTGGGAATTACTATTTTCAATGAGAAAATTTAACCATACAATATATGTTAGGGATTATGTTTTCTATAAGGAGTTTCTCCCCAGACTTTGTCAGTATAATTTAATGAATCGAGTGTTATAGGATTCAGGTTATTTTTTAAGACTTTCCTTTTATATTTTTATAAAAATGTATATTAAAGCTCTTTTTAAACTATGTAATTATGCCATATCATTTCAAAGACTGAGTTATGGGTAAAATAATGAATAAGTCACCTGAGATATTTCTTGTTTTTACAAATAGATTGATATTTCAGTAGATATTACTGTTTATAAAAGTTATTTTGAGAAACCTTGAGTTGAATGTTGGGTAAATGCATGCTAAGCTTAGAGCCGAAATATTTATTTTAACTTCAAAATTATTCTGTTCTTTCAAAGTAACCAAGTTATAGCCTCTCAGTGTGTGCATTGATCTTAGTGATTTTCTCAGAGAAAACTTATATAATCAATTCTTTTACTGACTTGTTCAAGTTTTAAGTGAATTTTTGGTAGGATTTTTTATTATTTTGAGCACAAATGTATCTTTGTACAATTTCTATCTACTTGGTGCTGCCTTCAGAAGTTACACAGAATTATGGTCCATGTGACAACCTTTTAACAATCGGAAAGCAGCTGTTTTATACACCCTACATCACCTCTTCTTTGATATTTCTGGTGTTTCTAATGCAATCAGTTTTCAGTGCCCTTTTAATGCCTTGATTACTTACCTCCAGATGAGATCCCATTTATTAATGAAATTTTAGAATAGAGTTTCCAACAGTGAATTAAATATTACGAGAATATTTAGATAATAGACCAGACTAAAATTTATATTTTATATAAATTTCATATAAAATTTTTATATTTTTAATATTCTTAAATATATTTTCATTCTTTATATTTTTTAAGATTTTTTAATCATTATTCTACTACAGTTGTCCCAATTTTTCCCCCTTTGCCCTCTGCTGCCCATCCCACCCCCCACTCCCAGAGTCAATTCCCACACTGTTGTCCATGTCTGTGGGTCATTCAGACATGCTTTTTAACTATTTTTAATTAAATAATTGATGGTAACTTTTACTTACCACATTTTACTTACTGTGGCAACAAAACAAAAAATAAACAAATGGTACTACATCAAACTAAAAATCTTATTTTTTCTACACAGAAAAATAAGCCATCAACAAAATGAAAAAGGAACAAACTGAATGGGGGAAAATAATTGCAAATCGTGTCTATCTAAGGGGTTAATATTCAAAATATATAAGCAACAGATATTCAATAGCAGAAAAAAATAATTTAAAAATGAACAGAAGAAGTGAATAGACATTTTTTTTGCAAAGAAGACATAAAAAATAGTCAACAAATAAATGAAAGATGCTCAAAATCAAATAAAACAAAAACACTACCTCAAGAAGATGTACTCAACCCCATCATTATTGCAGCCTTATTTACAATAGCTGAGATATGAAACCAACCTAAATGTCCATGGTATATAATTCAGCCATTAAAAAAGAATGGAATCTTACCACTTGTGACAACATAGATGGACCTTTGGGGACATTATGGTTAGGGAAATAAGTTAGACAAAGACAAGTTCATATGATCTCATTTATATATGGAATCTAAAAAACAAACAAGCAGACAAACAAACAAAAACAAGGTCATAGATACAGAGAGTAGATCTGTAGTTGCCAAACTGGGGTTAGGCAAAATGTGTGAAGGGTGGGTGTAAAAGATACAAACTTCCAGTTATAAAAAATAAATGTTTTTTTTTCTCAAATTTATAGAATAAAATAAATAAGTCATTGGGTGTAATATACAGCATGGTAAATGATTAATAATAATCTATTGTGTATTTGAAAGTTTCTAAGAGCTCTTTAAAAGTTCTCATCACAAGGAAAAAACTTGTAACTATATATGATGACCATGTGAACTACACTTACTCTGGGGGTCATTTGCAATGCATATAAATGTTGAATTACCATGTTGTTGACCTGAAACTAATATAATGTTGTATGTCAATTATTCCTCAACAAAATTAATTTTAAAAAAAGATTTTGCTGTGGTAATTTTATTTATTCTAACTGTGGAAAGAACAACCCATAATGGTCCCCAGTGCAGAGTGAGGTTGGAGACCACTGAAGAGCAACTTTACATAGAGAGGCAGATATGGTTGGCTAATTAATGAGTGAGAGTCAAGATGATGTAAATAAAATTATATTTAATATTTTATTAATGAGCTTTGGAATATTTTGATTTCTAGGAATAATCTTTTGTTGGGCTCCTGTTTTAAACTGTAAATAATGTTCTATACTAGAATAGTATGGTATTGAGGAAACTCACAGCTTTGCAGAATTTCAATTTGGTGAGACATGCGTAGTGATCATAAATAGACACCATATGTGACTGTTTCTCTCTCATAAAAATATCTGCTGAAGAAAGATATTATGAGCAGAAGTAAAGTTTAAAGAACTTAAAATTTTTTAAATGAAATCTAAGTTTAAGATTGCAGACATTACAAGTGACATTATATTAATGTGGCTAAAAATTGTTAAAGTATATAGGTACCAAATTAATTATTTTTCTTTTGTTATTACTTTTATTAAATAAGCCAGCTTAGTGATTTTCTTTTTTTGAACAAAAATATTATTATTTACTTTTTTATTAAGATCTAGACATACAGTACTACATTTGCCTCAGGTATACAACATAGTGATTTGATATTTATGTACCTTATGATATGATCACCCCCATAAATATAACAACCATCTGTCACTACACAAAATTATGATATTATCGATTACATCTACTCTTCTGGATCTGGAGAGCAGTATGCTAAGTGAAATAAGCCAAGTGACGAAAGACAAATACCATATGATCTCACCTATAACTGGAACCTAATCAACAAAACAAGCAAGCAAGCAAAATATAACCAAAAACACTGAAATTGAGAACAGGCTGACAGTGACCAGAGGGGAGAGAGGAGGGGATAATAGGGAAAAACGGGGAAGGATCATCAAGGATATGTAAAAAGGACCCATGGACAAAGCCAAGAGGGGTAAGGTCAAGGGTAGGAGGTGGGGATGGGTGAGGTAGGGGAGAGTGGTGGGGGGGAAATGGAGACAACTGTACTTGAACAACATTAAAAAATTAAAAATAAATAAATGAAAATTAAAAATGAGTTTTTAAAAAAGATGATGCTCTAACCAACTGAGCTAACTGACCAGGGCCTCCATTGAGTCTTAATATTGATAAAGATCATAGAAATAGTTATAATAAATCATCAGCATAAATTGACTTCCAAAGGTATCGTTTAATTAACTGACCATATAGAAATCCAGTAACTAAGGCTTTTCTATGTTCTTATTTTTAAAATAATGGTGAAGGTGAATAAAAGGTATAGACTTCAAATATAAAATAAATTAGTTGTGGGAATGTAACATACAGAAGAGTAGATGTAATCAATAATATCATAATTTTGTGAGTGATTTTCAATATCATATATAGGACCACATCATAATAAAACCAATTTTGGACAATATAAAATATATTTTAATTATACATTTTAAATTATTTTATAACCTCTTATACTCTCAGAAATCTTCATATTTATGTGATAAATTGAACTGTACAATCAATCAGCCCTCTGTATTCATGGGTTTCATATCTGTGGACTCAACCAGCAATGAATAAAAAATATTTGGAAAGAAAACCCTAAGGAGTTTCAAAAAGCAAAGCAAATTTGCTACATGCGAAGCACTATGCTGAATCCATATGAATGGAAGGATGTGTAGGTGTACCCTGTTGTAGCCTATATGCACATATAGGTTATATGCAAATGCTACAACATTTTAAATAAGGGACTTGAGCATCTGTAAATTTTGGTATCCATGGGGGTCCCCAATGGATATTGAGGGATAACTGTATTTAACTTAAAATTTTATTCTTATCTTTGAGAAGAAAACTCTTGTGATACTACTTTGTTTGTTCTTTGTTTTCTTAGTTACTGTCCTACTCACATGCAGCAATTCAAATGTTGAATATCTGTCAGTCCATTGAAAACATGAAATAAACCACTAGGCATGCAGTAGCCTTTTTGTACTTTTATCAAGAACTAC
Organism: Glossophaga mutica; assembly: GCA_039655065.1. Lineage (NCBI taxonomy): Eukaryota > Metazoa > Chordata > Mammalia > Chiroptera > Phyllostomidae > Glossophaga > Glossophaga mutica. The sequence continues at coordinate 87,263,379 of CM077311.1, forward strand.
TTATGGTATTAGAAAAATTTATGTTGAAATACTAAAGACAATAAGACATGATAAAGTAAAGTAAGACATGATCCCTAATATTAACATAAAAATGATACATGTTTATTTTAATGTTATTGTATTGTTTGGACATTGCTATTGGTAAATATACTATTAATGATTAGAATATATATATTTTTAGAAAAACAACTTGTTCAAAGTAAACAGATTGTCCAGTAACAGTTAAAGCCCCTGGTAATCTTTGTGCTTGCTAAGTTTGTGGTACATTAGCCTGAGTAACCCAGAGTTATGGGTCACCTAAATTTAAATCACACACCAGAAGCCTGTGGAACTCTCCCTGAATTTGACCAGCAAGCTAACTTCAAGTTTAAAGTAGACATTTACATATTTTTTCTTTAAAATATTTTATATAATTTTAAGCATCTTGTTTTTCTCATTCAACAATATTTTTTAGGATATTCATGCTACTCAAGTAATTTAGTTTAATCCATTTTCTTAGCTTTACATTATCTTCCATGGTGTGGAGATACCAGGATTTTTCAGAAGAAATAAAAAAAAACTTACAGAAAAGTTTTATGCGAAGTTTCAAAAACTCTGCCTCCCATTCTTTTGAACAGGGGTTTAATCTTCTTTCGAGGAAGTAAACACACAAATGGTGAAAAGGAGGATTATCTGTACCTCTACCTATTGGTGCCAGTTCCACCAGAGTTTATTCAAGGGTCACAAAAAAAACAAAAAAAAAAACAAAAAAAAAAACAGGAAAAAATACAAATTTAATGGTCATGTTAGAATTTTTTCTTTAATTTTATTTTAATTGTTGTTCTTATACAGTTTTCCATCTTTTACTCCCAACCAAGCCTACCACCCAACCCTCCCCACCTCCCTCCCATTTCCACCCCCCTAGTTTTTGTCCATGTGTCCTTTATACTTGTTCCTGTAAACCCTTCCCCTTTTCCCCCTGAAATTCCCTCCCCTGTCCTCTCTGGTCCCTGTCAGCCTGTTCTCAATTTCAGTGTCTGCTTATATTTTGCTTGTTTGTTTTGTTGATTAGGTTCCTGTTAAAGGTGAGATCATATGGTATTTGTCTTTCACTGCCTGGCTTATTTTGCTTAGCATAATGCTCTCCAGTTCCATCCATGCTGTTGCAAAGGGTAGGAGGTCCTTCTTTCTTTCTGCTACATAGAATTCCATTGTGTAAATGTACCACAGTTTTTTGATCCATTCATTTACTGATGGGCACCTAGGTTGCCCATCAGTAAATGAATGGCTGTTGTAAATTGTGCTGCTATGAACATTGGGGTGCATAGGTTCTTTTGGATTGGATTTTTAACACTCAGAAAATTGTAGGGTATGTAATACAATATATCAATCATACTGTAAAAAATCCTATTCCTATGATTCAGTAAAAATGATGTTTAATTTAAAACGGAAACATTGAATTTGGTCTCTTAAAGTTTCCGTTATAATTTTCTGTAACAGTTTAAAAAAAAGACAAAATTGGAAAAACTGGTTGGAAGTTAATAAAGAACAAAAAAACGAAGGCAGGAACAGGAAGCGATACATCTTTAAAAGAACGTAGCCACACTGGGAGAATCACATTTTATCTCACTTTTCTCTTGAGGGGATTTCTCAGCTTTTGTGATACATGAGAGACAGAGATCTTGCAGAAACTAACAGTTTTATTGGGCTAAGTCAGAATTTGGCATTTGGGTATGCCAGAGTGGAGGATAATAGAGGGAAGGAGAGAATCTGTTGTCCTAGCAACTCCTCAAAATCTCTACAATCTCTGCACAAATCTCTGACTGACACACACCCAAACTGTTAGTACTTGTCATTATAGTACAAATAGCTCACAGAAGTATAGGAACAAAAAAGGTTACAAATTCTCTGTAGAAACTTCTGATACTGCCCAGCAAAGAGATACAGTTTGGATTTGGGTGGGAATTAGTGAAAAACCTTTGGATTTCCACTGGAGTCCCATAAGAACCATGCTTTAGATATAAGGAACACATTCCTAGACTAAGGGCTACTATGCTCTAGTCCTGAGGGCAAAAATAAAATAAATTTAACACCAACCCTCCACAAGATTGATTTTGCTGTCTGTTAAGAAATAATGAATACTTTTCAGAGAAAATTAACAAGAGTACTCAGTTTCTGTAAATACTGTAGCTTAATACATTGTGTAATTAAAAATTACTAAACATGACGAAATTGCAGAACATTTGATCCAGAATCTAGAGAAAAATCATTCAATGAAATAGATTCACAAATAACCAAGATGTTTGATTTGGGGGCCAAGGATTTTAAAATAACTATGATAAAAATATTAAAGATCTGTGCTGGCTGGTGTGGCTCTGTGGGTTGAGCACTGGCCTAGGAACTAAAGGGTTGCCGATTGGATTCCTAGTCAGAGTACATGCCTGGCTTGCAGGCCAGGTCCCCAGTGGGAGGGGTACATGAGAGGCAAACACATATTGATGTTTCTCTCCCTTTCTTTCTCCCTCCCTCCCCCTTTATCTAAAAATAAAATAAATAAAATCTTAATGATTCTTCAGAAAATAAAAGGTATAATAGTTGAACATAAGTACATTTAAGATAAGTGGAATATCTAAAAAAAAAAAAAAAAAAACCATAATGCAGATTGGACACAAAATAAGAAAGCATCATGAAACTGAAGAATAGTAGATAGAAATAATCAGAAGACAGAGGAAAAGAAGGATAGACCCACAAATGAATGGAGTCTTAGGGAGATGACACATGACCCAGAGAGGTGAAATGAATGAGAGTTGTTTCTCAGAAAGAATACAGACATTTGAATAACAGTTTGAAAGTGTTGGGAGAATAAAAATACCCAACAAAACAGAACAAACAAAACTACAAAGAATTCTGTATCCATAGAAAGTAGCTTCCAGGGATGAAGGCGACTTCTGTTACTATTACATGCAATGGACCAAGTTTTTCATCCCTCCCTAAAAACCTAGAAAACCAATATGATTGTGTAACCACTATGTTGTACATCTGAAACCAATACAAAATAATGAAAGTAAACCACAATTAAAAAAATTAGAAAACCAGATAATATGTATGAAACAATTTTTCCAGACATTGCTTAACAGGCAGAGCAGAACTGTGATCCCTGAGAGAGGGAAAATAAACTGGGCAAGCCCTGGATGATGCTAGCTTACTATGATACAGTGCAGGAGGGAGAAACAAGGGGTGAGCCTGTGGACTTCGCTGATTTGGAAAGAAAGACATTGGAGTTTGGGCAGAGAGAGGTGGCCAGAATTTGCATGGGAGACAACTGGAGAGGAGGTGGAGGTGATCTGCGGAGGGGTTTTCAACTCTCTGCCTTAGTTTTACTGCGTGCGAGTGGAAGTGTAGTACCAAACAGCCAGGAAAGAATGACCACTAAGCAGTAATAGTAATGTGTAATTATTATATTTTACAAAATATCAACAGTAGGTTGAAATGAAAACAAAAACAAAAAAACATTAAAATGCAAACCTAGACTTCCACAACAGATATTTAAAAACTGGTTTTTGTCATGAAGAGAAGCACAATGTTACTTACTTTCCTGAATGGCCTACTGTGTGCCAGACATTACGAGTTTGTCTGTTTAAAGAGATGAAGGAGAGACTGTTATTCAGAGAAGAAATGTATTTATTTGACAGGAGCATTTCTTTTGTTCTATCTCTTTGGAACCAACACATGGAAAAGGAGGAACTTAGAGACTATATATGTGTGTGTGTGTGTGTGTGTGTGTGTCTGTGTATGTGTGTGTATGTGTGTGTGTATATATGTATATATGTATGTATACACATATATATATAAATGTATACATAACATTGAGATACTATACAAATAAATATGTTAAAACCCGGAAAAATGTCTAGCTCTAATATTTAATTTGAATTTCTTCAATTTTTATTTTAATTAAAATATTATTTTAATATCAACCCAATAACCAGAACTTTCTTTGTTACTTGAAGGAGGTGCTTAAAGAATATGCTCTCTGAGCAAACCGATGACTGTGCTTGTTATTTTAAGGTGTTGGGTCCCGGCACAGACACTGACGTCTGTCGGCAGTGATATAGCCTGGACCTTTGGGGGATAGCAGTTATCCAATGCATGACTGATTTCCTCCGGCTGTGCCAGGATATCTACTCCCTGAAAGAGGCAGAAGGAAATGTTTTTCCTGACTAATGTGTTCTAGTATACTTTCAAATTACATTTATCCTTCCATGTGCCAGTATGTGATTTACAAAAACAACAGCAAGCATAAATACCAATTCACTCAGTAGAAGAGAAGCCACTGTACAAACTCCCGATAATGTAGTGTGGTGTTTTCACTTTACAGAAGATGATATGCAAGAACTCTTGGGATCTTTAGGTAGAAACAAAAAATATTAGCACTTTAAGTTTATTTTCAGAATAGAGGCAAACTCTTTCCAAATGACTTTATAGGACTCACAGTACACATTTTAACATATGGTAATATTTCTCAAATACCAAATACAAAAGAATGTTTTTGACAAAGTTTAATTGCCCACTTAAAGGATGTAATATGTAAGTGGGTTTGATATGCTTATTATATATGCAGAGTCATATTTTCTGTAATAAAAGTTTATTATTTCTGTAATAAAAAGTTATAGTACTATATGCTTTTGAATTTTTCTTACTGAAATGGTTACTTCTTTGAAGCTGTACAAAGTTGGGTGATTTGTTTTCAAAAATGCTTTCTGACAAGAACTAAAAGATATCGTCCTTTGTTGTGTTTTATGCTGAAGTGCAATTTTTCTTTTGTTACATATATTTTTAAAGAAACTTGGAAGCTGAACTTTGATGTTCCTTTAAAAAATGGAAGAGTTAGTATGATAAAATACAGCCTTTTCTAAGTACATTTTTGCATGTATTACCTACTTAAATGATGTCAGCCCATTAGCAAAACTAGAATATACCTTCACCACTCTATTAAAGCAAGATTAGTATAGTTGGGGTTTTTTTTTTTTTTTTGACCTTATAGCTCTGTTTACTAAGGAATATTTGAAAAGGTGATAAATTTTTTTTGTGGAATACTGATTTGGTGTATGGTTACCTAAACTTGCTTCACTAGCATCCTTATGTGCACACACCTATAAAGTGAGTACACATGGATACACATCTCAGTAAATTCTCTCCACTACATATGCATGTATAGAGGACTATTTTGTATAAAAAATTGGAGTCATTGAAAATATAATTTGTTATGAGTCCAATTTACATAAGTAAAAATAAAGTTCTTTAGAAATCAAATATCATGGATTTAAAATTTTCTTTTAATGCACAATTTTATCAAATAATGTTGAAAACTTTGGTGAAACACGTAACTTTTTAGAACAATATGCGTAACCAATTTTTACTCAGCTAATGATTCGAGTTCAAGCAGGAGAATAGCAGAAGTTAGATTTTCAGTCTTTTCCCCTCTCCTACCAAATACCAGATAAAGCAACCAGGTTAATAAATTTAAAACAAACGAGCAAACTTGGATGACATCATAAGCAGAGTACTGTGACAGGAAATCTTCCTTCCACCTTGGAAACACATATTGGGAGCAGCTAATCACCCAGAAGTCACTAGGAGCAAAGGGTATTAATATCAGTGGAGCAGGTATAGTGATAAGGAAATGATGGGTCCTATAGGGCACAGAACTCAGAAAGAACAAACACGTACTCACTTATAGAAAGATTAGAGCTCTATCCTGAATATGATGAATGGATCTGCAGTCAGTCAGTAAAGCTATGCAGTGGAAAGACGACAGTCCATCAAGGGCCCCACTTTGAGTGTGAGCGCCAGAATGTGCACCACCAAAGAATAAATTGCATGGGGAGCAGCTAAGGACCTCAGGAAGGTTAAAGTATTCTGAGTGAGTATGCTCTGTTGAAGATTTCGGGGAAGGAGACCTGCGATAACATGGAGAAAGAAGGGTCAGATAGTAAAGAGGGGTGGTTCCACAGAAAGCAAGACCCTGTTTAAACTGAGAGCTTAGCCCTGTTTGGGTATTTCAGTTGGTTAGAGTGTCATCCCAATACACCAAGGTTGTGGGTTTGATCCCCAGTCAGGGAACATACAAGAATCAACCAATGAATTCATAAAATAAGTGGAACAACAACAAATCAATGCCTCTCTCTCTCTCTCTCCCTCTCTCCCCCTCTCTCCCTCTCTCCCTCTCTCTCTCCCTCTCTCTCTCTCTCCCCCTCTCCCCCTCTCTCCCTCTCTTCCCTCTCTTCCCTCTCTCCCCCACCTAAAATCAATCGATATTTTTTTAAATTGAGAGCTAATCTGTGGAAGGCAAGTTCTTGGTCAGTTTATGCTTTGGTTCCTCTGAGACCAAGATTCCTTGTTGTGTAACAATCTGAAGACAATCATCCTATGTGACTGAGAAAGCCCTGATTTCTGCCCAGGAAAGTTTGTGGATATCTCTGCCTTCATTTTTTCTCTTGTTGTGCTATATCTTTACCTTTCTTAAAGCTTTAAAAATAGACAGGGGGAGGGCAGGAATAGTGTGGTAAATGTAGAAGCTAAAGAACTTATGACACATGGACATGAACTAAAGGGGGGAATGTGGGTGGGAGGGGGTGTGCAGGGTGGAGGGGAATGATGGGGGAGAAATGGGACAAGTGTAACAGCATAATCAATAAAATATATTAAAAAAAGATAGAGTTCTTTATGGCATCTTGTGAGTTCTGTCCTAAGACTTGCAAATCCTTTCAGTTATCTAATCATGTATTGTTGCTGCCTAAACTTTCATGCAAGATATGATTGAACAGATGGACCTCTGGGCTTCGCTGAGTTGACGGAGCGAGCTTGTGTTTACTAATAACTCTATTATGCTTGTTGGTATACTGCTAGTTAGTCTGACAACTGCCTAACCCTAATCTATATCCGAAACACAGTCATCCCCTTTTGATAAGGTAGTTTACCTCACACCTGCACTTGGATGTCCTAGGTAAATATCACATTCATTGTGTCTAAAACAGGACACTAAAAACTTTTCTTTGATTATACACTCCTGTAACCCTGTTTCTAGAGTATTCTCTAAAAATAGAATCTAAGAGGGACCAAGCATCTTCCATAATTACACCCGCAAGAACCTACCACTTTTTAAGCCTCCAACCCCTCCCTAGGTCTTGGCACCACCTCATTTTAGGTCCTCAAACATGGAAGAGCTTGATTACTTTGTCTGCCTAGACAATTGTTCAGCTGATTGCTTTCAAGCAAACCTAAGTCACAAGAACAAAGGACGTTTTCTATGTGGAGCAGTCTGGCAGCTCTTGCTATATGACCCACAAACACTAGAGCAATGATTACTGTCCAACTCAGACAAAAGAACGTGATTACTTGTAAAGCATTCATAGCATCAAGTCCTTCCATGCCTCTGAGGGGATTGAGCCTCTCTGGTCATTATGTAATATGGGTTATTTTACCCATATTACAACAATATGGGTTATTTTACCCATATTACAACTGGGTACCTTCGGACTGGGTAAAATAACATTTTTGCAAAGATAACAAGAAAGCAGATATGACTGCTAGACGGAAAATTAAAAATATTTTTTAGAATTAGTATCACTATGTTAGCTTCTCTGCACCTATAGAAATTCCTTCCATTTACCTAATTGTTACCCATCCCTTTCTCATAAATATCCCTTTCCTGCTACCCCTCATCTGAACACCTATTAGGCTTCTGCCTGAATCAGTACTTCCCACATAACTCCTCTTTTGGATCTCAAATAAATGTTACTGCTTCTTACTTTGGCCTTTTATATTTAGATTTTGTTAGTTAACACTTCATTTACATACAAAAACATTTTGATTATGCATGTTTTTTACATTCTTTTAAAAAATTTTAAATGTTTATTGATTTTTAGAGAGGGAGGAAGTGGGCTGGGGAGAGAAAGAGAGAAAGAAATATCGATGCAAGAGAGAAGCATTGACTGGTTGTTTCTCACACGCATCCTGACCGGGCATTGAACGTGTACCCAGGTATGTACCTTGACCAGGAATCGAAGCCTCAGCCTTTTGGTGTATGGGATGACGCTCCAAGCAAGTCACACCAGCCAGGGCAAAGTTTTTACATTTTTGACATAACATGGCCCTAGACATAGTTTATATTTGCTGCAGACCTTGATTTATAATAAAATATGAAATATTTTATATACATAATGGCAATCACAATAATAGCTATAATCTACTATGCTTTCATGCAAAAGATAATTAATGGATGTCAACTGAATATAGTAGGTGACAATAAATGTAAAAGAAAAGAAGTTATTAAACATTTCCCATTCTGTGTGATCTTATTTCTCTTCATTATCATGCAGCAATTAGAAAAGGCTTGCATTTAATGTGGTCTCCCCCAGTTATTATTTTCAGGTTAGCGTTCTCACATTTGATTCACTCTAACTTTTTCTCATCAAGGGTTAGCTATTGTAAATTTCCTTCATCATGCTTCCTACCCCCAAATTTCTCAGTTATTTTTATAACTTTATAGATGCAATATATTTTTAATGAATTAAAAATAACATATAGAGTTTAAAAAAGTATAATCACTTTTAGAACAGGAAAGTTATTTTAGAAATGCCTATATTTAACCTAAGTTCTTGTTTGATAACAAAATAGTTAAGTTCTCCTCCTCTAAGTTAGCTCAAAATGTAAAAAATAAAAACTAAAATTTGTCTTCATCAGAATGTTATTTCTAGCACCTTCTGGCTCTTTCCATGTTCTCTGCATTAGGTTGTTTTAAAAAATATATACTATAAAAATATATACTATAAAAGAAATTCAGAGTAACCACACCTAAAACAAAAGCAAACTAAGCAAACAGCTAGAACAGGAACGGAACCACAGAAATGGAGATCATATGGAGGGTTAGCAACAGGGGCGTGGGAGGAGGAGAGAGGGGGGAAAAGGTACAGAGAATGAGTAGCATAGATGGTGGGTAGAAAGTAGACAGGGGGAGGGTAAGAATAGTATGGAAAATGTAGAAGCTAAAGAACTTATGACACATGGACATGAACTAAAGCGGGGAATGTGGGTGGGAGAGGGTGTGCAGGGTGGAGGGGAATGATGGGGGAGAAATGGGACAACTGTAATAGCATAATCAATAAAATGTATTAAAAAAAGAACAAGAAAGTTAATAAAGGCTCTGAAACTTGAAAAAAATAAATAAAAAAATATATACTATAAAAGAAATTCAGAGTAAGACATGATCATGAAACAAAATTGGAAAAGGAGATACTCTACCTAAAATCTGAAATACCTGCCCAAGGGACTTTAAAATTGAAGCTGCTCTGTAACTGTAATTCTGAAACTATCAAAGACATGAAATAATTTGATGAAAGTAAAGTAATATACACGTAATAATTACATATTTTAACTTAAATCATTACCACTTCTCTATAGCTTTTACATTTTTCATTCACTTTCAAAGTATTTTTAACACAGGTTTAATAAAAAACAATAAATGAAAAAACATAACAAAATAAAATGGTAATTGTCATTAGAAATAATAAGTAGCTCAGCACATTTATTATAATATAGAAGTGAGCATAGTGATTGAAATGCTGACTCTGGAGGGAAAGAGACTGATTCAAAACCTTTCTACCATTTATTAGCTGTGAGATGTTGAGTGTGTTTTTAAAGTCTCTATGCCCTTTTTTCCTCACCTACAAAACTGGGGTAACAAAAGAGCAAATGTATAGATTTGTAGGGAAGATTAAAAGAGATGATAGATATTGTTGTTATAATTCATCATTATTATTGTAATCTGATGTATTAAAATACAGCTATTCCTTTCCTAATAGACTCCGTCCCTTTAAAAATGAGTTAATACTTCAACCTTTTCTTCAGCTCCAAAAATAGATATGAATAGAATAATAATCATCAGTGAGATTGGAGTAAAAAGCCAAGTCAAAAGCATTTTTCCAAACAATTTCAAACCAAGGTGAATGGACCAATGACACTGGAATCACACATATTTCCTGGCATGGAAGCTTATTGTAAGCACTCTGATCTAATGTCTCACTCGGTACCAGACCCCCTGGCACTTAATAAATGTTTGATTAAAGGATGAAACTAATTTGCATTTCAAACATTTATTTCTAAAACTTGGTGTTCTTTCATTTTATCTATAGACACTTATTTCTACTCGCTACATACCTATTAAGTTTCAAAAATGCAAAAACTGTCAGTAGGTAGTTCAGGGATGGTATTATCAATACTCTTTAAAGGAAATCCAAATATAAAGCAAATTTTAACAGATGAAAAAGCCGCACAGGCAGGATAGATGAAATTACAGTATGGGGAACATTCACAACCAGTTTTGCCTGTGAAATAAAAATGGCAAAAGAAACAGATATATGCATTCACATACCATGTTAATACTTACAATTTTTAGGTTATCATTAAGGATTATATTTAAGGTTGTGTTGTATAATGGTACTTTCCTACTTGAGATGTTTGTGTTTTAAAGAAAAATACGTAATTCTCTTATAAGCTGAGTTTCCAGGAAATCGTACACCTGTGGGAGATTCTAGGACTGGAGGTAATAGCTGTTCAGGTTATCTCATGTCATTTGATTTCAGTTTACTTTTTGGTGACTTTAAAATGGGAGTCTTGTCCAATTCCTTCATTAAAGGACCTGTTATTTGACTGATTATTTGTGTGAGGATATAGAACTACCTAGATAGTAGCTACTTTCCAAGGCTTTGATAGGTCCTATATTTTCTGTAACTTAATGCTGAAATCCCTCTACAGATGGATAACAATCTAATTTTTTAAAACATTTTGAATGATGAATAAACCACCACTGATTTTTAGTCAAAGCTAAATTAGTTAAATGGAAGGTTTTGAAGTGTTTCAAATAGTCTGTTGAACTAAAAACACTAGCAACCCAATTTTACCCAAGTTAGATAATTTTTTATTACTGTAACCTTTTTAATAATTAGAAGTAATGCATTTTTTCTCCTTTTTATTTTAACAGGCCAGAAGCTCAGCCACATCCAGACTGAGTAACTTTTAAAAAAATTGAAAATGTGGCAATTATTTTTAATTGCCAGGTTCAGGGTAAAGCAATTTAAAATGACTAGAGTTTCCATTCCCGGCCCCCCACCCCCACCCCCAGCACTTTAATTTGGAACATGGTTAAGTGATTCTCTACTATGGCAATCTAAATTACATTAAGCCAATTTACAAATGGAACCTTTTAAGAATTATATATGAGGAAAAAGCCATTAAAATAAATAAAAATGGATATAGAAGAGGATTAGATTATAATTATTATGGATTGGGAGCAAGGACGTAGTGGTATTTTTTAAACATATGATACAAAAGGAGAAAGAACTACATAAATTCTAACCTATACTGGTAAAACCATACTCTGAGAATCACATACATTTATAGGTGTTATAATTAAAGAGTCTTTGCCAATCCAAAGCATATAAAAAGGAGAACAGGTCAGATCATAAAAGATACTCAAAATGCATGACATGTAAAAAAAATCAGTGTGATTGAAGCTATTTTGATGAGAAAAGATAAAAAATACAACTGCTTTAGAAGTCCTTAAGTAACCATGATTATCAATAGGGATGCTTGTCAATTTCTGAGGCAAAAGTGGATGAAACTAGGGCCAAAGAATGAATATGACCATAGAGTGTGCTTATGATTAATTTGTTAAATAATTTTCTATCAATACAATATAGACAAGTGTGGTTAAAAATTAGAGATCTACATCACCAAAATTCTACCAGTAAAGCCTACAAGATTAAATTTTAGGGAAGTTTTAAGGAGGATAATGCATCAAGCAGAACATTAGATATAACTTTCCTATTGTAAGAGACAAAGGGAGACTCAGAAGCCAGAAGTTTTATTTTATTTCTTCTGAAATAGTAGTTTGATATCTAGTCTTTTTCTTCTATAGAAAATTACAAATTAATATATATGATCTTTTTTCTTTTTATTCAAAACCAGATCTGAAATGGGAATGAAGCATTAGAAAAAATATCCCTTATTTCTTATTATTCCTCCATCAGCACTATAAAATTTAACGTAACAACATGTCTAAGCCAAGACTGAAAGAACTGTTTTATAGTAAATTGTCTTTCTCAAGTATTTTCACTTTAAGTTCAATAGCAGAGGCAAATCAATATGTACCCCAGGTCTTAGCATATGGTTTGAAATGCCCAATGCAAGCAAGAAATTACTTCGAGGTCTCACTGTGGGCTTTTAAAATGCATTTGAATGTTTTATTCTAATAGAGTAAAATGGGAAAATATGTTGTATAATGATTTTCCAAAAACTTTTTAAGTAAAATTGATGCTTTAGAAAAATATCGTGCCATTGTACCAATGCCATGTTTATACAATAACTTGGCATACCTACATTTGTAGGAAAATCTAGTGTACAGTTTGAGAAAAACAACATGAAGATGTTAAATATACATCATAGGAATCTAGACTTTTAATCACCATATCATTATTGATATTCAAATGAATTATTACCATATGTTAAAATAACTATGTGCAAAGCAACTCTTAAACAAGCTAATAAAGACAAATGAATAGTACGTAACTGTCGAAGAGCTATGACTATGAAAGAATGTTTGTAAGCTTTTTCCCAAAAGCAGTAGTTAAAACTATTTTATATGATATAGTCTAACCATTTATTTTCATTTAGAAAAATGTAAAATATTTCAATTCCAATTACTTTAAATTAGAATTTTTTTTTAAATTGAGGCATTAAAGTTAAGACGAGTGGTCTACAGAGCTACTTGAACATTTGAAATGAAAAGTAAGACTATGATAAATATGTTTCATTACTTTCTATTGCCTAAGCAACCAAGTAGAAGATACGCTTCCAATAAAATATGATTGAATACGTGACAAAGTTCTCCATCCAGTAGACTAAACCCTAAAAGTTACTTCATGGTCATTAAATTTAAATATTAGAGAAAAATCGCTGAATTGAGAAATGAAAAACTCTGAGAGGTCAGCTATGCTGTTTCCCAAATATGACATCAGAAGTAGAGAAGGGCTGGTCACGAAGAGCTTTGCATTGTCTTATTAAACAGGTTTTTCTTAAACCAGTAACAAAATTCAAGCTTGGGATTGACATGGTCAATGTTTGTTTGTTTTTTTAGGCAGATTAACTGACTAGAAACTTTAAATAAGAATATAGGGCTGAGATAGAGATAGATAATATTCAAATTTTTAGGTAAAAAACAACTTTAGGGCAGTAACATATGGAGAATAGGAGTCATATTTACAATATATTAAGTGAAAACAAGTAAAAAGATTACTGGTCAGTTGGATGTGGGGAGGTTGGAGAGTTGAAGAAACCCAGGTAAACTGTTAGATGGTGAGGGTGAACACATTAAGGGTAAGTCATTTTTGAGATAGATACCCAAGGGAAAAGTAAAAAGCATCATTTTGCAGAGATGCATTTGGACATGTACTTGTTGAATTTGAGATGTGCATTGGACATTTGGAGGAAGATGCTAAGGAAAAAAGTTATAAATATCAATCTGAAGCTTAAAGAGATTTGAGTTGGAGATGAAGAATTGTGTGCCATCAGTTTTGGGTGGGGTCTGAGTCAAAATACTTCCGTGATAATTACAAGTTTAGTTTGTGGAGTACAGGAGTCAAAGAATGGAAACAAACAAACAGAAAAGTCACCACCATTAATGAATGTCTTCAAAACAGAATAAAAATTAAGTTATCAGGAGAGAGTATTAAAAGAAAGTGCTATTGATATAATAAGATATAAGAAATCTTTTAAATATATCCATGTATTGAACATTTCAGAAAGTCAAATACATTAAGAACCGTGTAAGATTTTGGTTGGATTTGGTATTAGAAGATGTTTAGTTTATGGTTTCACTTCGAGGAAAGGAAGTCAAGTTGCTTACAGAAAATCTTTGTGGATCCTCTTTCAAAATATCTTAGTGATGAAAAGAAACATCAAGACAAGACCACAGTATCTGCAAAGAAATATGGAATGAACGGGGCACTTTATCAGAACAAGAGATTTTTTAGGATGTTTGTAGCCATAGGAGAAGGAGTTATTTTCCAAGTAAAAATCAAAATACAGGAAAAGAAAATTCAAAGTGGATAGATGAGGTCTTTATAATATTCTGAAAGGTAATGAGGAGTAAGTGAAGTAATGAGGAGAAAAGAAAGGGCTCCCTTTTAGAATATCAAAAGGATGCAGATAGAAATATTTATAGTTTAACTTTATCTGGGACCTGTTAATCAACTCTTTTGTTTTCCATTAGGGGAGTTGCAATCTGCACCTGTTCCCTTGTGTTCTCTTGAGTTTCTAATGTTAGATGTGTCTATTTAGAAGGAGATGCCAAAGCAAGAATCATACCCCTCCTCAAAGTGTGATGTAAGAAGGTAACCAGGGACAGGTCAGGAAGCCCAATGTGTTGAAAAATGGATTTGGCCCTGCCCTTTTCCAGCTGTCAAACACTCAGTGAACCTCTGGATCTCCCTAAAGCAGTTGATATTTATTCATCACCTGTAGTCTCATTCATCTTGACACTGCTTCCTTACTCTGTCAGCATCAGGGTGTTGGTGCTATTTCACAGCTTTGCCCTGATTCAGCTGATTCAGTGCTTTTCCCAAGACAATGCAGAGGGAAGTACTTTTCAAATATTTTGTTTCAAAATATTTCCCATTTGTGAAAATTGTTTCTCTTTTACTTTGTGCCAAAATTTCTTCCTTTCCTTCTGACACAACCACCTTTTGTTAACCCACCAATTCTCAGAGATTTAAGGTAAATTTTTCAGACCTGTAAACTTCTTGTTTGATTTTAGGACCTCAGACAATCAGAGGAAGATGTCAATTCATACTAGCTTACCCCTCTTATTAGGAACCAGCAGGCAAACTTGTTCTTTTTTTTCCTAGTGATTATTGTGAGGATGGGAATAGTTTTTGTATTAAAGTATGTAATGATATTTTATTCACAGCTTTTAAGTTTATTATTCTTTCTTTTAGGGAATATTTTGTTATATACTTAGAATACAGATATTAAAAGAAACATACTTTAGGAGGTAGTCAAATTCAAGATACTCTGCTCATTTTATTGTATTCACACACATACAGCACAAGTGAGTATCAGGTTCTTTGTAGAACATAAATTCATTAGCATGGGAGAGTCATCTTGATTCTTTCGGCCAATTTGATCTCTAGGTTTCCTAATTCTATACCTCTTAGGGTTGAAAGTGTCTTACTTTTTCCTGATACTGGATATATACTTTTGTAATAAATTTATGATATTTTCTTCTTGTGTATTCACATATTTGTGCCTAAATTTTTAGGCTCAACTCTAGACCTATGAATCAAAATCTTTATTTTATCAAGGTTAACTTTGAAAAAGCATTTCTCTAGTCCATAATTAAGTTGCAATAAATAATTGGCATTAAACTATTTTGTATAAACCAGTTTATAAATAAGTTAGAAATATACTCAAAATAATCTATGATTGTAAATTTTAAAGTAGTTCAAATAATGATTGGAACAAAGAGGAAATTGAAGTGGAAATTGAAAATACTGAAGTGTAGATATTTATATAATGCTTTAGAGATCAGCTAAAAATATTTAAACAAAAATACCCTTTAAAGCTTATATAAGAAAAAATATGGGAATTTGAATATAATATTTAACTTGAGATGTCAGAAAAATATAAGCAATATATACTCAGGAAAATTTGATGGAGGAAAGTAATAAAAATAGAAATGGAAAAAAGGAAAATATGCGCTAAAGAAGATTAAGAATCACAGAATATGTTTTTTAAATACTGATTAAATAAATAAGCATGGCCAGATTGATTAAATCCATAGAGAATGAGAACTAAATAGTATTATGAAATAAAGAGGAACAACATTTCAAAATGTAAAAGAGTTACCAATTTTCTCCCTGTTTTACAAATGAGAAAATTCAGGTTTAGGGATACATCCCACCTTATGGTTTATAAGTTTTTCTAGAATGTAAGCACAGGTCAGTCTTGATTCCAGAGTCAGTATATTTAAATCTAATGCATAACATCATTCCCTTTGGGATGGCAAGCAAAATATTAAAATGCAGCTAGAGGGGAGATAACAGGGTAAAGAAGGGGAAGGGGCAAGGCAAGGCACATGTACAAAGGAAACCATGGGCATGGACAGTGGGTGGGGATTTTCTTAGGGAGCAAGGTTTGGACTGGGTAGTGGAGAGCAACAGGGGTTGAGGGGAATGGGGACAACTGTAACTGAACAACAATGAAAAATAAAATTTAAAAGTGCAGCTATCAATTCTTTTAACTACAGAGGTATGTTTACATAGTTCACCCTTTCGTACCTTGATTTCTTTTCAACTGATCCTTTATCACAGCAGTCAAGTCATTCCATCCTCTCTAAACAGAGTATGGAGCATTTTGCCTGATGGAGAAAATTGAGGTAATCAGATATTAATTTCATCTCTTTACATCATTATCTCCTATGACCTTGTCTTTATATATGCATCTGTTTCCTTTTCATTCATGTTTTATATACACACATACATATATTTATTTGCTCACCAAAAAATATCAGATGCATATTCTAGATCCTTCCTTTTTCCTGTGGTCACTTTATCACTGCAGGAAAAATGAGTAGGTGATTAGAGCTGTTAAAGTAAGATAATCACTAATAAATATTAAATAAATGGATAAATTAAAAAACAAAATCTTGCTCAATGGAAATGAAAGGATCTATTTAAGCATCTGTCCCTCTGACTAGCTAACAAACTTCTTAAGAGCAGAAGCCAGATCATCATTTTTCCTTTATATCACTAGTAGTTAATATCTTAAGTGACTGGAGTTGTACAGTTGGGTCCATTTAGTGTGTTGATAAACAATCCTACTTATCTATGTTACTTAAAATTGCACTGACTCATTGAAAAAGCTTAGGCTTCATTCTACCTACTCTGTTTAGCATTCAGAAGAGTGAAAAACATGTTTTAAAACACTATTCATCTTAAATTGTTTTCCAGAAGGAAAGAGCATGGCACAACACACACACACATACTTGTCTCCTCTCTACTACCACTTCTTCCAACCCCTTAATCAGATGTTAATGAAGTGGAGTGCATCAAATTAGAATGCAGCAACAGTCGTAATGCAGTTACATATTTTTTTACCATGTACAATCTGCAACAACCCTCTGCTAACAAGCAATAGAAGGTGAATGTGCTAACTAGAAATAAACATTACTTGCCATGAGAAACATCTTTGTAAACTTCCCTGCCTCTCTCATATACCTGAAAGGAATAAAATGGATTTCTTTGGGAAAAATCCATACAAGTTCACAACTAAATGGATTATTGTTTAAACTAGAAAATCTTTTTATTAAAAAAAAATCTTCCAATACCTCTTTTAAGTTTTGATGGGAAAGACCATTTTAGCTGCAAAGTTTAATTACATAACATCCACTGAGGTTTAAAACTCTAAGTTATGTAATTAGGAAAATTAGCTCAAAAAATAGATGCAGAAAATGGCACATTCCATTTGGGTAGTTAGGGCAATTTACCATTCATTATATATTTCAGAATGATCTTGTCTGTATCTTCCCCAAAAATCGGTGTTATGATTTAATTGGGATTGTATTGGATCTATAGATCAGCTGAGGGAGAAGTGATACCTTAGTAATAGAGAGTATCAAAACTCCGAGTGTTTGATATGCATCCAATTCTTTAGGCCTGCCTTGTTTTTTTCTCATCAGTGTTTTGAAGTTCTCCTGCATGGATTTATTAGTATATAGAGATTATATTTTGGATATTGACCATGTATGTTGCAATGTTACTGCTATACTCAATCGTTTTAGTAGATTTATGTGCATGTATCATTTCCCTTCTGCTTGAAGAATTTCTGGTATTATTTGCTTGCATTGCACATGTGCTGCTGGTGGTTCATTCAGCTTTCATTTATCTGAAAAGTCTTTGTTTTACCCTCATTCTTCTTGGATTCTTTTCAGTGACTACAGAATTGTCTCAACAGATTCTTTTTTTCAACGGCATTTAAAAAAAATCCATTTTTTTTCTGACATCCATTATTTGTGAGGAGAAGTTATACATCATTTATATTGTTTTCTACATGAAATTTTTCTTTTCATCTGGATATTTTAAAATAACTTCTTTAACTTTAGTTTTTCATCATTTTTACTAGGATTAGCTTGACCCTCATTTGAGGGCTTTACCTTGTTTTTAGCCATGGATTTTCTTTTCATGGGTCTCCACTCAATACTTTAGCTGCTTAGTGAGATGTCACTCTTAGGGTAAGGGGTCAGCATTGAATCAAATGTCCTCTGGCATCTCTTAGCCTACACATTTTCCAAGGTCCCTCCGTAAATCCAGTGAAGATTTCTGTCCCCTTTCCGCAACCTTCTTCAAGAAACCTCCTGTTTGTTAAGTCACCTGTAAATTTCAGTTGTCTTCACAACCCTAAACTTACTGTCTGGTACATTCTTAGTGAGAGATCCACTCCACTTAGGCTCCATCTCCCTGTGTCATGACAAGAAAAGGAACCCACACAGGAAACCAAGACATCATGGGGTTTACTTCCTAGTTTTTCATCTCACCAAGATTACAGCACTGGACTGACTGTAGTTCAGAACTTCAATGGGTATCTTGTATGCAGTGTTCATCTTCATAATTGTTTTTGTCAGCAGGTCAGGTCTGGTCCTCTGTCGTGGCAAGAATACAAGGTCTGTTCTAAGACATGTATTTTTTACATGTTTATTGACTATTAAGCATGCTCTTACCTCTATTTTTAATACATGTCCTTTATTAGTAAGAGTATGTTTTAATTCCTAGTTTTATCATGGATATACATATATATTCCTATAAATCATAATAAGAAAGGCAACTAACAATGAATGGACAGTGGACCTGAACTGATACTTTGCAGGACCAATATTCACAGTAAAAGTTGCATAACATGATTCATCACAGATATCCAAGTTAAAACCACAATGAGATATAATTCACACAATTTTATACCCACTAAAATGGCTAACATCAAAATGACTTCCAGCAGAAAGTATTGTCAAGAAGCTGGAACTGCATTCTCATATTTTTAGATGGTAGTATAAAATAATACAATCACTTTGACAGACTATTGGATGATTTCTTGTAAACTAACTTTCTTTACTCATGCTCAGATGCAGCAACTCCTAGGAATTAAAATGTCTATAAAAAGACTCCTTCAAGAATTTATTTAGCAACTACAGTCATAAAAGCTGAAAACTTCAAAGAACCCAAGTGTCTAATGTGTGAATTTTTATACAAATTGTAGTAAACCCATGCAGTATAATACTATACAACTATAAAAAAATATACTGACATGAAACATTATGGACAGAACTCCAAAATAATAAGTTGACAGAAGTTTGAAACAAAGAGTATTTAAGAGTACTTCTGTGTGATTGTTTTAAACATAAGATCTAGGAGCAGATTTAACTAACCTATGATGAAGGAAGTCCAAACACTGATTTTCTATGATGGGCAGAAATTGGCAGGAAGATGTGCTAAGGGCCTGTCTGGCATGGTAGTAATAGTTCTATATTTTCATTCAGATGTTGGTTTTATCAGTTTATGATACTTGTGAGTTTTTGTCAAATTTATTCAGGTAAAACAAACCTTGTTTTATGTGTGGTATGAATTATTTGTAATAAGGTGGCTTGATGCCAGATTGCTATAAAAGGGAATAGTAAAATAGAGAAAATGAAAGTCACAAGTAATGTTAAAACAAAATACACAATGAATAGTAAATGATAGGGAAATACATATAAATAGCAAAATAAAATGGAAAATGAAGGGCAATAGAAAATGTATTGAACTTTGTAGTCTGCTTTTTTCATATAAATAAATAATATGATATATAAAACATCATATTATTGTAAGAAAGAAATCACAATAGAAAGCAGTTGGAATTGTACAGCACAATAACTTATTAAATGTCCAGGCCATTTTTAATCTGGAAAGGAAAGTCATGGGCTATAAACTTGTCCCACTCTCCAATTTGTTCAGAAGCTTTAGGAAATGAAATAAGGGCTGGCAATAGTTGAATTATGCTCTAAGTACTCGATTCTTTTTGTGCACAAAATTTAGGAGCATTGAGATTTATATATTGTGCTTTCTGTGTTATAGCTATAAACAAAGGTTACAGTCATTGAATGATAAGCTCTTACATTATTCAGTCCCTGGAAATAAAGAAGTACCCATTTCAGTTTCTGTGTAGACATAAAAATATATCTTTTAAAAATATCTCTTCAAACAAGTTTCACTCAGGAGCTCACATTTTACTACTTCAATGAAATTATGTACAAATTGCATTACTGCCTAAAAGTCATGTGACCCTTACCACTTCACCCACCGATACTAAAGTAGATTATCAAAAAAAAGCAGCTCTCAAAAACTGAAGGTCACCAGGAAGATATAATTTTTATTGCTTCCTGCAATCTGATAAATGTCCTTTTGATGTAATTTTTAAGAGAAACATTATTAACAATTTTCTTAAAATCCTCAAGCATCTGTATTAGACGGACCATCTCCTGATTTCACTAACGTTACTTAGTTCAGAGAAATATTTTATGAATATAAATAGCTTCATTTAAAATCTATAAACTTGTAAATGTAGAATTTAAATTAGATCACGAGACAGTTGCCCTATAGTCTAAAGTGCACCTTGCTCTAAGAATGAGTAGCCATAAAATCACATCCTTTTGTAACAACAACAACCAGTTAAATTGATGCAAACCAAACGGCTGCTATTTACCATTCTGTGAACATGGGTCCACAAGATCTTAATGAGAAAAAGGATGTGTTAACTTGCTTCAAATGGCCAATAGTTTCAATACACTGAAACCCGTCAAATTACCATTATTCCAAAGTTCATTATGTTTAACCATGAAACATTGAATCTGTCATTATTCAAGCTTAGTCTCCGAACCATAGACAGCAGCATATCTACAATTAAAATGGACAAGTCTCATTCAATGTTACTTCACTAAATATATCTTCCCAGAAACCTGTTGTATTTTGTATTTTTTCTATTGCCTATATTTGTATTTTAATTTATTGCACTTTTTTCCTGTAAGAGTTTTTGCGTTGTTTTGTTGACATCATTGATTGAATAGTTAATGACTGATATCAGCAATAAATATCTGCGTATTTGCTACTGTGATTTTGCCAGTTAATTGTTACCTCACCTGTTACAATGCCTTACTCTCCTTTCCCATAGAACTTTAATTTGATCAACAATACCTTGTACCATCAAGAAAGTAAGTTATACTGTGATCCTAATGAAAAACAATTGCCAAGTCTTACTGAAAGATCAAGTTGGAGTAACAGGCAATTTTTATGCTAAGTTAATTTGATCCCTAAATACGATACTATATTTCAGATCCCCTCCAAATAAAGCAGGCCTTAATATGCATTGCTAAAGTCAGAACTTTGTTTATGGGGAAAATATTATCACTTAGATTTTTCTAACAGATCACCTTATTTTCATTAGAGACTAGGATAGTTACAAATGTTATTTCAGACAAGGGGTTTTCAGGAACATGTATAAAAGATACATGGACAACACTGGAGAGGTGGGGAGTAGGGTAGAGAGTGGGAGGTGGGGATGGCTGGTGTGGGGGGAATGGTGGGGAGAAAATGGAGACAGATGTACTTGAACAGCAATAAAAAATTAATTAAAAAAAGAATTGTCATAGAAGATGTAGAAATAAACTTCAGGTAACATAAGTAGAAGAGAACTATATTGGAATCATACCATTGAGGGAATCCCAAAATCAATAAAAGACCAATGAACAGAACTGGGAAATGGTTAAGAATGAAAAAATGATTGAAAGGCTGAGCTAAGGAAGCCCAAAGGAGTCCCCCCAAAATGGAATCTGGTGTGCTGCCACCACTGATGCTCTGTGTTTTCACTGATGAATTTAGACCATTCACATTTAAAGTGAATCTTGATAAAGTAGCATTAGTACATGTGATGCTCGTAACTATTTTCAATTCATTTCACTGCTCTTTATTCTTTTTAATTTATCCCTCTTCTTTTACCTTCTTTGGTTTTAAGGTTTTATATCATGTTACATGATTGCATATCCTTCTTCTCTTAAAATATCAATTATGCTTCATTTAAAAAATTATTTTAGTAGTTGTACTAGAGTTTGCAATATACATTTTAAATCAACCCATTCCACTCTCAAATAACTCTTTTCTGCTTTACTGGTAGCTCAGTTTTCTTATAACAGAGTATTTCCTATTTTTCCCTATCACCCTATATAGCATTGCTGTTATTTATTTCACCTATCCATAAGCTATAATCACTCAATACACTTTACTAATATTACTTTGATGAGTTATCTACTAGGTCAGTTAAGAACAAGAAAAAAGAAGTATTTACTTTCATGTATTCCTCATCCTACATTCTTTGTTTCTTTTTGTAGATCTGAATATCTGACAATCTTTCAGTCTTCCTGAGCTGCTGTAACAAAATACCATAGACTGGGTGCTTTAAACAATTTTTTTTCTCGCAGTTCTGGTGGGTGGGAAGTCCAAGATGAAGATGTCAGCGCATTTCAGGTTTTAGGGAGAACCTCATTCCTGGTTTGTGGACAGCCATGTTCTTGCTATGTACTCACGTGGCCTTTCCTTGGTGCATGCTAGTGAAGAGAAAAGTATCTCAATTTTTCCCCCTGTTTACCAGAGCACTATTGCCATCATGAAGGCACAACGCTCATGACCTTATTTAAACTTAATTGTCTCTCAAAGGCTCCACTTCCAAATGCCACCATATTAGGGATTAGGGTGTCAATATATAAATTTGGAAGGAACAGGAACATTCTGCACATAATACTTGCCTTTACCATTTTTTAAT
Source organism: Glossophaga mutica (assembly GCA_039655065.1). Taxonomy (NCBI): domain Eukaryota; kingdom Metazoa; phylum Chordata; class Mammalia; order Chiroptera; family Phyllostomidae; genus Glossophaga; species Glossophaga mutica. The sequence goes on from CM077311.1 coordinate 87,286,314, forward strand.
CCCTGATGCACTTCTTTTAACATTTATTTCAGGGCATGTCTGCTGTGATGAATTCCCCCAGTTTTTGTTTGTCTGACATCCTTATTTCTCTAACACTTTTGAAGGAAAATTTTGATGCATATGGAATTCTAGTTTTTCTTTCAATAGTTTAAATATTTCACTTGATTGACTTGCTTACCTGGTTTCTGATGAGAAGCCTAAGGCAGTTCTTCTGCTTGTTTCTCTCTAGTCAAGGCATTTTTCTTTCTCTGTGTTTTTTCAGTATCATCCCCTTGTCCCTTTGGTTGATTTAAGTTTGAATATGATATGCCTAGATTCTTTTGGGTTTGTCTTGCTTGGTGTCCTCTGAACTTCTTGGGTCTGTGGCTTCATGTCTATCATTATTTTTGTAAAATCCATGTACATTACTACTTTAAGTATTTCTCCATTTTCTCTTTCTTTGCCTTTTAGTATTTCAAACACGTATATCTTTTGAAGCCAACTTATGATTTTTGGATGTTCTTTTTTTTTTTAGTATTTAATTCTCTTTGCAATTCAGTTAGGGAAATTTCAGGTGGCATATTCTCAGATTTACTGGTTCTTTCCTCAGCTATAACTAGTCTACCGCTGAGCCAATCAGAATCATTCTTCATTTGTTCATTCTTCATCTGATTCTGAGGAATGATTGTTCATCAGAATCATTCTTCATTCTTCAAGGGAGTGAACTCATTTCGTCTGTGGTCTGTACCTGCGGCACTTTTATCTGTAATCCCTTGTTACTGAAGCCCTGCTGACACAATGATAAGGTCTTCTATAAGCTAATAAAATGTCAGTACTACGGTCAGCCCATGTCTGATGTGTAACTTTTACAAGTGTTTCCTCCAAAGGTATAGTTTCCTCTTTCCACCTCCCTTTGGTGACACCAAAGAGTGCTAACGTTGAAATAATCCTTTTCTTCTCTCTGTAGTGAGACTGTGATAAGTCTTTTTCCTGGGGGATGGGCCTTTTTTCTGGAGAATTCTCAGCCTGGCTCCAGTGACTTGTGTTCCAAATAAGATCTCAGTGATGACTCTTAGATTTCACTGTCTCTTCAGATTTTGGGGAGGTGGCTTGACTTGGGACTTCAGTTCTTAGACAAGTCCAAGAAGAGTCATTGATTTTTAGTATTTTCACTTTTTTTGTGTGAGTATGGGGTTGATGACTTCCCGTTCCTTGCAAGCCAGAACTCTATATCAAAATAATGCGGACACTGAATCCTTGGGATCGGAGGGAAAAAAAAATAAAATCACAACAAACAGCACGTTGATTATATTCAATACATTTTCTTTCCCATGTTCCTCTCCTTTTCATTCAGTGATATTTTGTTCCTGAATTAATCTATTGCTTCTAATTCACACCTCCCCGGAAGCTGCCCAGTACCTTATAGAAAAATATTTATGGGGACATTACCTTACCTTGTCCTTGCATATTTGGAGCTGAGCTTAGGCTTCAGTGGTATATGTCTATGATGGATAATAAAATTTGGACAATGGCACCTGTTACAGATACACTGAGCTATTGGAAACTTAGTATTAAAAACTTAGTGTTTAAATATGCACATTCTATTTTGAGATAGTTTTAAATCAGGTTTTCAAATTTTATATATTTTACCAACAGTAGTGTCCAAGGTACATGACATTTGGAAGTAGGAGATTAAATGCCAGCCAAGTTAAAGATCTCCCCACAGAGCTACAATATTTGACAGTTGTGAAATCTCTAAAGGCATTTCAGTTTTATTTATTAGGTAAAGCCACTGCAGTTTATACACATCATGAAGTTCCAAAGTGACTATTAACAAATGACAGTGCAGCTTGACATATGTGAATGTAGTTACACAAGCGTGTAAGAATTGACAGATCTTATTTATATGAAGAAAGATTAATATAAAGATATGGCCAGGAAGAAACAGTGAAAACACTGGGAAGAGGAACTATCTCTTTAGGGCGCTTGTGGGAACTATCCCATGTTGGTATTATATTAAATAAACTGTCTGTTAAACAATTAGTCTTCTCTTCTGTATCTTGAGAAGGGAGTGGGTTGATGAAAAGTAAACCTTATCGAATTTCCTTTCAATGAAATGTAAAAAACAAAACAAAACAAAACAATACCCCACATCCTATTCCTTTCATTTGCCCTATCTGGGTTCCCCTGGAAAGGACAAACCAGGGTGAGCAGTACAGAGGATTGCTCATAAAGGTACTATCCATCCCTTAATGTGGCTGCTGTACTCTAGGGACTTCAGACTGCCAGGCATTTCTATGAGTTTCAGTTCTTGAAACATTTATAAAGGGACTTCCTTTGCTTTTGCCCATTCAGGAAGCTCCCTCCAATGTCTATAATTTCTCCCATTTTTTCACCTGACCAACTCCTACTCCTTTCCAAAATTCAACTTGTACCATCTCCTCTAAAATACCTTCTCTAATGACTTTATCGCAGTTCAATTACTCCTCTAATATGTTTTCTGTTATCATTGTACATGCCAAGCTATGCAAATAAAAACTGCTTACATTTAAGAGCATATGATGGAACAATTATGTGTCCATATGCAAAACAGTGAAGTTGTACCTTTACCTTACATTCCACAAAAATTAACTCAAAGAGCATCAAAGACCTAGAGGTAAGAGCTAAACTATGAACCTCTCAGAGGAATATGTAGTAATACATCTTTGTCACTTTGCATTAGCCAGTGGTTTATTAGGTATGAGACAAGTGTACAAACAAAAAAGAAAAATAGATACATTAACCACCATTAAAATTAAAAACTTTTGTGTTGACAATTATAGCATCAAGAAAGTGAAAATAAACTCAGAACCAGTGAAAATATTTGTAAATCATATTCAATAAAGCTCTAGAACACAGAAATGTTACAACTTAATAAAAACATAAATAAGCCAATTATAAAATGGACAAAGGACTTGAATTGACATTTCTCCAAAGAATATGAGTCATATATACTGCAAATATCCAATAAGCCCAAGAAAAGGTGCTCAACATTTGTATCACTTTCTGAGTGCTGCTATAACAAATTGCTACAAATTTACTGGCTTAAAACAATACAAATTTGTTATGGTTCTGGAAGTATGAAATTCTAAATGATTATTACTGAGCTGCATTCCTTCTGGAGACTCTAGGGTACATTTTCTTGACTTCCCCAGTTTCTGAAGGCCACTTACATTTCTTGCAGCGTGGTTCTTTCCTCTCTGTCTTCAAAGCAAGCTGCAGTCTTCAGATCTCTGCTATTTCTCCCTTATGACTTTTTACCTCCTTCCTTCCTTCCTTCATATTCAAGATCCAAGTTAGTGGGGATTGACTGTGGGAGTGAGGAGTGGGTGAGGCAGGGGAGAGTAATGGGGGGAAATTGGGGCAACTGTAATAGAACAACAATAAAAGAATAATAGATCCAACTTTGGCCCATTTAATTAATCTAGCATAATTTCCTTAATTTAAGTTTAACCCTAAATTCTATCTGCAACCTTAATTCCTCCTTGCTATGTAATGTAATCATAGGTTCTAGGAATTAGAATATTCACATTCTTCTTTTTTGGAGAGGGAGGGCCTTATTTTGCTTACCACTACACTAGCAGGGCTTAAGGACATGCAAGCCAAAACCACGGTGAAATATTTTACACTTGCTCAGATTCTATAATTACAGAGACAGGCAATAACAATTGTTGACAAATGTGAAGAAATTGGAACCCTCATATATTACTATATATTACTAGTAGAATAATATAATGGCATGGTCACTTCAGAAAAAAAAAAAAACTTGGCAATTTCCCAAATAGATGAATATAGAATTACCCTAAGACCCAACAATTGCACTTCTAGACATTTACTCAAGAGAACAGAAAAGCTATGTTTGCATAAAAAACCTGTACACAAATGTTCATGGAGTCGTTATATTTAATACATGAAAAGTGGAAACATCTGAAATGTTCATGCACTGCTGAATGGAGCAACAAAACATGATAGATCCACACACTGGAATATTACTCAGCCATAAAAATGAAGTACCGCTACATGCCATGGCATGGGTACGTTGAAAGAGTAGTAAGAGGAAGAAGTTAGATACCAAATGTCACATGTTGTATGATTCTTTTGTAATACATTCCAGAATGTGCATGTTTATAGCTTAATAAGGTGGGTGTGTGGTTGCCAGAGGCTGGAGCTGCAGGGAGGTGGAGGATGACTGCTAATGGACACTGAGTATTTTTGCCAGATAACAAACTTTTTCTGAAATCACATAGCAGTGATTGTTATACAACTGTGTGAATGCAATAAAAACCACTGAATTGCATGCTTAAATAATTAATTCTATGGTATGTGAATTGTATCTTAATTAAAAAACAACAGTGCTCCTGATGCATGCACCAAGCCCTGTGCTAAGATGTTAAGTACATTTTGAGTATTTATTTTAAATCTCACAACTACCCTCTGATGTGATTAATATTATTATCATTATTTGGTACACAAGGAACCGTAGGTGGAGTCAAGGTGAGTGACTTTCTCAAGGATGGAGAGCAAATAGGCAGCAGAAGGAAGAGGCGAGTCCCAGCATCTGGCTTGGCAGCCTACCTCCTGCACTGCTCAGCTGTGCAGCTACACCACCTGTGCAGGGTAGTTGATATCACCAAATAAAATAGATTTTGGGTTTCTTGTTGCTGAGGGTTTTACGCATCTTGGTGACCTCCAGTGTCCAACATCTAACACGGCTTCTGAAAGAGAGAAGACAGTGATATGACTATATGCCTGTGCTGGTTACCAGCTGTGGGACTGTGAGAGGTTGGTCATATCTCTAACCATCGTAGTTTGTTTGATTTTTTAAAATAGAGAAGGCAACAGTAACTAGCTCAAAAAGCCATTGCAAGTATTAAGTGAGGTGTATATAAAGCACTTACTGCGTGCCTGGCATTCATTCCTTTACTCATTCTTGCAGTAAGTAATTATCGTGCGCCTACTTTTTATTCTAGGTACTAAGTGCTGGAAAAATCCTTGCTGCTATATACTTAAGTTCTGGTAAGAGGCATATAGAATAAAATGAATATATAAACTATTTAAAATGCTACTGTATGTTAAGGGATTAGAAGTTCTATAGAAAAATAAAATAAAGCAGAGTACGTAGGAGGTGCAAAATGTATATGTGGAAAGGCTACAATACAGATGAGAAGACATTTGAACAAAGGCTTGAAGGAGATGAAAAATGCATGTATCAAGGAGGGGAACTGTCTGGGTGACAGCCCAGTGTGTAGGTTTTAAGGAGGCAGCACATCTGGCATCTTTGAAAACACCAAGGCTGCTATGACTCTGGGTGAGTGAGCAAGAGGGAGAATTGTCAGAGATGAGGCCAGAGAGGTAACGGGGTTGGGACCTGCAGGCCAATGCAGGCCTAGAGGCCAGACCTCGCAGACAAATTAAATGTTATTCTTTATTTTATTTTGAGTTAAATGGGAGCATTGTAGGGGTTTTAGCAGAGGAGGGACATTAAGTAACTTGCATTTTAAAGGATCCCTCTGACTGCTGTAATGAGAGTACGATGGTAGGGAGAGGGGGATTCAGGGTGGAGGCACAGAGGCCAGTTAGGAACCATTGCCAGTAATCCAGGTGAGAGATGATGTGACCCCACCAGGATGGTGATGGGAGATGGTGAGGCCTGGCCTAATGTCAGATGATTTTCACAGAGCCAACAGGATTGGCCGATATTTTGGATGGCTGGTGTGAAAAATTGGAAAGGAATCAAGATGAATGACTCCAGCATTTTGAGCCTGAGACTGGAAAGGTTAGGTCTACTTAATGGTATGGAAGCAGTGAGGATGAAGCCAGAAATATCCGAAGTTCATTTATCAAAATGTTAACCAAACTTTTTTGGGGGCACTTCACAAACATTAGGTAAATAAATATTTAACCATATTTCTTCTGTCTGAATAACCATTTGGTCACAGGCGGGCACAGGTAACCAGGTTCTTGGTGATCAGTATAAAGAATTGAACTGAACACCCAGAGTTTATAGCAGAAAACATGGGAGCAGGCCAACTCCAAGCAGAGATTGACCTCATGGGCTGGAGAGACTCTATTCTTATAGGGCAGGTCCTTCCTGGCTAGTTTTGGCAGGCTTTTACTGCACATGTACAAGTAGTTGTATTACTTTAAAGCTACTGTACATGTGGTCTCTCATGATTTTCCCTGACTGGCTGCCAGGGAAGGGGGTCTCCCTGTACTAGGTTTGCCTTTCCCATCACCAGAGAATTATAGCTCTCGTGTCAGAGATTGGTGAAAAGGAATGGAATTATTTATTCAAGTTATATAGACTTAAGAGTAATGACTTAATGTTTTCATCAAAATCCCAAAGTCCCTTAAAACACCCACAAACACACAGTCCTTCCTTCCCCTCTTTGCCCAATCTGGGGTACTGTATCTCAGGAAAAGAAATAGAGTCCATGGCACAGGCAGCCCCGGGTTCTTCCCAGTAACCCGTGCTCAGCTGGTAGGCCTCCCTCGATTGCCAGCTGTGTTGCTGGGATCTCCAATTAATCCAAAGTCATGTGGCACCTTCTCATGGCCCATTGGTAGAAGTCCTTTTTCTCCTTTTTCTTTCAGGCAAAGTCTCTCCTGCTTCCTAAGCCATGTGGCCAAAGGGAGCACCCCAAAGCCATGGGGTCCTCACTCTAGCCAACGCCGCGGGGGTCCCCACATCAAAGCTGCAGGTGGAAGGGGTGAGTCGCCACTCTGCCAAAACCACATGGTTCTCTGCCAAAGCCAAGTGGCGGTTTTTTGCTAAAGCCACGTGGTAATTTTCCCATGGCTGCAGGAGTCCTCACTCTGTCCAAAGCACATAGTTCTCTCTTCAATGGCTGCCATCTGGGTTTAAATCCCTGTCTTCCAGTCTTCCTCTGAAGCCCCGTTTCCAACTCCTCCCAAAATCAGCTACACTTGACAGCACTCCTGTATCCTTCCAGCCTTACTGGGCTGCCATAGTGAGTCTGGGCAGATGTGGCCCCAAGGTGTGGAGCCAGTCGTCTCCAAGCTCTCACACAGGCACTGTAACTGGTTGCCTCCCAGTTACGTCCTGGATGGAAGTCACTCCCTTCCCCCTGGCTCAAAGGTGGCCACAGCTGTTTAACACATCTATGAAACCAGTTGAAGATTATAGATATGTTAAATGACCATGCCAGAGGTTATCTGCAAAACTGTTGCTATGCAAAACAGCTCTCAATGGCCCTGTTCCACATGTCCCATCCCCCAGCTCAGACTTGTGGGGGTGAGGACATCCCATATTTTTAATATTTCCTAGACACCCTGAGTTCTGGACCCCATTACAAATCCTTCTTTTGGGGGCCCCCTGGCTGCACCCTCTTACATTTGGATGGGTAATACTATAGGAGAGTGGTTATTTCACTTGAACATAAAGAGCTAGATCTTTTAAAGCTACTGAATGTACTTTATTGTTTTTCTCCTACAAATAGTATAGTCCTGCATATAAGAAATTCTGTACAAAATGGATAAACAAGATTACCATATTACCTGTCAAAGTCACATGATTTCCAAGCCTTTTTCTTAGTATAAATCATCTTGAAAAGCAAATATAGGCAAGATACTTCAGTTTAAATTATAGCCTTGAAAGTTACTTAAAAATTGCTAATTTGGCAGAAGCAGAACTGTTTTGTGAAAGATAAAGGTAGGGGAATTAATTATCATTGTCTTAGCTTCCAATGACAACACCAGGGAAAAGTTCCAGTAAGAGGTCACGCTTTCCCTGTTCAGGAAAATGCTGTTATTAAATTAGCTATCATGAAATGTACAAATTAATATAAAATGACATTGCCAGAAACTCCTGTATACCTTAATTGTTTCTGTATTATTTATAAATTAACTGCTAGGAAAGGGAGAAATGAAAACCTGGAAACTATAAAGCTACTGTGTGTTATAGAAGACTAGCAGGTATGACAGGCATTTTATTCATCCAATAAATATTGATGAGTGATGTGGACTCCGGCTTATGGGGTCCACTACATGATGGATGAGGTATGAGAAATTCATGTGGACTACCAAGTCATGTGGAGGAAAAGAGACAGCATGGCTTTTCTCTGAAGGGGAGAAAAAACTGCGGCCTCCGCCATGACAAGCCTTTCTTTCTTTTCTGCACACTTTACATGATGGTCCTCATTTATTCCCAGGTTCCTTTACTTGGTTACCTTTCACAGAAAACAAAGGAGCCAATGCCGCTAATTACATCACAGAAGAAGGATATTAGCAAATGAAAAGGGTAAAGTGGTTGAACTGGTTACACTCCATACTGGGGAGTTTTAGCATGGATTTTAGGAAGTTACAGTAAGCACTTGCTGTCTCAATTCAAAGTGAGGGAGTTTTAGCAAAAGCAAGTCTCAAAGTGGCCTAGGTACATTGCAGACCTGATTGCCCACGGGAGAACCTATCTGTGGGCATGGGTCCTGTGCATATCCAAGTGGGAGCTGGGCCCATGCCACACAGAACAGTCTCCTACAAACAGTACCTACTATGTATCAAGTAACATTTTAGAAAATTGTAATTAAGGAACTGACATGTAGATTGAATTTTCTTTTTTAGTTGTATCAGTGGTAGCTATAATTCATTCCTTGGGTCAGATTACTCCAATAATTAACCAACTTCGTGGAAGGAATTTAGAAATTTAGAAAATTCAGTCTTAATGTTTTCAGTTTTTCTTAGAATCAAAGAGCTGAAAGAGAATTAAAGGTTCTTTGTGGATTAACCTCTTTGTCTATTAAAATTAACATCTAAACCCAATGCAATTCCAATTTAATTGACACAATCACAAACATTTCCTTAAACAAGCCCTTCAAGGAACTGAATGGCTCCTGATGTGACTGGTGTTCTTGGCTATCTTTAATATGTTAAACTGCTGGAGAATCTGGTTAAAAGTCCATTGACACAGTGAAGTTTTATTAATACATTAAGGTAATCAAAGCCCCGTTTGCTGGATTTCAACTTCACTTAGGTAGCTGGAGAGATGTCTAGTATTTGAAATCCTTTGGGTCTTAATGAAACACTTGTAACTCTAGTTCTAGATCTGGGTCATCTTGGACATTTTCTTGTGTGTGACTGCTTTGGACCATAAAATGACTACTGATTAGGGTTAATCCATATAAACTTGACTTTTTAAACAATGTCTTTATTCTGTCTTAAATCAGACCCTCTTCCTTAACAGCTCTTTTTGTCTTTGTTACTAAAGAGAAAGCACAATGAGCAAGCATTCCCTTTTCTCCACCTCGCCAATACTTGTCCTCTCTTGCCTTCTTGATAATAGCCGTTCTAACAGGTATGAGGTGATACATCTCTCATTTTAATCATCCATAACTAATAATATTCATGCATACTGTGCTCAAGCTCACTTTTTCTTACATGGCCTTTATCACATAAAATATCTCAGCTTCAAACCTACTGCCTACAAAGACAACACTGTGCTTTGTTGCTCGGCTTTCAAAAATAGCCCCAACACCATTATCCTTAATCAGATCTTCTTCATATCTTCCTACTATTCAACTTGAATTATTCACTTAAGTCAAGGTGCTCTCACCACTAGCCTTTAGGCTTATCACTGTATTCACAGAGACTAGCCCAGTGTCTGGAAGGTGCTGTGTACTCAGTACAAGTTTATTAAATTGAGCTCAATGTATTTCTCAAATGTCACACTTAAGGAGCCTATAAGTATCTCACCCTTGGAATCCACTCCTTATACCCCCTACCTGACTCATACCACTCAGACTTTAAAGCCCACTAATGCCCAGCTTTGCTCTGACACATTTCCGTACTGTGGTACACAGTTTTCTCTTCTTTATCAATAATTATTTTCACACTAAGAATATTGTACCATCATGAGCATTAGCTATTTCTACCATTAGATTATAAACACTTTCTTATTTTTTGATGGATTCACCATAATATCTAGCAGAGTGCTAAGCATATAACAGATAATGAGTAAAGTGTGCAATTACTTCTCGATAGATAATTTTATATACAAAGTATTTCAGCAAATATTTATGGAGTACTTTTCTGTAGCGTATCTGCTAGACTTTGAATATAAAATGAAAATAATAGTCCTTTTATAGTCTCTTAAGCAGTTTGCACTGATAAAAGCAGTTTTGATAGGAAGAAAACAAATACAGTGTGCAATGGGAATATAAAGGAAAGAAGAATGGAATTTCCAGGAAGAGGGCATTACATATTCAAAATGTGAGGAAAGGAATAAAAGGAATACAAAGACTATATGTGTTTATGTATGTGTGTGTGTATCCTTGCACATTGTACTTCTTTTATTTATATATTTTTAATTTGGTTGGCTTCTTATTTAATGCCAGTTTCCCAAACTAAAATGTAAATTCTGTGAGGAACATATTGTCTCCAGCTAGCTCTGTATTAGATGCTTGAGTAGATATTGGCTAGCCTGTAGTATTATTGAAGAAATAATTACTGAACATTGAATACAAGAGGTTTACAATGACTTAGTTAATGGTCTTTTATGTGTGTCTGTTTGGGTTTGGAGGAAACTTTGGGTGCTGAGCCATAGGCAGTGGGGAAGAGAGGAAATTTGAAATGAGTTCTACATAAATATTTGAATCTATTCTGAGGGCAGAAGACCCACAGAATGAGAGAAAGCTAGAGAAGTTACTACAGTCAGATACGTCTTCTGAAATGATCACTCTGGCATTGATATGGGAACTAACTAGAAGAGCTATGATAGGATATTGGAAAATCAACTTGAAGGCCATTGCATCTGTAATTAAGGACCTAAACAAAATTAAACAACAGTGGGATGGAAATAGGGGTATGGATTCCAGAAATATTTGAGTGTCAGTACTGCTGACTAATGAAGAACATTCTGGCATACTTTTAAATCATAAATTTTATGTCTAGGCATATATCACATAGAAATGTTTAGCTGCATGAGGGCAGAGGTATCAGGAAATTGTTGTAGCATTGTATCTGGCAGGCAGGCATTTTAGGCATTGAGGTTGTCCATGATTAACAGTATGGAGAGGTAAAATGTGCTGTATGCACCCTGTGAAATATCATGCAATAATCATAAGCAACAGATCAGATTAAATGTATGTAAAGCATGACAATGATGGATCATAAAATATAGTGCTTAGTTTAAAAAATAAGGTGGAGAATGCAGTATCTAAGAAAATTACATCTACATAACATTCAAGCATACAAAACAATATACCATTCTACAATAAGCAAAACAAACAAAATACACCCATAAGTACAAGAAGATTAACCTGTCTTATTTCAGGGAAAAGTTTTTTCTTGTTACTTTTATTAATGTTGCAACAAATTTATAAATTTCCAGTAGTACCAAATGTTCCAAATTTAACATTGTGATGTTTAGCTTTCTTATTCAAAAACAATACAAAAGGTTTTTATTTGTTCAAATCTACTCTTATATGTGAATTTTAAAGGCAACAAAAATAAGGAAGCATTGTGAAATGGTCTCTGATGGATGGTTTACTTGAATAAATTTATTTATGCTATTATGGTGAGGACTGTGAGTACCTGAATGATGAGTAGCTAATCATTTACTGTTATAAATTTGCAAACTGAAGCCCTGGCTGAGGTGGCTCAGTGGATTGATTGCCAACCTGCAAACCAAAGAGTTGCCAATTTGATTCCCAGTCAGGGCACATCCCTGGATTGTAGGCCAGGTCCCCAATAGGGGGTGCGCAAGAGGCAACCCCATTTGTTGTTTTTCTCTCTATCTCCTCCCCTTCCCCTCTCTCCAAAAACAAATAAATAAAACCTTAAAAAATAAATGATCAAACTTCCAAATTGACTAGAATGACTGATGAATAAAGTTGTTTGCAATTCCTGCCCTCTTCAGAAAAATTTGCCTGTGACTCCTTTGTGTCTGGCCTTTGATGCTCTTGTAGGTCTTATTCTAAAATTCAACACTGAACAAATTCCTGTTGCTACACTCAAACCTTATTTCAGACATTTTTACCAACCCAATAACTGTTGAGACTTTGACATTCAGAATATTATATACTGATTAAATTTGAATAATTGTGTAAAGAAAAATACACTAATGAAGAACGGTTATGACTGATTTTATTTTTTAGCTATAACCTCTGTCTAGAGACTTCCTCCCCAATTGTTAACGCTTTCCTAAATGAAACTGCTGATACAGATCTGGGTTCCTTCCATTCTGTTAACATCTCAAAGATAAAAGAGGCAATCAATCACTCAGGGGATGTTGCTCCTATTGTGATTATGCTCAACTCCCTGTTGTCTATTGATTATTGATTATGTCACCACTTTGAAGGTGAAACTTTTTATTCAAAAGGGGCTCCTCCAATTCTGAGTACAACCTCCTGACCATCCTTGAACTATTTTACTCTTGGCAGAGTGCTTTAGAGCAGGAATGATTGCTGAAGTGTTGAAGACTCTGGTCTTTATGCAACTACTCAAGATCTCCTAAGCCAAGTGTTAATGAGCTTCCACTTCCTGAGTCATTCTTTCTTTCTTTTTTTAAACATTTTTAAAAATTTTATTTTAATTATTGTTCTTATATAGTTGTCTATCTTTTACTCCCACCCCAGCCCTCCCCACCTCCCTCCCATTTCCACCCGCCCTAGTTTTTGTCCATGTGTCCTTTATACTTGTTTCCGTAAACCCTACCCTTTTTCCCCTTGAAATTCCCTCCCCTCTCCCCTCTGGTCATTGTCAGCCTGTTCTCAATTTCAGTGTCTGCTTATATTTTGCTTGTTTGTTTTGTTGATTAGGTTCCTGTTAAAGGTGAGATCATGTGGTATTTGTCTTTCACTGCCTGGCTTATTTCACTTAGCATAATGCTTTCCAGTTCCACCCATGCTGTTGCAAAGGGTAGGAGCCCCTTCTTTCTTTCTGCTGCATAGAATTCCATTGTGTAAATGTACCATGGTTTTTTTTTGTTTCTAATTCATTCTGAAAAGGTTAATAGACATTTGCTTTCAAAAGAATAATAGAATTTTCAAGTAATTTTACTGACAATTTTCATTTATGTTTTTGTTGTAGACCATTTTAAAGGAAAAAATATAAAATTATGGTCTGCTTTGTAAAGATGCTAGCATTTTTAATTTCTTGGATCATGTTCCCTGAAATGTAATATATAGTCAATGGGGCAGTGGAGTTGGGTTTTGGTACTGCATTTTCTAGCTATAAGACATCATTCAAATTACTTAAATTCTTTTAATATCAGTTTTCTTGTATGTAAAATGAGAATAGTACTGCCTCCCTCTGTATTAATCAGTGGTAGCCAAAAAGTGGAAACAGTGGAATACATAGTGAGTTATACTGAAAGATATTTATTATGAGGGATTGGCTTACATTATTATGGAATCTAAAAAGTACCATGACTTGGTATCTGCAAGGTGGAGCCCCAAGGAAGCCAATGTGGTTCCAGTTCAAACCTGGAGGCCTGAGAACCAGGGGAGCCAATGGATAAGTCCAGTCCCAGTCCAAAGGCCCAAAAACTGAGGGGATGGTAGTTTACATCCAGTCTGAGTCCGAAGACCCCAACACTAGAAGTGCCAATGTCCAAGGGCAGAAGATAGGTGTTTCAGCTTAAGCAGGGGTCAAATTCACCCTTTCTCTGCCTTTTTCTTCTATTAGGTTTCTAAAAAATTCAATGTTGCTCATCCACATTGGTAAGGGTGGTCTTCTTTCCTTATTCTACCAATTCAAATTCTAGTGTCTTCCAAAAACAGCCTCACATACACACCTAGAAGTAAGGTTTTAACCAGCTATCTGGGCATCCCTTAGACCACAGGTGCCAAACACAAGGCCCACGGGCCGAATCTAGCCCTCCACCTTATTTTTTCCACCTGGCACTTTCTTTCTACCCAGCTGCAGTGCTAAGCTCCTTTCCTGTAGTTAAGGAGTAGTTACATTTGTACAGTCCTAAAATTACATTCAGCCCTTTGAAGGCAACTTCGAGGCTGATGTGGCCCCTGGTGAAAATGAGTTTGACACCCCTGCCTTAGACCAACGAAGTAGACACATAAAATTAACCATCGCAACATTATAGAAATTGTTGGGCAGATTAGCAATCATAAATAGGTGGTAATTGGCTACTATAGGCAAGTAATAACTTAGAGGTATCATTATAACTATTTAGAGATGCATATTACACATTTATGTAGAATGTTCGTTACATGACATTGAGTTGGCTCCAACTCTTGGCAACCCAAGCATGAATGATGTCCACAATGCCCTGTGCTCAACAGCCCTACTCGGCTCCCATAGACTCATGCCCATTGCTTCTTATATGGAGTCAGTCCATCTCATATTTGGTGTTCCTCTGTTCCTGCTACTTCCTATTTTCACAGCATAATTATCTTTTCCAAATAATACCACCTTCTCACGAGGTGTCCAAAGTAGGACAGCTTCAGTGTTACCATTATTCCTCCAACAATGTTTCAGGAATAATTTGCTCAAGAACACACTTGTTCATCTTTCTGATAGTACAGGGTATCTTTAGGGCTCTCCTCTAATACCACATTTCAAATGAATCCAGTTTTTCCCTCTTAGCCTTCTTCACTGTCCAACTTTTGCATCCATGCATAGTAATTAGACATGTGAGGGTGAGGGCAATCATAGCCTTTGTCTCTGACACATTTTTGCTCTTGGTGTCCCTTCATAATTCCTCTATCTCTGTCCCACCGAGTCCTAGTCTTCTCTTGGTATCTTAGCTGATGTCTCCATCTGAATTAGTGAGTGAACCAAGTTAAATAAATCTTTAACAATTCCAATGTCTTTATTGTGTAAGTTAATGTTGTGTAATATGGTAGATATACAGAAGAGTGAATTGAGTTGTATTAGTGCAGTAGAAATAAAGACAAGGTTGTTAAAGCCTGTCACACATGGACTCAAATCTTAATTCTGACATACTAGTAATTTAACACTTCTTAGGAGTGTGCATTGGTTAAAAAGTAGATTTATTTCTAGGTCTTTATTAATATTTCATTGGGAAAATGGCAAAATTCGCATTAAGATTGCTCTTAGATTGCTGTCTTAAACTGAATAACTCCTTATCTGACTGACTGACAACTAAGAGTTGTTTACATCTTTTATCATCTCTTCCAAAAAGAGGAGATCGTTCTTATACCTCTTTCAATTTCTGGTCTTGGATACTCGTATAGGTCTTGTTCCTATAGACACTAATCACAGATAATAAATGTTTTAGTTATATACAACCACAAAGATATGCATTCTCTTTGAAGATTATCAAAATCTTACCTTTGCTTCTGGCTATAATGTTTTCAGCATCCCATCCTTCGAGCTAGTGGGTGGGAAGTCAGTGACAGTAATTTGAGATGTGTACTTTCAAGCTGTTTTCAAGACTACTTGCAATTTCTCAAACAGGGGCACCAAACAGTCCTGAAGAGCAACAGGTTCATGTCACAGAATAATTATATGCCCAGCACTTTTTACCAAGCACTGTGTCTGCTTCCTGAAGCAATTCAGACTGGCAAAAGATGGTTGCAGACCAATGATTTCTGAGGAGGAAGAAAATACAGCTACCTCTGACATCTTTTCAATCAATAGCCATTGGGTACAAATAGAGTAACTTAGTGAATGAATTTAATCAAATTTGGGCATTTCGTATTTAGTCCTGTTTTGCACATGAAAATAAAATACACATTATCTAGCTCAACATTAATCTGAAGTAAAATACTGTCTCATTATTTACAATATATATAAACTGTCAGATTGGTGTGGTAAAGGACATAGGGCTGTTTAGAACAGTTGCACGCGTATGATGTTGCTGCAAATGAGTGTCTGTAAATACACCAGGCAGAGGCAGTTGGGTTCAGCGGAGCTCTGTGCCGTCTCTGCTCGCATCTCTAAGGTGGCCTTTATACTAACGTCTTCATCTTATCAGTCTGTGGCTCCTTTCCAGACCTCTCTAAATGTGCCTTCTTTTTTTTATCTGCACTTATTTGCTCAACTTTCTCCTAGCCATATCTTCAGTCTAGACAGATCTTTGCTGAAAAAAGCCTGATTTTTCTGACAGAGGCCAGCAAGTGTTAATGTGTTTTTGTAGCTGAACACATTCCCTCCTTGTGAGGGCCACAAGAAGTCTCTACACAGCATTGTGCATTTACATCCAAAAGTATGTCCCCAAAGTTTTTGAGTCAGTTCACTCACTGACATTGTAGATGTTAGTTAGTCCTTTTGGACTTAAAATATTGAAATGCTTATTTAACTTCAGTTCAAATAACTCCTCAAGCTCAACAACCAATTAAAGCTGATCGAAATCCTACTCCCATTACTCACCTTCTGGCTGGGAATACCATCGAGTCTCAGACCACTTAGTAAAATTACCCACAGTAATTATAACGTTGATAGGCTAAAGGAGATAAATTTTTAAAGGATTTTTTCTAATTTATTTAATGTATGTGTTGGCTGATAATACATATACTAGTGTATTTCAGAGCTTGTGTGTTACGTCCTGATCCTAGGATTTATAAAAAAGGAAAGATTTTGATTCATAGCTGTTTCAAATATGGAACATGCATTTCTTTCACCTTTTCTTTCAAGAAAAACCCATAGTAATTCTGCGAAGGACAAATATTTCAGGATGAACAGATTGACAGATTTGACCTTTGACTCAACATCAACATTCAAATCTCAGTTGTCCTACCTATTAACAAGCTATTCATTAGCAAGCAATCTGTCACTAGACAGTTCCGGAGAGTTTATCTGTCATGATGATGATCTATGGTATGTTTACCCCCAAACTCACCACTGTGTGTCCCGCAGGGAGACTTCCGTTGAAGGAAGGCTTCCCTTGCCTTGTGGCCAGTGCCCCCCTATGGGCTGTCATTGCTCTTGCAATCAACAGAATCTTTTCTTATTGGAAAATAAGCCGGTAGTGATTCGTGCCATCTCAAACTCAGCAGGATTCACACATGTTCAGCTTGGCCTCTAGGCTTCATGCTTATCCTGGAACTTTTTAATTAGTTTCCTGACATGTCCAAGCAGCTGTCTTCTGGATGAATTTCAACTACCTACAGTTTTTCCCTTGCCTGACTAGGAATAACTCAATGCAATTATGATTTTATAACATATATTAATCATTTCTGATACTTGCAAGCTTGCTCCAACACCCATAATATTTTTGTAACCAAGCAAATCTAAACCAACACTTCTCTGGAGAACATTTCCTAGATTTTGTTCATACTCATTGATTTAAATAATTGCCTGCAAACACATAGAGTAACACTAATGCTAACACAGAGTAAAAATTAGTATTTGCTGCTCTTCAATGGAAAAGGCTTTTGTGGCTTTTTATATTTGATTTTACTTACTATAGTATTTAAAAAAGAGGGTATATAGAAAAAAATGAAACAAAAATAAAAGACTACAGCAAGGAACTAGAATATGAAAAATGGTTATGCTATTAGTTAATATGGCTAATTATTACTATTCCTATCATTTATTCATTATTTATGTACATATGTATGCATGTTTATTAAATTGAGTGAGGTAAAGAGAAGGCATTCTCCCAATCCCTCTTTGCAATATGGGTATCAAATTTCATTATTTAGTGGGGAAAGATGTTAAATATTTTACTAAGTTGATAAACATTACGATTAAAATAAAAACAGCTTGGTTTATTGGACATAGTCTACTAAATAATATAAGAAAAAAATGTTTAATGAGAAAAACAAAGCTCTCTGTAGGCCATTTTCCTCAGGGAACTGGTGTTTAGAAAGGAATGAAGTGTGGGCAGTAGAGAAGTAGAAAGTGAATGTAAACAAAGGAAGCTCATATGAATGAGTAAATAAACATTTGTCTAGACAAGTTTGCTAGGGAGAATGTAGTTGAAACTGTTGTCAGTTTATACATTCAATGATATCAGAAGATTATAAAACTAAAGTATAATTAGGCAATAGAATGTGTCCATTAATATTTCAGGTAGGATTCTCCTTTTTCATTATCTGACCACTGTTTACCAGAGTTCCATTTTGTCTCAATGATGCTCACTAATATTTCTCTCATGTCTAGTAGTCTCCATTATAACAGTAATGAAACTCCTGCTTTCTACAGCCATTAGCCAAACCTCTGGTTAGAGTAAATTTGAAGACAGCAGTTGGAGTGCTCTCCATCATCACACACAATTTATTGACTATGTTTAGTGCCCTGGTCTTTCTTATTTTCAAAAAAAAAAAATTTTTTTTTTCACGCAGGCCACATTTTGCTTGGAATAGTACCTCTCCAATCTTTGCAAAGCTGCCTTTTTCACATCATTTGATCTCTATACAATGTATCTGAAATCCCTATACCATCAATCCCTGTCCAATTACCCTGTTTTGTATATTTCTGTTACATTTATTTTATGTATAATTAACTTGTTTACCTTTTTATTTGCTATTTGTTCCATGCTGGAATATAATAGCATAAGAACAGCAATATTATCTCTCTTATATACCACTTACTTCCAAACCCTACATATTTTCAACCAGTGTTTGAGTTACCTTATCTATTACAGAAACATGTATGGCTTTTACATACATATTACTGAAGAATAATGTTTATGCCTCTAATTGAAGAAAATTTCTAGCCCTTTTTATACCTAAAATGTTATAGATAAACTTCAATATTTATTCAACATACCAACATATCTCACAAAAAGTTAAAGCATGAGGTCAAGATGGTGTTGTGGTTTGAATTTCTTGAGGGTGTGTTTTAAATTTATTGGGCATTTCCTGTGTCATTGAATAGCATTTACCTAGGTACCTTTCTAATGAAAAGGAGCCATAGATAGATAAATAATTTCAGGGAAGCTACAGTTGCTTCTTTTTCTTTCCTGCATGAAATGCTCTGTAGAGTAACTCATTCAGTGAGTAATAAGATAATTGATGTATCTGGAGTTTAACAATAACCCAATTACCACAGCTTATGTTGCTTTTCTTGTAAATCTGTTACAGAAATAATTGGTTTGTCCAAAATAGATCCTTGTTACTAAGTAGTCCAGTGTATTGCTAATATAGTACCCCCCAAAACCACAAAAACATGCAAAAGTATAATACAGACAATAGGAAAAAAGAAAATATGTAAACTAGAGTACTTTAAAGTTTTATTAAAGAGGATGGGGCACAAGGGCCATGCCATTTTTGGTCAAAAACTGCTGAATACTTATATGCACTGTGGGCAGCTGTGCTTGTTGATCGTAAATCATGCATCATGAAATGAGCAAGCACAATGGAATGGTCTTCGAAAACAAATTCATTAAAGCTGAACACAGCTTCTCACAACAACGCCAGCTAATACACTGATACATATAGGTTCCTAGAACACTCACCTAGTGGTGGAAGCCTGTATTACAAGAGGCTGCCCTCTAGAAGATTATTCCATTTTTTCTTTTATTATTTTTTTACATCATAGGAAGCTGGCTGATATCATCATTTAGTTTATTGCAAAAAAAAAAAAAAAAAGCAACATTTTCCCCCCATCTGTCCATTTGAGGTACAGGACCCTCGAATCACTGGATTTGCAATGTATTTTGCAAAAATTCAATGCATGCCTTGTTTAATCCAAGCAATCCCTTAGAGAATACATTATTCAACTCTGGTCATTTAAGTTTCTGATCTTTTCATAATTTGAATGCAAAGTATACTTACATACATACTACAGTTAAGAAATAAGTGGATCAATTTGTGTTTCTTCAAGTTCATTGGAATTATTAAAAATACAAGTCACAGGAAGAAATCTAAAATTCAGCCCTTTGTTTTTATTAGTATACTTAAATGTATGAAAAAAGTATATTACTATATTGAAAACTCATCTTTATTATATGCTACAAGAAAGAATAATATAAAAATGTAATGACTGGTAAAACTATTTTTTAAAACAAATTTGTTTCAGAAATAATATGTTAAAATAGATGAATCAGTAGGAAATTATATTTGATAATTTTGCTCTTTATTTCACTGCTTGCTTTTTCCTTTTTTAATTTTTATTCTTTTAATAACTGACTTACTAGAGGATAATGATTCAATTAAATGTTTTTTGAAGAAATAATAGCTCTTCTTCATTACATCAGAAGCTCTTAATAAATGTTTAAGTGAATTTGCGAATAATGAAATTGGTATTTTCTTCATTTCATTTTATTTCATGTTATTCATGACACTCAGTTTACAGATAGGGTTTAAAATCATGTGACAATACCTGGAATGCTAGTTTAATATAAAATAGGATGAGAGAAATGTAACCCAGATGACAGAGGAGAAATGGCTCCCAAGCTCCTATATTGTTAAAATACGAGGGGGGGGCCCCAAACCCCCAGAAATATCTTCTAAAGTGTGGGCCCCATGTAGTACAGGGTTCCCCTGCTAGGTTAGTGTTCCAAGAATCCATGAGTATCAGTGTACCAGCTGGCATTGTTGTGAGAGGCTGTGTTTGGCTTTGGTGAATTTATTTTTATTTATTTATTTTTTTTGAATTTTTTTTTAACTCTTTCAACTCATTTGCCCATTTCACAATGGGTGATTTACAAGTGCACCTGCCCACACCACACGGTGTTCAGCAGTTTTTGACCAAAAACAGCATGACCCCCATGTTCCACCCTCCCTACTCACTGGATCTCACCCTGAGCAACTTTTTGTTTGTTTTCCCAGATAAAAATAAGTCCTCAAAGAGAACATTTTGCTGATGTGGAAGGGGTGAAACAAAAAAAATGGCAGAGGCACTTTTAAAAGGCATCAAAATTGATGAGTTCACAACTGTACTTGAACAACAATAAAAATAGTTAAAAGATTTCAGTGGGGAAATATGTTAAAATATAATGAAAAACAAAAAAGTTATCTGAACAATTTAAGAGATAAAAAAAGGTTTTAGCAGTGGAAAAAAGTCTCGATAGGTGTATTGCATCAAATGGTGAGTAACTTTGGAGGTGACTGTAGTTTAAACATGTAAGAATAAATGCACAATTGTTATAAACAAATTCTAGATTTGTGGGGGCCCCTTTGTATCTTATTTGATAAAATCACCAGGAATTTATTTCTAACCACTATTATCGAAACTTTTCTACAAAGTTAATCAAAGTTAAAGGAAGTGCCAAAAAACCAATCATTACAGGTTAGAAGAAAAAAGAATTGAAAATAATTGGAAAGTGATGGAACTTAGGAATTTATTATCTAAGGTTTGCCTATAAATAATCTAAAAAGAAAGTAAAAACAACTGTAGTTTTCACATTCAGATAAAAAGGACAAGAATTTTACTAAAATGTCATTAACAAATTAAATTTCTGAGCAATTCTAAAATTAAATGTCTGTCACTTAAAAAGTCATTAACTAGGGCAAGTAGTTTCCTTTAAAGTATAGTTGACATACAATATTACACTAGTCTCAAGTATGAAATGTGATTCTACATTCATATACTATATGATGTATCCCTATGTTCATTGCAGCATTATTTACAGTAGCTGAGATATGGAAGCAACCTAAGTGTCCATCAATAGATTAATGGATAAAGATGTGAGATATATTAATTAGTCATAAGAAAGTATGAAATCTTGCTATTTGTAATAATACTGATGGAAATTTAGTAATACCTAGACAGTATTACACTAAGTGAAGTCAGTCAGACAAATAGAGACAGATATTGTATGCCATTACTTTTATGTGGAATTTGAAAAATAAATGAAGAAACAAAGTGCCAGGTTTTGATCAGGTGGCAGAAGACAGGAACTGAAGCAAAGCCTGAGCCAGAGACTTTTGGGGGGCTTCTGAAGGAAAGGCAGTCAGGATCCAGTAAACAGTACAGGATTGCCTAGTTGAGTAGTTCCAGCTGGCTCTGGCGCTATGCAAGTCGTCTGTGGATGCCTGGTCCCTGGGCTGGGGGTGGTTTAGGGCAGGGGACATATGGGCTTGGGGTGGGAGAGTTAGGTGAGGAGTGATTGGGCTTATAGAGGCTAGGTTGGCTGTTTGCATATGAAAGACTTGCTCCTAAGCACTGCTCTCTGTAAGATTGTCTAGCTTTGGAAGGGGCTAGACAATCCAGCCAGCTAGCTTTTTAAGATGTCACAACATCATCTAATACAGATTTTAAGAAAACTATTAATATACCTCATTAATTTAATTTCTAAGTCTTCTGTGAAAAAATATGAAAACCTTATTTTTTGAGCCAAGTTCATAAGTAGGAAAAGGAAAATGCTGGCTATTATGCACAGCTTTTGAATTGGATTTTATCAGGGCTGCAGTGCTGGATGAAAGAGATGAGAGCTTTATTAATCAGAAAATGGGGGGGATGTATTTAGATATTCTATCTAAAGGCATAATTCTTATTGCTGGTCTCCCTTCTCCTCAAGATTGGAATCTGATAAAATCTCCAATTGGCTTTATCTGATTTAGGTCATAATTTCATGCTAAATATTTTAACTCCCTCAGTAGTCATTTTCCTATAAAAAATTAAGCAGAAAGTTCTCCAAATGGCACTATTATCAATTTATAAGCTATGTTGAATCTTTCAGATTGAAGGGGCTGACAGCCAATGTTACAACACGTTGCCAAATCTTGATCTGCTGACCACCTTTCTCTCCTTGCTTTTAACCTATATATCAGACTTGCTGTTAAAAATCTCTAATAGCATGCTCAATGGACTACTAACATGTTCATCAGGCTCACTGTTTATTACCCTTCCCTCTTCCCCACATACAAAGTGCGCAATTAACCTCTCATCTTCCCCATCTTGATTTTCTCCCTTTGCACCACAGTTTACCTGCTCTGAATGCCAATTTTTATCCCCTGTACATCCTGTTGTGTCTCAATCCCTTTGATTTTTTTGTCATCTTTCATGTTGCTGCCTTAGTTTGTACCATTGCTGTCTCTCACTTGGTTTAACTGTGTCCCTGGTTCTAGTTTGTTGTCCGTGCCCTATACTGCAGGTAGCAGCATCTTTTCAAAGCTAAAAGATCTGTATTATCCCCCCACTTCAAACTGTTCACTGTGGGGTCCTTTATTGAGAGCTACTGTAGCTCTTTCTCCCGTGTGTTAAGCTCAGACAGCGCCCCACCGCGTTCGGGTGATCCGCATTGCCCTGCTCTAGCCAGCTTCTCACCTCCATGTTGTACTTCCTTTACCTCGAGGTTTCTTCCTCGCTCTCCGGAAAAACAGGTTTGATTCTCCTCAAACCAAAACAAAGTCATATGCTCTTCCTAAGTACTTCCATAAACTGTAAAACGTAAAAGCCCAAGGTCAGTTAAGCACAGTTACCACACTGCTTCACTGACAGTTTTCTTTTCTACTTCAAAGTTAACCAGCAACTTTTCAGTAAGCAATCAACAAAATAACTGGACTTTCTTATCAATACAAATGAATGTGTTCATCTGCAATTTAAAATATTTTTCCAAGAGTCTTATTTCTGAAACTTTTAGGAAAATTGACTGAAAATGATTCCTGATTACAGCATCATTTGAGATTGATGAGAATGGCTGCCATTTTGTTTGAAGATAAATAACTATTATAAAAACATTGATTATCTATTATAAAAGACAAATTTATACCCATCCCTTTGAGAAACAAGGTCTATCCTGCTTTTCCTTCAATAAACATTGTGACTGGTTTGACAGAGTAATGCAGAAGGGGCATTAAGTGACCTTTAAGGCTAGGCATAAAAGACATTATTCACTGAAATACTCGTTCTTGGAGTTGTGAGTCTCAGTGAAAGAAGTTCAGTTCCCCAGAAGCTGTCTGGCTGGGAACGCCCAACCTGCATGGACAACC
Organism: Glossophaga mutica; assembly: GCA_039655065.1. Classification (NCBI taxonomy): domain Eukaryota; kingdom Metazoa; phylum Chordata; class Mammalia; order Chiroptera; family Phyllostomidae; genus Glossophaga; species Glossophaga mutica. The sequence continues at coordinate 87,310,091 of CM077311.1, forward strand.
AATGGGGTGGAATTTTGATTGGCAGGCTCAAGAGAACCCAATCTTCAAGTCATGCCATCCCAGGCACAAGATATGTTACTGAAAAGTCTCCAGATGATTTGGCCCTCAGGTGTTTCTGTCACCTCAATTATATAAAATTTCTATTCTCATTTATCATGGAATGAAGGCATGAACCTATGAGGCCAGAATCTATAAGCATAATGTAATGATTTTTGTTTAATACCACTAACTTTTGGGGTAGCCTTTAATGCAACAGTAAAATGTTGAAGTGTGTGTGCATGTAGCTAGAGAAGTATTTTTATATATTTTATGTTATAATAAATTTGTATATCGTAATGGTTATAAGATATATTTATGTATCTTTATATGCACAGCCAATTGTACATCATATTAACAGGTGATATAAGGTAAAAGAAGCATCTAGATTGCAGTCCCACTTGTGTGTGAGCCAGGCTTAGTCATGGAGAAGTCAATTAACCTCTTAACGTTGTTTCACATTTTTAAATTAGGGAAAGTGATGTTTCTGTAAAGTCCCTATATTATCAGTATCAAATCATATGATATATATGAAAGTACCTTGTAAATAGAAAGACTGATTGGAAGAAATGATTTTTTTTTCTAAGGAAACAGTTTCTAAAAAAGCTCATGGTATTAGGCAGGTGCCAACTGAGTGCCTATGTAGCAATTATTTCTGTTGATTTTCTGTAGTTATTTGCAATATAGCTTTTACAGGTTGAGGAGTGCATATGATGTCATGGGAGAAGATTATAGTCTGCCACTTAGACATGCTGCCAGGAACTGTAAGGCACTAACCAGTCTGTAGTTTTCTTGTGCCTAAATTGAAACTAAGTTTGAAAACTAGGACTCTTTGAACCTTTATGAGAGTAAATGTTAGGAAATATAAACTCTCTGCTTTTTCCAAAATGTCTTTTTAAGAAAAAGCCTTTCATGCTTGGTATAAAATTGCCACTCCTCTAACTCTAGAGGAAATGAAATATTATCCCTCAGCTCCTTCAAAGCATGAACAGCCTTTCCGCTGATGTCTCCCTCGACACCATCAAGACAGCTTCTCCCCCAACCTAGTCCTCTGCAGTCCTCACCTCCGTGATGGAAAATCCTCTCCCATTTGCACAGGCCCAACCTTTTGAATTCTTTATGAGTCTTTTATTTCTCTCATAAATCACAACTGACATCTAGTTCTTCAACAAATCCTAATGGTGATATCTGCAAGCATATCCAGGATTTGACCATTTCCCCCAAACTCCATTGATACTTTTTTGGTCTAAAGTCATTATCTTCTGCATTTTGAAATAACCAAGTAACTGGTTTCTTTACTTCCACACTTATTTCCAATGCAGTCTAAACGACATAGCCAGCGTGATGGTTTTAAAATGTCTGTTGTCTTTGCTGCTGAAATTCTCCTATGGCTTTCCATCTTATTCATGGTGGAATTATTGCAACTCCCTACACAGGCTGGCTCCCTGTTTTGCTGGGCGATGTCATCCCCTAACATTCTCTGCTTCTGTCATTCCACTCAAGCATCACTGATCTTCTCAGTGTTTCCCGAATCTTCCGGGCATGCAGCCATTTCAGCAGTTTGTAATTGCTATTTCTAGATCTGGATCTTTCACCTTTTTCATTTCTTTATTATAATGTTTCCTCTTCTGGAAAAATCTCTGTGAATACTTCCATTTAACTTACAAACATTTTCAAACATTTCCAAAAGCAGAGAGAGCAGTGCTTTGAACCCACATGTACATATTATGGAGGTGAAAAATTATTCTTTCATAGTCCATCTTATTTCATCTGTGTTCTCTTCTATTTCCTTGCAATGGACTGCAGATGATTTTCAAGAATATGCCAGATGTCATGTCATTTCATTCAAAAGTATGAATGTATACATTAGTATTTATTCCACACTACCTAAATGTATACATTTAGGCAATACCCATTTCCTTGTTTTATTTTTTTCTACATGCCACTTAACATTATATAATATTATAATACCAATATATAATATTAATTTTTTATTTGATTTATTTTTCTGTCCAGTCTTTACTAGAATGTAAGCTCTAGCAATTTTTTCACCATGTTCCTCAGAGCAAGGGACATAAAGGAAAGAATAAACAAATGAGACTTCATCAGATAAACAGCTTCTGCATGACTAAAGACATCAGCAAAATGAAAAGGGAACCAAAATTATGGGAAAATATATTTACCAATGATACCTCACACAAGGGTATGATTCCCAAAATATATAAAGAACTCACATGACTCCACACCATGACTCAAACAATCCAATTAAAAAATGGGCAAAGGACCTGAGCAGACGCTTCTCTAAGGAGGACATATAGAGAGCCCAGAGGCGTATAAAAGGATGCTCAGCATCACTAGCCATCAGAGAGATGCAAATTAAAACCACAATGAGATACCACTTCACACTGGTCAGAATGGCCACCACAATAAATCAATAAACAAGTGCTGGTGAGGTGGTGGAGAAAGGGGAACCCTAGTGCACTGTTGGAGGGAATGGAGACTGGTGCAGCCACTGTGGTAAACAGTATGGAATTTCATCAGATAACTAAAAATGGAACTGCTTTTGACCTGGCAATTCCACTGCTGGGATTAAACCCTAAGAATCCTGAAACACCAATTCAAAAGAACCTATGCACCTTGATGTTCATAGCAGCACAATTTACAATAGCCAAATGCTGGAAACAACCTAAGTGCCCATCATTAACTGAGTGGATCAAAAAGCTGTGGTATATTTACACAATGGAATGTTATGCAGCAGAAAGAAAGAAGGAGTTCCTACCCTTTGCAACAGGATGGATGGAACTGGAGAGCATTATGCTAAGTCAAATAAGCCCGGTGGTGAAAGACAAATACCATATGATCTCACCTTTAAGTAGAACCTAATCAACAAAACAAATGAGCAAAGTAGAACCAGAGACTTGGAGATAAAGAACAAACTGACAGTGACCTGAAGGGTGGAGTTAGGGGGTAACAGGAGAAAGAAGGGGAAGGGTCAAGTCAAGGAACATGTATAAAGGATCCATGGACAAAGGCAATGGGGGGATGGGAGAAGGATTGAATGTGGGAGGTGGGGGTGGGTAGGGCAGGGTAGAGTAATGGGGGAAAAGTGGGAACAATTGTAATTGAACAACAATAAAAAAATAAACCTAATCAACAAAGCAAACAAGCAAGCAAAATATAACCAGAGACATTGAAATAAAGAACAAACTGACAGCAACCAGAGAGGAAGGGGGAGAGGAATAATGGGGGAAAGAAGGGGAAGGGTCATCAAGGAACATTTAAAGGACCCATGGACAAAGCCAAAGGGGAGTAGGATCAAGGATGGGAGGTGGGGGTGAGTGGGTCAGGGGAGAGTGGTGGGGAGAAAATGGAGACAAGTGTACTTGGACAAGAATGAAAGAAAAGTAAGCTCCCTGAGGAGTTTTAAATGTTTTATTCACTGCTATATGTACAGCGTTTGTTGTGATAATAATAGCACATATAGGTGTTCAGCAAACACTTGAATAAAATTATTTTCTTGTGCTCAAAAATACATTATATTACTTGTCTTAGTAAACATACATTTTCCCTCATGACTATATGTAAAATGTAGTATGTCCTAAATGATGAATCTCACACTTGAGTGGTAAAAGTATGCACTGGTGGGGAATGGGGTTTACTTTGTATCATTCTTTCAAAGGGGATGAATCACATAGTATTTGCTTCCTAGCATACTCGAAAGGTAGGCTTAAGATACTTTAAAAACATTCGCTGTATAATTCTGAAAAGGAAACACTCTGTTACATTCAATCTAACAATACTTGCATGCGCCTTCCAACAAATATATTCATTAAGCCTATAGAGGGATGTATGCATGTGGAGACAATGCTGCATTCACATCGCTTGAAAAATAGAAAGGATTCTTTTGTACAAATGTGCCCACTGGTATTAGCACTGAATACTAATAACATATCGGTACCCTGAAGTGACTAAATATACGCCTAAGTATGCTTGCTGTTTCAATCATTTTAAGTAATTTCAACAAATACAAGTATTTCATAATTCATCTTTCATTCAGAAAGGTATTCTGCAAAGCCTCCTCAGGGATTTATTTAAAACTGGCATTTCTCTATTATACTTCGTGCATAGCCTGGGGCTTATTGTGAATTTTCACAGTTGATTTTATTTTATGTGAATGCCAAAATCAGATACTTTCTTCTGAATTCATTATTTCTGGCCTTATCATAACCTTTTGATTTTATTTTTATTGCCCTTTTCCCAACCATCAACAATCCCGTTTTTACTGCGGTAAAGCCATCATGTTAGTGACTTTGAAGAGCTAAGGAAATTGAGAGTCATTTTAGCTTTAACATAAGTAGTTTGAGCCACAAATGTAGGGTACTTTTCAAAGCATTTGAGTGTTCATATGATCACTTATGAAAATGAATATATGAAGTGACATGGGTCTGGTAGATTAAAAGGACAGACCGTATTGTCCCCGGCCTCCCTTTCTCTTCCGAACAGAGGGCATGTGTTGGGAATGGAGGCATGCTTGACTCTCCTTACAACCAACTGCTTGGCTGCAGTCTCAGGTCCCTGAGTCCCGTGTTCTCAGAGCAGACGATGGAATCAAATCTTTGAGTATCTTCCTATAAATATTTTTATGTAACAGTTATATTACCTCCAGTTCTTGGTCAGAGGATTTGTTGCTCGGGAAAATAACTGTATTTACAGCTTTCATTCTTTTCATTTTCTACTATAAGGAATTAATAGAAGAGAGAAAAACATGTAGTAATCTAAAGAAAGTCATCTTAGCACAATATTCAAAGTGATAAATTAATTTAGAGAGCTCAGAAATAAATTAGTAAAATTAATATATAGATTTAGATTGAAATAATAGATTAAAATAGATGGTCAAAAATAATAGATTGACAAAATGACACAAAAGTTGACTAATCTTGACAGTTTTGGATATTTGCAGACATGAGGCAAAAACCTGACTGATGAGTAGAAGAAATAAAATTTTATGAAATGGAAAAAATTAATACTCTATGAAGTTACAATTCCAAATTTTATGAATCAAAGAATTGGTTTTAATTTCCTATATGTACTTCATCCACATGAATTCAAATCACAGAGCAAAGAACTTTTAAAACCATGACATTTAGATGGGTATAAAATCTATAAATGCTATAACTAGAACATTTTTTTCCTCTAAAGAGTATGCAATTTAACAGGTTTTAACTTATAAATTCAAAAGTATTTATTAAACATCTAAAATAATCCCATCCCTATAATAAGAAACAGGAATATAGTAAATAAGTAGAACAAAGTCCCTTATTCCCCACATTCTTCCAAAGGGAGGAGAAGACTATATATAAAATACTTTCAATAATATGTGCCATGAGAAGTAATGCAAAGAACAATGAATGAGATTGTGAACAAAACTTTGCATTTTGATGGGGAACTTTCAACAAACAACGTTTAGCCAACTCTTCCAGAAAAGAGCATGCATAAGTGAAAATTTAAAGTTTAAGCAGAATCCGTGCAGTTTGAAGGGTCAGGAGAATTCTAGTTATAGAGAAAAGCATAGAATAGAAGATTCAGAAGGATGAAGATGTTTAAGAAAACGTATTTCAACTTTTGACTTTATAAATAATGCATCAAAAAACATCCTTGTGCCCAAATTTTCTTGTTTACTAAGAACAGACTCCTTAAAGTGGAAAGATATAAGCACTCTAAGGCTTACTAATATTGTACTTATTACTATTGATACTGCATATTGTTTTCCATGAACTTTTCATCACAGTCCTTTGCTGCAGTAATATTTAAATGATGCAACCTGCTTGTTTAGAATTCAGTATTGCAAGTGGAAAAATTAACATAATTCTTTTCCTTTTGTCAGAAATATTTGAATATGAAAAGTTGTAAAACTGTCTCCTTATCTTTTATAATTATTTACATATTTAGATATATATGCTCAAGTACATGATAAGTGCAGATGGAATAAGTAATTATTTGGCCTGGATCAAACTATATTAGTATTAACTGTTAATAGTAAGTGCAAATCCTAAAACATGAATTTGACACTAGTTAACTATAGTTTATTTTAACAATTTCATAGTTACATATGACACATTGAAGAAGTCTCTCCTCTTCTTAATTTGCTAAGAATTTTGACCAAGAACGGTTATTGAATTTTGTCAAATATTTACATCAGTTGATAAAATCATATAATTTTTCTCCATTAACCTATTGATGTGGCAGATTGAATTTTGGTGAACTAGCCTTATATACTTCAATTAAATTCCACTTGATTTTGATTCTTATTATACATTGTTGGATTCAATTTGAGAATTTTACATCTGTGTACATGAGAAACATTGGTTTATAGTTATCTTTTAAAAAAATGTCTGTATCTGGTTTGGTATTAGAGTAATGCACACCTCATAGGATGACTGAGGAAATGTCTTTTGGAAGAGATTTTGAAGAAATAATATCAATACTTAATGTTCGGTGGAATTCACCAGCAAAAATTATCTATACCACATACTCTTTTTAAAACACTATAAATTGTTTATTCAATTTGTGATCGATATATAGACCTACTTAGATGATCTCACCTTGTATGTTTTGTAGTTTGTGTTTTTCAAGGAATTGATCTGTTTCATCTAAGTTATTGAATGAGGAGCATGCAATTGTTTATAGTATTCCTTTGTTTTCTTTAAAGTGTCCATGGGATCAGTAGTGATGACACCTCCTTACTAATAATGGAATTTGTGACTTCCCACCTTGCCTAAAGATTTGTCAATTTAATTGAACTTTTCATATAAAAAACATTTGGTTTTGTTGATTTTCTTTCAACTGTAGGCAGCTTATAGTTGAATCTTGCTTTTTTTCTTTTTAAATCTATTTAGCTATACTATGTATTTTGATCGGAGAATTTAATTCATTTATATTTCAAATAATTATCAATAAGTAAGAATTTGCCATTTTCTTGTTTTCTGACTTTTTTTAGTTTTTTCTCCTTTTTTGCTGTCTTTTGATTTAATAATTTTCTTGATGGAATGCTTTGATTTCTTACTGAAATTCTGGGAGTTAGGTCTGCAGGTACTAGCTTGGTAATGGGCTGAGGCTGAGACCTCAGGCTGCAGGGTAAGCTTGATGTTGGGGAGGGCCTGGAGTCTGCATCTGTGGGGGCTGATCTAGCACTGAGGCAGACTTCCATCCGGCAGCTACGAAAGCCAGCCTGAGATGGGGTTCACTGGGGCAGGCCTGGTTCCAGTCCAGAGCAAAGCTGAATGCTCACTCTTGCTCTCCCCCACCAGGAGGTTATCTCTCTCTGCAATGGGATGCCTGGTCCTGAGGAAGGCATGACCTGAGTGATGTAAAAAACTTCCTTTCCTAACTTCTTCAAAGCATCTTTCATTAGTTTTGTGTTCCACTTAAGTGCTGTAATCTCTCTCCTGGTTTCTTTAGCTCTTGTAAATGTATTCTTGTACATGGATGGCTGTGTAAATGATGTTTCTGTGAGAAGACAGGCACTGGAAGTTGTGATTTGGCCATCTTGCTGATGTCACTCTCCTTGACTCAATTTGTTTCCTTCCACTTCAACTGCACTCCCTTTGTGACTGCAGAAAGTTGGCCTTTTTAAATCTGTCGGTGTGCTTCAGGCTGTAGAATCCTGTGATGTTGCTCTAGAATGTGATACATTGTGTTCTTAACATTTATTTTTGCACTTAAAATTTCTGTGGTTATTTTGCAGAACCTTACTTTTCATAGTGTGACTTTCTTTTCTAGGTCAAATCCCATCAAGATTTTGCTTAAGAATATGTTTAAGGGCAGAGAGTTGGGAAGTTGGTTCAAATGGCGGTTCAGCGTTTCATTCACGTCTACCCACCACTGTGCAAACATTTGCCAGATTTTCAATGCATGATTCAATTTCAGAAAGAACTTCTTTCACATTTGTGTTACATTCAGTTGTTAACCATCATTTTATATTGTAGTGCTTCATTTTATTCTGAAGAAACAAAATTTAAATATTGAAATTCTATCAGATTAAAATGATATAGATTAAATTGTATCTATCAAATTAAATATTATCAGATTATAGAATCAAATAGTTCAAATATTTTACAGTATCATATGATAAGGATTATAAAACAAAATATGAAAATTGTACATAGGACCTTTTACAGGACTGATATTATAAAGTAGGATTAACTTTCACATTTCCTGTTTTTTATAGTTTGTAATATTATAAATTGATCTATATCATTTCAGAGTGGTTTCAGTGTACATAAAACACATATTGTGTCCATGCGTTTACTAACCTAAATAACACTTTAACTAAAGACAGACCTTTCAACTGTCAATTACTTGATTTTCAACATTCAAAAAAAAAAAAAAACACATAATTTCCTACGTATCCAACGAATACATAAAATCTCAAGTACACTTCATGTGACCATGACAAATATTGCATTTTTTCTCTCAGTATCCTTTCAGAACTTAAATAATGTATCTATATGGTTTATTTAATATAAAATCAAAGAAAATTCTTCAACTTAAAAATTATATAAGAGTAATAGGCAAGTATGTGAGTGTTTATACTGCTCAATAAAGAGAAACACAAATTGTGAAGTCAGTCTACTTGAAACCAGGAACGGCCACTCTACTTGAGTCTTGATTATTTTCCTTTTTATGACTCTTAATATAAGCAGAGTGTTGTAAGTTGCACTAACTGACTTACGTTTGAGCTTTTATCTGTTTCTATAGATGTCATTCTCATTTTGGTTATTGTTCCCATTTCAACTATTATCTAGTTATGAAAGCACTTTAGTTTTATTTGTCGCTAAATGAAGCAATTGTGTATTCTGCACAAATTCTTATTGTTGAATCAAAACACAAAAGAGTATTATAATAGTAATAACCAAAAAATTATAACAAATAATAACTTGAGGCTAAAATACAGACTTGCAGCAACAGAATATGACACATACTAGGTTTACATATATTGTTTTGTTTATTGTCATTTCACACTGAAATTTATATCTTTCTTTAACTGAGTTGAGAACAGCTACCATTATCGTATTAGTGAGCAATTATCTTTAAACATTCAGAAAAATGTAACTGATGACTTCAGCTTTGACTCTCTTGCTTATCACTATAAGGCAACTGACCACCCTAACACAATAGCCAATAATGGAAAAATTTATTCTACCTGAGCCATTAGACCCAATCTTTTTTTTTTTTTTTTACATTTTCAATTTTTATTCTGTACTTATTGAAAGAGCTCCTTTGAACTTACCTAGACTCTTTTATCATATATCCCTTCACTTCCATCACATGGTAATTGCCAGTCCTTTTGCAAGCATCCCGGCAGCAAAACACAGCCCAATTTCAACTGCTTTGTGACTGCCCTCTTTTCTTTAGTCCTGTTGGGAACTTGGTTGCTTTGGAATGTTGGGGACTTTCTTACAATATGAACAATTATTCCACAAATATCAAATTTCTTTCCTGTTGCTCTGTTTTGATGCTCTCTGCATACACGACCACTTTTTGTTTCAATGCTGAGTCACAGCAAATCTTTGCGAACACTTTAAACAGCAGTTAAATATGCATAGTACCAATGATGCAGTTGCCTCAAGCAGAGGGATGGTGAGACGAACAACTACAACTGACGTTTGCCCATGCTTGGGCAATGATAACTATGTCACTGGTGCTTTCTGGCTGGCAGACACCATGAGATGCATCCTGATCTCAGAGATGTTTACATGAACAGAACCTTTTCTAACCACATAAAACTAGATGAAGATGTGCACTTCAGCAAAGTCCTACTTTCAAACTTCAGGAGGTAATGAAAAAACCCAACTGCCTTGGAGGATATTGTAGCAATTTTCTCCTTTGCAAACATTTCCAGATGCTGTAGTGATGATTTGGATATTTTCAGTGACATGTCTGTTTGTTGGAAGTCACCTGTGTGGGAATAGGTCTAACTGTGAGATCTTTGCAGGTCCCAACTTGGCGTGACCTGCAAGACTGTATCTTCACACTTAGACCTCATCTTTGAGAATGTCCCTTCTGCAACAGACTTCATTATGTGTTTAATTGTTCTTAGCCCCACAGCCAAATGAAAAATGAGAAAGGAAAAGAAAACGAAGCATGAAATAACTGGCTGTTAATGTAATAATTCAAAAAGAATGTAATCTTAGTTTTGTATTCTCCCAACATGTATGTACCTTCTCTCCTCACATGTTCCATACCAAGGGCAACAAATGAAGGTCAGTGTGGAGCTTGACGGTACATATGAAGAGGCTAAGTTCTTCCAGTGTCTTGAAAGCCAAAGATGGATATAGAAGTCTGTTATTCCTGTTGTCACATGATAGTGGAGAAACCACTGCAAAGTCCAAACCATGAGCACAGACTGTTTACTGTAGGGGTAGCTTTAAATCTTTTTAATCCAGGAAGACCACAGTCAATTTCGCTGGAGGACCAAGTTGCTTCCCTGTCTTGCAGTGGTAGAAGACTCTAGTTTTGCATTGAGAATTCCAGACATAGAAGCTTCCTACCCAGATAGGTAATAATAAGCCTCAGATAAGTAACAATTTATTAAACTTATGATTGTGTTCACAAGATCAAAAGCAGGATGCCGCAGCACCAGCTCTGAGATCTCAAAAAACTAAAGTTTACTGCTGCATCATTTGAGAGTCCAGCATGGGTCAAGAGGCTGTCCTTCCAAGCTCTCCTGCACCCCAGGAACCTATGCTACATTGTTGCAGAAACAGCAGCACCTTAAAGGGCTTTCCTTGCAGCCCAAAGGGAGAGAAAGAGAACTTAGAAACTCAAGAGCAACTCTTAACTGTCAAGAACTCCATCACATTGTCCCAATCTAACCCAACGGAGGCTGGGAAAAGTCCTGTTTGTAATGTCAGAAGAGGACATGAGCCAGCAGGTGGCACTGATTCTTCCACAATTGCATTCCTAACAATGAAGGTCCCAACTCACTGTGAAACATTATAATATGTCCACCATTTAAGTCTGTGGCACTTAACATGAAGCTTGAAAGTGGTGATGTACACATCTTGAAGTATCTTCCACACCCACAAACTAAAATTAGAGTGATTTCAACACTATTTCTTGAAAGGTATTATTAATTCTGACTAGCAAGTGTGACAGTATATAAACAGTGCTACTTCGTAACTGAACATTTCATGCCATTTAAAGCACTTACCAAGAGTTTTGTACATACTATAAATTTCAGAATTCCTAAAAGTCTATGCAATTATTCTTTCTATCAATGAGCAATTTGTATACATCAGATATTAAAGCCAGTCTCAACATAATTGCAGTTTTATAGGTTCAGCAGTTGAATTGTCCTCATTAATCTTCCTAAGTATTTTAATATTTGATTATTCTATGTACATGTGAAGAAAGTTTCTTTTAATTTTAGACTTTCACATTATTTATAACAACTATAATAGGCCTGCTTTTCATGAAATTCTCTTTTTCTAAAATAGTACTTTTTTATGTTGTTTGATCTACCATATAGCTTTTTTCTTAAAAAAAAATGTTTTCCTTATAACAAAATTATCCTTTTCCTAGAAAATACAATCTAGGAGAATAAAATGTTAACTACCTATGATCTTTCACATCAAAATATCCAGTATTATCATTTGGTTTTTATTCCAACAATTATATATGCATGTATGGCTATTCATATACACCCATTTTTGTTTTAGCAAACAAAATGATAAAAATGACTTCCAGATTCCTTTTGTCTAAAGTTTAGAAGTTTAACTTTTAAGACAAAAATACTCAGTGGAAAAGTAGGAGGAAAAATGAAGCCTGATGTATTTAAATATTTGTTCAAATAAGCAACACTCATTTCAATGTATGCCAGTAATATTTAGGAATTATTAATGCAGCACAGGAATGTCTGAGTTTAATTGTGCAATTTATACAATAGATATTCAAGGAAACACTCATAGAATCTAGCAATTGAAAGCTATGTATAGTTTTCATTCTGTATGTTCATTTTGTGAGAAAATGTGGACGTAACTGAATTTGCAAACATCAAGACCTCTTTGGATCCTTCCGAGTACCTCCTCGGCCACCAGCCTGGGAGACATGTGATGAAGAATAGACAGTACATTCTCTCTTAATGAACTTTCCAGAGAGTGACAAATTAACTAGCATCATAATCTCATTTTATAACTCTCTAACTTGTAGGTATGTAAATTTAAATTTGAATTGTTTTGTTTTGTTTTGAAAAAATCAAATGTAGAAATGAATTTTGTTTTTAATTTGTATTAGTATCAAATATTACTACATTCCCAAATTATAGTTCATTATAGTTTTAATTTATTTTGTTACAAACATTTGTAACCAATATATAACATATAAAAAAATGTATTATATATCTATCATATGTTACATATACGTGCAATATAATTATTACAAATTCAACAAATAATAAAAGTGGCTAGGAAAGCATTAAAAAATCGAGCTGCTTGGCATTCATATTCTAGCTCTGTAGCAAACTTACTTTGTATATCTAAGCACAACACTTTTGACATTACAAAAATTTCATTCAACTTATATTTCCCAGATACTCCTTTGGGCTACAAGAGATTTTTGCTTTATTCTTTGAACTTTTAGATTAATACTTTGTGTAATCTCACTGTTATTTACAGTGCAGTCAAAATGAAGACAACAGAAATTGATAACCTTTTTTCCATCTTCACTTGCTGTGAGAAATGCCTCCTCTAAATAAGACTTTTATAAATCCTACTGTGCATTGAAATCATTCTGCTTTATTCATGTCCCTCTGAGACAGCAATTACTCACATATTGTATCACCAGCTGTGTTTTACAAGATTCTTGGTTCTGTTATATAACTTTTAATTGTGTCCTGGGAGATGAAGGTCTGTGATCCGCAAAAGTCATATTGTCTCCTCTTCTATTATTTCAATTATCTCTACCCATCATTTGCTTTTTTTCAGGATCTCCTAATGATAACCAATTTAGAACCCAGTGTGATCATTTTTGTACATGAGCATTACACTCTCTTCATTAGCAATGCTTAATTTAAAAAAAATCATTCTAGAAGCTCTCCCTATCTTTATTAAATATGTGGGCATTGGTTATTTAAAAGTCATTTTGCAGAATAACACTAACTTATAGTTTCTCTCCCTCTCTACTAATCCCACCTATGACTGTCCAAATATACAAACTTATACTTTCTTCTATTTTTAAAAATTTCCTAAAAGAAAAATAGAAATCATTCTCATAATAGGTTTGTGTTTATTGTATATTCAATGCAGGTCCTTATAAATATAAAACTATGTCTTTAAAATAGGAAAATCTATAAGAATTCATAGATAACACTAAAACATTGAGGGTTGATTCAAGTTTGCAACCTAAATGATATTATATATTAAGAATTTTATTGATTTTTTCATTTCATTTCTTTTTTCCCTTGATTAACTTGATTAATTGTTTTAATCAAACATGTTTTGAGAGTCATCGATACAAAGATTTTTTTAAAAAGGACATGTTGCCTATCTTCAAAGAGAATGCAGTGAATGTAGTTGTTGACTATTTTAGAGTGCTTGGTTGGAAAGATCTTGCAAAGTAGAAAAGGTACATGTGAACATTTTGGTTACATTTCAATTTCTCTGTTCTGCTTATACCTTATTTCTTATTGTAATTTTATTATTAGACCTCTATCAGTTCACTTTGCAAGGGGTAATATGTTTGAAATATTTAAGCACCCATTAGTTATAAGTATCTGGTATATTCAATAACACATAATTCTATTATTAAGAATTAGCTAAATATTTCTTCATTGATTAAAGCAACACATGGTCCATGAACAAAAACAATTTACTCCCGTATCCTAAATAAACCCAACTAAATTGGCCAGTGGATCATGACAACCACATCTTGGCACCTAAAACAACAAATTTCTTATGTTAGTTTTTCATCTTGATATCATTAATTTACTTGTGCTTAATTAAGTATAATTCTACTTTTTTTTTTCAGGAGGAAGGCTTAGAAAACTATATTGCAAAACCCACAGTGAAACACCTTGAATGATCATGAATCTGTGTGTATTAGTGTGTTCCAAGGTTTCACTATTTTAATGTTTTTATTGTTACATAGTACTAAAGCAGTTGAAGATGCCTTCATTGTTTCTGGGTCAATTTTTTTTCTTGTCAAACTAAATCTAGGACTGCATCAGAACCTCTGAGGTTCTTAATGTAACACTTTGCTGTTTGCACCAGTTTTCCAACTTGGTATCGATCAGAAGTTTAATCCTCCTTCATTTCTTCAGTGTTATACTTACAGCCTTTATCTTACAATTAGCCTTTATCTGAGGTACCAACTGTCAGCATTTTCTATGATATCACAGTCAGAGAAAATACTTACTTTAACGAGGAATAACTAAAGGTCATTTTACTATTATTTTGATAACAACAATTGACTCTTCAATAGTATTAGTTAGTGTTATTTAATGTTATCCAGAAAGGTCACACATAGTTAATTATTCAACTAACTATACTTTTCTCACTGATATAAATACTATCCCACTTGTATGCACTGAGTTTCAGGAAATGCTGAGCAGTAACAGTGGGCAGCATTAGAATGACACAACCACACTAACAGATAATTTTCCAGACTTTACTTCAGTAAAAACATTTTCTATGAAGTTTTTTTTTCCATTGAGTTCAGACTGTAAATATAATAGTGAAGTTATATAATAATTAAGTTATCTTAATACTATAAAATCTGCAGTAAACAAAAACAATAAAAATAAAATACAATCCAATAAAACCATATTGGAGAAAGCTTACAAATTCAATATAGCATTTTTCCACAGGAAAATTTTAAGATTCATGACGTTTACTTTATACAGACAACCATTAGCAAAATCAAACCATAAAACTTCATTTAATTAAAGAGAGGGTTTTTCAAAACTCAGCATGCTATAAACTAGATAAGTGACAGGTTTACCATTGTTAAACTGGTAAAGATTCAGGTATGAATTTTGATTGATATATAACCAACACAAATCTGATCACAAAAAATATTCTATCTAAGGATGACTTTGGTTTTGAGCATCTTAAACTTATAAATGGATTAATCTTTTGATTTTTAAGTATTCTTAGTATTCAAAATATTTTATTTGCTTTTTGATTACACAAATATCAATTAATATGCAAAAACACATCAACAGAGATGTGGCATTAGAAAACAAGAAAGTTGTTTCATTTAAAACTTTTTTATTTATTTCTAAAAATAGAAACTTAATTTGTTGATGTCTTGAAATATCTACTACTTAATAATTTTCTTTTTAATAAAAAAAATTTGGCCTCATTGTCATAATTCTTAGATAAAATAATACTGTTTTGTTTCTCTCGTATTCCACTATCGAATCATTATTTCTCTTTATTGCAAGTCATTCTGGTTTTCTTTTAAAAGCATGTCATAAAATATACTACATAAATGAATTGATTTAGGTTTAAAGAAGGGAAATTTAATACCGAGAAAAGAAATTAAGTGTTGTGGTATTGTAGACAGAGATGGTAAAAGTAATGCCTATATTATATTAATGAGGTTTGAATACTTTTACTGTGAAAAAGTCAGATTAGTTGGTATTTAGCAATTCGCATGCAGTTAACAAGAGAAGTAATTTGTGCATGTGAACAGATGACCACATTTTTGGTGAATAGAGCGACCATTTTGTTAAATAAAATTGGTTTGTGAAGTTTCTAGTATCACGAGATGACAGCATGCTCCATTTTGCAAGAAAACCTTTCAGTCATCTCAGACGACATCTTAACTTGTGATAAACAAATAATCCATTAGAGAAGTTGACTTAATTGTTGAACAATTTCTGCCATAATATGCCTCCAGATTGAGATTTCTGATGATTTTTAATTTTTCAAGTGCATAAAAATAGGACTATGGATTAAAAGAAATTTATTACATTTTTTTCCAGGATTTCAGGAATGACTTCTTACTTGATTTGTAAATATAAGAAACTTAATTTTTCTTCAGTGTGAATGGAATTGAGATTATAAAAACTAGATTTTTTAATGCATTAAATTGTATTAAAAAACATTTTCCACATCAACACACTTGTCTAACTATTAAGAAACATGGCCTGGACTAGAATTAAGCTTTAAGAATCCTTGTTTTGTCTGACAGCAATTTATAGAAGTAATCATGTCCATCAAGCAATAACATATAATTTATAACTAAGAAATTAGTCATTTAGAAAAACCTAGTAATTACCAACAAGAATTTTAAAAATATATATTTACACTAATCCACAAATAATTAATCCTGAAGGAAATTACTTAAAATGTTATATTTGGAAACACTAATGTATGCTATGGAAGATGTGTTAGGACCTGTTTTTATGGTGCTGGCTTCTTTTGCTTAAAGATTTGCTCATTTACAGTTCAGAGATCCTTTGGGACAAGTATTTTTGCTATTTTTTTTCTTTCAGTAATAATAGCTTTAACTATTATTCATAAATAAATTAGTATGCAAATATCTAGTTAGGCACATAGCACTGTGATTCAGGATTCTTTCCAATAAAATACATTTTTACTTTATATTAAATCAAATAATTCTACTCATTACATTGTCAGTAAATTTCATGAAATAATGTTTCATCGATTAAAGACTGAATCAACCGAAGACCATAATGTGAAAAACAGTTTAAATAAATTACATCCTGTTAAATACTTTTCCGGAAATCCCCTTGCCGCACACTGTCTACTTTAGCAACGATCACCTATTTCATGAGGGAGCAGAGAATATTTCCGTGAATCAAAGATTACTAATGTAAATATAAAAATGAGAGACTATAAAAATGATTTCAGATGTAAAATAATTCAGGGAGTCAGAGTGCATTCATTGACCACTCTGTGTTTATCAATAAATAGGTGTTGTTAAGTAATATTGTCTAATTCAGTCTTTTCAATAATCTTCAGAGATGGCCATTAATGTTGCTATTTTATGTTTATGGAAAGTTAAGATTAGAAGTATTAGTGGTTTGACAAGCTTACAAAACTATTAAGTAATAAACCGAAGATTTGTGATTGGATCATGTGACTCCATTTTCTGTGTACTTTCTCTGTTTTTATTTCTTTACTTCTCACCCCTATTATTTCGTTGTTGCTCTGTATATATTGCCTGTGATGGTCTTCCTGCACTGTGGAAGGGTGGTAGCATGTACTATGTGATCAGACAGCATCAAGAGCATTGTTTAAAACAGTTCTAGTTGAAAGAAGAAATTAGGATAAGATAATAAATGAGCCATCAAAAAAAGTCAAGTTGAACAATCTTAAAAACCATTTTACCATTTTGTGGTGTTGAAATTAGAACTTGAAATAATGTTCTCATGTCAGAGGCTAAATGTGTATGAGAAATATCCAGCTTATGTTATTTGGACAAAAAACCCTCAATTTTTAGAGTTTTTGCAGAAATTCCAGGATAAGTTTACGCAAACAGCTATGAAAGGTCTTTAGCTTTACTGGACTAAAATGGCTCCCACAAAACTTGCTTTCTGTTTAGCCAGAACCACAAAAACTTGGTTTGACTGAGGGCTTTATTTCAAAACAGGTATGAGGGTCATGGATATAAGAGGTGCATCTCAGGGGTTTGAGAGGCTGCTATAGTAATTTGCATTGCATGCTTATGAGTTTCATATATATATATATATTTATATGGAAAATATATATATATTTTACAGCAAATTAGAAACCATCCCTCTTGTAGATACTACAAGGCAGTGTAATCAATCACTTCTGCTGAACAGCTTGTATTTGGACCACCCTTATTTTCTTATTCACTAACCTTTCTCCAATCCTGTGATTCAGAGACCTAGAATTTCAGATACAATGCAAAACAGCAATTTATTGATATGAGAACAGAACCTTTATCGCCAAGATCTTGTTCAGAGTGCACACTAATGAAGTCTAAAAGATGTTAGTACAATGAATGAAGTAGAAAGGGAGTAGATTTCCTTAGCCAGGAACCTAGACTTCTCTGGACCCCTACATCAGCTCAATCAAGGGAGGTAGCAGACTGGGACTGTTAGCCCGGCATCCCTCCAGCTCTATCGTCCATTCTTATTCATACGGGGAAGCGAAGGGAACATGGGATGTAACTAACCTCTGGCTACTGTTACAGGTATGAATAGGGCCAGTACAGGCATACATCATGTTATTACACTTGCTTTATTGCGCTTCACAGATAGAGTTTTCATGAACATTGAAGTCTTCAGAGCCTTCTGCAGCAAACAGATTACAGCTTACTAAAGGCTCAGGTGACAGTATTTTTTCACAATAAAGTATTTTTAATTAAAGTATTTACAAGTTTTAGATATAATGCTATCACACACTTAATAGACTACAATATAGTGTAAACATAATTTAAATGCACTAGGAAACCGAAAAAGTTAGCGTGACTCACTTTATTGCCATATGCACGTTATTGTAGTGGTCTAGAACCAAACCTGCAATAGCTCTGAGGTATGCATGTATTGTTTTTGAGGAATTTAATGGCTAAATGCCTGTCATATTTCTGAATAATGGCCAGAGGTCTTAGGAAAAAAGTCTTGGGCAAGAAAACAATAATTTACAGAAGTTTGGGGCTATGAAACTTTTTTCTTCTTATTATTAATATTCTTATTAGAATAACTCATTTATAAATGGTTTGCTTGGGTATGTACTTTGTATTTTTGGAGGACATGCAGGAAAATGTACATATGGACAAGCATTAGATGGATAGTTGGTGACACATGCCTCCATCCTGATCTCCTCCAGGCAGAGACCAAAATGTATCTGCGTATGTGAAGCCAACCAGAGACATGGCCCTTGATGGGTGTAGAAGGAAGGAGTTCTGTTTGGGACACCTAACACAGCACCTTCCAAAGAGCATGTTGTTAACCCATTGCACACTGTCCAATGGCCCAAAGTCCAGGCCATAATCCTGTTTATTCTTCTCTCTTTTTTCCCCTCTCCTTGCCCTTAATTTATTCTTCTCATTCTTCCTGTTTTGAGAAAAGTGTCTAATTTCTTCCTGACATTAATTTCCTAACCAATAGTATAGTTAATAAAACTCTCAACTGAAAATCTTAAATGGGAGAGATCAAAACAAATAAATTGGCACAGACACAGAGCAGTGCTGGGTTTCAAAGTTTAGAAAAACAACTACAACAACAAAAGCATGTTTCAGATTAGGTAAAAATCTCCAGAGTACCAATAATGTCGTATCTTCTTTGAAAATATTTCTAGGGGTTATAAAAATTGGTTTTTCCATCAATTATTTGTGCAGATCGGGAACATAGTTTTTACATAGTGTCAAATTGTTGCCTAGAAATAAAAATCAATTTCAGGATAATTACAATTTTTATGTATTCTATACCCATTCAGCATTTAGCTGCTAACATGTTTGAAGTAAGGAGGAGAAGGAATCAACGGAGCTTTTCCAAATAATTAGTTATGCCTAAGATAAGGTTAACTTGTTTTTTACAGCCTAGCATCAGTTAGATACAGAATCCAAATTAACTCATGAATATTAAAATTATAGGCTTAAGGAAAGAGTGTTATTTGATGCATAACCTGTCTTGAAGTATTAAGCTAATGCGAAAATTGCAGCGAAAGTGTTGCTAGTCTGTGGAAATGGTTCTCCCAATGCAGCACCCAGGAAG
Organism: Glossophaga mutica; assembly: GCA_039655065.1. NCBI lineage: Eukaryota > Metazoa > Chordata > Mammalia > Chiroptera > Phyllostomidae > Glossophaga > Glossophaga mutica. Next base: position 87,329,838 of record CM077311.1, read on the forward strand.
CCTGGATAAGGTAGTGCATGGCCCAGAACACGCATACCGCAGGGGAGTAGCTCATGCATCTCATACCTACCCTATTTCTTTCCTATGTAAATTAGTACTTTTCTCTAATGTTAGTACTGAATTTCCCAAGTAGTAGTCAAAGAATGACAGAAAACTAATTGTAGGTGTTTGGTTTTGGTTGCTTTATTCTTTGACAAAATTATTGTATAGCATATTTACTGTATTTTCCTCTATCACAATGCTTTTCCTATAGTAACTGCCCAGTAAGCCCTTTTGGGGGGAAAAAAAAATATGAGTGAATTATTTACTTATCTGTTAAGCCATTATTTTCTTACAGATGCTTAAATATACATATTTTTGTTTATCTAAAAATGACAAAATCTTAATGCAAGCATTCACAGATATATATTTTTATTAAAGTTTCAAGCTTCTTAGCCTCAAGTTTCCTATTATATTGCTGTCAAATAAGGAAAATATGTATAGCATTTAGGAAACAAATAATTTTGATTAGTTCAGCCTGGCTGGTGTGGCTCAGTGGATTGAGTGCTGGCCTGTGAACTAAAGGGTTGTTGGTTTGATTCCCAGTCAGCGCACATGCCTGGGTTGTGGGCCAGGTCCCCAGTGAGGGGCACAAGAGAGGCAACCACACATTGATGTTTCTCTCCCTCTCTTTCTCCCTCCCTTCCGCTCTCTCTAAAAATAAATAAATAAAATATTTAAAAATTTTTTATTAGTTCATAACAAATGACATGCTTTGGAAATTATTTTAAAGAGTATGAGAAGTATTTGCTTAGCTAGAAATTTTATTTTAATCATTTTTATTAATGACTAGAAAAATATTTGCCAGTTTCTATTTGCAGAAAGATAAATGTTTTACTCTTGTATTTTGAGATGCTTTACCATTTGATAGTAAGGATGAACAATCAGGTGTTATTTTTTTCATGACATTTCTATTTGGGGTTAGAAGTCTGTCTTGTATGATATTTTAAAATACAGCGCTCTTGGAATTCCCTTCACTATTTATCTTGACTTCTGGTGATGGATTTTCTGTTGTGTTACATATGAGTCCCATCTGTTTTTAAATATCAGCTCATCAGCTAGTTATTAATTTAAATCCCACTGAATATTGCTGGAAGGCTGACCAGTGTATTCACAGCATGACACCGAAACAGATCAAATGACACAAGTTGCAATATTCTGGGAACTAATGTCCACAGGCAACATCTATAATTGTTCTTCACACTAGCAGACATTTTCCATTCCTCTGGAGAAAACGCTTAACATATGTGTTTTAATTGGATCTAAGAAATGATATAACGGCATAGAGGATGGCAGTGCAGTTGTAACACCGAGCCACTACATGGCACGTGTAGCTACGCGGGCCCATGCTTTGAGTGCAAGGCGAACTAATGATGTTTTTTGAATGAGCCTTAGTCCATGACTGACAAATAGCATACAAACAAGAAACATACCAATTAAAACAAACTCCAATAAATTAAAAATCTAAAATCCATCATTAGGTAATATATAAAACTATCACAGGACAATGTATCCCTCAAAAATTATTTCTTCAAACAACATATTAATTACACATTTTTAAAACTCAGGAAACATCAAAAATTTGATGTCAGCAGTCACAATTCTTGACATATATGTATATATTTCCTGCTTATATATGTATATATATACACATATATACATATATATATATTTCCTGTAGCTTTTTGAAAGGGGATTATGCATTTCTAAATTCTCTAACTCATTAGGAAAAAAACCTGTTAAATGGTGAATTGCATGTTCTTCCTCTGCTTCCTCTCCCTGTTCCCATACGTTGCATCTGTGCCCTGCACTACCTATTCAGCTTCTTTATATTATCTCACGATATATATGTTGGCTTCATTTTAAACCTGGCATAAATGACGTCTGGATAATGTTTTGTTTTGCTATTTTTTCCAGCTTTATTGAAATATTGCCAATTTATTGCCAATTGTAGACAATTTATCTTCTCGCAGTGTTTGCAGTTTAGTTTATGTGAGTTATTGTGGAACGAAATAATTTGGCCCTTCTAAGGAACTTGTTGGCATTCATTGTTTAGGGACAGAGTCTCAAAGTCATTTTATGGTCATTTATAAAGCTGACCAAGAAAGCTATTAGAATGACTTTTAGAGCAAATAATAATTATTATTCTTATTTACCCTTGAAATTGTCTTCAGTCTTCAAAAGCAAAAGAGACGCATAACACAGGAAGTATGGGGAACTCTCAGAGGAGAGTGGGCGAGTACTGGGTGGTATGGCCGTGGACTAGGAAACTATCAAAGCTGAGATTTACCACAAAAAGAGAAGTTGTCTGACTTTTAAGTGTCTTGAGTCAAAAAAAAAAAAAAAATCCAGAATTCAGGACCTCAACCCTGCTTGGCTTCCTTCTAATACCTTTCCCACCTGCCCACCTTTCTCCCAGACTCTGTCACTCAACCACAGGTACAGACCTAAAATTCCACCTCGCACATCAAACAGAAAACTGGCTTCCTCTCCTAGGCTCCTCATTGCGGCAAGCAGAGAACAACAGATCATACAGCCTCAGATTCTTCCTATGCCAGGCAAGCTGTATGTCAGACCATTCTCGAAAAACCATTATCCCACCAGTTACCCACCAGCACACTTTCCTCTTGAATCCATGCTGCTTTATGCTTCCGTTTCTTTGTACACATTGCTGTTTAATATGTCATTGATATCAAAGTTCTGCTTTCGTCATAGGAGTTGTTCCATGGAAAGTTAAAGGCGTTTCTGGAAAAAATAATAATAATGATAGATAATATAGCATTGTGGCTGCAATTAAATGCCAAATATGTTTGTGGAGCCTAGAGAAAAACATGTTGCTGTAAGATAGCATTTTCTCCTCTCTTCGGAGGTATAGGCTTGATCTATTCTGTTGGACGTGTAACGGTCTACACGAAAATGACTTTCCTAGAAATAGAATCATTTTCCTTGTTAAGCATGGCACTTACTACCAGGAACAAAGACTCACATTAAGAGTGAGAAGCAGGAGAACTTTCATATCATTTTATAACTTCTATAAACCAACTGGGGAAGAAAGAAAAGGTTCTCTAAAGAAAGGAGAGGAAAAGTGAACAGGATTTCAGTCTGTCATCACTCCAGACAGGGTAGGATTGCGTGTTGAAGTTGGAAAGTAAATGTGTATGTTTCAGGGGTGGGACAGGCTGTAGTGGTAACTGTTCTTACAGCCTATGGGTGCTTTCGTGATCAGACAAGAGAAATGTTGTAGTGCGTCCCAGGAGGTGCAGAAGTAACTGGAAATACCACTTAGGCTAACCCAGAATGTAAGCATCTGGCCCTCTCTTTTATTGGACTAACTGGAGACAATCTTAACTCCTAACCAGGATGATGAAACTCACATTATCATTCATCGGTCTTTTCAAAATAAATTGTTGGAAGCCAATTACAGTCTTGTAATTTAAATATAATTCTGGCACCTAAATCAGTCTGTTTTATTTATTTATTTTTAGAGAGAGGGGAAGGGAGGGGGAAAGAGAGGGAGAGAACATCAATGTGTGGTTGCCTCTCATGTGCCCCGAACTGGGGACCTGGACCACAACCCAGGCATGTGCCCTGACTGGGAATTTAACCAGGGAACCTTTGCTTCACAGTCCGGTGCTCAATCCACTGAGCCACACAGGCCAGGGCATCAGTCTCTTAATATATGAGGCCTGGAGTTGTTAAAGAGGACAGATTGATGAAAGAACAAAAAACTTTGTTTAAAAGCTGAGTTTGCTTGAGGATCCCAGGCAATGAAGGTGATTTTTTTCCTGGGAGGCTGTTATCAAGATGGGGAAAACTGCTGGTTTGGGGAAGCCTGGGGTGGGGGGTGGGGGGGCATTATAATCTAATGTTTTTTTGTTCATGTATACTTAAATCAAAGACCCTGTTTGTAAAGGGCCAACTCTGAGGCAACGATACAAATGCTATTACAAGCTTTTTATTTTAGGGAGAAAATTTAACACAAAAAAAGTCTCTTTTTATAAGGAATCAACTTTCATTGAAAGTAAACTGAAGTAAATCACATTCAGGTAAAATGTTTTTAAATCATTCAGCTACTGCATTGTAATCGCTTTGAGTTGACCAAGTTTCTTTGCTTGACCAAACTATTGTCAGGTTTGTGAATCTTCTCTTCTAGGTCTATCAATTCATTTCCTTGTAAAATGCAGTATTAACAAGAGTCTTACTAAGTCACTTTATCAAGAGTCCCCCACCCTCCATATCTGTGAGCCTTGGAAAATCCTGCCTAACAAGAGTATTTCTGTTTGCTTGAGGCCCTGAGCCAATCTGTTGCAAGGTTGAACAGATAAGTTTATCTATCTCAACAATGTGATTTTGGAAAAAACTTGTTTAATTGAGGAAAGGAGATGTTGGAGTCTAAACCCTGAAAATCTGTCATGTGGGCTTTGCATGGAGAGTAACTGAACCCTGATAAAAACCCTGGCACCTGAGGCTCAGATGAGCTTCCCTGGTTGGCCATACTTCACACACACACACGTTGTCACTCGTCCCTGCTGGGAGGATTAAGTGTGCCTCTCTGTGACGCCATTGGGAGGAAACACCCGGAAGCTGTGTCTGGTTTTTCCTAGACTCCACCCCACGGACCTTTCCTCTCTGCTGGATTTAATCTGTTTCCTTTTGCTGTAATACACCATAACTGTAAGTCTAACCGCTTCTCTTGGTCCAGGGACTCCTTCAAGCAAATCGCCAAGCCTGAGGGTATTCTTAGGGTCCCTGGTGCAGTAGGATACCTTAAATGTCTTATCTCCATTTCATGCAACTAACTTCAATTCACTGATGAAATCACACTTCACGTTATGTTAAGTATTGGTCAATGAATGTGAATTGCATCAAGGGTAAAGGAGGTGAATTAGTAATTTTCAAACTTATTTAGCTATAGAACCATATTTGCAAGCTATAAAAGCAGAATGGCTGATTAGAACTGGCTGGAGCTGGCATGGGGAGCTCCGTTTTCCAGGCATTGGCCTCTGAGGCATCTGCACAGAACTTAAGGCTCTAGAGGTCTTATTTTGAAAGTCACTAAAAGATTTGAAAATTACTTTAATGTATCAAGATGACATATCTGAATAATTAGACATGATTAGTTTATATGCCCTATAAAAATGTAACAAACCACGTGACAGTTCATCCTTAACTAGCTGGAATTTTATCACACACTACATACGAACAATGAAGAAATCCAGAGGATTGTAGATTTTTAAGCATCTCCTAAATATAAAAAGTGTGATCTTCACTGAATAGCTTTGTTTATTAATAACTTCTGACACTGAAATAAAAGATTATTAAATACACAGATCTTCCTATATAAAAAAAGAAAACCACTAAAATATCTTGAATTCATAAAAATTTCTGATATTCATCAATAAAACTTCTTAACCTGGTGTAAAACAATGTTGATTTGCCCATGGATGTAATAATATTTTTAAAGCATTAAAGAGGGGGATCTCTGTTTAATATAAGTTTTGTGACTTAAACACCCCATGTATCATAAATTAATGACATAACATTGACAACAATCTCCTTCGCCAAAAAGAGTCATGACAACCTAAAATAAACTGGTTGAAAACACTAAGGTACCACTTCTAACTAAACCTACAGAAGGAGGAACTCAATGTACCACTAAATATTTTTATATCCTATTGATCTGAAGAATTTACCTGGAACAACATCAGATCCTCAAGGTGATTAGAGGTTGGGTAGGAAAAAGGCCCCTAAAATATTTTCTTATCTGATTCTGTATCCTGAACCCTCATGGGATCAAAAAGATCAGCATTTGTGAAGGAAATATTTGCTTTGATCCAGCTCTGTACTTCAAAATGGTACATAAAATTTCAAAGTCAGTTAATATCTTTCATATGAAAGTGTTTCCCTTGGAGAATCCTTTCCACTTAATAAAGCATGAAGCTGTAGAAAATCATTCCTCTGTAGTTATAGTTTTCAGTTCAGTGGTTAGTACTGATGCAGAAGAGTTGTCCAGGGCACAGTGAATTGCATTTGCTCACAAACTAGGGTACTGTGTCTCAGCAGATACAGAAATAGGAAAGAATTTCCTCACAGGAGTTATACAAAAATGTACATATAAGAAGTGCATTCAAGATCAAAGCCTCTTTTGGCACACGATGGAAAGAAAAGAACATTTTTCTTCTTATTTTAGGATTTGCTATAAGCTGTGTGGAACTGTGCAAATTTGCCCCTAAATTTTATAACCTTACAAAAAAAGAGCTTTCTTTGGAGTTCTGTTTCAAAACACTGACACATGCAATTTATATAGTAAATAATATTAACCACCCAAAAGTACAAAAATGTGAAATTTGTTTTGCACTATATTAAATCTTAGCATTCGTATTAATGGTGCATCTTAATATATAATCTCAAGTGGGTAAATGCTACTCTATCAACATGTTTGTTATTTCCTAAGAAGCAAAGCAGTGGGGGTGAGACAGGGAGATAAAGTACCCTAAGAAATTTTAAAAATTGCCAAATGTTTTGTAGGTTACTGACCCATAAAATCATATTAGTTTAAAATCAATTAGTTAAAAACTAGTCAAAAATCGATTCCCTCCTTAGATCTGCTTGTGAAATTATCTTTTAATCACAATATGGCTGATGTTATTAAAAAGCCCCCAAAAGTGTTGTGAGGGCTCAATAAGTTACTACATATAAAATTCTTAGACTATATTTGACATTTGAAATAATACTATTTTACTCTATCAAAACCGTATCAGCCCCACTGGTCAAAATTTCTTTGCCTGTCCCAAAATATAGTGTGTTTCTCCTTGGCATGATCACTGTGCCATCATGTAGTCTCCAAGATCAAAGTAAACACAAGCTCTGTCCAGAAAGTATCCAGCCATGTACTATGAAAAAGAGAGACATTTAATGAAGAAGATACAAGAAACATTGTACACAGGACAATGACGCCACAGTCCCCTTCAAAGTAGGCACCTTGGGACCTCATGCAGTTTTCCTAATGTCTTCAGCTGCCCTGTCTCATTTTCCTGATTCTCATCAATGGTCTGAAATTTCTTCCCTTTCAAAAGTGATTTTAGTTTTGGGAAAAACCAGAAGTTAAAGGGCACCAAATCTGGACTACAAGGGGAGCTGAATCACCTGGGTAAATTGATATTTTACTAAAAAACTCTGTACAAAAAGTGATGCATGAGTGGGTGCATTGTCACGATGAAGCTGCCAGTAGCCAGTTCCTCATAGCTGCGGCCTTCTGAATCATCTGAACAGTTTCTGCTGAGGAATGTTCAAACCTAACACAAAATTTGATACAGATTCATTGCTCTACTTGCTCAGTTCTTTTGAACCTACAGCTATACATTACACATGCTCACTCAGTGTTGTCTATCACCCCCACTGAATAGTACAATGAAGTCGTCATTGTTCATGCACGCATGCACATTCCAGTCCATTCTCCTTGGCTGCCAGGTTACATCAGTGTCACAAAAACTATTCTCATTATACTAACAATGGTTGGACTCTTTGCCAGACAGACCTTGTATATCTAGATCCTATAAGATTAAAATATATTACCTTAAAGAAACTTAGCAATTATGATTTATATCAAGATAACAGGTAGTATTAAGTAAATCACAAAAAGGTAAAACAGGGAGAAAAAAAGGAATGAAATTACTGGAAACTATTTGCCTATAGCTCTTCCTTTTTACCTATTATAATCTGTAAATGGAAAGGAGAGCATAAAGGCCAGATACTAAATAACTGGTTGATTATTTTAATAAAATTGAAGTTTAGTATTTTTCAAAATTATTTGAGAAAAAAGACTGCAGTATTTCACAACTTTATTGCCCATGCTGAATAAGGATTTATGTAGCTAATTTCTAGGAATTTATTCAAATCTGGAAAAAATAGAGAAAATAAAGACCAAATTATAAAAAGGGACCATTATGTGAAAAGTGTGTGTGTGTGTGTGTGTGTGTGTGCAAAAGAAGAACTTAGGTCTGGGAAATAATTATTAAAAGATTTGACAAACTTAAAATAAAAGATATAAATATGATAAAAAATACAGAATCTGTAATTTCCAAACTAACGTTCAGCCCCCAGCTCTGTCTGATTTTACAGCCGTTAGCAGAAAACAGTACTTTACCAAATAGGTGTTAATCTGCCATGAGAGATTAAGGAAGTAAAAATAGGTTTTAATAAGTTATGAAAGTTATTCTGAAGATATAGCCTTCAGATTTTATAATGGCCTACTTAGAGTTCTCATCGATGCCATGTAGTGCCCCTGGCAGGTATTACACTGTCATTTCTGATACAAGCAAAGGGCATACTGTGGTAGCAGTAACCTTCCTACTAAGAATGTCTAGAAATACTACATACTAGATGAAAAACAACAAAAAAAGGAAAACAGTTTTTTCATAGATTTATAAATGTTCTTTGAAATGTTAAAGTTATCTGTGGAAATGTAAAGGCAAAATACTAATCAACTTAATGATTTTTTAATAAAACTTGCTTATTTGGTTTTTAGGAGTTTTTCCAAAAGATTTTACATTTTAATTAACCAAAAATAATAAAAATAAGTTATATTTATATTTGATATGTATATAATAATGTATATTTGTATACACATAAACTACTTACAAGTCTAGCATTTAATGTCCCTCTGTTTTTCAATGTTAAAGAGGTAGGAGACAAGATTAATATATGCAGGACATGTGAGTAGTTTTAATATTGGAATTGTTCCTAAATGGTCAGGTGCAACTCTTGAATATATTGAGTCAATTCAAGAAGTGTTTCTACCCTCCTGTAGAAACACAAAAAGAAGCAAGAACCCGGTTGCTCTGTACAGCTGGGAAATGTTTCATATTCCAAGAATCATTGTGTAGATTAAGCCGTGAGTGGAAACCTCTATAGAGCACCAGGCAAAGGACAGTATAGTGTCTTGCCCACGGCCAGAGGTGGTAATGGATAATAAGAAGCAAGTGAGAGCTCATTCTGGGGAGCTACTTTGCCAACTCATTCTCTATCTCAGGTTCCTAAAGAAAAAAAAAAAGAGTGACTATTAAAGATTTCACATGGATATAAAGCATTACAAACACAAAACAGGTTGTTAAATAGAGGTTTTCATTGAGGCACAACTGTAACACATATGAAATGGACTGAGAAAGATCCTCAAATGCCGAGTTTACCATGGAAATGACTACTCAACCATATCAAAGATCCTATATCATGAGTCAGACTGATGAGAGGAGAGAATATAAGAAGAGATTTTTGTTTGTTTGTTTTTAAAGACAGCATTTGTCAAGCAATAAGTCCTCCTGATAAATAGGGAGAGATTCAATAATTCAAGATATTAATGTGATCTAAAAGATAGTATAAAATAAAATGTTTGAAATGTTTGAAGAACATTTGAAGAGTATAAATCGTGAGAGAAGAATAAGATAGTGTGAAAAACAAAGTATTATCTGTGTTAATGACAAGGTAATATTATATTATCATGTTCTAAGAAAATTTAAACATTAAATAATCCATTATTAGCCATTTCGGCAATCATTAGAGTAGATGTCAAATGGGAGATGGAGGAAAAGTTATTTTTCAATAAGGTGCTTTGTTATAAATGCAACCAATAGCCATTTAGAATAAAAGTAAGCACATAGTTTATAATTTAAGTGGAATTTCTAAATGCATACTAATTCCAGTAACCATTAGCTCTAAAGTTTATTGCCTACTAAATTTTACTGCCAAAAGTGTTAACCATCATCCCAGGAGAGAACTAAAATTGCATTGTGCAAAACTTACATTCTCATTGCTTCCTCAACTTGACAGTTTCCAAATACCCAGTGAAAGCAATAGCCTCCGGCAGATAATTTTAACTATTAGCTTTATATACTGTCTTCACTATATGTTAACTTGAAAGCAGTTCTATATCAGTTTCATAAATCATGGCCATTTCTCATAAACTAGAAGAGAAGAAAATATACCACCTTTTGACTGCCTGACAAAAGCAATTGTAGATCTTTAGAAATACGATCAAATACTTCACAAATATAAGCAAATAAAACATGCATAAATCTAAACTGTCTGAGTTTCCTCTGGGTGCATGTAAAAAGATAAGGCTCTGAATTGTGCATAAGCAGTTTATTTCATTTTAAAGAGTTCTTCTTAAAATCAACTATGTTATGCATCGTCAGGAAAATAGTTATAATGAATTGGAAGAGTAGTTTGAAAGTCTTTAAAAAGGAGTGGAATTTTTATTAGAATTCCAATTAGCAAACACCAATACTTTGGTGTTTGCTAATAAAATAGAAACAAAAAGAAACTGAGAAATAGGACTTATGGGCACTTTAAAGGAATGTTGTTTAAAAATAGGGAAAAAACTGCTACTAAAATCATGAATCTCACTATATTTTAACAGAAACGATGGTCATTGTTTCATAATAGTTTTTACCCCAACCGATAATTTGAAAAATGTTCATTTCTATGTTTCAAAATGAAGTTAGTAATAAAGTGATTTGAAACACTTTATCCATAGTAGGTTTTGTGAAACACATGGACCACAAGATAGTCTGTGAAAAAGGATTTGAAGTCATGTGTATTTGTAAATTAAGAATCAAGAGCAAATTATTGGTTACAAGGGCAAGTTCTGGAGCCAATTGTCCAGTTCTGTGACTTCTTAATTCCTGAACTGGTGTGAGATTCAACATCTGTGTGCCTCTGTCTCCTTGTTTGTAAAATGGATATACTACTAGTGTATTTCTTAGAGGAATGTATTTAGGATTACATGCGAAATGAATTATTATGTGAACAACTACAATAGATACCCAGAACAATGCCTAATACATGGTACTGTTGGTAATGGATGCTATTATGTAATGATTGAAACACACTTGAAAACTTCTCAAAGATAAGTTTCTTTTAAAGAATACTTCATGTGCTGAAAGAATATGAACTAGGATTCTAACAGGCATACTTCTTTTAGAACAAAAATAAAGATGATGCTTTATTTAAAAAATAAACAACCCCCGCAAACTGATTCTTTCTTGGTTGTCTTAGACCCCTTTAACTCCAAAATTCATGTTAACAAAATCCTCAAAGGAGATTTTTCTGAAAGTATAACCTTTTACTCTTGTCCTAACTGCTAATTTCAAAGCCTCTCATATCTTGTTTTCTCTCTCAGAACTGTCTCCCTCCATTATTGGAATTGTGATTAACTTATTTGAAAAGTTGATAATTGTAATAATATAGTTAAAAATCAAAAGGGTTAGCATTTAATAGAATAAATGGTCACTTTGAGTTGCAGTAATGTAAAATATGGAGAATACCAATACTACATTAAATAGTCTTGTAATAAGTTCTCATATATTAATTTACTTTACTAATTTATTCATTTTGGGGCTTTAAAACCTAAACACCAGTCTGAAAGTCATCATCATTCAGTATCTTTGTTGGAAACTGAAAGGAGTGATTCAAAAACTCTGATAAGTAAGCCCTGGCTGGCGTAGCTCAGTGGATTGAGCACGGGCTGCGAACCAAAGGGTCGCAGGTTTGATTCCCAGTCAGGGCACATGCCTGGTTTGCAGGCCAGGCCCCTAGTGGGGGCCACGTGAGAGGCAACCACACATTGGTGTTTCTCTCCCTCTCTTTCTCCCTCCCTTCCTCTCTCTAAAAATAAATAAATAAAATCTTAAAAAAAATAAAAAAACAAAAAACAAAACTCTGATAAGTAACAGCAGTAACTATTTGGGGACAAAAGGCAATGATCTGTCTTTGAATGAATGTACCCATCTAATTCATGGCAGCCAAAATATAATCTATGCATATGTATCCCTAGCTTTCTTTAAATATGTAGCATAGGTGACTAACAGACAGCTTGCATCTGCCTTATTTTCTCTTTAGGCCCTAAAACAAAAACTGCCCTTGCTCCAAATCTCGACACCTAGCACAAAGCTATAAGCCATTCAGAGTGTGCAGATGATAGAAGAATAAAAGCAAAGGATCCCTGTCACCCCTCTGTTCCCCCCACCCCAGCAAGGGTGTGTATCTACCCATGTAACCCATTGAGACAAAAGTGTGGATTTATTCAACAGAAGCGGGTTAGCATACTACTCAAAAAAATGATGCTGGAATGGTCTATTAGCATACTTAAATTTATAAAAGCTTACATCAAGAAATCTAGTGAAGTAAAATGATAGAATATTTTGTCTTTGATTCATGTAATTATCATTTTGGAAATCTGTGAAAAAGATAAAAATTGGTGTATCACAAATAGAAATATAGCTTGGAATAGCTCAAACTCTAAACATCTTCCAAGTGGCAAACATTTTATTTCAATTAGGATTCTCAATTTATTATCTCCAGTTTTCTCTGATACATAAAAATGAGTGATTTTGATATCTGCCTTTCTTTTAAAAAAAGATGTAGAGAGTGTAGCTGAATGATCTTATTTCTTCCCCTTCCATATTTGACTTTTCATGTTTCTTTTGATCTTGAAAAATTCAATCATTTTCACCATGGAAAAAGTAAAGAAGTAAATTCAATGCAAGAGATTATAATTATTAATGACATGATTTTGAGTTAGTATGTGTTATTAATTTTTAAATTACAAAGTGCTTTTAGGTTTGCATAGAGTATTCTCAATTGCTTATACTTTTAAAAATATTTCAAAAGTTAGATGTCTATAGTCCACATGATTTGAAATGTTTTAGTGCTAAGTGTGAGTTATAAAAAATTAGGAGATGTTCTTATTGCTTGGTTATTGTTCTAGACATATTTCAGTTTATTTTTCATTAACAGATACATATGTAGGGAACCGTTTCACATGTCGTGGAAATGTAGCTCAGCCCTCACGTGGAAAACCAGTAGGGTGTGTGTTGGCACACAGGACCATGCCCACAGATAGATTCTCCTGTGGGGAATCAGGCCTGTGTTGTACCTAGACTGCTATGAGACTTGCTTTTGCTAAACTCCCTCACCCTGAATTGAGGCAGCAAGGGCCTACTGCAACTTCCTAAAATCTGAGCTAAACCTCCCAAGTATGGAGTGTTGACAATTCAACCACTTTTCCCTTTACATTTGCAAATATCCTTCTTCTTTGATGTAATTAGCAACATCCTCTCCTTTGTTGTCCGTAAAAGGTAACCACCTAATGAGAACCTGTGCATAGTACATGAGGACTCCACCCCCCTTGTAATGTACTCAGGAAAACAATATAAGCCTGTCCAGGTGGGGGTCAGGGGCCCTCTCTGACTTAGAGAGCGGCCCTGCCATCCCTTTTTTCCCACAGGATTCCTGTAGTCTGTGTGTCTTTTGTTCACGAGCAGGTACAACATACATGGATCCTGCCAGCTGGGATCCATCACATATTTTTAGACATAGACATAGACATAGACATAGACATAGACATAGACATAGACATAGACATAGACATAGACAGACATAGACACAGACACAGACATAGACATAGACACAGACAGACAAAGATATAGACACAGACACAGACATAGAAACAGACACACAGATACAGACATAGATATAGATACAGACACAGACATAGATATATAGACACAGATATATAGACATAGACATAGACATAGACATGTAGATAACTAAATGAAGATTAGTTGGCATCACTGTCAGACAAAATAAACAAACCCACTAAGTAGTTTTGCTTTACTCTAAGCACAAATTAGTCATACATTTCAAATAATTTATCTAATATTTACAAAAGATTTTTGTCATTCCTTGTAATTATTCAGTAGTTAACCTCCTTAAGTAGATTGTAATCTAATAAGATATGTTGAAAAATAATGTGCAACATTTCACAGAGGGGTACAAACTATAGACTCAGAATGTTACAGTGAAAGAGGTCTAACAAGCATGCAGTTAACTTTTTACAGTGACTTATCATAGTCATGTGGCAGGTTAATATTAAAACAGGTCTCCCCTAACCTGTGTACCTCAGTTGGTTGGGTGTATTACTCCCAGAGCCAAACGTCACCAGTTTGATTCCCGGTCAGGGCACATGCCTCAGTTGTGGGTTTGGTCCCTGGTTGGGGAGAGAACGAGAGGCAACCAATCCACATACCTCTCTCATGTAGATGTTTCTGTCCATCCCTTTCTTCCTCCCTTCCCCTCTCTCTAATAAATAAGTACAAAAAAACTAAAACAGATCTGAATCCTTAAACTGCATCTTTCAACTAAATTAAATAACACATCTGTTGGATGATTCACTTAATTAAATAGATTACATACAGCAAAATTTACATAAAATTTGTCTAGAAAAATTCCAAAAAATTTATTTGGGCATAAGAGCAAATTCCTTGAAATAACAATTTGCACTTTTTCAGGTTATACTTTAAAAAGTTATTATCTTACAGTGCCTAATATAAAACAATTACTCCTGGAAAAGACCTTACAGTTTCTAAACTTTCTAACTTAAAAAATAAGTATGTGGTTCAGGCAACCAAGAAATATGCATAGAATAAAGAACATTCACTTGAGATATAATCAACTGTATTTTCTTTATATTGTTAAAAGATAATTTTTAACTATTATTATTTGGTAGCACAAAATTCTTCCATCTTGCACATTTAAATATATTTTTTACTATGAATAAATTTAAAATTTGTTGCATTCAGTACAATTACTACCTACATCTTCCACAATACCAAACTATTTATTTGAACAAGAGCATTTAAAGATGTTCAATTTTGTTCATTGTATCTTGTGGTATAATTATGTGAGCCACTGAACTTTATAGTTTGTCTGTTTTACAATAAGACTCGATCATCTGGCAAAAAAAACACTGATGCAAAGGACAATCATTTATTTCCTATGTTAGGAACTGCATTTTTAACATTCAGACAGTTAACTACAAAGTGTAAGAATTAAGTGGGTTTGATTTTCTTATGCTGAATAATAATGATCACTAAAGAATTTGATCTATCTTAAGAATTAAGTGAGATTTTCAAAAAGCAGATGAATGTAAAGATGACCTTTGAGGAGATTGCTCACAAAAGGAAAAATTTAATAATATACTAAATGTGACATTTCTGATTTCTATAAAAACTAAGACTAAGTGTTTTGAATAGAGTCAGAATTTATCTCACTCCATTTGATAGTCACTTGCCCAGATAATATTCTTACTGTTTTATATACTTATACATCTAAGGGAGACTCTATCTCCCTTGATCCGAAAGGCTACAAATTAGTACACTGGTGTAAACATTGTTAAGGAGATACTATAGACATCACTTCCAGTTTAGGTCATATTTATCATCAGAATAACCACTGATCTGCAAAATAAGCAAAATACACTTCAGAGTCAGCAGATACTCTAAACACCTCAATTTCAATAATTATAATAATTTCAAAGTAAAATGATCTGTTTAATGTTTAAATTATGTTCAGTTCTATGTCAGAGACAACTTTTGAAGATATTTTAACATTCGAAAACAAGTGTTACATAAAAGGGTTTAAAATGCTCAGCTCTGTAAAAGCCATTGTGATTATAATTATAGGTGTACATCTTTTCAAAAAGTAACCAATATTGAAGTCCCTCTACTATCCATTACCAAACACCTCCACTTAGCTGATGACCTGATGACTTGAGAATTTAACTACCAACGCTTTGCCTAGCCATTTTAACTATTTCAATAGATTAACATAGTCTAACCATTTTTATTCTCTCAGGTGCATACAAAAAAATCTGCAGAATAGCTTTAGTCTTTTCATGGCCCCCAACGGTGTTCTGTAATGCAATAACGTGTCCTATTTTAACTCTCAATCTCTTTATCACTTATCCTTCTGTTCCCCACCCTCTTCCTTCTTCTCACTATTTTTCCGACATTTTTTTTTCTTTCCAGTCTGTCTGCTTAATAACACCTTCATTTCCTTTACCTAGAGTTGCCCTTCAAACACAGGCCACTAACCTAGAGTATGACTAGTGGTAAAGAGAAGACTGTTTGGTGTTGGATATGTATTTTATTAATTTTGAACCTAAGTTTATTTATTCCTAAGCTGGGGCGTCTGACTTTAAAAGTTTTTGTATTAGATAAGGTATGAATATAAAGTCTGTACAAAGTAAACAACAGATTGTAAACACTCAACAGTGACAATTGTGATCATCAATGACAAGAGTAATGGCAGTAATGACAGTACTAATAACAGCAACTCCTTACTACTTCCTTATTTCCTGATGAGTCCCATGCTCTTTTACATGAATTAACTCTTTTAATCCTGTAACTGTATGAGGTAGATGCTGTATTTATCTCCATTTTATAGACGATAAAAACGGAGGCACAGAGAAGTTACATTTGTAATATTGATTGTGTCACAGCAGCTTGTAGGATTTTTTAATCCAAGTAATTAAGAACACATGACTATATTAATAACAAATATCACATTATGGTTGCAGACCCTGGCTCATGGCATCCACAGCGTTGTAGCTGAGACAAAAGAAATTCACAGGGACTACCGAATCCTGTGGAGGAAAAGGGGAAGGTGGCTCCTCTCTCAAGAGGACAAAAAGCCTCCGCCCTTGCCTTGATCAGCTTTTATTGCTTTTCTGGGCACATTACAGGAAGGTCCTCCCTTATTATGCACAGGTTCGCTTTAGGTGGTTACCTTTTACAGAAAACAAAGGAGAGAACGCTGCTAATTACATCACAGAAGAAGGATGTTTGCAAATGAAAAGGGAAAAGTGGTTGAACTGGTTACACTTGTCTTTGGGAGGTTTAGCATGGATTTTAGGAAGGTACTTTAAACACATGCAGTAAATGTTTGCTGCCTCAATTCAGGGTGAAGGAGTTTTAGCAAAAGCAAGTCTCATAGCAGTCTAGGTACAATGCAGGCCTGATTCCCCATGGGAGAACCTATCTGTGGGCGTGGGTCCTGTGCATCTCCGAGTGGGAGCTGGGCCCAAGCCATGCAGAATCGTCTCCTATACATTATCCAGATTGATGTTTCATATTTTGTTTCTGTTTTGCTAATTGTTGAATTTTTCTGAATGCTTTTATTATTTAATAATGGCTAAAATTTAGTATTTTTTATTTTTTTATATATCCCATTCAATCATTTGTATATAAAACATTTACTTCAAAATGTAGACCACTGATAATGAAGAAATTTTGCATAGGTACTAAGAAATTCTGGATGGTTTCCCTTTCATATTTTGGAGAGGGAAACAAAACTAAGAGCTTTTTTCCTTGAAATTATGAAGATTATGATCCAGAACAAAGTGCCTCCAACCAGCTGAAGGGAAAAACAGTTCACCTCTCTCAGTGAGTGGTGTTTCATAACATAATTTGGTATGTTGATGGCATAAAAGATTTCTTCCAGTTTTGAAATGCATCTAAAAATTATTTAGGAAAATGATCATAGAAAATGCTTAATATGATTTCAGTATTCTCAGATTTGAGGCTTGTTTTGTGTCTTATCATGTGGCCTGTCTTTGAAAATATTCTGTGTGCATTTGTAAAGAATGTGTATTTTGCTTCTGTGGGGTGAAAGATTCTGTATACATCAGTTAAGTCCATTTGACATAGAGTGCCGGTCAGTGTCACAATGTCCTTATTGGTCCTTTGTTTGGAAGATCTGTCCATTGTCGACCATGGGGTGTTAGCATCTCCTGCTATAAGTATGTTGCTGTCTATATCTTTCTTCAAGTCCTCTAAGATTTTCCTTATATATTTGGGTGCTCCTATGTTGGGTGCATATATGTTTACAACGTTCAGAGCTTCCTGGTGGATTTTTCTCTTTATAATTATGAAATGACCTTCTTTTTCTCTTTTTATTACCTTTGTTTTTAAATCTATTTTGTCTGATACAAGTATTGTTACCCCAGCTTTTTTGCCCCCTGTCCCTTTGCTGGAATATTTGTTTCCAACCCTTTACTTTCAGTCTGTGTAGGTCTTTCGTTCTGAGGTGGATCTCTTTTAGACAGCATATATCCAGGTCATGTTTTCTTATCCATTCAGCTACCCTATTTCTTTAGATTGGAGTATTTAATCCATTTACATTTAAGGTCACTATTGATAGGTACTTATTCATTGTCATTTTAGTCCCTTCGTCTCTGTGTTCCTCTCTCTTTCATTCTTTTTTTCCCTCTTTTTAAAACAGTCCCTTTAGCATCTCTTGCAGTGCTAGTTTAGTGGAAGTGTTTTCTTTTGACTTCTTTTGTTCAGGAAGCTCCTTATTTGGCTTTCCATTTTAATTGAGAGCCTTGCTAGATAAAGTGGTTTCGGTTGCAGGCCTTCGCTTTTCATTACTTGGAAAATTCCCTGCCATTCCCTTCTGGCTTGCAGCATTTCCATTGAGAAGTCAGCTGCTAGTCTTATTGGGGCTCCTTTGTGTATTACTTCCTGTTTCTCCCTTGCTGCTTTTAAGATTCTCTCTTTGTCTCTAAAATTTGGCAATTTAATTATGATGTGTCTTGGAGTGGGCCTCTTTGATTGTGTGTTTAATGAATATGAATAGCAGTCAACATTATGTCTAAAATAAAATGTTATGTTAAAACAGAATCATTACCAAATTTATGCACAATGTTTAGAAAAAAGTAAATGTTTAAGATATTTTAAACAAGAATCTGGATGCATTATGCATTGATGGAAATTATAAATTTTGATATTAATGTCTAAATAAACATAAGTAAGTACAAACATGTATTATTTCTCAGGCATGAGAGGAAGATACAGAATAAAAATAAGAAAACAGAGAAAGAAAGAGGGGAAAGTTATTATACATATTAATTAAAGTAATGGTCAAACTTTTTAATATTGAATATGAAATTATAATTTCCAATGAGTAAAAGTATCTTAGGTTTTTGTTTGTTTGCTTTTTTAAATTAATAATCAAACAATCTGATAAAACTAACTTTAGGTTAGAAAATTTTAGAAGATATATTACCAAAATAACATGATAAAAGTTAGAAACTGACATTATTGAGCTGCTAACGTATGGTAGGCATTCACCAGATATTTTACATATTTAACGAAGTTTTATTAAGAACTCCACATTTTATTCCACTGACATACCTAGACTGCATTCGACACCCAGAACAAACATTTCTAACAACTCTTCCTCAGCATGACATTAATTTCAGCTTTATTACCTTATATAGCCGAATATATCAGTATGTCAATAGGATAAACTAGAGTCCATTATTCGTTATTTCAAGAACCAATATGTGAAACTCCCTTGGTAGCCTACTCAGAAAATGTTTCTACCTATTTTTCTGTTTCTCTTTAAAGAGGTCAGTGTGTCAGATACTCGATCTCTCACATTCCTTTGTGGGTAAAGGCAGTCATGTGATTCAGTTCAGGCCAGTGAGACAAGCCAGCAAATCTGCTGGAATGCTAAAGGGAAGATTTTCCTCACCAGTAAATTAATGGAAGGCAGAAGAAAGGAGGAAAAGAAGAGAGAGAGGACACTTTCCCACAGTTTTGCATTTTATATGGCTGTGAGAGAATATAATTCGGATGGTTCTGACAGTCCAATTGTGACCATGAGAGGAAACTCAATAGTGTCCGATGGACCACAAAACTACAGTCAGGACCTTCGGAGACACTGAAGCAACTCAGCGACTGCCTGCTTATGCTTTGCATTTTCGTGAAACAATCAGATCACTTTTATAATTTAAACTACGATATTGTATATGTTACTCATTTTAATAGCTTCTTAACTGATATAAAATGATGATATAAAATATATATGAATTTTTCATTGAGGTTTTACTAGTAAGGGATATTGGAAAAGTAGAGAAAATTCCATTACTTAAAGACTATTGTAAAGTTGATAAACAGTAACAATACTTAATTAAGAGAGGAAGGAGAGAAGCAATAATAAATTAATTTAGATATATGTATCATTATGAATGAGTAACAATTCAAAAAGAAAATAAACACAGCCTTCACAGTTCTTGTTTATATAAGTAGTCATGAGGACCTGGTTGATATTTATAATTTGTTTTCTTTGTTTATGTCTGCGTAAAGCCTTTTATTTAAGTTCAGTTTCATGGTAGAGTATAGGATTGGGAATGGATTGGAAGTTAAAATTCTGGTTAGCTCTACATGTGAGAATGTTAATAGACAAAAGTGTTGGCAGTGTGAGTTTTCATTGTAAGCTTTACTTTTTTTAATTTTTTCAATTTTTTATTTTTTATTGTTCAATTACAGTTGTCCCCATTGTTGCCTCATTACTCTCCCCTGCCCTGCCCACCTACCCTCTCCCATATTCAGTCCTACCCTCTGTTGTCATTTGTCCTTGTCCATGGGTCCTTCATACATTTTCCTTGACTTGACCCTTCCCCTTCTTTCCCCCATTATTCCCCTCCCCCATCCCTTCTAGCCACTGTCAGTTTGTTTTTTACTTCCATGTCTCTGGTTATATGTTGCTTGCTTGTTTGTTTTGTTAATTAGGTTCCACCTGTAGGTGAGATCATATGGTATTTTTCTTTCACCGCCTGACTTATTTCACTTAGCATAATGTTCTCCAGTTCCATCCATGCTGTCACAAAGGATAGGAATTCCTTCTTTCTTTCTGCTGCATAGAATTCCATTTTGTAAATGTACCATAGTTTTTTGATCCATTCATTTACTGATGGGCACCTAGGCTGCTTCCAGCACTTGGCTATTATAAAGTGTGCTGCTATGAACATTGGGGCGCATAGGTTCTTTTGGATTGGTGTTTCAGGATTCTTAGGGTATAATCTCAGCAGTGGAATTGCCAGTCAAAAGGCAGTTCAATTTTTAGTTTTCTGAGGAATTTCCATACTGTTTTCCACAGTGGCTGCACCAGTCTGCATTCCCACCAACAATGTACTGGGGTTCCCTTTACTCCACAACCTCACCAGCACTTACTGTTTGTTGATTTGGTTATTATGGTCATTCTGACCCATGTGAAGTGGTATCTCGTTGTGGTTTTAATTTGCATCTCTCTGATGGCTAACAATGCTGAGCATCCTTTCACATGTCTCTTGGCCCTCTATATGTCCTCCTTGGAGAATTGTCTGTTCAGGTCCTTTGCTGTTTTATTCCTATATTTTTTATGTTTCCTTTTACCATAATTACATTAAATATATAAATATTGCTTCAGAAGTGCAAGTCCCTTGTTTATTATTTATTACAAGGTTTTTCCTTCAAATGCTTTTGTTATTTTTGTGACTTATTTGATGTGCCAAAAGGTTTCCGTACCTTTTACAGACATGCTAAAAAGAGTGTATCCATAGAAAACCAAAATAAATTATCTATGTATAAACATAACAATTGTAACATCCATTATATCTCATTGTAGTCTAAGAATCAAGATTGCAAAATATATTTTTCCAAAGCCATACTCGAAAGGTGATTTCAGAAATTTTAATATAATAATTAAAATTAATAATACAATATATATCTTGTGTTTTAAGTGTACAGTAGGATATATGTCAAATTATTCAACCTGTAGTTTAAAGCCAGGGATATTAGTCAAGAAAACAAATGAAAGGCATTCATATTGCATGAAAAAAAGTAAAGCTATTTCTATTGAAAGAAGATATAATCTTGTATACAGAAAAACAAAACAATCCAAGAAAAAATATAAAGCTCAAAAACGAGCTCAGCAAGATTGCAGTATGTAAAATGATTATACAGAAATCAATTGTATTTCTATACATTCTCAATGAACAATTCAAAAATGAAATTCAGAAAACAATTCTATTTAAAATATCATCAAAGAAGATAAAGTATTCCAGAATAAATGACCAAAAGAAGTGGAAGTTTGCACACTGAAAAGTAAAAAGATATTGTTTAAATAAACTAAAGAAAAACTAAATAAATAGTAACACAGTTTAGAATACTTCACATTGTTAAAGTTCCCCAGATTAATCTATGGATGCAATGCAACAATTATCAAAATTCCAGCTACCTTCTTTTTGTAAGCTGACAAATTGGTCCTAAAATTCATATGGAAATTTAAAGGATACAGAATAACCAAAACTATCCTGAAAAGAAGATGTTGGAGAATTCACATCCCCCTATTCAAAATATACTACAGTAATCAAGTCACTGTAGTACCAGCATATGGATATATATAGATCAGTGGAATTGAATCGAAAGTCCAGAAATATACCCTTACGATAGATTGACAAAATATTTTAATAGACTTTTTTTTTAATATTTTTTTAAAGATTTTTTTTAAGTACTTTTTCTTTTCCTTTTAGATTTTATTTATTTATCTTTAGAGGGGAAGGGAAGGAGAGAGGGAGAGAAACATCAATGTGCGGTTGCCTCTTGTATGTCCCCTGCCAGGAACTGGCCTGGCAACCCAGGCATGTGCCCTGACTGGGAATCTAACCGCGATCCTTCGGTTCGCAGGCCCGTGCTCAATCCACTGAGCTACACCAGCCAGGGCTTAATAGACTTTTTTAAAGAAGATATACAAATATCCAATAAATACAAGGAAGGTGTTCAACATCATTAGTCATTAGAAAAATGCAAATCAAAATCACAATGAAATACCTACTCACATTTACTAGGGTAATTAAATTTTTTAAAAAAGTCAGAGGATAACTAGAGTTGAAAAGGATACGGAGAAACTGAAGCCCTCCTATACTGCAATATGGTGCCACCACTTTGAAAAAAAGTTTGCTAAGTCTTCAAAATGTTGAGAATAACATTAGCATATGACCCAAAAAGTCCAGTCTTTGGTCTATCCAAGAAATGAAAAACACATGCCCTCAAAACAGAACAGGAGTATCATCATCATTTATGATAGCCAAAAGTGTAGTAATCCAAATGTTCATTAATTCATGAATGTTAAACAAAACATGGTATATATGTACAATACATGCTTTCATCAGTAAAAAAGAATTCTATACTGGAATCTGCTTCAACATCAATGAATCTGAAAAACATTATCTTCACTGAATAATGCCAGTCACAAAAGATGACATAATTCTATTTATGTTTGTTATCCAGAACAGACACATACATAAAGGCAGAAAGTAGATGCATAGTTGTTAGGAATTGGAGGACAGAGGGGTCAAGGAAAGTAGAAAGTGAGTAAAAGAGCATGTAATGTCTAAATTAGTTAACAAGAGTATTTTTAAATTTCCTGGCTGTTGTGGCTCAGTGGATTGATCACCAGCTTGCAAACCAAAGGGTCTCATGTTCAATTCCCTGTCAGGACACATGTCTGGGTTACAGGTCAGGTCCCTGGTAGGGGACATGTGAGAAGCAACCACACATTGATGTTTCTCTTCCTCTCTTTCTCCCTTCCTTCCCCTCTCTCTAAAAATAAATAAATAGAATATTTTAATAAATAAACAAATATATAAATTAATGGTGATACTTGTACAACTCCATGAATATACTAAAAACCATTAAATGCTACACTTCAAGGGGTAACTGTTATGTTATATGAATTATATCTCAACAAAGTTGTTAAAAAAATTTTAAAAATCCCATCTACTGTGGCCGAAATCTGAGTGAATTCCAGGTCAGCAAGTAAAAGAAAGCCTTGCCAATATTTACCCTTCTGGCTATGGAGTTTGTTAAGAAGGAAGATATAATTCTCTTCAATTCTGTGATGACTTGCTCTGCCAGAAGAAAGGCACTGAGCTTATATTACATGAAACTGAAGAGAATGAGCCTTGAGTCTCAGTTTGAAATCATTTTCCAGGGTTTATCTATACAATGGGTTAGATGTTTAATTTTTATCTACTTTGTCAGGTAGCAAAACCAAGCCACGCTTCTCCAGCACTCCCCCAGTGACCAGCTTCTCCCACCAGCTGGTGTCCGTGGAAGCAAGCCGTGGTTTTCCTGCATGTCATTCTCGCTGCCACTTTATTGGTGCGTAAAATAGACTTAATGGTAGTTTTTAATGTACCATTGGAAATGGCTTTGGAGAATGAAGACAGTTTGCAACATTAAGTTTTTACATTAAGATTTGCTACATGATTTCATTATGATTAGATTCAATGCTTTGTAAGGAAGCATTTGCATCTACATAACACCCTTGAAGATAAAAAATAATTTTTGAAGCATTAGTTCTTTTAAATGAAAAAACACCAATATAAAGTTTTGCAAATGTCTAATAAATTTAATTAATATAAATTGCACAAACTTACTTGCAATTTATGTGTTTAGTTTTTGGCTCTCTGTTGTTCCTAAATTGTCTGAATAGTGAATCAATTTCTCTACTTCGCTTATAAGAAAAAAAGACACAATAAGCATAATAGTAATCAAGATTTTCTATTTTGCCCTGGCTGGTGTAGCTCAGTGGATTGAGTGTGGGCTGTGAACCAAAGGGTCGCCAGTTCGATTCCCAGTCAGGGCACATGCCTGGGTTGCAGGCCAGGACCCCAGTGGGGGCCATGTGAGAGGCAACCACACATTGATGTTTCTGTCCCTCTCTTTCTCCCTCCCTTTCTCTCTCTCTAAAAATAAATAAAACCTTTAAAAAAAGATTTTCTATTTTGAAAATCTCATCCAAGTTTATTTTTTCAAAGTAGTATAAATAAATATTCTAGTAAATATCAGTTATTTTAATACAAAATTTCAAGTATGTGTTTAATTCGTAATTCAAAATGTAGCATTCCTAACAGCTATTATGTAGTCTCACCAGTTTTCAGAAATTTCTCACTAAATTTTTTCCTTTACACACTGTCTTAGTCTGTTTATGCTGCTATAACAAAATACCACTGTTGCGGACCGTTCAGCCTGGTTTCAGGAGTTGTAACCCTCACCCCATGGTGGGCTGTGTAAGAGCCCAAGGGACCCACTTCATCTGGGTCTGTTCTGTCACAAGGACGTGACCTACTAAGGAGACAAAGCTTATTTCCCTGGCAGGAGCACTGCTTCTGCCTTACCCATCTCTGGCCCCATAGCTTGGTTGGCAGTCAATGACGGGTAAGACTCCTCATGGGAGGGGCAACCTAAGCCAGATGCAACCACTTGGGAGGCCTCATGGAAGGACTCGGGGGGTTGCAGCAAAGAGGATGTGATGGACCCTTGCCCCCCGGCTATTCTGACATAGCCTGAGTCCTCATTTCCATCTGGGAGATGTCTCCTGCTTCCTAATTGCCTTAAAGCCTGAAACTGTGGGGGTGAGCGGTGCAGCCCTGTCCTGGCCAGGACGGCTCCCTGGATGATCCGGACATAAGAAAGAATTCCTAAAGTCCTGTGAAACCTGCTTTGCTAAGAGTGCTCTTCCTGAGGTGACAAGTGTCCCAGGAGTAAATGAGTATGTCTCCCAAAGTCTGGCAACCCCCTTTCCTGACAAACACTGGCTCAGATTAAGCCCTCAGATTTCTTTGACATGTTAAACGTGTATTCTGGTGTATTTGAGCCCAATAAAAGCCTAGTGAGGATGGGGCTCTAGGTCATTCTCCTCTGAGAGTTTGACCCCTTTCCTTCCCAAGCAGAAGATGTCTTGGTAGTTTTTACTTTCATCCGTGACGGAGGGATGGGGCTCTGCGGGCGGAGCCCCCCCCAACATCTGGCACCCAGGACAGGGTCCCCCGCATACCACAGACTGGGCAGGTTATAAACAATAGCAATTTATTTATCACAGTTCTGGAGGCTGGAAGTCCAAGATCGGGGCACCAGCATGGTCGGACGAGGGCCCTCTCCCTGGTCACGGACTTCTCATCGTGCCCTTTCATGGTGAGTCATATCATCTCATCACATACCCCGTTACACTGGGCACTCATGTTTCAACATGGATTTGGGGAGCACACAAATGTTCAGACTAGGGAACGTAATCAACTCTTTACCTCAGCTTAGTTTTCTATGCTTTTCTATTTCTGTAACTGAGTTCATACCCTCCCTTATGAGGACGTTTGTTCAAATCATTCAAATCCCCATTTAAATCCTAGCTCTCCTGTGAAGCCCCTCATCCTAAATTTAAGCAAATTCCACATATGCCTACTTCTACAGCATTCCGTCTGTAAAATTCTAAGACGCATATCCATTTCCAAATTGTTTTACTAGTAAAGACATCTTATTTTCTCTTCTGAATGGGAAGCAACTTGTGCACAGAATTCATGTTCAATTTATCTTTGCATTGGATTTTCTCTGTGGCCCCAGGGCAATAAAAACCAAGAAAAATAACAGAGGCCCATAGGGTTAGAGAGAGACAGAGCATGCATGGTCTTTCCTAGACACAGAAGGCAAAGAGGAAGCTGACGAATTAATGTTTCACTGGAGGAAAATAGAACCTCCTTAATGGTAAAATTATGAACTCTAACCCTTTCTGCAAGGAGCAATAAAGTATTTTTTGCAAGTAGTTTAGGAAAAACATGGTACACACCAAATAGGATCAATAGATTACAGTTAATTTTAAGATACAAATTGTATTTTTAAAGAAATATGTAATCTACACCAGAAAAAAATAATCTAGTTTGAACTATATCCAGCTACTGGCTGTTAAAACAATTATTTAGTAATCCTTATGAGAATGGGGTAGGTGAAAAGGGGCACATTGAAGAGAAATGTTAGTATACTAGAGTGCTTATAGTTCGCTCAGTGTGAATTTTATTTAAATTAACTATAAAGCAAAATGCACTGCATGCTTTTCAATGCAGACTTTCAGATTAGCCTTTTGTAGGATTTCTAGCCTCTACAAATCCTTTTGTTCTACTTATAAAATCTCAGGTAAAATTCCCCTGGATGTTTTTTGTTTGGAAAGAATAAAACAGTCCCTTCTACTGAAGTCAAGAGTTTAATTTCCAAAATAGTGAAATTCAGGTGAGCAGCACATTTAATAGACTATTACTGCAATAAGATGTATCACTGCCAGTGTTTTATTTATTACATGTATATTTGCTGGCTAATAA
This sequence comes from Glossophaga mutica, assembly GCA_039655065.1. NCBI lineage: Eukaryota > Metazoa > Chordata > Mammalia > Chiroptera > Phyllostomidae > Glossophaga > Glossophaga mutica. Next base: position 87,356,689 of record CM077311.1, read on the forward strand.
GCCAAACTGTGAATATATATGCAATAAATTTATATTATATATTACAAATACATGTTTATGTACATATAATACATACACAATAAATTTATGTATTACATATAATGAATTAATCCACTGAGGCATTTATTTTTTATTTTTAATCTTTCATTTTGAATATGCAACCTATTTTTAAATTGAAAAGTATTTTCACTCATTTTTAAAATACAGACACATTTCAATTTTAAGAATTATTTGTACTTTTCAAAATATAAAACCTCAAAAGTATAGGGCATAAATGTAATTTAGGTAGAAAAGTTTGAAACAAGTTGTGATTCAAAAGAAATTAAGAAATGGAAACTAAAATAGCTCTTTTTAATCATAAGAAAAGTGACAATTTGATGTTTCTTAAAATATACTATCACCAGAAAACTTCTATATGCCAAGAGCTAATTTAATTTTTTGTGCAAGGCTTGCATTTCTGAATCTCATAGAGCTTCTTTCGTAGTCTATTGCTCTACACATGAATTACTACAAAATGACAAAATAAAAAAGCTGCTATACAATAAATTAGCAGTTGTCACTCTAAATAGCTCACAATTGCAGGCTTGGTATGTTCTTATGCTTTGCTAATAAAATCAAACTAAAATGTACATGTTTTTTTCCCTCTCTTTTTCTTTTTTTAAGTGGCTAATTCTTATGCCTTGTATGGCTTGCTTTGTCTGACAAAGAAATTAGCTACCCTGGTGACCTAAGGTGAGGTTTAATTTCCAGGCATTTTTAATAAATCAGAGCTTCTAGGTATTAAGAAGAGACCAACACTGACATCTTATCCAATATTATTGTGTTAATAACATTTCCCAAGTACAACTCTTAAACCTTCTCTTATGTATGTAACAACCTTCTAAAATTTTTACCATACCCCATCATGGCAAAAATACTAGCTCAATCTTCATTTTCTGCAAAAAGCTTTTTTTTTTTAAATCAAATACCTGCATTCTGTAAGCTTTCAACAAATTCCAGAATCACCCTTTGCCCTCTCTCAACACATATATTTCAATTAGTTTCAGCTGATTCTGGAAACATGTTTCCACCTGAACAGAAAATAGACAGGGGGAGGGCAAGAATAGTATGGGAAATGTAGAAGCTAAAGAACTTATAACACATGGACATGAACTAAAGGGGGAGGGGTAATATGGGTGGGAGAGGGTGTGCAGGGTGGGGGGAATGATGGGGGAGAAATGGGACAACTGTAATAGCATAATCAATAAAATATATTTAAAAAAAGAACTTCAACATTTTATTTCCTTCTATGTCGATGCCATGGAAATATCTTCAAAGACCAGTTTTCTTTATAATAAATATTATTTTTATTATAGTCATTATATATCATCATTTATACATTCTAAACATTTTCTACAGTAATGATGTCACAAGATACACCCAGAAACATCTTAAAATCACTTCACCATAAAGTGTGATACATTTAATTCTTTTCCTCAAAAGCACATTCTAGTAATTTCTCCCATCTTCATCTTTCTACTTTAAATGTGGCTGAGAATACGGATTAGGTGGGAGTCGGCTCATGTAAACACCATCTGACTTAGAGGAAGAAGGCTTATAACTCAGAGCTTCCCCAGACCCTTCGCCATCTCTACCAGCCCTGCAGGCTTCTTGCCAAATGCCCCGGGAGATGAGGAAAGGACCTTTCAGAGTACTACACTAAATTATAAGATCAAACTATCTTTCATTTTGGGTTTTTCTTTGGAATGAAAATAAATTGTTGAGCAGTGTGAAGTTCCACAGACAGCAGGATCTTGTTCTTCAGAAATGCGTCACCATGTGGCATTTTTGATTCTAAGCAGAAGCGTCTCAGGCAAGTGGTTTCCCACTGTCCTCCGAAATGGGTTTCCTCTGCTCATGAGATTCTTATTTCATGGGTATTAGAACCTGCTGTGTTGGTTCAAACTCTGTAACCAGAGAAGAAGTAGTAACCTTGGAGATTTTGCAATAAACTTTTCTTAGTTGATTTTACCAAAGTTTCACGAATTATCATTATTATGCTTTTAAGGTAACAACCAAGGATGAATCACAAAGTAACCATCTGGCAAACAGAAAGGGAAAGAAATGCAAATACAATCAAAATACTATCATCTTTGGCTCTTGCTTGTGCTCTCCATGAGATAAATAGTCCACCTGCCTGAAATAGGTGTTTTTCTGATGCTGCTTACCTGCAGCTAACTGCCTGTAGGAAAGGAAAAAAAATGAATTTAATTCACTGAAGCTAGTTATTGTTCAAAATAATTGTTACAGTAGAAAAATACCTTTTGGAGGTTTCCTTGTGTGTAGAGGGTGCAACAGCTGTTTCTTTCTCACCAGGAATATAATTTCCTATCTGATCCATTTCACTGAAAGAGACAAAATAGCCTACCTTACAGATCCAGCTAAGGAAAGTTACACCAAACTTTCCTTAAAAAGGGAATATTCCAACTCAAAGAATAGCCATATATTATGAAGAGAAATCTAAGCTAAATATCATCAAAGTATTCTGTGGAGGGTTTTTTCCTCCTTTTAAACACATGAATGTTTATTTTTCACAGATCTATATATTCCTAGAATTTCATTTTATAATTGATAGAAAAAACAACAGTCATATCCATACACAAATACTACCACTGTAACCTCCTGCACGCCATAGTAACCATATCCACATCCCCAAGATGCTGTCAGCCGCTTAAAAAACATCTTTCTCATGAACATGTTTAATTAGACTTAAAAGGTATCCTACCATGAATCACCTCTTTTACACAACAGCATGCCCGCTACCTTGTCCAACCACACCCCTGGGCAGAGCACAACGATTTGGCAAGCCAGAGCCTCTCTCCATCCTCTTAGGGACCACCATCCGTGATGAGAGAGCCACCCTGAGAGCGAACGACAATGAATTTTCATGGACATGCTGGCTGACTAATTTGATAATGACTGATAATAATGAACACATAACAACTGAAATAATTGAAAAGAATGCAATCCCAGAGCAGTCTGTTGCCATTACCGTCATGACCCCCCAGCAGCAGCCACAGCCGTGTCAGGCAGAGCCATCAGCAGAAGGAAGCAGGGAGAAGCTGCACTCCAACACAGCTCTGAAAGGAAGTCCGTGATGAGGGTGCCAAAGCTGCAAGTTTCGAATCCATGCCTGCGGATTGGTAGAGACTGGCTAAAGATGCCATTGGGCATTCTTTCAGTAATTTTCTCTGCTGGCTATGCTCGCCTGGACTGTTTCTCCAAATAAAAGATATTGATTTTTATAGTATTCCCCCTTGCTCACAGTTTAACTTCCTGAAGTTTCGCTTACCCATAATTGACATCCTAAAACATTAAGCAGGAAATTCCAGAAATAAACAATTCATAAGTTTTATATTGTCCACAGTTCTGAGCAGGGTGATGAAATCTCGTGAGTTCTGCTCTGCCCCTCCTGGGACGTGGGTCAGCGCCTTATCTAGCATCTCCAGGTTGTAGACCTCCCCGCCTGTTAGACGCCGAGCCACTTTGGTTGTCAGACTGGTTGTCGGTATCACAGTGCTTGTGTTCAAGTAACACTTATTTTACTTAATAATGGCCCTAGAGCACAAGAGTAGAGATGACGGCAGTTTGGATGTGCCAAAGAGAAGCCATAAAGCTATTTCTTTAAATGAAAAGGTAAAAGTTCTTGCCTTAATAAGAGCAACTGTTGTAAGCTGAGATTGCCAAGATCTTTGGTAAAAACAAATCTATCCATGAAATGTCCCAGTTTGTAAATTAAAGTTTGTCATAGGTATGTGTGTACAGGAGAAAACATAGTACTGTATATAAAGGATTCCAAACTACCTGTGGTTTCAGGCACCCACTGTGGGTCTTGGAACAGAACCCTCATGGATAGGTGGGTAAAGGAAGAACTACTGTAGTTTTGAACTGAAGGTCCAGAAAAAATTTAAAGTGAATTTGCATTTTAAATAACAAAGTTTATTGAGTGTCACACTTTTTACAGATTGTAGATTGCATTGATGTGTTTATAATAATGCACTATAATTTGAGAATCAGCTATAAATTATTTATAGGAATTCTTATATTTTTGAACTATTTACTTTTTGAAGTATGCATGTCTTATTTCATAGAATTAAAACCACAGTCATCTGAAACACAATTTCAGATATAATTTTACTTTCATTTCTCTGTAAAATAACCAAACAATTATTTTGGTTAAACTTATAACTAAACTATTGAAAATAATATAATATATTATTTTATATATACACACTAATATATATGAATGCTTCCCATGTGTTAGGCATTTTTTAAGTGCTTTTACTGTGGAGTTCATTTAATACAAGCATCCTTTAAGATGGGTTCTATTATTACCTCCACTTTCTGTACGGGAAAATTGTGGCACAGAGAGAGACAGTAACTGGCCCAAGGTCATCTAAGCAGTAAAAGATAGTCAAGATTCAAACCCTGGGCAGTCTGGCTCCAGCACCCATACTCTTACAGTCTTCCCTACAATGCATCTTTACCTTACTGTTTTTCCAGGTTAACTTTCCCAATTCAAAAGTGCTGGAAACACAAGTATAAAAATGCACTAGATTTAATATCATCTCTTCATCAATCATAGCAGTGTGGCTACCTACCCGTGTATGTGGATTAATGCTTTGGGAGAATAAGTGGCAATGTATGTAACTATTTTATGACTGGGGCACTGGGAAGTACTTGTACTCCAATATGCTTTTCACTAAAGCCTGAAACTGTATTGGTTACAATCCAGTCATCTTTACCTTGCTAATTTCTTTTCATTTGAATGAACTGGAGATTACTTTGTCTAATTTATCCTTTTAAAATGGGAATATTTTCAAATGGGAACTTTTTCCTGGTACCTGGGACTTCAGCCAGGAAAACCTTAAATAGCCCCAGACTGGTATTCTGCAGAGGTTCTTCACTTACATATCCGGTGATTAATACCACTGCTGTTTGGGATCTCAAATAAGGATGCTGATTAGATCACCAGTTAGGGCTGCTGTGTGGGTGTGTGACGTGGGCAGTTGCACAGGGCCGCATATTCAGAAGGGTTTCTGGTTTGCTTTAATTTTCTGCCGTTGCTGTCTTTAAACTCTTGTAATTTTATCTTTGAGTTTGTGTTTCAGCAGTAAATCAATAGAGCACGTTGTACGTGTAGGGGTTCTGACTGAGCCACCCCACGATATGCCTCAGTGTTTGTGATGCCTCATGAGCTCAGGAATCCGGTGGACCATGTTGTGTGGGAGCTGAGACTCAAAGCAAGTTCAGGATAATTTTACACCCACAACTGAGTAATCGTGGTGGGGACAGGATGCTGACAGCCCCAGGAGGCCACGCTTTTTCCTGTGAACCATAATTGGTTTTCAAAGCAAGAAGGCAATGGCATTCTACGAAATACGAGTTAGCGAAGGAACCTATCACATCTTTTGTACTCATGGTACTTCCCTGTATTAGACTGAAAATGATGGGGTCAAAGAAAAGGAAAAGGTGGAGAGTCCATAGTTTCTTTTTCTTTCCTTGTGCATCAGTAAGCTGAAAGTAGAGAGTGTTGGTTGAATGTATGTGCATCAGGAAGTGAAATAAAAATTACTCAGAATGTTTTGTGCAGTGTTACATTTCGGTGATCCCACATATGAGTTCAGTAGTAGTATGTTTGCATTTAAAACTAGCATGGCACAATATGAAGATGACTGGGAAAAGTCGTGGTAATAATTTAAATTTTAAATGTTTTTTTTTACTTAGAACATTAAATAGCAAGTATAAAATACCGTGATAAATCTGAAAGAAGGCTTGCAGAGAAAACAAAAAGCTTTAGAGTTTAGTATTTTAATCACATTTTCCCCCTGCTCTTTGGACAAGGGATCCCAGATTTTCATTTTCGTACTGTGCTGCACAAATTATGTAGCCAGATCTCACACTTGCACATGTTCTCTCCATTATATTTAATTTCATGAAACATTTCTTATCATAATAGTAGCCTTATGTGCTTCATCCCTTTCTTCTGACAACGTAATGAATTGTGTTAGAGAGCAGTGTGGTGCGGTGGTGAAAAACACTGCTTACATTCTTTGGCTTGTCTTATTTTCTTCCAGTCTCTTCTGGGCGGGGGGAGGTAAGAGATGGCAGTGGAGTGGATGTATATAACCCACCACTTCCAAATGCCCTGCTTTTAAACATTTTATGTGTTTCAAGACTCCCCACTGTCCCCTATGAGATTTGGACTTTTATGAACCAGAGCCAGGAATCAATGCTCTTTTTGTTTGTCTCTTTTGAGTTCATACATCCCTCCCCTAAGACAAGATCACAGAAAGATGCTAAGGCTTGAGTTGAAGAAAGAGCAATGGGTGACAAAAAAAATTAGGGACATATATAAGTGAGTACTTAAAAAATATCTTCCTGCTATAACATAATAAAATCCTGTGTCATGTCTTGAGTTGATCTAGTTTTTCTAAACTCCAAATATCTATTCTCTAAGGCAAGCTACTACATAAATAAGCAACTATTTTGAAAATGGCTGAGTTTTTTTTAAGTTGCTTATGTTTTGTCCTTGCAACATACTGTGACCACATCATAATTTCAGCATTTTTTTGGAACCATTCTGCTTTTTTCTTGTAGGGGAGGGGGAGTTTGCCATTGCCAATTTATTTGATAGTATCTTAAAAATTCATCTAAAATCTAAATAATTCCCCTTCTTTTGGACATGTAATAGACTGAAAAGTCAAACTTTTCCATTGTCCTAGAATGGGCTTAACAAGGTCAAAACAAAGGGCGAAAAGATTAATAAATTCACTTCAAAAAAACCTTCGGCAGTTATGACCAGACAAGGCCTCAGGCCGTCAGGGTGGGGACCAAGCCAGTTCAGCAAACATCTCCTAAGCAGATCACAGCAGTCCTTCCCAGGTCTATAGGCTGCATTTTATTGATTCTAAGACACATGCTCTTCTTTCATGTTTTAATAGTTCTGAAATCAGGTGACCTTATCTTACAGTCACTGAGGCTTGGCAGAAGTTCAAGTACAGTTTGCACTGCTGCTATGTGAGATGATATGCACAGAAGAACCATCCTCAGAACTTGCATAATGGCCACTAGCGACCTGGAAGAATGTCCCGCTGACTGCAGTGGAGGAATGCTGTTGTAATCAAGTGAGAGCTCACACTACTCGCAGTAAGTCGAGCAACAAGGAATTGGGGCGAGGAAAGTGACTTTATTCAGAAAGCCAACAAGCCAAGAAGATGGCAGATTTGTGTCCTAAAGAGCCCCTGAGAAAGTACAGAATTCAGGCTTCTTTTATGGCAGGGGAAAGGGAAAATTGGAGGGGCCTGTGGTCGGGAAGTGATTAATGACCACGGACATCTGAACGCCAACAAGGGTCCATGGGGGAGGGTGAAACTTCTTTACTTTTGCTCAGCAAGCTCCAGGTTTCCGTGACCCCAGTCAAAGTGTTCCTATAAAGCTTTTTGTAAACAGTCATGATTTTGTACATACCGTCCTTATCTTCTTGGGGAGGTAGTTTCTAGCAGGGAGGGTTTTTGCAGTAATCGCTAGGCTACAAGTAAGATTTTGTTTTGATGATTAGCATATCTACGTGCAGGACTAAGCAGGAGTTGCTGACAAGTTATAGGCACCGGGCAGGCTCGAGGAAGATGGAGGCAGAAAGACTGATGATTATTTAATTCTATTACACTCTTAACCCTAGGAACTGATGTTGGTATAGGAGAGAGAGAAGCAGAACCTAATTAGACATAATTAGAAACAGTTCCAAGGGAGAGTTTACAGTTCACTAAATTTGTATACAGCCATGCACCACATAACAACATTCTGGTCAATGAAGGACTCCATACTCATATTCCATGGTGCTATCATGAAATTGTAACGGTGCAGAAAAATTCCTAGTATCTAGTGACATCATAGCTCTCCTAACATCTTAGTGTGCCACATTGCGCAAACCCTTACCATTGTATTACAGTTACCTACAGTATTCAAAACGGTGCCATGCTATGTAGGTTTGTAGCTCAGGAGCTGCAGGGGAACAGAATTTGTCACTCCAAAATATGTCTGTTTATCATAAGAATGATTTTAGGCTGGTTACTTTTAAGAAATAGCAGATTTGGGAGAAGCTTTGAAAACTAACTAGAAGTTATCCTTAGTAAAAGACATTTATATCTGTCAGGAAAATCTTCACTTTAAAGGTGTCTCCCTTGGCAGCAACTTAAATCTGCACCCTTGGTTTTTTTGTTGTTGTTTTTTAGCAGTTTGTTTTTGTTTTTTCATCTTCCCAACATCTTTCGTCTTCAGCTAAAGATAGTATTGAGGGTGGTGCCTTCAGGTGATTTGGCTACTTACTCAATTTTTGTGGGTGTCACCCTTGTATACAAGAGGTCAACATGTGGTTAAACTTTTGCTTTTCTCCTGGTAACCTGGCTTTTATACAGAGATCGATGGCTCAACCAAGAACCCAGAGAGTAGAGGAAAATTAAAATTTCCTTCCCTACAGAAAAATAGGCTATACCACATTGCCTATGTGTGGAGTAGGCTGTACCATCTAGGTTTGTGTAAGTGCACTCTGTGATGTTCCCACAATGACAAAATCACCTGGTGACACATTTCTCAGTAAATATCCCCATCATTAAGTGAGCGGTACATGACTATAACTGCAAGCCTACTGAAGAGCTAAGGGCACTGGCTATTTGGTCAGCATGGATTCTATTAAAAAATGCCTCATTCCCACAACTCTTGATGACACAGAGTGCAATATTAAGCAGAAAAACAAGGGCATTAATGACTGTAAGTGCAAAGTGACTCAGAGGACTCGGACCTTTGTGACGTAGTTCTAGGAATATATATTTTAAAAGTTTGCTTATAATTTTCAGTTTTTGTACACATGATGATACATGACAAAACCTATCTGTGTCCAAAGAACATTTTCGATAAGACATGATTCTCAAAACTGCGATATGTGACAAGATTGCCTCGTGGCATAGTTTAATTGGCAGCATTGATTCTCAGTGAGTGAGTAATATATAACATAGTGTTGCATCTTGCAATCGATGGTTTTGTACAAAACAGGAAAGTGGGGAAGAAAATGAGAGCCTGGAGGTTCTTACAGACAGTAATATCTGTGGTGAAGAGGCCTGAGCCCAAGTCCTGTCTGTTAAGCTCAGTTAAGGAAGCTTTAAGAGAAAAGTTCATGTTGTTTAAGAGAAAAGTTCAGAGAAATGCATGGATGGAAAAACGAACATCTCCTAAGAAGTAATGGATATCTACTTATACAGCTTATTTGTTGATCCTTCCTGAATCTTCTTAGAGAAAGAAACAAATGATTGGCAAGAGGCAGCAAGACTAGAGGAGAACCAACATGCCCGTCATTGGCTTTTGCAAGGATGTATTAATGTCAGAGACATAAAGTCACATCTCAGAATTAGCCTCATTTTGCTCATGCTTCGTACAAGGGATTGACTCCCTAGGGGGTGGAAGTTCAAGAGGTTGACATTTGGACTAATTGATAAGGAGCTAAATTGAATGGGTGGAGGAAATGAAGTCTGACCTGGATGTCCCAGAAGACATTCACACTAACATAGTTTTTGCTAGTAAAGCAGGAAAAATAGGAAAATATAATCACATACACAAATACATAAGAAGACATTTTTTTCAGCAACCCTAATACCTGCCTATCTCCCCAGTAGTTAGTATTCAATGAAAGAAGAAGGGCCATAAAAAAACAGAAGCTTTTCCATTAAAATTCCTCTAGCTAAGGGTTAAGCTATTGCTTGAGGATAGTGGAAGAGATGAAATTGGAGTTTTCAACTGGATCGAACTTACGATAACTGGAAATGAAGAAAGGTTATGGAGTCTGCCTCGGATACTATTAAGACACTTTGATTTAGAAATTTGATGGAGCACAGATGAAGGATGTGATTGGAAAAGATAAAAGTTCACACTGCTCCATTATCCAATTACATTTATGGGTCAAACATTTTAAAATGTAGTGGATTTCCTCATATTCTCCTCCGTGAAAAAGCCATACAAAAACAAACACAGAAGAAAGATTTGCAAAATCTTTACTCTCATCCAGTTGAACTGAAGATTTCCCATAATCTCAGCCTCTGAACTAATTCATCAATTACTTTGGTTACAACTCTAGAATTCTTTTCTGAGCTGTATTTTCAGACAATGCTACTAATTATAGTTTGTGTAACAGCCCACTGATCTAATATACTAGTTGCCATGTCAATAGCACAGCTTTTAATAATCTTTTTTCCAGTAGGTTGTGCTTCTGTTAACTTACTTTGAATGATGCTAAAATGCATTCTTACTGTCAGATTTTAATTTTGTATACCTAAAGTTTTTTTTCAGTTGGACTGAAAGACATTGAAAAAACTCTATGTATGTTTTCAATCTGATTTGTTTGAATATGATGTAGTAATTCATCAGGAGCTATAAAATACTTTATAAAATTTTACATTACAAAAACTATTGATGAAACAGGCAGTTTTTATAGCATGTAAAGTAAGTCTAATGACTGACGTCTAAAGAGCTGATCTCCATGGTCAAGGCTAACATGACAAACTAGAGTACACAGATGGGAGACTGTCAGCACCTAGAACACCCTACATGTGCTCTGTGACAGGAGACCCACCTTAAAGATCCGATGTTTATGCCCATGGACATGAGTGCTGGGAAAGGCCCCACATTTGCCACGTGACCAGGAACTGTGTGAATAAAACTTTAACCCACCAGGAAGATTAACAGTCATGACAATGCTCACCATGACCTTGTGCAGGTGTGACGCCTGGAGGAGGAGGAGGGCGGAGGTAGCCCTCATCTGAACTAGATTCAAGTAACCGATAGAAGGGTCATCAGTGGAGACCCAGTTAACTGTCATTCTGAATATGGTCCAGACTCAGGCTGAGACCTGATTTCAATACAGCAAAATGATTCCAAGTGCAGCACATGTTGAACTCCTGCTGACCGGGTCTTTTGCTGGAGAGTCTATTCGCTCTGTGGAGGTGACCGTAGGAAAAGGCTGCATCTCTGGGGACACAACACTTCCTTCAATTGGCTCTCTTTGCCTCTGAATGATCTGAACACTAGAAGAGAAAGGTTTGGCAGAGAAGTAAATGTCTGGGTCATTAGGAAGGAACATAAGAAAAATCCTGAAGACAGAGAGTGCAGATGCCCGAACATCTGTGGCCAAGGGTTGGACAGAGTGCTGTATTCGCCACCTTAGATATATTTTGAAACTCCCAGAGATAAGTGAGAGACTCTGCAGAGATACTGCCAGTACTGCTGTTGGGGATATATCACCCAGTAAAACGTGGGTACCAACTGCTAAAGCGAATCCATCTCATCCAGAACTGCTGTGATAATGTATATACTGTGCAAGAGGAACAAACTTCTCTATCAAGGTTCTTTGGGCTGTTTCAATAATCAAACAGACATAAGACAGATTAACAAGAGAAAACAACCAGATTTAATGCATACATACATATGGGAACCGCACATACATGAGAGAGTCCGAGTCTTCTCTCCCCCAACCCCCCGCCATGCACAAGAGGTTCAGAGTCAGAAAGGAAGTGTGTGTATATAAGACAGTCTGAGCTGAGAATAAAGTAATGTACTTTGGGGACTTCAAAGGGTCATTGCAGGACGATAAGAAGGGCAGATGTTTAGTAAACAAAATTTTCCCTGCCACATAGATGGGTAAAAAGTCATTTCTGGTGAGAACTCTTACTGTGGGCCAGGCTCCTGATTTAAATTCTTCTGGAGAGTTAAGGAGGGGACAGAAGTTTCTCCTGAGCCTGCAGGGTCTTGTTTGCATTTAGCTCCGAATAACCTGCGTACCACTGAGGTGCACCCTGGCCTGGCTCATTCTGCACTCCTACAACGTGAGGGACAAAAAACAAACAAACTAGACAGAATCCAAAAATACAGTTCACTCAGATGTTCAACTACCTTGATAAGTAACTAATGCAATATAAATGTGTTTCCCTGATGCAAAATGATAAACGTGCTCAAGTAGAAATAGAAAAGAATGAAAGAAGGTCCTCACCACCCAGCCAGCTCTGATCTAATCCCCATAAATTATTTTCCATTTGTGTTCATGTTCAATTAGCTGCAAGTGTAAAAGTGAGTGATGCAAACATTCTGCTTTTACTTAGAATGAGTGACTGATTTATTACCAAATATGTAAAAAATAATTTTTTGTAATATGCATGCCATGGATCATATGCTTCAAAAAAAGGAAGAGAGAAATAAAAATACAGAAGAGTATGAAGTATTTTGTAAAAATTGTTTCAATACTTTTTCCATGAATGTTTAAATATTAGAAATATATTTGTTAGTATATCCGTTTCTCCACGTGAATATTTTACTAGAAATTAATTTCTGAATTCTTTCCTTAAGTTGCTCTTTACTAGTGGTGCATCATGGAAAATATAATTACAATTAGGTGTCACAATATTTTCTTGCCTTTGAGTGGCTTTTTGTGCATCTTTGACAAATGATCTCAGTCAACAGTTGTTAGTGTGATTAAGGGTAGATGCTTGAATTGTATGACTTTGATTATTCTTGTGCTTCATCCATCTCATTCATTGTCAATTTTTAAAAAAATCTTCTGCTTTTAAGGGAAATGATTTCATATCACATAAAATCTGATATTTCTTAACCCAAATTATATAGCACACACTGAGAGCTGGCATTAACAGCGGCACCTGTGTTGGGGGTGTGATGAAACCTCCCTAACGTGCAGGATTGGAGGGGGGGGGTTCACACTGGCACAGCACACACACTCGCGTGGACAACAGAAACACCGGTTAAGTTTAGCCCTTAACCAGTCAGGCCGAAGAGAGGCAGGATCCGACTATGGAGAGTGACCCTGTGGCCTCAGGGAAAAAGGTATTGGCGAGTTTTGTTCCAAGGTAGTCTGGGGTTGCTTTTGCTTTCTGCTAAGCACAAAATGCTTACATATAAATTTCTGCTCTGTAAGGTTTTTGGAAGATACACAGCGTGAGACAATATAGAATGCATATATTTGGCATACAATGCTTTCCTGAATGCTGTGGCTACTTGTATTAAATCTGCTCTTCATTTACCAAGATTTCAAAGGTGCCTGGCATTCTTAGCTACTTTTGAAGCTGATTAGTGCTAATGGCATTCCATAATATAGTATTATTAACAAAACCTTGACAGATACCCTCTTTCTTTTTTCTATTCTATTTTTCCTTTAATTTTTCCGTAAAAATGTTGCTGTTAACATAGAAAAATAGTAATCCTATAACTTTCAACAAAAGGAACCATATCATAGCAGAGCAAAGAGTACATGGCAACTCCCATCTCAGTAGAAGACTCTGTGACTGAGAGTCTTCTGGGTCTGGAGAATGTGCTGCCTGAAGACCGAAGAGGCAATGACATCATCCCCAATATCCCTTTGTTTGGAAGAAAAAGAGCAATGCTGCCATCTAGTGTTTGTGAACTATAAGACCAGGGCTGTTGTTTTCCTTTAGGAGCATGAATTCTAAATGACCTGAATCACACTGAGGAGAAAGACAAGGACACTTGGGCCACAGACAGGAAAAGGGTCAGTTTTTGCCTGACCCTTAGAGTTATCTCATGGAGTGTTTATGTTTGTGAGAAAGGCCACAGTTTGCAATGAGTGTTTATTGCTGACATTACACTAACTAGTGATTTCCATAATCACTTTGTGTTGATTCAGACTTCCTGCCAAGTGAAGACAGATACTCACTAAAAAAAGAGAAAGAGAACTTAGGGACAGTGTGTGAACACCTGCAACAATCTACTAGTGAAATATTCACCCTACTAGACAATAAGCAGCTAGGCCAGTTACCCTATAATGCATATTTTAGAAGCAAAGACATGTTGGCAAAATTCCAAAGATAGGAAGAACATACACGCACGCACACACTCACAGTACAAGTGTAGGACTCACTACTTGCAACACGCTTTTGAACAATGTGTAGTAAGTTAAAGTGGGATGTATCGTATGGAGGATCATTTGCCATGAAAGGCAGAGAACACAGATCAAAATATCCACAATGTTAAAGCCTCAGCGAAATGATTTTCTGGGACCCAAGAGAAATGTGACAGTAAGCGTCTGTGTTGAGTTCACATTTACACGTGATTTCACGAGCACATTCAGTGATGTCTAGAAAAGAAATGGAGTCAAAGGCAAGAAGAAGAAATAGATTGAACCATGTTTTTTAGTGAAAAGTGTAGGGTTTCTCTGTGAAACAACCCTGCAACTTCTTCACCCACCTCGTTAAAATGAAGCTAAAAGTTCAGTGCACCTACAGCATAATAACTGCGTCCTATCTGCAGAGGTTGAAAGTTCCTGTTTTGTAATTTGTGTTATCTCTGATTTGCTCAGACTTGGTAACCCAGGGACCTGTTACGTGGAAGATGACAGGGGGTGCCACTGCTGTGGATCGGGGGTTGGAGGTTGTGGTTTGTGGATGGATGGATGGTGGGGAGACAGAGTTCAGGTGAGCTTTGCTTCCTCACCGCTTGGGGTTGAATGGGGAGGAGACAGGAGGCGGAGCTCAGGCCAGCTTCTCTTGCCTCCCTGTTCCAAACAGGCTGTGGCTGGTAGCAGTCCACCACCCTGGGGTTGGGGACCTGAGTATTAAAGGATAATTTAATGAAAGGCTCAGGCTGAGTCACTCTGTTTATACTGAATGATGACTAACACTGCCTTTGGGAAAATATCTAATAATGTTTGATGACAAAGACAAAGAGAAATGTACAATTCAGTCCCTAATAAAAGAGGTAGTAATAACACAATGTGTTAAAAAGGATTTAAATTAAAGCTTTTATATGTGGAATTTTATCTTCAAATAGGAATGGAAACTACCTATTGTATTTTCATATCTGGAATTATGGACATCTACATGTTCATTATCAATTTCTAATCAGACACATTCATTTTTATAACCCACCAAGTACGTAAGATTTAAAAATAGCATACAGTTCTTTTACTCTGGGAACAGATAAAGTATAAAGATGTAGATTTCTGGTCTTCCATTAGGGAGCTTGTCAAGCAGGTCTGAATAGTCAGCATGGATTTGCCAAGACTTATCATAGAATATATAAACCTATAGGTTTGGGGATATGTACATTAGAATTTGTCATTTGCCATTTTATGAGTTAAATTCTGTCCCTCCTCAAATATATGTTTAAGCGAGAAGCTCTAGTACCTCAAAAATAACCTTATTTGGATATTGGGTCACTGCATACATGTTTAATTAAGATGAGGTCATACCGTAGTACTGTGGGCCTTTAATCGCAAACAATTGGTGTCCCTGTAAGAAGAGGAGAAAAGACACAGACGCATGAGGGGAGGACACCATGTGACAACAGAGACCGACTTTGAAGTGCTGTGGCTGCAAGCCAAGGAATGCCGAGTATTGCCACCAAACCACCAAAAGCCACAAAGAAGCAGGAAAGGATTCTCTCCTGCAGGGGTCAGGAATTATGACCTTCCTGATCCCTTGATTTCTGACTTCCAGCCTTCAGAGCTGGGGTATGAGATGATAACTTCCTGTTGTTGTAAGCCACTTCATTGGTGATGCTTTGTTACAGCAGCTCTAGATTTAAAATTTGAACAAACCCCTCAAATAACTTGATGAAGTGATTATAATGTTGTCACACAAGATGAAAACCTCCACCCAAAGAAAAACTAGGACTAGAATTGATGAGAAAGTCAGATTGCCAGGGAAGAGCAACAATTAGTGACAAGATCCAAGTTTAATGGAAGTTGTGGATGACTCCTTAATGATGCAATCAAGCCTGAGCATGCTCCATAAGGGTCTGAGGGCTTAATACCATTGTCGTATTTGCTCCCTTACTTGGAAACAGTTTCATGCAAGACTGACTCCTGATCATATCAGTGAAGCTGGAAAAGGCCAGCGTATCAGTTTTAACTAATAAACTAATAAAATTTGATTGTTCTAGACCTGAGAGTTGAAACACAAACTTAAAACATAAACACACAAAAATATAAGGTGATGTCTTTTGCTTTTATATCCAAAAATGTATCAGAGGGAAAAGCTAAATGATTTAACCATCTGGTATATTATATAACTCATGTTCCACACCCACTTCTTGTACGTGGTGACCAGGGAGCCAAGCAGAGCTGGATTTCAATACTGGATCCTGGTTATATAATATTGAATTAGTTAATCAATTAATTAATTTGCACCTCAGTTTTTAATTTATAAAATGGGAATAATACAGCCTACTGTGCAGTGTTGTAACAGATACGGTCTATCAGTGAAAAATGCTCAGTATGGTACACTGCTCATAATAAACGTTCAGCAAATAGTAATTAGTAATCATGGTTCTCCTGGCTTGCCCCTCATGTCATTGAAAAAATCCTTTTGCAAACAGGAATATACCCTTCTAGTATCAGATCACTCAAAACCAAAATACATAGTAAAATAAGTAACTGAGTAGATACAGCAAGAAAACAGTGATATGTATCCCATTAACTAAGTTAGCAGATGCACACAAACTTTGCATTTAATAATTGTGTGGGTAAAGTAATAGACATGTACATACTTAGTAACTTCTTTATCTCATTTTTCTTTTGTTCAGATTTTCTTTTTTCCCCAAGATTATGTAGAAAAATAGAATTTGCATATATTTTTAAGATGGCTGTATTTTGAGCAATATTTTGACACAATCTTTCTGTAAAGAGACTTGTTTTTCTGCATGTAAAAATATACAATTTAACATTATAAGGTAAGATCAGATTATTTTGTTTTAGTTTTTATATACAAATTTTAAAATAAACAGAAAATCATATTTTAGCAGCTTTTCTTATAAACACCAAAAACTGGACACAATCTTCTACCAGAAGGGGAATGGATAAACAATGGAATATTGCTCAGGGAAAAAGGATAAACTACTGATATGTGCAAGAAGGTAGATGAATCTCCCAAGCGTTCTGCTGAGTGAGAGAAGCCAGACTCAAAAGGCTACTGTATGATTCCATTCCTTGGGAAAAGGCAGGACCATGGGGACCGAGAACACAGATGCCGGATGCTGGGCAGGAAGGTTAACAGCAGAGGGGCATGGAAGAACGTGGGAGATGGTCGAGTTGTTCTACATCATGATGAAATGGTGATTGCGGGGCTCTTTGTGTTAGTCAAACTCTGAAATTTATATCTCAAGGGAATGAATTTTACTGTAGCAATTATATTTCAATAAAGCCAATGTTTAAGAAAAAAGAAATTGCATAGAACACGCACCCCAGTAAGTTGTGACAGGGTGAATACTGCTGGGGCCACCACACAGGCCAGAAAGTAGAACTCCTCCGTAAAATTGCAGCACCCTCAGAAGCCCCCCTCTGCATCCCAGCCCAGTGAAAGCCTCCCCTCTCCCTGCAAATGTAGCTTCTGCCTGACTTTTGAAAAAAATAATAAAAAAGATGTTTTAGAGTAGTTTTAGACTTACAGAAAAATTAAATGAAAAGTAGACTTCCCATATAAGTCTCTCAACACCACCACACTCAGTACCCATTTTTGTTAACGTCCTGGTCGTAGATGTGGTTAACTGGATACTAATGGTATGATGTAACAGGCTTCTCTGTCCCCTGTATTTCCTGCACTGGACTCAGTGGAGCTGGACTCAGGCTCAGTGAGACATGTGCACTCTCTCTCCCATTGGCAAGATGCTTGGTGCTGTTGTGTTCTTCCAGCAGGAAAGGCTGTTTTTCACACCTCGGTGCTGTTGGCGGTCATGTTTCCCAAAGCCCAGAACTGTCAATTTATTAGAAGTTAAAAAGTGACAATAGACCAGGGCTATCATTTTGCTTAGATACATTAGCTGAAATAATTTCATACGTAGATACTCCATGTCAGTAGTCCAGTCAATATAGGAAAGGGAGAATAATGCTTGATTCTTTCTTCTTACATAATGTCACAGTTTTCAAAATAACGACTTGGTTACTTGTCTTCACAGGAGGTGATCATGTATTGTTTTTTTTTTTAATATCGTTAAAAACTCATAGATGACCTCGGTGGTCTGACAGCCCCCTTGCTGTCTGGTATGGCAAGATGTTCCAGGTTCACCTTACAGGTCCGCTGCTCAGACTGGAGTCAGCATCAGCGTTCTCCAAAGGTCCTTTGTCTCTGTTAATGGGGATAGTGCTTAAAGGCCACACTGCGCATACTAAGGATGCTCATTACTGCTCAGTTGGCTCGTTATTTCTAGGGTTTATTCCAGTGGACAAAATATAGCTGATGAGACTACACTCTTATTTCCAGTTCAAATTTAGCCCTGTAACATCTTCCACTACTTAACATCTTCTGTATTATATCTACATTTCCCTTTTTTTACACTGAGAATCCTCATTATTAAGGACAAAGGAAATGACATATTGCATACACACTCATTTGTTTTACGCTATGATGCATACATAACAATCTCAGGCTTACAATTCTAACACTGTTTTGATTAGTGAAAACAGTAAATTTTTAAATATGCTCTCTCAGCATTTTAGTGTTTATTTTCCATCTCCATCATCAGATGTGTTGCTATTAGGTACTATAGTCTCGCTCTTTTACCCTCTTTTATCCTTAATTCTACAAGTAACTATAGAATAAAGCAATGGTAGACACCAGTCATAGTCTGATGACTCTCTGGTCATTTTGATTATGGGAAGCTCATTTTATAGTATATCAAAATATAGTATATTTTCCAGTAGGAAAATATTTTCCAGTAGGAAAATATTCCAGGTAGTTGTGTGTTGATATTCACTGAATTTTGATAACCTTTCTTACCTTTTCTAGATAGAGATCATTCTTGCTGCCTGTAACTTTTTTCCCCTGCCCTGGCTGGTGTGGCTCAGTGGATTGAGCACTTACTTGGCCTGCCGCTGGTTTGATTCCCAGTCAGGGCACATGCTTGGGTTATGGGCCAGGTCCCCTGTAGGGGGCTCCCGAGAGGAAACCACACACTGATGTTTCTCTTTCTCACTTCCCCTCTAAAGATAAATGAATAAAATCTTTAAAAAATTTTTTTTGTTCCCATTTTCTTTGCTTGAGAATCCTAAATATATTAAACCATTTTATGTCTTAAAATGTTGTTGAAAAGTCTGATATAATTTTTAACAGTTGTTATGCATCATATATTTTTTCACCTAGACACTCAAAGGATTTTTTGGCTTTTTCTTTACAGTCTTCTAATTTTACTAGCTTAAATCTTGGTATTAGTTTTTCATATGCTCATTTAATATATTGTTTTAATTCTTTTTTTCAGTATGGATTTTTATCCTCCTTATGAATATTTTTAGATTTTGGTTTGGTTTGGTTTGGTTTTTCTTTTTTAGAGATCACCTATCTCTAAATTGGGATATTCTTTGATTAATTCTAATACTTGCCATTTAAAAAAATTTTTTGTATGATTTCCTTTATTTTAAATTTTAAAAGTTCTCCTTTTTACCTTCTACTTTTGAGAACATTTTCCATTTGTTCTGTGTTGAGTCTACTGTGTTCTTAATTTCTAAATTTTTATTTCCAATCTTTCCTGAGGTTTATTACCTCCGTTTTGACTTTGTAATTCTGATTCATGTTGTTCTTTCGTATCTTGTATCTTTGTTGAGCACCTCAGCTTGTTTGTAATTTTTGGGAGCACTGTCTCTTTGAAGCTGTTATTTTCTATAAGAAAGAAATTCTTCTTTTACATGATTTCTATTATAATAATTTAAATTGAGCTTTGTCTTTGATTTTTTATCTTTGTTTTTCATGTGAATTTTTTTAACTGAACTTTCAAGGGAAGTTTGGCTTACTTAGCTCCTCCAGATTCACAAAGCTCCTCTCATGTTGTGTTCATGCAGTGTTAAAAATATAAAAGTACTGCGTCTTGAGAGTCCCTAGCTCTGTACCTTTATCTGGACCATTTTTTTCTTTTGTCCCTGTTGTCCCTGTCCTCTCTGAGCGTGGAGGCCTGCTCTGGGAGGCTGTCTGGGGGCTCAGCCTCCCCAGTGAGGGAAGCCAGATTGCTCTTGTCCCCGTATATCCAGTGTGCCCTTGCATTTACCCTCTAGCGCAATGGACAAAATCTCTCTTGGTTTCTTCAGTTCTTCTCGTTTGAACCACTTGTGCTGTAGTGACTATCCAGTAGATATTTAAGGATTCTCCACTTATCATCACCATCTCTCAGGTATGTAATTGCTTCCCTTTGCTTTCTCCAGAGAAGATGAGAAAAACATATAGGTCCTGCAATTGTTGGTGGTTTTCCCCTCCCATTAGTAATTTGGGGATGCCTTGTTACTCAGCTCTGTTGTAAATGTTGGATTTTTCTCTCTGGTTACTCTACATGTTTTAACATGGACATTCAGGAAGATCTAAAATTATGCTGCTGATGCCACTGTGCTCTTATTAGTTTCTTCCAGATTTTTTTGACAGTGTTAATTCATTTTGTCCCTCCTAACCTTCTTTGGTTTGTCTGTTTAATTTTACTTCATCTCAGTGTCTATACACAGTTTAAATGGTGTCTGACAGGCTTTGCTCTTAGGCAGTTTAGTAAGATGCTGAACTCTGCCTCAGTGTGTGAGAGCTCAGATTTTATCTCCCGTAAACAGTGTTACATTTTCCTTCATTTCTAGCCGTGGACCTACTGAAGTATGTGCCAGTCCTTACATAGCATCAGCGTGGCCATTATTGTACATGGAAGTTCTCCATACTTCTCTGTATTATCTTCACACTATTTTGGATGCGATTGTTTATGTTAGAAAAAGTCAATCTTCTTTTGGGCATTTTAAAACTCCTTTATTAAGTTACCTGCAAGCCCAGACTTTACGTTTTGCACTAAAATTTGAAAACAACTGACATTGTTCATTTTCATATGTATTTGTCAAATACTGAAAATATCATTGTAGGCATAAATGTAAAAGAAGTTTAAAAAGAGATAAAGAAATAAATGTGGAAAAGATTGACATTCAAAGGAAAAGGTAAAAACAAACAAAATTATTAATAAGATTAGAATTTTGTAAAATTTTTTTACCTTTTTTAATTGATGTTCAAATACAGTTGTCTCTATTTTCCCCCCACCCTACCCACTCCCACCTCCCACCCTCAATCCCACCCCCCTTGGCTCCATCCACAGGTCCCTCATACATGTTCATTTACTTCCCTTTCCCTTCTTTCCCACATTTTTATTAGTAATATATTGATGATATATCAATTAAATTGTTTTTTTTTTTTTGCACAAACAGTTCTGTTCCCTATAACAGAGTCATAAATATTTAATAATTGCTTATGGTACACTATAACTTACTAGGCCAGCTATTAAGTACAAAATTTCCTCAGGGGAAAATGATCCCTAATGCGATCTTTCATTTGTGCTGACCTAGAATCTGTAAAACCAGTGGGGTTTCTACTTTGTGCAAACATCTGTAATGGCTAGCATGTGCTTTCTTTATTGCTGTTTGATTTTCAAAAGATGTAGGTTTGGGACTCCTCTTGTTTCAATTTATTTCCTTCCTACAAAATATGCCACATATGGCTCTTTAAAAGCATAAGTAAAAAAAACATTTGCAATTTAGAAAAAAGCCTAAATTTTCATAAATGTACTAACAAGATCAGCAGGGTAAACCCCAAAAGCCTCAGAGTTGGGGGGATGGGGAAGTTTTGTGCTGGGTCGGCACCTGCCTTTATCCCAGTCCTCCATTGGCCAATCTTCTGCGTCTTCCGCTTGTCTGTGATTATTTCCACTTGTCTCCGTAGGTACTCCCTTAGTGCATTCCTCTGAGACTTAATACAACCCGACCGCTTCACTAATTCCTTAAAACTCTCCGTGCTTTACTTTGTATTGCAACTTCTCTTCCTGGACTAAGCGTAAATGCACATAAGTTCTCAGAGAGAGAAGCAGTGTGCAAATGATAAGACATAGTGACAAAAAGCTGAAGACTTACAAGTGAACTGAAAAACCCAAGTTTGGATGCATGTTTAAATAAAATGCACCAGATCACTACCTAATTCAGTAGTCACCTTGTTTGTGTTTTAGAGAGTTGGATTTGTTTAGGTAACTTAGGCCCAAGTTTACTACCTTCATCATGTTTGGCTTCTCTTACTTATTTTTTTCCAGGTGAATCAAAATCAGTGCACAGTATTCTGGCAGAGGTAAGACACCTCTGTCGCCAAATCCCCCGTTCTCTCATGCAGTGAGAGCTTTCAGGCCAGTCTATATACTTCAGATGCTCACGACACTATGTCATATCCACCAACTTCTTGAAAGGTCAAATTGAGAAGGAGGTTGTAATTAAACCATAACTAGAATTTCTGAAAATAATAGTAGAAGGATTCCAAACCATGTTATAGCCATCCACAGGGACGACTCCTTTGTCCCCCCCACAAACATCACTAATCCATTAACTCGGCCGTTCTGCCTCCTCACCACCTGCATCTCGACTCAACCTTTAGCACTAGTCAGGAACCCTGCTACACTCCCCGCGACACCTCAAGTTTTCAACACCCACTCTTCACCCTCCCCTTCACACCATGGCTCTGCCTCCTGCTTACTGGGGAAATAGAACCCCTTGGAACAGATTTCTTCATCGTCTACCACCACATACATGATCTAGCCTACCTTTGTATTCATTTACTTTATTTTCTGTTAAAAAGATTATGCATTCAACCTACTTTTATCTAAGGCCAACTTCTTTGCTTGTGCATGAGACCTTCCATCACTGTTCCCCCATTCTAGCAAGTCCCGAGTGTCCATGAATCTAGTTCATTGAATCAGCTCTCACTAGGATCCAATGACTTTTATTTTTCCAGCCCTGATAATCAGCTTCTATCTTTCCATTCCTATTGGGTCCAGTCCCAATGGGCAGTCCTCATTTGATCTCAGCTCTTTGTAGCACGGGGCACAGTAAATTCATCCTATTTTTAAAGCACCTTACTTCTCAGACATTGCTGATTTCCCTCATTCTTCAAACTTTCTCAGCCTCCATTTATGGATTTTGAAATAGGCAGGCATATTGCGAAAAATAAGGGGACAATCAGAAAGTACAAAAATCGTATAGTATTACATATTCATGTTTTTATTATTTAGAAAACAGCTATTTTCAAACTTCTAATCAAGAGATGAGTATTTTCACTGAAATCTCATATACACCAAAACGAGGGAAAATTTCCCTATCACTGGTGATTAGTTTACACATCACCCATGAACTCAATGTATATGCAGGGTGGGGCAGAGGTAACGCCTGCACGAGTGTGGTTGGTAGGGAAATAATATGGGTGTAATAATAATTTATAGTTTTAATTTGAACAATTAACCTAAAATGTCCTATGGTGTGCTTGAGTATGATGTTATGTTACAGGATTACATGCTTACGATTTTGTAATAAAAGATTTTATAATACAAAGGGGGCATTATTTGTGTTGGACCCTGTATAAAATTTCCCAGAGGTTTCACTGAGTTGTGGTCAGATATAAAATATTCAGTTTTAAAAATGTGTACAGGAAGAAATTAGAGACCATTTTCATGGAGACTGCAAACAAGGAAAAAAAACCAGAATGCCATCAGAAAAATTATGTCATTCCATGAACTTAAGCTTCGAAAGATTTGTTAAAATCTGGGGGAACACAGTACAGAGGGAATAGAGAACTGTGAGAGAATAGGAGAGCGCTTATCTAAACTATTTGAAAGGGTCCAAAACTTACTCCTCCTTAGTTGAAAGGCACCTCCTCTGTTGCAAAGTTCATTTAAAATAGTCTGCGCTTGTTTCTGAGGCCCCTTATTGAAGATTCCTTTTAAGTACACGGATAAAAAGCCATGTTCTCAAGGCCAAGCTATTTTTGTTTAAGAAAGAGTTTGTTGTTGAATCAGTGTGTAATATTTAAAAATTATATTTGATTTTGAAAGTTATAAAACATGAAAGATACTCTTTCTTCTCTGCTCATCTTCCTTGATCTTGTGTATCCCTTCTCCTGGGAGCCAGCCTCACACTGGAAAAACCCCGGTAGGGTGGAGTGAGGCTGTGTCAGCACCTTCGTTGGCTGCCCACGCACTGAAACTGGCTGGGTATGAAATCCATGATGAATAGCTCATTCCCAAGACAGATGCAGGAGCCAAACCAGCAAAGGAGGAGCACATACTCATGCTGTAAATAGCTTTAGACAGATTGCTCTTGAGTAAAGCATCAAGGCCAACTCGTCATTGCTAACTTTGTTTTGTTTTCTGGGAAAAATTCACTGTGATGCTAATTGTTCTTTAAATTACACAAAGAATTGTCCAACCATTCAGATCGGAATTATGCCTGCTCTGATTCTCTTGCCCGAGCTGGTTCAAGGTCATGGTCTTTCCATTTCTGCAGAGAACCTAACAACTAGAGGCAAGTGCGGCATTAGGTTGTGGTGACAGGTGTGTTGTCTGCACTTCCCTATGTGAACTGATGGCATCTCTGCCTGGCAACAGCATTACCAATCACTTAGTAAAAGTTATTGGCCATGAAGCTATTACATGATTTTTATTAAAAACAAGGTTTGCTTTCCAGGAGTCAGGTGTTTTCAAAGGCATGTCATCATGGGACTCTCAGGCTGGAATCCTGCAAGTTGGCAAGGTGACCCCTCTCTAGTAATCAGAGCTGTACTTTCTAGGGGCCAGTCCAAGCATCCCCCTGTCTTCCCTTAGCACACCTCCTTGTTTATGTTTTGTCTAGTTTTAAGTGAGGTGTGTGAGAAATGGGTGTATTTTGGAGATAGGGGTCAGATCAAGATTTGTGCTTTGCATACTATCCCCCTCCTTTCCTTCTCCCCCAGCCCCGATGAGCAGTAGGGTTGTGCCTCTGAAGACTCTTTGCTCTTACATACTTTGGAATATTCTTCACCTAATAGAGTCACTTATTATTAATACTTCTGGCTTATGCAAGGAAACCAATCTTATTTTAACGTTAATCCCGAATTGCTTTTTACTTTTCTTTTATTCTTTGAGTCATTTCACTGGAGTTTGGAAGTGGACAAGATAAAAGTCCATATGCCCATAACATCTTGAGCTAGGAATAAATTCCATTTAATAGCTGTTTGTATTTGTTGTGGTTTTACAAATGAATGATTTAGCTTTGTTTATTCCCAGGAAGTAAGAGTGGTCACAGCTACCAAATACCTTGCATCTGTTAGCAATGAAACCAAAGGCTACAGTCACATTCCTACTATGAATATCAAAAGCTAAGGTATGAATCACCTTATACCTCTATTTCAGAGATCCTGAAATATATAAATATTTTATCATGGATGGGCTTTTAAATTACAGAAACCTTTATGAAAGTCATAACAAATCTGAATAACAGAAATATGTGAAATAAATCCCAGTGTCCTTCTCTCTCCCTGCCCCATTTATAATAAACAACACTGTTCAACAGTTTAGTGAATATTCTTCAATATTTTTCCTGTATCTCACATCTATATAGTTATCACAGCATTTTTTGTTTATTTTTTAAAATTGCATTCTCTTCTATACATAACTGGACATAATGCAAAAAACTATAAAAAAAGGGTGCTATTGTTTTATAGCTTGCTTGTTCTCTCTAATAATCAAGGGTGTTTTATTGTAGTAATGTAAATTGTTCTTTATTATTTAGACTGTTGCATATAGTTTTTGGATAAATTATTTTGCCCATTTTTGGATGTTTAACTCATTTTTAATAGTTTGTTTTAAAAATTTCTGTAGTTTCAATAGTTTGTTTTAAAAAGAAGGAGCATTTTTTTCACCTTTGTGAAAATATCTCTGTTAGAATTATAGAAATAAAGCTTTTGGTTTATTGGCATAAGGTTTTAGATTTTTATGCAAACTGCTAAATGGCTCCCCCCCAAAATGTACCAAATTATACTTCCATCAACAGTGGGTGGCCATCACTCCACACAGCCACCCCCATAGAATGTCACCAATCCGACAACAGTGTAACAGTGTCACAGAAATTAAATAATTACATAACTGCTTTATCCCAGTGGGCTACTCTGAACAAAATCTAATTGGTCATCAAAATTCTCTCTTCTAACCTTGCAACTAAGCCACCTGGAACTCATGTTCTTGAAAGTTGCTGCAGAAAAGAAGAGATTATTTTTGAACATCTTAATCCAATAGTGGCACTGTTACTTCCTCTTGCCACCAACTGGCACTCATTGCCTGCCCCTTCTGTCAGTAGTTCCAACGGAGCTCGGAAATGAAACTCTGTCATATGCCAGGATGGAAGGAGCGGTGGTCATGGGTGAGCATGAGAAGTTACTAACATAATGTGTGGAAAATGTATCTGTTTGTGGTTGTAGTTTTCTTTCTCTCTTGTGATCTGTCTACTGTGTGGTTTTCTTTTTTTAAGGTTTTATTTATTTATTTTTAGAAAGATGGGAAGGGAGGGAGAAAGAGAGGGAGAGAAACATCAGTGTGTGGTTGCCTATCATGTGCCTCACCCTGGGGACCTGGCCTGCAACCCAGGCGTGTGCCCTGACTGGGAATCGAACCGACAAGCCTTTGGTTCGCAGGCCGGCACTCAGTCCACTGAGCCACACCAGCCAGGGCTGGTTTTCTTTTTAATTAAGCACTTTTTAATTTTTACTACTGATTTAAGAGGGGCCATAATGTACTATGAAAAATAATTTTCTCTCTATTTATTACAAATATTTTTTTCTCAGGCTTTCTGCTCTTAATCATAATTACATCATTGGCGAATGACTTCCTCCCTCCTCCCCTGCCCCATAAAAATCATTGTGTAGATCAGTGACACACCATCCATCTGGGTCTTTTATTTGCACTAAACAAATCCCTTTCAAACTCCAAGGCCAAAAAGAAAGACACGTTTAAAAGTGCCCCATGTCATGTGTGAAAGTGCAGGTAGTGGCAGTGCCCTGCCTCAGCGTAGCTTCTGGGTTACTTTTTTAACCTTCCCACCAGAATCACTTTTTTAACAAAGCTTAAAGTCAGCAGAGTTACACTAATACTTTAAAAACATATGCAAATAATGCAAATGCATATTTGGGGGAACCCATCCAAATTTGGAAAATTAGCCAAAGAAATAAGCAAACAAGGATTTTTAAATCCACACATTAGACCCAGAGTCCAGGGAATAAATCCACGCCCCAGCACCACCGAGCAGACCTTGCGAACTCCCTGCAGAACGAGGGCTCCCTGTTCGCTGCCCCGGGTTTGTGGCCCCTGCTGCAGGAGTGGATAGTCTCTACAGCCCTAATCTCGATGGACTTGAGTGACCAATAAACTCAAAATGTACAAACTGTCAACTTTCTCTACATGCTTTTAAATTTTTTAACCTGTCAGAAATATCTTTCTGTGAAGCAAGAAATAATGGTGCCCTTCTAAATGAGCAATTCTGGTTTTACGAAAGTAAGAACGGCTATCAGAGGAGAAGGTCCTGAAGGAAACTTCTCACCGTAGCACCCACGGCAGATGCCCACGTAGCATCCTTCCTCCAGGGGCTGTGCCACAGGGCACTGCGCAGGGTGCTCCCTCCCTTGGGTAACCTAGAACAGACGCCCTGTAGGAGACCACCAGCGGTGACCCATACAAAAGGCAGTGAACACACTTTCCACTCCACTGCAACCATGGCGGTGTTATCATCACTTCTGCTGGGAAACACATTTCTCCAGGCTCTAAATCACGTTGCCATAAACCTCATTCCAGGCTGGAATTTGGAAAATAGGGCCATGACTGGGAGCGATGTGTTTAAGCCGAGTGTCAAAAGAATTGGGGTTACACAGATGTAAACAAAACAGAAATCCAGCAGCCTCGGGATTAACACGGTGATTTAATTCCATGAGCATTTTCTATTTTTAAACTGTCTTTTTCAAAACATTAACCTAGAGCATAGAATTTACAGTCTCTGCCTTATTGTAACTCTGTCAAATTGCCAGATGCCAAAAGTTTCTTGACTCGAGGATGAAAACTTAAATATAAAAGACTGAAACCCCAAATTACTGAGATGACAACGTATCAAAATGTAGTTTAAAATGGAAGTTTCTAAAAAATTCAGGGGTTTTTCCAGTAGCCTTATGAATTAAAAGTTTTGAAGATCATTTTTTCCTCCTGTAGGTATCAGTGTCTCATAAGAATGAAGAGGGTTACTCTGTTTATTCATAGTCTCTAGGGACATATGCTGGGTCCTGAAGGAGGGTAGGGAGATCTGAGAGACACATTCCTTGTCATTTCCCATGGTGCCACACCATCACACCACTGCAGCGAGTACCGAGTACGTGCTAAATGACATGACTTGTCCACATTGTACTCCACCAGGGTCACAGATTCTGTTCACTTCAGGGGTCATCAGGGTGACATAAATAAATAAAGAGGGCCAGATGAAGTACAATGGATGGAGCGCATAGGTATAAGACGGATTATACCAAAGTATACCTGTGCTGACTAAAGACATTGCATTTTTAGAAAAAAATTGATAGAGTTCTGTTTAATAATAACAAAACATATATAAGTGTTTCTGAATTACATTTGTTAAAAATGTGCACTCTCAGAGACAAGGCTAAGCAATATTGTCTTTGCATCCCTAAGATCTAAATCTAATGTTGAGTTTTTTAATGACTATTTTTTAATTGAGTTGAAAGGTTGCTCTTGAAAGAAAGGGGGAAGAGTTTTCAGGAACGACTAAAAGGACATATGGACAAAACCAAAGTGGGGGGTGGAATCAGGGGAGGGAGGTGGGGATGGCTGGGGTGGGGGAGGAGTTGTGGGGGGGGAGTGCAGACAACTGCACTTGAACAGTAATAAAATAATAAATTTAAAAAAGAAGAAAAGAATTGTGGTTAAAGAAGACATTCAAGTTCCCATCCTATCCCCTCCCAACATCTCAGGAGCCAGAGAGGGAAGACGGGAAGGTTTAGGGAGGCGATCAGACCCAGCAGAGCACACGGGCATATGGGCATACCGGGGAAAGAAAGCAGAACCTAAGGAAAACCACACGTATCCCTCCCGACCTCCAGAAATACCTGGGCCATCCTCCTGCGATATCTCTTTCTTGCTCAGTGCCCCACAATTGCTCCATCAAGAAAATCAAAGGCCATCTGCATTTTGAACAACCTGTTAACCCAAAAGAAATGTGCTAATGATAGAACTTTAATAAATGATCTAGGGCTACAGGAAAAGTGGAAAATACTGCCCGAATGACTAAAACTACTGTATGGAGATGAATTCCTACAGGAATTCAGTAGTGCTGGGGTCAGAACAGAATGCAGGTGCAGGTGGTTCTCTTTCACAGAGAAACTGAGATCCAAAAGTCGTGATCTTCTCACGAGACACACGGTATCTTGATAATAGAGTCAGAGCCAGAATTCAAGCACTTTTCATTGTTAATCTCATCCTTGTTTCTTCTACCACATCATATGGTCTCCTCATCAAAGCAAATTGATCACAGTAGACTCTTCCATTTCAATAGTGGCAGGTAGACAGGGAAATAAAACATAGGCTGAAAAAATAAAAAAGAAAGGCCAGTCTCCTGAGCTCTCTGGAAAGAGGGGGTAGAGGAATGAGAGGGAAAAAGAACTCTTCCTATGCTCTTGTGGAGAACCAAACAAACCTCAGATGGGTCAGAGCACAACAAATCTATAATAAACGGCATTCTATAAAAATAATAACTCTAGTAATTTAGATAGAAAAAACTACAATTGAAATAAATGGCCCTGGCTGGCATAGCTCAGTGGATTGAGCACGGGCCTGTGAGCCAAAGGGTCCTGGTTCAATTCCCAGTCTAGGGCACATGCCTGGATTGCAGGCCAGGTCCCCAACAGGGGGTGTGCAAGAGACAACCACGCATTTGTGTTTCTCTCACATTCTCCCTCCCTTCTCCATTCTCTAAAAGTAAATAAATAAAATTGAAATAAACAAACAAATAAATAAATGATCTACCCTCTTTATCAAAATTCCAAATCAAACATTAAAGAGTAGGAAAAACAGCACAGTAAAAGGCCAATAGCATTTGTACAGAAAGAGCTAAATTCTTTACATTACTAAAATGTAGTTTGCTTCAAAGAACTTTCATTTGAGAAATACATTCTGACAACTTGTCATTTTGAAAATTTTGTATAACTTTTTCACACTCTGTGCTTTCTCTTGTCTATTAGTGATATATATATATATAAATATGAATATATTTATATATACATTTATAAATATATAAATATATATATAGAAACTAGGTTCTTCACCTAGTATTCATTTTATCATCAAGTCCTTCTCATATGTGTATGTCCTCTATAAAGCACTTGTTATTTGATTAATTGATGCTTTGTCCACACCAAACTGGCCCACGAGACAATCAGGTTCCACACTTGGTGCCATGAAATCAAGCCAAGCTTCTTACCATGTAAAGGCTGGAAATAGTCTGTTCAAATAGTGAAAGTTAAAAAAAGAACTGTGTAGTGGAGACATTAATTACTAAAATAACATAATCCAAACTCTCCATACCCCAGAATTTACTTATTCAAATAACAATTCTATGTCTGTATATTATCTATATTTCTTTAAGTTCAAAAATGACATATGTGTGTTACCTAAAGACAGTATCCTAGTTACAGTCTTAAAGCTGGGAGTAAGTGGGTAGACTGTCAGGGTGGAAGATCAGTAGAAATAGTATTTTAATCATGAACTCTTTTTTGTTGTTGTTATGGTCAAAGGCACAAACTTTGTTTTCTAATATGACAATATTCGTGTGACTGAATAATGTCTTCTATTTAAGCACTTCTTATGTACACATATAACTGGGGTAGGATTTAGGAAGAAGCATTCATATACATAGAAGTACTTAAAAAAATGAGAAGAAAGGTGAGAGAAGTGAAATTTCATGTAAAAGCCAATGAATGTTGCTAGATGTTTGCTTTACAATACATGGCCTATCTGGTAATATATTGCTTTTTACTTAGTCACTTTTTAAAAGGTGAGGTAGGTTGCTTCTGTAGTCTGGATCAATAGGAGCTGATCTTATCAATGTACTATAACATAGACAACAGCCTAATAGGCACCCAGGGTACAAACCTCCTAATAATTCCAGGAAAACCAAAGTTTCACATAAAGGTCCCCATAGAGAGTCATATGCACAATGCCCAGTGTAGTCAATACTTACCCTGGAGGTAATGGCAATTGCCAAAGGAATTTAATCTACGGTTCCATGGCCAGGGTTTTGTTTAGATCTACCCCTGCAGTAGCTCTGAGGGCGTGGAAACTGCAAGCACAGTTCCAATGCAGGGACATCAGTTAGGGAACTGGGGAGTCATCCAAACGACGATGATGAGAGTCCAAATGGTGACTGAATGAGTAAGGGTGAAGAACTAGGGACGATTCAAAAACTGTTTATGGAGTCACATACACAGCACATGGTGATTTGATTAAACATGGGATATGCAAAAAGTGAGAATCAAAGAGAGCTCCTGGATTTGCAGCAGGGGGACCGGGCAGACGGCATGCGATGGTCGGGGCGAGAGCACAGAGGAGACGTGGGATTCGGCAGGAAGCTGCCAGCAAAACATCTTTTGGTGAAAAAAATAACTTTAATGAGATACGAAGCATCGACTAAAAAGTGAAAAAGGCCATAATTCCTATAATTTGAAAATGGTGTGCCTGTTAGTTAAAAGCCCATGTTTTAATGACAGTACAAATTAGTCCTATTGTTCTTGAGTTGTTCAGAGAAACAGAAAATAAAGGAGCCCAACAAACCACCCTAACTGAAAGTAGGTTTTTTTTTTTTAAAGATTTTATTTATTTATGTTTAGAGAGAGGGGAAGGGGAGGAGAAAGAGAGGAGGAGAAACTTCCATGCATGAGAGATACATCGATCGGTTGCGTTTCACACACCCTCAACGGGGGACCTGGCCTGCAACCCAGGCATGTGCCCTGACTGGGAATTGAACCGGGGGACCTTTCAGTTTGCAGGCCAGCACTCAATCTACTGAGCCACACCAGCCAGGGCCAAAGTAGTTCTTAAATTAAATAATAATATAAGCAAACAATCTCTTTTGTGTCGTTTTGTTTTTCATTGAGGATTTTGTTGAGTACAAGGGATGTAACTGAGTAAAATCTCAAGTAAATACGGTTCCATGTTTTCCTTTTCAACAAATGCCAGGTCTTAAAACTAGCTTTGTGCATAACAGATGTTATCACTTTAGGCTTTTATAGGTTGAAAGACTCCTTCTATTGCTAAATGATTGTTAGCGTCTCAGGAAAGCCAGTGGGTAGCTGTAAATCTAATTTGCGTCTCATCACTTCTCACTTTTCCCAGTGCTGGCTGGTGGCCTCAAGCCCTCAGGGGTTAATGGTGGCGTGAGAGTGAAATGGGAGGAGGTGGCAAGCACACCAAGGCAATAGGGGAAATAATCTAAATATTGCCTGTGGTTAGTGATAACTCTAACGTAACGTAACATTTCTCCCGATCTCATTTAACTTTAAAGAGATTGAGAGCATCTCCTTCCTTCTACCAGATAGGAACAGAAGGGCACAATGATCACAGTCGAAAGCATTTCATGCAGTAGCTTCCCTGCTCCCATGCGGGGTGCCCACCTTCCACTCTTCGCTCATATATTGTATAAGGAACGCGACACCGAGTATTAAGAGCTGCTTCAGGGAAAGGTCATTCATTCTATCTGCTTCTGATTTCATGAGTGTTAATAATATCACAAAGCCCCTAGGGCCCATTTCCTGTGTTCTTCAGAATAAATGAATGTTTCGTTGTTATACTACGGAGGGTATGCTTGCATAACTTTGATTTTCTTTTCCATTTATTTTAATTCAACCCTGCAAAGTCATACCAACCCATAACGTTTAAGTAAATATCCTTGTTTTCCTTATAAATAAGTACAGTGCACTTCAATTTTGGTTGTTCAAATCAAGTATGGCATTGTATCAATTCTTAGAAATTAATTTTTGTGGCTTTTAATATTTTCTCCAACAGACTTTCTCAGCCAATCCTTAAATTACTTTTTTTAACTTTCATCTATTTTGGTAGAGAATAGTGCAGAGTGCTTTACAAACTAACAAGATGTTAACGGCCTTTTCCCGGCATGTGAACTATGGGGTCCCACTGATGAGGTGCCCAGGATCCCCAATGCCAGCCTCGCAAGCCTCTCTGTCTTAGAGGACATTCTGCCCTCAAACACAGCTTCCAACACAAAGATTTCAGTGAGCTATATCCTCAGTGTGGAGACGGTGGTGTTCTATTCACTCCTTGAGCTTAGTTACCAATTGTCACCAAAAATCCCCAAATAAAATATAGATTTGATTTTTTTGCTTGTCCATTAGTTGTGTATTGTTTGGCTCAGCTACAGAGGAAGGAAGGAAAGGAAGAAGGGAGGGAGGGAGGGAGGGAGGGAGGGAGTCAGCCATCAAGCCAGCGCGAAACATTGGCTGTTTTTTTGAATTGTCATGTCTTCCCTATGCATCCCATTTACCTAACTCAGAGCTCACAAGGTTTTGTTTCTTCTGCCCTTCTGCTAATGAATTAACAAGACTTCTTTAGCCAAAATGGCACAAATGCTTAGCAAGATACTTTCCTCTCCATCTACTGGGCTTTCGGCTTTTATTACCTGTATTTTCCAATATCAAACATTTAAACTATCCAGTGAACCATGAAGCTTCCTATCAAGTACTTGTAGCCTCACTCTGAGACATATGTGCACCTAAAAGAAATGTAGTCTGCAAGGGAATCAAGAAGTACCCAAGAAATAGGTGTTGAAAGGTGACTCATTGAATTCCTTCCAAGGGGTCCAGTTACATAATTGCTGGAAACAGTGCTTTGGAAGATGGTTTGATCCATGGTGGGTCCATGGTGGATCTGAATATGTTCGAATAACTCCTCTAAAGCACTGTTTTAAAAGAGCTGTAGGTAGCCAAGCATTTTATGATCATTTCTAAGTTTATAGAGGATTTAAGTCAGACGACGGCAGATGAAGTCAGCTGTAACAGTGTGAGTGTCCCCCTCTTCATAGTGGGGTAAAGAAAGAGTCAAATAAAGTCTACAGGACCCCCCTGACAGACTCTCACTGTGGTCCCTGGCATCTTTCTCAGACAGTGTCCTTTGTTTGGGAGAAATTACACTGAAGTATGGCTACTCAACATGTTCTTTCTCAAGTCTTACAAACTTTTACTAATAGAAAACATCCTGGAAATTCCTCATCCAACCTGTGACACCAGAAATAAAACATAGTAGATATGCTGTGAAGCTCTGCTACACTAGTAATATTTTTTGTAAAACTCTTCTGTTGATAAATGCTTATTTTTTCTGGCCATCAAGCAGAATCTTGCATCTACAAGTAATTAAATAAACTGTATTAATTTACTTAGTACTCAGAAATGGGGAGTGTCTGTACATTGCCCACTATTCAAATCTGCCAGCGTGCGTAACTTCCTGTTAGAGAGTGGGCCTTGCCCCGGATTAAAACCACGTCTCCAGCTCCCAGAGAAGAAATACATACCAAATTCATTTTAAAAATACATGCACTATAATGCTGAATTGGATTTGAAATAACTTTTCATTAGCTTTATGAACCAGCTCACAGGTGGGAATAATATTTCAATATTTTACTTTATTCAGTTTTTTTTCACATATTAATACAGTAGCAAACATACCTGTAAAATGCACTGTGCTTTATGAAGCAGCCACCTCAAAAATAGTTTCTAAAAATTGGAACCCTGAACAATGTTAATTTTAACATACACTTTTTGAAAACTTACGTGTAGCTCTGTGCCAATTTAATATTCTCAAGCAGAGTGAGAGACAGAGAAATGCCCGCTGACTCTGGGAAGGAACCCTTCCAGCCACAAGTTCCCTGCTTCCCTTGATGGCTTTCTGTCTAAATGCAGCTTGGGACTGACCTGCAGCACTTTGGGTCACAGTGGTTTCATCCTGTCTGACTCTAGAGCCCTCGTGCCCACTCATGAAGCTCCATGCAAAATTCACAATATTTTTTTCACTGAGTTAACAATAATAATAAAAATTATAAAGTCATTCTGGAGCTGGGATCGACACAGTGCATCTATATTAGATTATGGACTTTTTAACCATTTTTGCTGCTTAATATATTGCCACGCAATGAAAACAATTCTACCTTTACCTGCATCTTACAAAGTGAAATAGAATGTGATAATGCAGTGTTACACTTTTAAAATTAATCTTTAATGTGGCCATTATGGTTTTGCTTTGGTCAAAAACACTTATTTTACTTTACTGAAGAAGCTTGATCTTCATCTGCTGCTATGGAATTATGTATTAACATTGTTCATAAACAGAGAAACAGGAAAAGAGACGGAGTGGCACAGTAAGTGCAGAGGAAGAAAGTAAGTCCTACATTTTAAACTTCTGTTAAATAAATATAAAGAAAAGGATCCGAAGGAGAGATGCACCACATACACATGCGCGCGTAGTCGGCCTTAGTTTAGGCTGCAGGGAAGTCCTTATCAGCTAAGCCCCTCTTTCCCTCTCGGAAGCAGAAATAGATAAATGTGATGTGGAGCTTTCTTGCCTAAAGTTTAAGGAACTCACTTTTTTTTTTTTTTTAAATAAAAGAAAGAAACATGCTGAAATCTATTCAAGTTTAATTTTATAAGTAACAATTGCTCTAACAATAGCAGTCATTACATTTTAACCTGAAAAGACAAGTTTATTTATTTCCGGGTAAAGCATTAAAACCAGGAGAGGTCCTTTAATTTGACCTATAAATGATTTTAGTGGGCATTTTAATTTAATCAACTTAGATCAAAACAATCTCCTTTCTAAGCAGCTTTATAATGTATCACTTGCCTTTTAAATGACATTGACAAATGAATGGTGTGATGATTTGTGCTACAGAAAAGACCCACCAGACAATGCTGTTTTAAAATACGGCATTGTCTCTCCATGGAAATGTGACTTTCTCTCTACATTTCCCTTTTTTTCCTGTATTTTAGCTGTGTCCTCTGAGCCAATGCACATGATTTTTTTTTAGTGGAAAGATTTATTTCCTTAATTTATTTAAAACTATAACATTACTATTTGCTACCTGGTTAAAATAAATTTGGACCTACAAGAAATCAAATCTACTGTTAGAGGAAAACAGGATTCTCCAGTAAAGTCAATTTTCTGTGGATTTGAACATTTCTTGCTTGAAAAAAAAGTAGCCAGAAAGGTACATTAAAGCATATTTACAATTACTGGGTTTCAAAAGTCATATTAGGAGGCTTTCTTGTGGATAAAATTAAAATTTTATACAGAAATATAAATTTAGTTATGCAACTGAAAATGTATACTTCAGGGCCCATTGATAATAGCCACATGTATTCTAGGAGGCAGTAAATAATGCATGATTCTTTATAAATGGAGCAAAAAAAGTGGACAGACATGGTAGTGGAGTTGGCCGTCTTAGGAAAAATTGACTAAAAACCAGTGTATCTTATCTGATTATAAGCTCTGTATGGGCAAGAATTCCTTCTATTTTCCTATAAATCCCCTCAAATTCCTAACTTTCCCTCATAAGTTACTAATACCGTACAGTGTGTCTGTCCAAAGCTTGGGCTAAATAAATAGTTGATGAAACGCTATGGAGTAAAACCTTGCTGAAAAGAAAGCTTTGAGGGAAAATACCTAGTAGGCAGCACATAAGAATATTTCAAAAGATGTGACTACCAGAAAGTACCAGTATAAAATAAATCTACCCAGAAAATCCCAAGAAAGTTTGTTAAGTGAGGGCAAAAATTTATACATGCAGGAAAAATTGCCCATAAGCAAACAGAAAATTCTAACAAGATCAAATGAGAAAATGCTGGGAAGCCAGAACTCTTATTCCAAATGCTATTTTTTTGTTATGTGGTTGTCATTTAAGTTTTAGTCTCCGAATCCTCATTTCTGAGAGGACAGTGCTGGAATAGACAATATCTGAGGCACATTTTGCTTAACAAAGTGAGGCTGAGATTGTTCACCTGGGCATTTGAGTGGATGCGAACTGCATCGGGAAGTAAAATGAGATTACTCAGATTTTTTGGACAGAGAATATGTTTAAAACTTACATAAGGAAGAATTCAATCTCTACCTATTTTTTTAACTGACATATTTATTTATTTATTTTTCCTACTATTTCTTTTTTAAATTTTATTTTAATTATTGTTCTTGTACAGTTTTCTGCCTTTTACTCCCATCTCAGCCCATTGCCCCAGCCCTCCCCACCTCCCTCCCATTTCCACTCCTCCTGGTTTTTGTCCATGTGTCCTTTATACTTGTTCCTGTAAACCCTTCCCCTTTTCCACTGAAATTCCCTTCAAATAGTAAAAAAATACATTTTGTAGATAAAATTTGGAAAAAATCCAAAGCTTTGATGTAATTTTAGAAATCTTCACAAATTAGTAACTCCTCCGGATTTTCC
The DNA here is from genome assembly GCA_039655065.1 of Glossophaga mutica. Lineage (NCBI taxonomy): Eukaryota > Metazoa > Chordata > Mammalia > Chiroptera > Phyllostomidae > Glossophaga > Glossophaga mutica. The sequence continues at coordinate 87,394,067 of CM077311.1, forward strand.
ATTTCTTTCTCTGAAAAATCAAAATAGTATCTACATCATACAGCTCTTTTGAGCATTCAGTGTTTGTAAAGTGCATATGTGTATGTAAAGAGGTCTGTAGGAGAAAAATCCAGCCATTGTTAAAATAATGAGAAAGGTTTGTGTGACATCAATGTAACCTGGCAGCCAAGGAGAGTGGATGGGAATGTGTATGCATGAACAATGACGACTTCACTGTACTAGTCAGTGGGGATGGTAGATGCTGTTGAGTGAGCATGGGTACTGCGTGGCTGTCATATTCAAAATGACTGAGTGAGTAAAGAAACAAATCTGCACCCAATTTTCCATTAAGCTTGAACATTATGCTGAATAAATTCCTCCACGGAAATTATTCTGATGATTCATAAGGCTTTTGGGAAAGATACAATGAGTACAGCACAAATAAAAGTGTGGCACAAACACTTCAAAGATGATCGAGAATCTGTTGAAAGTGCTCCACGTTCTGGAAGGTCTGGAACAAGCAGAACACCCGAGAATGTTGAACATGTACGGGCTACAATCACCAAAGGTGGGTGACAGACAGTGCGAGAACTAAAGCTGATCTGGGGATTCCAAAAACTACTGTGTCCAAGATTTTGACGCAGGATCTGGGCATGAAACATGTTGTGACAAAATTTGTTCCATGGCTTCTCCTACCAGAGCAGAAGGAACATCATGTTGCATTGGCTAATGACTTGATTAAAACCATGACCAAGGAACCAGATTTCCTTAAGAAGGTCATAACCAGAGATGAATCGTGGGTCTATGGCTATGATTCGGAAATGAGGACCAGTGTCCCAGTGGAAGTCACCTGGCTCTCTACGCCTGAAGAAGGCATAGCAGAGTCCCAGCAAGATCAAAATCATGTTAATTGTATTTTTTGGTTGGGAAGGTGTTGTCCATCATGAGTACACCCCTCCAGGCCAAACAATTAATAAGGAGTACTACCGCAATGTTCTTCTTCAGTTGAGAGATACATACCATGAAAACAGCCACAGCTACAGGCAACTGATGATAGACAGCTTCATTATGACATCATGCCCACTAACGCATCATGTTCCGTGCAGAGTTCCTTGGCAAAACATCAAATTACTCAGGGGACTCAGCCCTCCTACAGCCCAGATTTGGTGCCTTGAGACTTCTGGCTTTTCCCAAAACTAAAATCACCTTTGAAAGGGAAGAGATTTCAGACCATTGATGAGATTCAGGAAAATACAATGAGGCAGCTGATGGCAATTCCAATACGATTTTGCAGGGTGTTTTGAACAGTGGAAGAGATGCTGGGAGAACTGTGTGACGTCCCAAGGTGCCTACTTTCAAGGGGAGTGAGGCCTCATTGTCCTATGTACCATGTTTCTTGTATCTTGTATCTTCTTCAATAAATGTCTCTTTTTCATGTCACATGGGTGGATACCTTCCAGACAGACCTATGTATGTGCCTAAGATAGTGGGTACTAGACTTATTGGGGGGTATCATTTCATAAGGTGTATAAATATCTAACCATTATGCTATACACTTGAAACTAGTATAATGTTAAATATCAACTTCAATAAAAATAAAAATATATATAAGATCAACCAATGGATTCTTAATGGTAATATAAACACTGCAAATAGGCTCTGCAAGCAGATGCCAGGAAATTTAAGGAGTCATGGAATTCTGTGGCTATAAGAAACTTTCATATTATTATTTTACAGATAAGAAAACTGAAATCCAAAGAAATTATCTTTTCCCAAGTTCCCAGGTAGGTAATGGTGGAGTTGGACCAAAAACCTAGATTTACTAACACAAGGGAACATAGAATAATCTTCATGTTCCATTCAAAAAGAGTAAAAACAGAAGTTTTCCCTGTTAAAGAAAGTTTTTATCAAGCTAAAAAACAGGAATTTATACATAGGTAATCTAAAAATACTATATCACCAGCAGTTGCAGTGGTTTTGACAGCACGTCACTCTGCATTCCTGGAACGCGTGATAGCCAGAACATTAAACGCACGCACGCTGTGACCTCTGTGCTGTCAGGAAAACACTGACGCGGTAAGGGGATTCCAACTTTTCCGCTCCTTCAACACATGACAGGTCATTATAAAATATTTAAAGAATAAATGTCAAATGTATGGAAAATCTTTCATTAGTATGAAATTTATGGTCTAGGAAAGATTTTTCTCAAACTAAAATATTTATATCATGAAAATTATTGATCTTTGAAAATTATTGTTTTTCCAATCATTACTTGTATAAATCAGATACATATCTGGACAATGAATATTCACATTCTCACAGCCTTTAATGTAAATCTAATACACATAATAAAGTATACTAGAGTAAAAAATAATATTAGATAATAAAATAATTGAAATTTTAACTTCTAAAACAAAATGACACAAAAAAACCAAAAGCAACTAGCACAAAACTGTGACAAAATGTACTGCACTAAAATTGTTTCATGGATGAATATGTAGACGATTTTATACCTTTCTTAACCAAGATAGATTTCTCCCATGTCTCAATAGTTTATACATAGGTAATACCACTAGATGTCACTATAAGCTAAATGATTTTGGTAAACGTCTACAATGAACTGATTTAAAAAACAGATTAAAAGGACATTTCCTAGACAGTTTGGCTCCAAGTTATAAAAACGTCATTCTACATTTTTGCCTAAAATTTGTCATATTTTTCTAAATTATACTTTATTTTTTAAAGACTTCTAGAACAGATTTATTTTGTAAGAGTCATATCAAGGATTAGGATTACAGAACTACTGTGTGCATGCCAAATAAAAGTGGGGAAATGAGGCTGTAAAACGGAGAGCTGAATCTCGGATATGATTTATGAAAACATTAATGCAAAAACTAGCTAACCAAGTAGGGTGTTAGAGAATGCATGATTTTTGAATACCAAACTATAGATTTCTGTTAAATGTGACATATAAACTGAACTATTACCGTTAATATGAAATACATTATAGAAATATTCAACTTGATCATACCACATTTGAATATGAATCAGACCAAACAACTGGGTTTCTTCCTAACGTTCACTGACTACAAACCTATATAGGTTGCGTGCTATGTGGTTCTCAAATATTTCACAAAGTGCTTCAGTGAGATTTCTCCTGCTGTGCCTAGAGATCCGTTTATGATCCTGTTATGGGATCCACTGCTTTCACAGGAAGGAAAGCCTGGATCTCAGTCAGAAAATAGAAGCACAACCCTAATTCGCTGACCTATAGAATGTGTGGCTTGAAAGCCTTTTCTTTCTCATGGGGTACAGAAGAACCCAAATGGATGGTCAGGGGAATGTCTAGACAACTCTATCCAGTCGTTTGCCTACCCACCCAGCCCGTGTTTGTGGCTGTGCTCTGGGAGTGGCAGACCAGAACTGCTCAGTTCCTGCCTCTCACGACAGAGTACTCATCAGCTTCCCTGGTCCTTGTGTACACACCTACAGCCTTAGTGTTAGTTTGTAACTGTTAAAGAACCAGTAAGAGAAAATTGGCTTAACTGCACCCAAAGAACTTTATTAAATAGGAAATCAAGCTTCTGAATTGTAAAATCAATATTATTTTAAGAGGGAATAACTATATCTGAAAACCACATCAAGTACCATATTTTGCCATGTATAATGCACTCCTGTGTAAAATGTGCACTCATGTTTTTGGCCCAAATTTTCAGGAAAAAAATCTTTCATTTTAATTTTTAATTCAATTTTTATTTATGTGTATTTAGAAACAAAACCAATGATCGTATTCCAGGATACCGTTTTGCATACAGATATCATTATTGCTTTCTAGAGTTACACTTTTAATGCATAAGCATAAATAAAATTAAAAACATTTATATAGAAACAATTAGTACTACCCATGTATAATGTGCATTCTTACTTTTTTCCTCAAAAAATTGGGCAAAAAGTGTGCATTATACACACCAAATATGGTACTTGTCTCTTCCAAATGTGATTTAGAATAATTCATCTACAAATATAAAGAACAAAGAAAAGTACTACATAGAAAACTGTAAGAATGTTGGGGGTAACGGCATTCTAAGCATATATTCTACGGAAAAGTTAAACATGGGATCGGAATTTACAGGCCACCCATGTTCAGTCCATTGACTGGTCCACTGGAAACGAAGTGAAAGAGGTAAGTGCGTGACCACTCCCTCCCCAGGGAGGTGCAGGATGTGTGGGGGAAACGATGCCGTCTGCTGCACAGAACAGAGCAACACCACACACAGTGGCATTGAGGCGGAGGGCTGGGGGCGCAAGGTCCGGAGCCACCTGGCTCTGGCTTTTTATCAAGTTACTAATGGAATCAGACTGACTCTGTGGGAATCAAATTAGGCAAAGGTTTTGCAGTGACATATTCTCAAGCAATGCAAACAACTCTCATTCATTAGGGTATTAGTGAATTTTCCTCTTGGAATTGGTAGCAGCGTGTTAGGTCGACGGCAATGACAGGGTGGTCCTTCTCCAGCAGCCGGCCTACCCCGAGTGCTCTGCCACACACGAGCAAAGGCGTGACTAACCCACACGCTGAGATCACATAAATCTGGCCCTTAGTGTCATCGACACATCCATATGGAGGGACCCCCATGTGGAGGGACTTTGCCTCGATACAAAGTATTTCTAGGCCACAGAAAAGTATTCTGGGAGCCCATGGGAAATTAGAAATCTTTAAAAATACGTTTTAAAGTTTCCAAAGATCAAGTGAGATACACAGTTTATTACTTTATTCTGGGACACACGTCATCATCAACCTCTGTCTAATTAACACAGAATAACAGTTCCAGAGACCAGTGCCACAGCAGTGCCCCACAAGGACACTCAGATGCCCCAAAGGTCCTTCTGCTGCACCAGGAAGGCAGGATAGCCAGCAAAGCTGATGTATGGAGCTTCAAGGAACTCTTTTTTGGGGATTTAAAAATATTTTTATTAAGCACTTAATACTAATACTTTATAGACATTTTAGTATTCAAACTTAAACCTTACTCTTTCCATTATTATATTTTGATTTTTAAATTTAATTTTCTTCTAGATTTTATTTTTATTGTTGACACTACTACAGATGTCCCTATTTGCCACCCACCCCGCCCACCTACCTCCACCCAGCCCTCCCCCTGCTTTCCCTCTGGCCATCACCACGCGGTCGTCTGTGTCTATAGGAGTTATACATATGTTCTTTGGCTAATCCCTTCACCTTCTTTCATCCACTTCCCCCCTCCCCGCTGACAGCTATCAGTCTGCTCCATGTGTCCATGCCTCTGTTTCTATTTTGTGTGTGTGTTTATTTTGTTAGATTCCACACATAAGTGGGATCACATGTATTTGTCTTTCTCTGAATGGTTTATTTCACTTAGCCTAATAATCTCCAGGCCCATCCATGCTGTTGCAATAGATAAGATTTCCTTCCTTTTTATGACCATGTAATAGTCCATTGTGTAAATGTACCACAGCTTTTCTATCCAATCATCTACTGATGGGTACGTGGGCTGTTTTCAGATCTTGGCAATTGTGAATAACTCTGCTAAGAAAATAGAGGTGCATATATTCTTTCCAATTGGTGTTTCAGGTTTCTTAGGATATCCCCAGAAGTGGGATCACTGAGTCAAAAAGCACTTCCATTTTTAATTTTTGAGGATACTCCATACTGTTTTCCACAGTGGCTGCATCAATCTGCATTCCCACCAACAGTGCACAAGGGTTTCCTTTTCTCCAAATTCTCACCATCACTTGTTTTTTGTTGATTTATTGATGATAGATTCTGGCAGGTATAAGGTGATATCTCATTGTGGTTTTAATTTGTATCTCTTTGATTAGTGATATTGAGCATTTTTTATATGTCTATTGCCATCTGTATGTCCTCTTTGGAGAAGTGTCTATTCAGGTCCTTTGCCCATTATTAGTAAAAAAGTTTTATATCCAAATTTCCAGTCATTTCTAATAGAAGGTACATCAACATAATATCATTATTTCATCTTTAGCCCACAAATAAAATCCATACATTTTTTAACATTATGAAATTATATTTTGGCATAGTCAATAAATAATATCACTCTAAATAAATCTTGAATGCTGCACTTTAATTAAGCATCACATGAAAATATTCTAGTAGAAAGCAAACATTAAATACATCTTCTCAAATAACTCTTACACATCCCAAATTCAACACCAATGTTTTAGTTTACCCAAATTAACATTATACAATTACTCATGAAATATGTGCTTCAAAATAATCGAATTACATACAATTTTTGAGTAAAAGAATCCAGAGGTCTTCAGGTAAGCATTTACATAGCATTTACTATTCTGTCAGCCAATGTTCTTAGGAGGCAGAAAAATTGATATTTTGCTTTGAGTAGAATGGAAGCTTATAGGTTTAAATACGTTTTAATATAGCATTACAGAAATAGGCCAAGATTAAACCAGGAATGTTTCCTGTACTAGTTTACTCTTGGGAATTTTGACTAACATGCATTTTTTTCCCATTTTGTGAACTTCCTTTTCTCTGTTGTATCTTAGCCCCATGACTCAGGACTTAGGAAACTTTAATATTCCCCCACATTTTAAGTGGTAGGGTAGATGCCTGACAGTTTTGATCTGCTGACAGCTATGGAAAAGGCAATGGAAAAATAAGGGAACATCTGAGAGGATAAAAATCCAACCATGAGCACAGTTACACAAACAAGTGTAAGTGTAAAGGTTTAGCAGATTATCAGAATTGTGGAATGGTGGGCAGAGTACAACTAGGAAACCTGGTACCTGAGTTCTAACTCTAGATTTCTTAAAGTTTTTTGAGCTCAGGCAGGTCGAAGTCTTGGGGAATCAGTTTCTTCAATTTAGAAAAAGAGAGTTTGGTCAGGTTTATTAAGTTATTAAAATCCCTTCTGGATGAATAGTTATATCACTCTAAGGTTCATATAACTGTAGACACCTAACTATTATCAGGTACTGCTTTGACAACTGTGAAAAAACATCAGTTTCAGTACTATTTAAACCAATAAGTGCACTACTAACATTTTCAAAATGTGACACATTACAGACCAATGGAACACTGTTATCTCTGAATAGTAGTTATTTTCTTTCATTTAGAAAACTTTAACCTTCTGATCTAAAATTCTGTATTGTTTATTAATGTAACATTACTATTTTCTTGGTTATCATGGAACTTAAATTCTGCATAAAAATTGCTTTTAGTATTATATTTAAATTCCTAGAGAAATGTTTTCAAATATTCATTGTTTTCTGTTTTCTTTGAATTATCAGCACTCATCAAATGATACTACAATTTATAAAGCTAGAAGTCTACCTATGTCCTTAATTTGAATTAAAATTCCTTTATATTATAAATTAATAAAAACTTAATGAGCAAATATCTACATCAGTGATTTTCAACTTTTTTCATCTCATGTCACACAGTTACTAAAATTCTGTGGCACACCAAAAATAAGATATATTTTTGCTGATCTAACAAAAAATGGTATAATTTTGATTCATTCTCACTGGATGGCTATTGGGTTGGTTGTTGTCATTTTTTGTTTGACAGTCTACAGGAAAAGAGGTCATTTCCTTTGACTAAATAGTTAGGTATTAACATGTTTTAAAATTCATGTGGAACACTGGTTGAAAATCGCTGACGTACATTGGTATTTGATATTTTTAAAGGAAATATAGGGAAACCATAACCCTTAGATAAATGTATTAAAGAGATTATTACCAGGCTTGATTCTCCCCTTGGAATCTCAAATGGCAAAGACAGTACTGTACTTTCACCCAGCTCCCAAAATCAGCTTTATTTCTGCTGCAGGGGAAGTTTTCATTCAACTAGATAATTGAATCAGCACTGGTTGCTGTAAACAGAAAATAATATATATACATTTTTTAAAAAATCAAAGTAAGACAAAAATCCCCTTTTGAAGGAAATGAATTGTTTGGTGTTTGCAAACATCTTAATTTTCCTTTCCATCCTACCTCATGAGCAATGAATGCTAAGAAATTAGTATTTAGATTTCTTTTTAGGAGGTCTCTAATACAGGTCACCTCCATATTCTCTTTTGAGTGCCAGGGTCTAGACTGACCAGGAAAACAGAGATTTCTTCTCATATGCTGAAAATGTGTAATGTCCACCACTATCAACCACATCTGTGTTAACCTTCTTACCTAAAGGAAGTGGGGAAATGGTAGGGCTCATGATAATAAATAAAAACAATGAACATTTATTAACTCACTGTGTGCCTGCCATATGCTTTACATTAATTTCATTCAATTCTGAGAACTAACAGGTGATAATGGTAACCCACTAACTATGATAATGTAGAATGATCAGGAAGTTTAAGTAAATATTTAATGTGAAATCTGTAACACATTTATGATCTTACAGCCTTTTTTCCCATCTTTCCTTTTACTTCCTTGGAATTTGCAAATATCATTTTAGCTACAAACAGCTAATTCAATACAATAAGCACTTAACAATCTATTCTGGTCAGGACTGAGTCTGGGACTATATGGTGGACCCACGGACAAGTGAGACAGGCCCTGCGTCCCATGCTGATGATGCATGTTGCTGGCGATAATGTCAATTGCATGAAGTATTCTCCTAGTTCAGGCAGTATGGAAAGGCCTCTAGCTGCATTTATAAAATGTCCTTTATCTATAGCACTGATGTGACCCTACAAAAGGACATCTTTCCAATCCTGCACATGCACCGCAGCAAGGGTAACTCTCCGAGTGGGAACCTCCTGAGTGACTCCGTCAAAGCCTACAGTACATGACCCGCTGGGTTTTCTAACATTCTAATACTAGATACAAGGCATTTGGCCAACTCCTTAAATACTACAAATTCCCTTTCCATTTCATTGCTCTAATGAGGTCCACCATCTCTACTAACAGCTATTTCTTAAGGAAAAGATAATCTGCGGATACTAATGCACGGTTGTAGGAGCTGAGAGGTAAAATGTGTGTGTAAGATTGATACAGTACAGAGGTCTTGACAGACAATTGTCTGAGGCCACATGAGAGCATGAAATGAGCATGTGGATTCTGGAGGGAGGCTGACTTAACCAGTTCTATCTAATCCTAACTCAGGCACATGCTAAATGTGTGGCAAGTATTTGATTTCGCTGAGTCTCAGTATTTTTATCTGCACAATGAGGCTAATAATACCTACCCTGAATAGTAGTTGTAAAGATGAGAAATAACATTAGTAAAAACCCAGCAGAGAGGATACAACAGGTGCTTAATAAATAGTAACTGCTTATTCTCATCCATCATTGCATTGCACATTGGCCAAAGTAGCATTTTAACTCTGAGAGCATTCACTTGGTCTGTGATAAAGTTCAAGTATGAGTCCAATTACCACAAGGATATACAGAGATCTAAATAAATAAAACTGTATAGACGTTTTCCACAAATTCCTTCCCATACGGCTGTCTTCCAAATACAAACTATAAGACTCTGGATTAGTTAAGAGGGCAAAAATTGCCTTTATCACATTTATGGCTTTAGTTTAGAAAATAACAATAGTGATAATGACCTTGAACTCTTGTGGAATTCCCCTAATTAATGCATAAGTATATCACTACCATGGAATGGATAATTTTTGGTATCACTGAAATAAAAAAGATTGAATTTAAAAAGACAAATTTCAGAGGTCTGCTGATTATAAAGTACCTATGATTGTCATGTAAGCCTAGAACAGATAAAGGTCATTCATATTAAAACATAAGGCAGAATTATTAAACAAAATGTCTCAACGATTAGCGTCCTACTGACCTACTGCCTCAATCAACCAAAATACTAGCTTGCACAGTGCAAATCCAACTGCTTTTAAAGATCAATTTTAGAATAATACATGCCAGTCCCCAGCAACTGTTCATTTAAAAGCCTGAATCTAGATGCACAATCATATATACATTCATTTTTTTCCTATAATTATTGTACCTAGATGGTTTCTTTATTATTATTGGGAATAAACATACTTAAATAACACAGAGAGCACAGTGAAAGTGACCACTGATCACCTGATTGTAAGAATCACCGGGGCTTGGTAAAGGCTTATCTATTTTCAAGACAAGAGCAATCCCACAATTAGCCTTCATTGCCGGCAGTCGATCTGCAGTGCAGAACATGCTGTCAGTGCTTTCACTGATTAAGCTCCAGAGCATCTTTTTCATGATCAGCAGAAATGACTGGCATTTAATTAAAATACGCTTTTCTAACTATAAATAACTGAATAAATAGCTTTAAACACATGGCTAACACTGTTGAATGAGTAGCTAACTAATGTAAGAAGTAGAATTATCAAAACACTTTTGAGAACACAGTTCTGCTTGGAGGGTTCCATGGAGGAAGTGCCTCATTTTCAAGAAAGGAGTGACGTTTCTTTCCTTTTCGTTCAATTCTTTCCTGCCTTTCTTTCTTTTCCTAAAGAGAAGATAGAAAACTATAAATTTATATACATGTTTAAATAGACAAAATATTCCATTATAAGAAATTTAAATGTCATTTCCTAGTTTACTTGGTTATAAAGGACTAGCAGTTAGGGAATGCTGCTACTTTGCAGGTAAACTATCAATAAGTATTAGTGTACCAATTAATTTGTTAAATATTAAAAGTGATATTTAAAAGAATTATATAAAACGGAGAAAAAGACCTATAGTTCCATCACTCAAAGACAGTAATTATTCTTAGTGATTGTTTTTCTGAGAACAGGATTAGAAGGCTGCAATGGTAGAGCAGGCCACGGCAGCAAGGAATACTTCAGAATTTTTACAAATGTTTGGACATTGAGACTCATGTTTCTTTGCTTATTATTGAGGTGGAGCACACTTTTATTTCGTTAGCCCTTCTGTGAACTTTTTGCTCAATCATTTAGCTCATCTAACTGTGTGGTTGTCATGCTTTTTAAGTCCTTGATTTTTACAAAAAATAAGATATTTCAGCCAGAGACAACAGTTTAAAGAGTAACATAAACAAAGCATCTGTAGCCACCATGCATGCCCTGAGAAAGAAAACACGACCACTCCCTCTTCACACCTTCCACCCTCCCCACCCCAGTGAGGTAACCATCACTCCAGACTTGGGGCTCACCATCACATCTCTTAATACCGTTGTTACATGTGTATTTATCCCTGAACAACACAATTTTGTTTCGAAGGTTTTAGAATTTATAGTAAAAAGTATTGTGATATTTTCTATTGCAACTTACTTTTTCTAATTCATTGTATTTCTAAGATTCATCTACATGGAGTTGGAACTTTAGTTCCCTGATGTATACAATTCTAGCATATCAACAAATCACAATTTATGAATTGATTTTTTTGTTGAAGTCATGTTTTCATTTTCCTCACACAGACAGCAATGCTATAAACATCCCTGTTTATTCCTTGGGCTTATAAGCCAAGGTTTTCTCTCCATCTATATGTACAGGAATGAACTTGCTCATCCGTAGGGTAAGAATGTCCAAATGCTGGAAAATTTATTCTCTGAAGTAGCTGTAGGAATTCACCCTCCCACCAGCACCTATGCTGACTTTTTATTTTGATATATGAATTATTTTAAATTCAATAGGTTTTTCTCGTTATTTCTTACAGCACTTTTAGGTTTTAAAAAGCATCTCATTATTATGCAATTTAATAGATACTACATTTTATTTTCTTTTGGTTCTATTGTTTGGTATTTTATATTTAACACCCTAATTGTTCTGGGGTTTCTGTTGCTGTAATTCTGTGAAGTGATTTATGTCCAAATGTCACACAAATAATCCCAATGGTTATTTCCTTGCATCCATTAATTGGTGTTACTTTATTATACATATAGCACGGCCTTACTTGGGATAGGTTCTAAGGTGTCCTGTGGTACATACTGCTTCAGTTGGTAGTTATTTGCTGAACTGTTAAGCACTGAGCTCCTACCCTGGGTCATTCAGTATACTGGGTAGCATGCATAAAGTCAGTGTAAAATCCAAACACACAGATAGGATCCCTCTCCCTCAGGCAACTTGTGAAATAGACAGTTAAGCCACAAATAACAGGCAATCCAAATTATGTGAATTTTTATAAAATATATAAACAAACTGTTGTGCTTGCTAAAGAAGAAAAGGGAGTACTTTCACAGATAAATGGATTCAGGAAAAGTCATTTTAAAGTGAGACATGATGGAGAGAAGCCGCTGAGGAGAGAGAACATCACACAGAGAGAACAGCAGGTGCGGCGGCTCCGACAGTGGGAAAAACCTGGGATGTGGGCATAAACAAGAGACCTGGTGTGAATGAGAACTGCTAAAAAATGGGAGAGGGCTACCAGATGAGAATAAAAGGCAGATGAGTAAGATTGTGAGGTCTTGTAGGCCACAGTAGCAGGTGGGGGGAAAAGAGAGAAGTCAACAAGTGCCACTGAGAAGGCAAGCAGAGCAGTGAGAGAGAAACGAGGGCAACAGGCCAGCCAGGGAGACAGTGGCAAGAAGGGAAAATTGACTCTGTAGACCGCTAAGGGAGCTAGGCAATGAGGCAGGTAAGACTCCACTTGACCAGCTAGGTGGCCTGGCAAAACTGCCACTTTTGAGGTGCAGTTTCGGTGTAGGGCTGAGAAAGGGCCCACACTGGTGTGTTGGGGTAGGAAGGATATGGAGAACTAAGAAGGTATAAACAAAACATCTTAGAAGTTTAACTATAAAAAGAGCAGTGAAATGTGGAACCATATCTGGAGAGAAGTAAGGGAATATGAGAATTTTAACATTAAATATCCTGGAATATGATGGGAATGATCCAGGAGACAGGCTGGCTCAAAAGAGAGTGGAATCGTTAAGTTTTTATCGCTTGATAAAAACAGTTCTGCCTTATCTTACTTTAAAAATATTGTCTTCCATATTCTCACTTTATCAGATGAATTTTAGAACCATTTTGTTTTCCTGCACATAATCTTTTCGAAGAAATGACTATTTGACCACAAAAATGAAATCTAAACATTAATCTAGGAATACTTGAAATGTTAATAGCATTTGGTCTTTTTATCCTGCAGATCAGAGGGAGAATTTTTTTCTTTTTTTCAAAGATTTTATTAATTTACTTTTAGAGAGAGAGGAAGGGAGGGAGAGAGGGATAGAAATATCAATGTGTGCTTGCCTCTTGTGCATCCCTTACTGGGGTTCTGGCCTGCAACCCAGGCACGTGCCCTGACTGGGAACTGAACCAACACTCAACCCACTGAGTCACACCAGCCAGGGCCAGACAGAGACCTTTTCCAAGCCTCTAATAACACGATATAAAGTCCGATGCTTTCTCATATTGGCAATTTCTTCAAAGGGTAGTAGTATCAGGGAACCTTGGACAACCCTGCCTCTGCAGGCTGAATGGCTTGGGAGGGGTGGTATTTTGGTAAATTATTAGGTATTTATACTTCTTTTATCAATATATATATGGGATGCATAAATGTCACAAGGTGAGTATGATAATGCAAGGTTTCCATTACCGTACAACTATTTACACACACAGAGGAGTCAAGAGAGGTGAGCTTTTATTTTAATCTGTCTTACTATCTTGTTCCACGTTATGCAAATGTTTGCATGCTTGCTTCTCCTAGTAAAGCAAAGACTTCTTTATAATTAAAAAGAACTATAATTCAAGAACAATTTTCAAAAAGCCATGATTGGGTTACTGTTGATCATTTTCATATTTCAGAGAGATGGAGACCCTCTAGCTAGGTGGGAGAAAAAGTGCCCAGCCTGTGCCCACAGAAACTGACTGAATAATCCTGTCTTTCTCCATTCCATTTGACATGGGGAGAGAGGAAAGTGAAGCAGGTTTGATCTTACCAGTAAGCGCTAAACAGTCAGGACAGGAAATAAGCAATTAATTATCAACCTCTGTACCAATTAACATGGATTGAGAACGTCATCTTGAGTAATAATTTAAAAAATCTTGTTGGAAAGTCCTTCTGACTGTTGTCTGTTGGAGACTGAAACTTCTACTTATGTTCTTACTAAAGGTAACTAACTAGGAATTAATCTTGAAACCAGCATGAAGAAGAGAGTCTTACCTCATGTTTGAGGTAAGACAACTTCCCGCCCACCCCCAAAATTACCCATCAAATGCTCACTACCCAAGCTAGGCTGTAGATCAAAATTTCAAGATGTTACTTTACATGAAAATTAAAGTTATTAGAATTCCATATAGGGGTATTTTTCTATTCTATCTTAAAACAAATTTCAGTGAGAAATTGGTAAGATGGGGAGTAGATCTGTAAGATGTTGTGTATGGATGATTTTATAGGTAGCACTACATTTGTACAGGTTACAGGTTGTATTACATTTCAAAACAAATCATTTTGTTTTAGGTCTTTGATTGATGAGTTTTTGTTCTCCAGAGGACTGATCAGAATGAGAAAGTGACTAAACACTAAAATACATAATGTACCTAACTCTGGCTTAGTTATTAAGGAAATTCTATATCATTTTTAAGAGTCTGTGAAAATAAAACTAAAAACATTTACATTTAATTACTCTAAGGGATACCAGCAGTCTGTCAGTACAAGTCTCCTTAATATACAAAGACTTTTAATTTTTCTTAGAACAAAGCATTTTTTAAGGGTTTAATAAAAGGAAATCACAAAACACTACCTTCTTCACTTGTAACATTAAAGCCTTATTTTGATTATCTTATTTTATTAATTTTCTGCCTGGCACTAAAGTCAACACATAAACAACAATATACTCCATTGGTATTTTTATTAGGATTGCATTAAATTTATCGATTACTTCAGGGAAAATTAACATCTTTAAAACATTATTATAACATTGAGTGCTCCTATTTCATGGCAGTTTTGATCCATTTTCTCCAGTTTTCGTTTGTGTCCTTCAAGAATACTCTAAAGTTTTCTTCATATTAGTCTTGAGCATTTCTTCAGTTTATTTCTAAATATTTCATGTTTTTATTCTACCTTCAGATAGCCTGCTTTGGGTGCTGCATGCCTCTCTAGCTACTGTTGCTTCTAAAGTTTATGGGAAAACGTAACAATAAGAGTCAGAAAACTTTGAAAGAAGAGCTATGAAGGAAGATTAACACAAACAAATATTAAAATATACAAAGGCCTGAAAATGAAACTGTGGTACTAGAATGTCTGTAGTAAGACTGACCAACGAAACAAAAAGTCAGGAAACAGACCCAGACAATCTGGGAATGTATCTTGTACTTAAGGCACTACCTCAAGTCAGTAATGGGCTTTTTTTTTTTTTTTTTTTTTAATAAAAGATGCATTTAGGAAAAATAAAGTTGGGATCATGTTTCCCACCACACATCAGGATAATCTTCAAGTAGATCAAATGTTAAAATGTTAAGATGTTAAAATCATAAAGTTCTTATAATTAAAATAGGAGCACTTCATTTAATCTCAAGTTATGGACAAGGTCTTTGCAGCTATGTTTGAAATTCAAAACCCAAAAGACTGATATATTTGACACCAGCAAATAAAATAAAAATTTTCATGGCCTAAAATACTATATGCAAAGTTGAAAGACCAACAAAACAATGGGGAAAATATTTGAAACTCACATAAAAATAATAGACTAATTTTCCTAGTGCATAAAGAACTTCTAGAAACCAGTAAGTAAAAGACAAATAGAAAGAGGTGGAAAGTCTATGACTTTACAGTTCATAGAAAAATACAGAGATGATCTTTATAAAAAGGGGATGATGCTCAATCTCAATCCTGACCAGAGAAACAAAACTACAAAATACCCTGGATGATATCTGTTAACTAGCTGATTAGCATGACTTCAGAAAAAGTTTGGTAAGAAACCCCAATGGAAAGAAAGCCTACTGAATCCTAACCCCTGTGGAGAAATCTTACATTGTTTTGAAACAACTGATGAGTTAACTACTCATACCAATGTGTTAGCTACTTGTGTAAAGTACCTATTCATATGAATGTGTTACTTATTCAAAAACTAATTAAAAATACCTATTTATATTGATATTTTAAAATAGAAAACATTATTTGTTTGACATCAATGAAAAATAACTATAAACATAAGTACACTGAGACTAACAAAAATATCAAATATATATGTGTGTATATATATGTATACTTGTGTGCCTGTGTGCATACGAGGTCCAGCTAGATATTTCCCTCCAAAAATGTATTTGCTCTCTTTTATTAAAAGACACCTAAATAAGATCTTTTCTTTGAGGTCATCAGAAAGATCAAAAGAGAATTAAAAAAGGGAATAACATTCTTACCATTAGGCTCAGTGTTCGTGTGCATCACGACCAGGTCCCACCTGAAAGGATCTGGCAGACCTTCGGTGGCTTAGTTGCCAGCACTCTGTGATTTTAGATGTGAAAACCATTGCAAAGGAAGAAGGGGCAGGACTGGTTAAGTGACTAATTGTGGGACTGTGGGTAAAGAGGAATGTTATGATGGAAGATTTAAGCCTGACTGCTTTAGGGACTAGTGGAAGCATTAATAGACATGAGCAAATCAAAGAAATATGATACGTATAGGAGGAAAGAACGAATTCAACAGGGCAGCTTCCAGATGGAAATGGTCAATAGGCAGGAACAAAAAGAACTGAAATTGAGAATGGAAAAGTCACACAAAATAAGTACATTTAAAAAGATACAAGAGCAGTAGCAAAAAATACCTACCAGCCATTTTTCATATTCATCAATAGCTTGTCTATCTTTATCTTTTTTCTCAGTTCTTTTCAGTTCTTCTTTTCTTTTCTCACTTATTTTCTCTTTTCTCTTTTCTTTGAAAAAAGCTTCCTTTTTTTCACTCCTGTGTAGGATAGCATAAAACACTGAAAAGTTAAAGGAGAACATATAATAAAGATTTCCTAATATATCTTTGCAATAATGACAACGAGAGGCACTAGTAAATTTCAAATGGATGCATTTTAGAAATCCGAGGGTGTTATCAATTTAAAATCTATCAAAATACTTATTATTTTGGATTACCATTTCTCCACAGCAGTTAGGTTGTCTTTCCTTTTCTCAGCAACACTTTCCTCCTCCTTCTGCTTCTTTGCTCTTTCATATTCTTTCTCCTTTTTATTTTTCTCTTTAAGATATTCCATCTTTTTTTCCTTCCATCTTTCAAAAGCCTGCAAAAGTTCAGAATGATTTTCTGATTTATTGTGAATATTATAAAATCAGTAATAATTCAATCACTAATTTATATTTTCATTAAATATTTAAAAATAATTAAGAAAGCTATTCAAAGTTGTTGAATACTTGTTGTGCTTCTTCTTTTCTTGCGGCATTTTCTTCTTCAGTTTTCTTCTTGTTTTTTTCCTCAAGCCTTTTTTTTGCAGCTATTTTCTTGGCTTCCTTTTCTTTCATAGCCTTCCAGGCCTCAAATGATGCTAAGGCTTCTTCTCTCTTAGCAGCTCTCTTCTGTTTTGGAGATATAGTAGACAGTTTTATATGATTATAAAAACAGCCAGACAGGTGTAGGTAGATACAACACGTATATATTTACCCTTAATTCCCTTGGTGTGCATCATATGTATAAATTGTGTTTCAAAGCAGATAATTTACTTAGAATGGTTTATATAAATTATGAAAAATGTATTCTGAACTTTTCATTACATTTTAACATGTCCTTTATGAAAATGCATTTTATCAGCTATTGATCCACTACTATTCATGGGAAAGAAGTTGACTGTTTTTTGGAAGTGTACTGTACAAATGTTATCAAAATAAACTGTAATAGGCTCAGTGGTACTATAAAATGTTCATAGTAAAATATTTAAGTAAAAAAAAAAAAAAAAACCATCAAGCTTATACTAGGCTTATAAAGTCTGAGTAAGGGAATTTGGCCACGATAAACAGTAAGCTTCAGATCTTTGCGTAGAATGGAGTTTTGAGGGACATCAAAACATAAAATTCTTAGTACATAAACATATCGCAATTGCTGAACAGGTGTGGTAGATTGGAAAATATGCTGGTGAGTGTATAGCAAGTATGTTATTGCTTTCCTCACTTCAATCTAATCCCATCGTGTCCTATAACACCCAATGAGATAAAGCCTTATTATGGAGGTAACATAATTCAGATATAGAAGGACCACCTGCCTCACTGAGTTGTGAAGATCAAATGAGATGTGTCTGGCACTGACCGAGGCAGTTAGATGCTGCGAACGTGGCGACAGGTGCGCAGGCAAGCCCTGCAGGGCTGCTCTGCACAGCACTGTGCATTTGGGAAACAGGTTTCTTTCTACATCCATTTTAGGACTAGACCGCATCATGAAGTGGTTTTGTGTTTTTTGTCCCCCCCGCCCCCCCGCAGGGCTTTTATTTTAAAAGATGAGAAAGACCTGAGCATGTTGCAGGCTATCACAAGTAGGAGTTAGAGGTAGAGATTGAAGCACCAGAAAAAATTAAACAAGAGTTCAGTTCCAGTCAGTGGGAAAAATATGAGCCAAGACCTCAGGTAGGGGTTGATCTTGAAGACACATATAAAATCCAAGTTATAAAGAGGAAAACCAAATGTTAATGCTGCTGACCCTTTATATTCTTGGATAAGTTATATGAATGAAATCAGTTTTTAGACTGAAGTAGGTAGGTAGGTAGTCACAAACAATAATAAATTTATAATCAGTAGTGCCAACACTATTACACACATAAAAAATAGAAATCTGTGTGTGTGTATTTTTATGTAAAGCAGTTATGACATATTTATAACTAAAAATGTGTAAGTTCCAGAGAAATAACATCAGAAGTCAGTTCTTTTATATGTAAGTTATTTTGCCATTTAAAAAATACTTGATTTAGAAATGTTAAATATTCAGAGATATTTTACTAACTTAAAAATCCAGAATATTTTTACTTCTTTATTTCAGAATACCTGTTCATTTTGGATCCTTAAGTTTTCACTTTCAATCCTTTTAATTCTGTGCTTCTCATGTATATATGCATTTTTCTTTTCTAACCACTCCTGTGAGAATAAGAATAAAGCTATGATAGTCAAAATTTCTCAAATAAATTTGAATTTTTATCTATTTCTGAAATATTTATTTAAAAATTTTACATGTAAAACAAAAACATTTATAAATTCTATATAGACTAGTATCTTTTTTCTGATAATATTCTAATATATAATGATCATGAATTAAGAAAATTATGTTACTTTTCTTAGTATTAACAGCAGGCATCGAAGATTGGATATAATGGCGACAAATACTTTGCTCTGAAATTCACACAGACTATTTTTTAAAATATATTATTCTGTATAACAGAAAAATATAATTGCAAAAATATTAGGAAAGTTTTTTTCTCTGTATAAGCCTAATTTAAATACAAACTCTCTGGAATAAAAACAAAACTCTTGTTCTTAACCATATAAACTGTAAGAAAAAATATAAAAAACATAAACACCATTAATATTTTTGCTTTTGCTTTATTTTTATAAATTAGCATGGGATATTTCTTTCTTTAAAAACTACAGTGATCAGTTAAAGCTTGGAAGGGAGTAATTTAGTAAAAAAAGTTTTGAATTGTTCAGGTATTATAAAGGAAAATCTTTTCCAATAAATTAAATATTGAATCATCATTTCTGACAGGGTCATTTTGTTCTTCGTGAAATAGGTACACTTATGTAAGTAATTAGGTGTTACAATTAATTTTTTTTTTACCTGATAAACAGCTGCCCGTATATTATCTGCTCTGTCAGGTTCTATGTTCTGTTTCTGTGAGGGCTTTTGGTCCAAGATTTTCAAAGTGCCTAAATACTGAGAAGAGGTAGTTTTTGATGGAGTCCTCCTTACAGAAGTAGAATTCTTTAAATACTCAGAGGTCATTAATCTGAAAAGATCCAAATACATCAAGATAAAATATTACAGCTGCACTTGGTATAAAAAGATTCGTTAGAATACTATATTTAAAAACTGTATTATAACTTAATAAATTATAATTATTTTGAAAATGACATACACTCTTTTCTTATTATACAAAGAGACATTTGACATAATTCAAATTTTATAACGTCCAGTTATGTAGCTTCAAAGTGATTGCTCTTTTAAGCATTGTAATTAGAATATTTTAAAGAAACATGGGTTATATCTCAAGTTACAGGGGAAAAAAACAATATTAATAAAGTAGGTTTTACTAGTTTCTTCTATTACTTTGTTACGTAAACCATCCTAAATAGTAAAGTTAGAATACTATCCTCTATTTCAGGGGTTGGTGGGAAGTCTGACGCACCATCTGTGTTGGTGAATAAAGTTTGCTGCATCACAGCTGTATTCATTCATTTCCATACTGTCTGTGGCTGCTTCCCTGCTGTGATAGCAGAACTGAGTGGTTAGAACTGAGACCTGATGGCCCATGAAGTCTAGACATGAGCTAACTGGCAACTTAGAGACAGCTTGCTGACCCCTGTTCCAGCTGGTTAATGATATTTGATTAGATAATTTTAAAGATTCCAGAGGTTTTGATTAGTATGTATGAGTTAGTATTTTATTGTTGCCATCATCAGTATTAATGAAGCCAGATAGGTTATCTTAATAAAACAACTTAGTCCACAGAACCTCAAGGCTTTGAGTATGATTTTCCATGTGTTAGTAAAAGACACTTAACAGAGAAGTGTCATGCTGGACCTGAGCTTTATTACCACTTTGTATTTCCTGTCTCTGGAAAAACAGGAGAAAGAAACCATTCCAGAAGCAATGCAGAGTATGGAGAATCCTAATCAATTCCTTTTTATAAAAGAATATAACCAACTAAGGAGTTTTATCATGAAGGAACTAATCCATTTGTCTCATGAGATGGAAATAAGAGAAGATCAAGTAATACCAAATGCAATTTACTTTATGGAAGTTCAATTAAAACTAGCTTTGTGGAATGTAACCCATAAGTAAGTAACAATGACAGCGTTATTACCTGCCTGAGGCACTGGATGCTCTATTACTTGTTGACTTTTCATTCTTTGTATTTCTGTCTTCAACTGTTTTCTATTAAATAGAAAAGGCCATAGATGGATTAGTCATCATAACTATCACAGAGAGGTCATCACAGAGATCAAACTGTAAGTGGTAAATCAGTGCTTTTTAAACCTCTACTGGGAGTCAAGTACAGACTGGAAACAAAGGATATTACACTTTAGAGTGGGCTGACTGACAATAAAAAGACAAGCAAATGTGACTCATGACAGAGCCAGACAGACTGACTGGAGTAGAGGGGAAGGCCTCCCTCACCTCCTTCACGTCAGAGCTAAATGATGAGTAGAAAGGAACCACAGGAAGGTCTATAGAAAGAAAGACATGGTAGGTGCTGAGAGCCTGAGAGGGGAAAACGCCTGATAATTTGGAGAAACAGAAAAAGGTGCATCCTGCTGAAGCACAGTGAACAGCAAGGAGACTGGAGGAATACATGGTCCGACAAGAATCCCGTGAAATATTTAGGAAGCGGCAAGTTTACATTTATTCTCGTTATGGGAATCTAAGCAAGGGACTGTAGCAGAGAAATGAGTTGATTCCAACTTAAGAAAGCTAACTCAATAGTGAGTAAGAATAAAGCCAAGGATGGAGTCAGTCAGAAGAAATATGTTATGATCATACTTGACCTATGTAAATTGCCTGTTGTCATTTACAATTACCTATTGGACGTTTCTGAGATCCTGTCTATAAATTCCTGAATACCCTTCCTTCTTTTAAGGAATAACCTTTTCTACTCTGTAAAGACAAATAGGTGCTAGTATTAAAGATGTAAACATATCCCTAATTTGATATTAGCTGTTTTTTTCCCAAGGAAAGTGGTTAAGGACAATATATCTTAAACAAGGCTCAATGAACTTTCTCTATACAATTTAATAAAAAGTTAGTATTCTGTAGTATAATAAATTCCTTTTCAACCACAAGTTTTCAGCTAGCACTGTTATCTTTCTCGATAACAAATACACATAGCCAGCAGCTAACTGCAGCTGTAAGAGATAAAGACTAAATTCAGGAGAAATGAAGACTAAATATGCCATACCAAAAATTGGTTTAAAAGTCTAGTACTCTGGCACAGTACAGCGGAAGGACAAGTAATCCTATACACTAATTTGGTTCTCAAGGTTGTAATAAAAATGTTTCTGAGAATGACCCTGTCTATCCATTTTAACAAGCATGAATGTGGACAAACATTTCTTCTTAAAGATTTTCATTAACATCTGTAAAATATTTAAAAATGATATCCAAAGAAGTAACTTTCACTAATTAAAACCTTGGAAATTGTTACATATGGCTGCATTTTTAAATGAAGACCTATAGAAACTTAGCCACTTATGGTTATGTATTTCTGAGATAGTTAAAAGTACATTATGATCATATACTTCTGATAATTTTTTCAAAGATTTTATTTATTTTTAGAGAGGGGAAGGGAGGGAGAAAGGGAGAGAAACATCAATGTGTGGTTGCCTCTTGTGCACCCCCTTACTGGAGACCTGGCCTGTAACCCAGGCACGTGCCCTGACTGGGAATCGAACTGGCAACCCCTTGGTTTACAGGCCAGCACCCAACCCACTGGGCTACACCAGCCAGGAATACTTCTGATAATTTTTAATGAGACAATAGGTTTTATTACAGTCACTGCACCCTTCCCTGAAGTTAAAATTCTATTGAAGTAAATACTTGACCTGACTGGTGTGGTTCAGGGGATTGAGTGTTGGCCTTGAAACCAAAGGGTCACTAGTTTGCTTTCCAGTCATGGCACATGCCTGGGTTGCGGACCAGATCCCCAGTGTGGGGCACATGGGAGGCAACTACACATTGATGTTTTTCTCCCTCTCCTTCTCCCTCCCTTCCCCTCGCTAAAAATAAATAAATAAAATCTTTGAAAAAATAATAAAAAATAAAATCTTAAAAAAAAATACTTGACATTACAACTATTAAAAGATGATTTTGCCACAGATAATCCAGAAGTACCAACATGGAAGACAAAATATTTAAAAGTTGTATTTCGAGTTTTAAGCTATAGTATAAAAGGTATAATTTTGTATAAATACGTTTGCAGACTCAGTTGCATTGGTAGGTCTTAAGTTACGTTGAGATAGGTGTAGGTCAATTGTTAAGTCATCATTCATAATCAGTTCAGCTTTCTCCTTTTTTTCTTCAAGGTCACCAGCAGTCACTTGCCCTTCCGTGGATTTCTCAAGTGCAGTGGTAACAAAGTCTATCAAAAATGAATTCTCTTCATTTTCAACTGATGTCAGGGATTGGTGGTTTTCAGTGAATTCTTCATTCTGATCTATTTTGAGACAGAGTAACAGCACTAAAATTCCACTGTAAATTAATAAGGTGGATAAGAGATTCATTTGCTTTCCACTACATGTCATTAATCTCTTTTTCTTGCAACATAAAATATGAAGAAAACTATCATACTCAACTTGAGTAAGCTTTTTTCCCCAAAGTAATTTACAAAAGAGAAAATGGTTACTCAATCTCCTAAAAGATCTGACATACCTAACACTTAGAAAAAAATACTTTAGTAAAGAAAATGGAATAACTACCCTAAACTAAAGACACACCAAAAGTGCTTGCTGATGCATAAACCAAGGAAGTCAGAGGGTAAGAATTATTCTCTTCAAAAGCCTGTTTCTTAGCTGGCACAAGAGGCTGTGTGAGTAGGAGGCCCACATCTCTCTGCTACTACAGTTACTAGCAGCGCAGATGTAAAATTGTATAGACACAGGGAGAACCAAGAATCCATGTAGCTCTAGCTGAGTCCACAACACAGAGAATACAGCTCCCCTCTAACGTGTTTTATTCCCATGACGATGAAGTCCTGCCTCTGCTAGGGAAGGGGCACTCATGTCAGGCCTACTCTTCATCCTCCCAGTGCTCCCAGGGACAGGTCCAAGTTTTGTCAGGAGAGAATTCAGGTCGGCTTTTACAGATTTGCTTCTGTTATTCTAATTCTACCACACTTTGGAATTCTCAACAGAAAGAAATCAGTGCTTTCTGTGTTGATTGGCAACTTTCACTTCTCCTGGGACCCACCTCTGGCCAAACCTGTATCTTGCTATCAAAGTCTTAATTCTGCTGCTTTCCTTCAGCCATTTTTTTTGACTCACTTTGAAGTATGTTCGACTTAAAATCACTTTATAATTGCAGTTACACATTCACATTTGGAAAACACTTATGACTCAACATATCATTAATGGTTCTGTACATAAGCTAGTCAATGTGCAGAGAAAAGAACGAGGACTTGGAGCCAGAGTCAAATTATGATTCCACTGCTACCTTGGGTATGTTTCCCAATATCCTTGTACTTCAGTTTTTCTCATTAATAAAATGACAAAAAGTATACTACATAGTAAGCACTTAATAAATATTGATTACACATCCCAGTTCTGGAAACATCTATGCCTTTACCTCTCATTAAGCTACAAGTCATAGAACTAAATAAAGGAATAATGTTAGCAACTCACAGTCACACTCAGCACGTGTTTACTAGGTACTGGTCTAAGTACTTTACTCATGATAAACTCACTGAATTATTCCAGCCATCCTATGAGATAAGTTACGCATATTATCCCCATTTTAAAGATCAATATACAGAGGGAGAGTGGTCAGCTACTTTATTCGTGTAGTTGTGCCTGGATTCCAGTCCAGCTTAGTCTCACTGTAACAACCACCTAACCATTACACTGTACTGCAGATTACTGCAGGAACACCTAACAGCTCACACTGAGAGATCATTCTGCTGTGCCAAGAGCTGGGCTACTGACTAAAAGGCACAGCATCACTTAATTTTCACAACAGCTTTGAGTTTGGTTTCATTAAAAGTTGAGAAAGTTAAGGCCCTGAGAAATTAAGTTCTGCATCTCAAATCACATGGTTAGTAAATAGCAGAGTTGGTACTAAAACTCAGGCAAACATAAACATGTATTGTTCCTGTAACTATGTACAGTAGGGGGTGGGCAAAAATAGGTTTCCCGTTGTGAGCACGCAAAATAGTTTGTTCTTGCATTATTCATTGTTGTATCATTTATCTGTATTATAAGTCTAAAATTAATTGTACCCACCCATGTATTATTTATTTTACAAATTGAATTTATAAAATTCTAAGCAATAAAGTTCACAAATAAGTTACAGTAATTCTATACAACCACCTTTTACAGATGTTCTTTCCTCAGATCCTGGTGAAAAGGAATCTCCAAGACTTTCTTTGAGGGACGATGATGATAAACTTGTTAACCATGGATCCTGCTTAAAATTTTAAAAAAAAAAGTATTATGTAAGTTAGTCCCCAAGATTTGTAGAGGAAAATATCATTATTAAAACTATTTCCTAACTTTGAAATCTGCGTTATTAGGGGTTTGCTGCTGAAACACCAAAAGCTTGTGAACTCATGGAGGCTAACACACTCTCCTTTCCAGCCCCGATGTCCTGCTCGTGAAAAGACTATTCATTCTAGAAAAGACTATTCTTCAGCTGCACATTTGTGTTGAGCAATCCGTAAAACTTCCGCCACTCTAAACTGAAACCTCACCAATAGTTAAGGTGAAGATTTCATATCTCTTTCTCTAATTCTAAGACAGTAAAAAGACAGTAAGTAAAAATCCTCAGTTTCAAACACCTGTTACTAGGCATCTGAATGAAAGCAATTATAAAACCAAGTACACAGCTACTTACAAATATTTGAGATTGAAAAAGTACAGATTGCATGCACTTCAGTTTTCCTCGAAATTCTAAAAATTACAACTAAAGTAGAAATAATAGTTGCGTGCCTAAATTAAATAGTTCTTTATAGAATGGTAATCCAACCCAAAGGTGATGATATGATAATGTCATCAAAATCAACATTAGTTTGATTTTGTTGCAAAGAACATTTTATGTCAAAAACAAGAGACAGAAACCATCTGGGAAGATATCAGAAGGGCGAAACACTGGAGCCTAACTTAAGCAAAGTTTTGCCTGAGAGATTTGCAATCTGGAAGCTTTGAGCCGCAGGGCATTCCCCTATCCTGTAGTGCAGCAGAGGAAGGCTTCTGGGACTGGCCTGAGAAAAGGGGCGGGTGTCAAAGGACAGAGTTCAGAGCTGGGAGATCAGCTAGGGTGTTTGGTTCAATACAGAGGGCATAAATCCCAAAATCTGCATAGAAAATCCACTAAAATTCTTGGATCGTCTATTCACAGTGTGGGGAAGACCTTCTTAGAGGGTCCCGGAAAAATCATAGCAGCTAGAATCTCAAAGAGCTAAGCAGAGATTTCAGTCCATATTCACCAATAGCATGATGCATGAGGAAATATATGAAACTATAGCATTATTAGGTTTCTATATTAAATTTGACTAATACAGTATCAACTCTAAATAGATTGTGATAATTTATAGATATACATTATAATCCATAGAGCAACTACAAAAATACGATGCAAATGGGAATCAAAATGGAAAACTAAAAATATCTGATCAACTTTTTAAAAAAGGCATATAGAGGAACAGTAACAGCAACAAATTGGTGCTATATGTACTTATATTGAAAGTAAATGGGCTGAACACTCATAAATGTCTAATGGACCCATAAATGGACTACCATTACAAAGCAGATTATCAGACTTGATAAAAACGTGACACCAAACTATTACTACAAGAGTCACTGAAAGAAAAGAGTTTGAAACAAATAGTTTGAAAGAAAATGATAGCAAGAAGATTTACCATGCAAACACTGATCATAAAAGAGCTGATGTTATCAGACAAAACAAACGTCAAGGAAGGTATGGAGTCCTGCCAGAGGTGGAAACACTTCCTACTGCTAACTGGGGTCAAGACACTAGTGCATCGCATGTCTATGAACAGAGTCATAAAACACTGGCAAAGCGAATGGGAAGTGCAGACAAATCTGCAAGCATGACTGGAAATGTTTAACATGCTTAGATGGTACTTGGCGAATTAACTAGACAAGAAGTCAGTGCAGAGAGAGAAGTCATGAATGATGCTACCAGTCACGTTGACAAAAGAAAGTTATAGAACTTCATATCTAACACCTGCGGAACATAGGTTTTTTGATAAATGGAACTTTCACAAGATACACTTAGGATGGGCCATAAAAATATCTCAACAATTTTTAAAAATGTGAACTTTTATAAGATATATTCTCTGATCACAATAAAATTAAATTAGAAATCAATACAAAAGATTTGAATGGATCTAGAGAAGATCCAAATATTTGGAAATAAAATTGTTCGGCACAAAATAACCAATTGGTCAGAGATTACCAGGGAAATTAGAAAATATATTTAATGAAATAATAATGAAAATAAAAGGTATCAAAAAAAAAAAAAAACTGGGTGCTGCTAAAGCTGTGCATAGAGAGACTTTTTTGGCTTTCAGTAGCTTTATTACAAGGGAGGAACAAATAAAACCCAAAGAAAGAAAAAATAGTGAGTGAAAATCAGTAAAATTGGAAACAAACTATACAGAAAATTAACAAAGTCAAAGCTGGTTTTTAAAAAGTTTAATAAAACTGAGCAATGACTTTCAAGATTTCAACTAGAAAGAAATCACAAATACTATGTTAGAAATAAAACATCATGATAATCCACAAATTTCTTAATGGAAGCTTAGCCAGGCACCATATAATTCCTCCTCCCTGATCTGCTGAAGCACATTATAGAAGAGGAATGTTCTTCCCATACTTATCCCCTCTGAAATGGGAGGTGGAAGTCTGCTAACCACAGTAAGGTGTGAAGAGAGGGGCCAAGTGTTCTCCCCAACAGTGATGCAGAGTGAACTCCCTGATGAAATTCTGAAAGATCACACTTCCATTTTGGGATATCCCAGAAAATATGGCATGGTGCCATGAACATTCAATAAATAAAACCAAATGAGTAAAGTGACAATGGCTGTGATGTCCTTAGCCAGGGTGTATGACAAAGGGGCCACATACCAAATCTGACAAGCTCAGGAGAGGCCTGCATGGTGGGCCATGTAAACTCAGAGACCGGCAGTAACCACAGAGGATGGCCTGCACACAAAAATTCCTAACTAAAAGCAGGCCATGGCCGCTAGTCACATCCTAGGCCTGTGGTTTCCTTGACAAAGGTCAATCTTCACTTTAGGTGAGCCTGTCTTTTGTCTTTTTGCATCTAAGATAACATGCCTCTGAAATGCCACAGTAATCTCCTCTTCCCGATCCTCAGGGCATTCCCATGGCGCCAGAGCACAGAGCTCCTCCATTGCTACCGCGTTCCCTGAATACCATCTCCACATGCTATAAATGTTCATCATTAACTGTCCTGTACCCACCAATGTAAAAGAGATTTCCCTGCTTTGCTTTCTCCCGTTCCCTGATCTACCACCAGTGGATTTCAGGTAACTCTCTCAGGTCTCCTCCTTTGATTCTAATGTATAAAATAAGCTGCATAGCTGCCATTCTCCAGAGCATTTTCTCAGTATGTTGGAATTTTGCTTCCCAGCAGTTGTCACAGTTTGGCTCAAATAAACTCACAAAAATTCTCCATGTGTTTGGACATTTCTTACATTGGCGCCATAAATTATATGAATAATTTATATGAATAATTATATGAATAATCCAGATACATAAATAAAAATATAAATCCTTACAATTAAAGATATACAAAATTGTACAGATTCAAAAGGGCCACATTTTTTTTCACATCTTATTTTTTCTGAAATTGAATGTATATTATAATTATTGGTGTGTTATGGCTTAATTGGCTGAGTTCCATTGTCTCTTGGCCCTACACAATGTATTGCCATATCTTTGCTGTACCTTACAACTGATGGAGCTTCAGACTCAATGGAATACAGTATATTTAAAAAAAAACAAAAACAAAACCTTAACATCATTTCCTCATCAACTGCTGAAGAAAACATTAACATGCACGAGCAT
This sequence comes from Glossophaga mutica, assembly GCA_039655065.1. NCBI lineage: Eukaryota > Metazoa > Chordata > Mammalia > Chiroptera > Phyllostomidae > Glossophaga > Glossophaga mutica. Next base: position 87,422,916 of record CM077311.1, read on the forward strand.
GCACAAAAATTCTCTCTCTCTCATGCTTAGGAGTGAAGGCCCAGATTCAAGAACAAGGTTCAGCAGATTAGCAGCAACACTAACCTCAGGATCAAGGTTTTCAGAGATCTCTTTTTTCTCATCTTCTAGTTGTCTGTCACTTGGCCCTGAGAGGGGCAAAGGCGCAACATGCACCTCTAATTCTTCATGGAGGGCAGTTTCTTTCTCTTCTCCTTGGCCATCTTTTTCCTCTCTGAGGCTGTGCTTTTTCAACATGGTCCTTGGCCGAGGTAAAGGTGCAAAGTGTTTTTCTGCTTCTTGGCTGCTGCTGTTGTCTGCTGGGGGAAAAAAAAAAAAAGAAATGTTTTAAGGTGGGTGAACAAAAAATCGACTATGGCTTCAACTGCGCCCCGAGGTGCCACCAAGCTTCCCTCCTGTGCCCATGCACCTAGGCTGTCTGTCCTGGAGAGTCCAGAGCACGCCCACAATCCTCCTCCACACACAACTCCAGTAGCCACGGATAAACAACTGTTCATGATCGAAATTTTAAAAAATTGTTGCCATCCTGGAAGTAGCTAGTTTACTTTAGTTTTGTGAGAAGTCCTCAACTTTATGAATTCTCACAGCACTCAAAAAATTGTAAAAAGCAAAACAAAACTGTGCCCTATAAACTGAGGGGGCTCATCGATCAAACCTAATTTTTGAGTCTCTACTGCCGGGCCCTGTACACATGACTCACGCTCCTGGACCTGATAATTGAGACTGTGACAGTGGTCCTGTCCACGGGCTTTACAGGTTGGAAAGAGGGCTGATTCTAAAGAAATAAACTACAGAACGAAGGTGAGTGCCATCACAAGCATGGAGATGTCGGTACAGGAATGGGACTGCCTCTCACTGGAGGAGGGAATGAAGACCTAGATGACTGAGTTGCTCTTTGAGTTCATGAAACTTCTCTAGCAGTTAAGAAAATAGCTCAGTTCTTATTTCAATTACTTTTAAGTGTAAAACAATCTAATGCTGGTGTACTTCCTGCCCTCAAAAGATGATAAGTTTTTACGTAAATCTTTCGCCTGAATTTTACCTATTATACTTTCTCCATTGTTCTACCAGTGCATTCTTCTGACAAAATTTCAAAACTGGACTAATTAACATCTCCCTCCTTTCTGCCTATAAATGGGCTTAGGAATGCTGCTACAAAATTCTACAACCACACCAGCTGGTACCACTATAAATGTTACACTGCCTACTTGAGCTACATCCTAAATGCTGAGTCCAAATTCCAAGCGTCATCTGAGACTCCTCTCTCTGTTCCCCTACATGCAAGCATCACTATACCCTGTAATTCTACTTCCTAAATCTCTCATTTATTTCACTTTCTGCATCCCTGCTGTGAGCTCCTCATCCATTCTTTACTACATTAGTGCCTTAATGATATTCATAAAATCCAAATCAGATCCCATCACTCCTCTCCACAAAATTCACTGGCTCTCCATCATAAAGTCCTACAGAACACAAGCTCACTTGCCTTGGAACAATCCAGAAGCTTTCATGGTCTTATCTCTGGCTTGTCTACTGGACACCATTTTGCAATCTGTGTCCCTGACATGCTGGGCAGGCGGCTGTTCTGAATTATGTCACAACCCTGCCTACTACCACACCTTTACTCAAGCTGAGCCCTCTGCCTAGAATGTCTGCTTCCTGCTTCTTCCCCTGACAAATGCTTGCATATCTTTTGTGCCTGAGTTACAGCAGAATATTGCATAATGCCTGAAAGAAGGTATTGGGTCAACTTTTTTATTGTGTAAGAACACTTAACATGAGATCTACACTCTTCATAAATTTGTATGTGCACAGTACAGTGTTGTTAACTAAAGGCATGATGTCATTCAGCAGCTCTCTAGAACTCATTCATCTTGTGTAACTGAAACTTTATACCTGTTGAATAGCAACTCCCCATGTCCACTCCACCAGCCCCAGGCAATCACCATTCTACTCTGTTTCTGTACTATTTTAGACATCTCATATTTAAATCTTGGCTCTGACTCATTAGTATTGCAACTTACTGAAGTCGTCTAGCCTCCACTACCTTGGCTGCCCACTGCCAACACTAGTTAAGAATTCATGCCTAAGGGGCCATGTGACTTAAATGAGATAATAAAGTGCATAGCACAGTGCCTGATACCTGGTAATATTCAATGACCATTAACAATTGTGGTAAACATTTCTTCTTTCTCCATTGGGTTTGTCTACCATTTCTTTCTTTGGAGTAGGTTCTCCTCCTCTGCAGCCCTGTGACTCTGGTGGGTTAACCATTATCTCCTCGGTACCCCAGTGAGAAGCGCAGGGCCACGATGCACACCATCACCACCCATGTGGCTTATCACAGAAGCTTCATCTCCCCTGTCCACAGCAACCACTGCGCAAGTCAGTGCTTTCTATTTGGCACTGGAACACATACCTTTAAGGTCATAGAGTTTAAAAAATGAGATAAGGAGACTGTTAGTGGGATTTTACCAACAAGTGAAGGGCTGTCTGAGGCCAAATGACAGAAAAGAAACAGAATGAAGGAACAGATGGAGTAACTGGGGCTATGACAGGGGCAGGAAGAGAACAAGAGGGTCAGGGAGTCAGGGATGGGGGGTGGGGGACAGAATTAGGGAAAATCCAATTAACACAAAAGCACTGAGTCATTAAACTTAACCACACCTAAACCAAGGTCTTCTGACATCCAGCTCAATAAAGTGATGAACTCGTTTCTACTGAAGTTTGAGTTCGGTCATTTGCAATCAAGAGTCCTCATGATGAGTACTATTGTCACTGTTGCTGCTATTGTCGCCATCTCCTCTAGGAAGCCTTCCTGATGCCCTCAGTAAACTTGGGTGTGCACTTCCTGTGTTCTTACTGTACCTTTTGTATGGTTTCCCACTAAACTGCAGTCTTTGTTACAGGCTGAATGTCTGTATAACCCCGGACCCTTATGCTGAACTCCTGCCCCACAGGCGATGGTAATGGAAGGCAGGGCCTTTGAGAGGTGATTAGGTCTGAGGGCAGAGCCTTCAGGAATGTGATCCACAGAGCCGCCTTGCCCCTTAGCCATGGAAAGATACAGTGCGACGTCTGCAGTCTGGAAGAGGCCCTATCTGCACTGTGACCTCAGACTTGTGTCTCCAGAACTGTAAGAAGTAGGTTTCTGCTGTTTATAAGCCAACGAGTTGGTGGTATTTTGTTACAGCAGCCCAAATGGCCTAAAACAGTCTTAGAGGATTGGTGCTGTTTTTTTTTTTTTAATTAAACTTACTAGAGTGACTATTGGCTGATAAATTAAATAGGTTCCAAGTGTACAAGTCTGTAACATCACCTGAATACTGCATGGCGTGTTTACTACCTAAAGTCAAATCTCCTTCCATCACCATGTAATGGTGTATTCTTAGTTACTATCACAGTGCTTGTGACATAGTGTTTGCAACACAATTATGTGTGAGTGGAAAAAGTGATCTGCTTATCAGCAAATGTTAAACAATAAAATGAATCATGAAAACATTTACAGAGTGTTTAAGTTATGCCAAGATTTTTCTACATTTCAAATGTATGAACTCATTTAACTGCCTCGAACCCCTGAGTCACCCTGATGGTGACTCAGCTATTATGCCCATTTTACAGATAAATCAGATGAGCAGTGAAGAGCCCTGCACACACAGTCCTCGACTCCGGACGGTGCAGTTGAATCAGCAGCACCCTGGCTCCGAAGTTCATGACTCTAGTCATGTTAATGTTCAAATAAAAGCACACCCTGCAAAAATTACTTTTTATAGTCATTAGCCATGTGACAGTTGCTCACCAGAATAACCAAGGACAAAGAAAACTTTCAGGTTCTAGCTTTTTTATAAAGCGATAATTGCTACTCAGCAATATCTCACCACATTAAAATGTCAGGTCCCAAACCCTGTACAGAAAAGTCTAAAAATTTTAAAAAAGGATGAACCTGAGCTCATGAGCCACATTCGTTCTTTCATGAATGAACCGTTCATTTTTTATTTACATATTCAAATACTTAATAAACGCCTGATGCCATCTGAGGAACATTAGCCTCCAATTTTTGCTTCCATCTGAAGAACCTGGGAATAATGACTTTAATACATTTTGTACTAAAATGCCACTTCAAGCACTGTCAAGTTTTCAGGAAAAAAAAAAAAACATATCTATGTATCTTCAAAATGCAATGTTTTATAATCAAATGTAAAATATTACCTATATTGGTAATTATTTTGTATTATATATCCTAAAGAGCAAATGGCTAAGGATTATTTAAAAATATAGTACTGCACATTGCCACCTTGTGGTTAAAATACAATATTTCTATATTCATTTTAACTCATCAAAGGTTAAAAAACGAAAAGGCATTAAATAGGTGATTATTGTTTGTTATCTATCATTCAGTTACATACCTCCACCTGAATAAGACCAATTTTTCCTTCTGTATGTTCACATTTTCTTATTAGCCTAATGAAGTTTTTAAGAATCACGACAAGTAGGATATATATAATCCACAAAAACAGATTTCTAAACTCAAATAAGACTAGAAAACACTGCCTCCTCTATCCTTCTTGAAGAGTCACTATGCATCTTTATTAACAGCTCCCATAAAGAAATCAGTTTAAATTTTCTGTACCTCTGTGTTTTCCCCATAATGCCAATGAACAACCAGTGGAAGGGACTTCCGGCAATGGTGAAGTATTGGATTATTTAACAAGTTCAATTTGTTCCCTTCTCTCCATTTTTTAAAAATTGTATTCAATACACTGGGAAGGTATACTGTAGCAAGTGAATTCTGTTTCATATGCTTTGTGCTCACAATTTTGTAGCATCTTATCGTTTATGACAGATACATCAGTTAATTCTCAAAACAATTTTGTGGGATGGGAAGAGCAGGTTTCATCCTCCTCCTCCTCACACACACACTGGGCTAAGGTCACACCAAATACACAGTTGTTTTTTGGGTTTTTTTCCCCCCTGTATCCAGGACACAATCTTAGTATCCCTAGCTCTGCTCATAGCGCCTCATCATTTGGAAGTTAATGGGATTGTGGGGGGAAAATAAGGAGGGGCTCTCTAATGCATGTACAAAATAGTTTTGTCTGATGCTACCAGTGATATCTACTGTGTAAAGAATGTAATATTTACCAGTACAGTATTTAATGTTGATATAAAGAAAAGTGATTTTTATGAAAGTTAGTATCAAGTACTATTTTTCCTGTAAAACAAAAGAAAGAATACCGGAAGACACAAAACCCTTCCCCTTCCGCGCCCGTGTTTCTGCATGGTGGCCCAGGGAACTCCGAGGGGTTGGTTCCCACTTCACTCCGTCTTTGTTCCACTGTGCCTAGAGCTCAGGAGAATTGTGAGAAATTACAGCGATCCCAGAAATGGGATCCTAGAAAATGGGATCTACCAGAAATGTACTCAGAGTACTGAGTTTGTGGCTTTTTTGTAGGGAATAGAGAAACTGAATGGAGATTCTTCTTTCTAAACACGAGTCTGGAGGCTTAAACAACAAGAGAAAAGACAAAACTCTCTCCCTTCAAATATATAAATCTCAAACAAAATTCTGGTATATGGTGGCACGGAAATGGTGTTTTAAGGACTGGTCCCAGGGCTGTTATAACTTTAATCACTGTAGGAAGAAATGAATTAGCAGGATTCCACTGTCATTCCACCCCTAAAAACAAAATCGAGGCTCACAGACTGAGGCAAGGGTAGACCTTGGAGCTTCAGGAGGCGCCACTGTGGATGACTGAAGGTACTCGGGCCTCCTGCCAGGCGCCAGCATAGATGCTATACCAAATATACCACTGGCAGTCAGAACTATGGGTTTTCTCTGTGGTTCTATTATTTTATGTTTGTAAAACTGAAAAGTTAAGTCTGATCTATTTCTTAAATATTAACTAGCTACCATATGAAGGTGTTTTCTGCCTGGTTATCTTAAAATAGATTTTCAAGAAATGCAGTTGCAATGATCTCATAATTTACCTGAAGATGTGTTTTTGATGGAGAGAATTCTGGGTTTAGGTTTTATTTGGATTTTCTCTTCTTCAATTTGCTGGTCTTCATTTTGAGATGCAGATACAGGATTTACGAGTCCGTGTTCACCACCATTAGGTGCTGTTTCCTCATCGTTTTTGAGGGAGAGTGAGGGCTCATCTTTCATCACATCACTGCTGGATTTCTTGGTTTTCAAAAAAGACAGTTTTGGAGAATTCTCTTGTTCATCATCTGATATGTGGAAATCATTTATTGTTTTCTTAACTGAATTTTCATCCATGGAGGTGTCAGAAAAATCACCTAAGGAAACTGAAAATGGAAAAAAAAATATCTTCAGTGGTGCATCTTAAAGTTTGGAAGGTTACACTAATCAAAAGATTATCTTTAAGATTAGAAATGAACAACTTAGGCAGTTTTTATTGGCATTTAGGAAACAGAAGTTGCATTAATTTATTCAAGACATAGTTATCAAGTCTGAATAGTGTGCCAAGCACTGTGCCTGCCTTAAGAAGTCATCCAGAGTTTCCTGGAAATAACAGCTGGCTGTGGGATAGTTAGATTTTGGATTGTAAAACTTTTATATATAAACAACCATATTAGATTTTACTATGAGAAGAATAATACAGAAGTTAATCATATAGCAATGATTAAATGATTGTTCTGATTATTTTTAAAAGAACACTAAGAATTATTCACTGAATCTTAAAATATAAAACAATGAATTTCAAGTTTAGAATTCTGTATGTTTACACCTAAATGTTAATGCTTGTACATAATCAAAACAAAATAAATCATACCAATATTGATGCACTGAGTTTTTAAAATTGAGTCCCTATTACAGCCAAAAAAAAAAAAAAAAAAAAAAAAATTTACAAAAAGCATTATAAAAGTAATTCTGATGTGAACCAAAGTTTAGTTCTATAGACCCTAGTAATTAACTTATTGTAGGGTCTCTTAGGGTTGACCTTAAAGATGAATTTGCTTCACCATTGACAGATATCCTTTACTGCAAACCTACTGTCAGCTAATTTGTATTTTCATATTCACATTCATAAATAACCATGGACAATCATACAACTTCTTCAAAATTAATAGTGACTTTTACTTGAAAAAAGTTGGAAATCTAAAACTAGTGAATTCATAGGCATTATTTTTGCATAAGTAATTTTTCTTGGAGGAATGAGCCACATATAACTAAGAAAACAAAAAGAAGAGCAGCGGTTTACTTTCCATATTCTCACATACCAATCTCATCACTGTCAAAGTCGTCTGAATATTCAGAACTCCTCTGTCTGGCCGAGCGAGCTGTAATTGCTTTTATTAGTTCATCCTGAAATAAAGTAATTAAAATCATAAAATCAACTTTTACCCAAAAGTCTCATATTTAGAATTACATATTTAAGCAAATAGTCCTTGGTTAATAATTGCTTTCAAACTCAGGTTTTATCACTGAAAGTGAACCTTATGCCAGACACCCATGTCCTCAGACTCAATGCAGAACATCAGAAATAAGATTCCTGTCCTCATGGAGCTTCAGTTATATTGGAGGAGACAGACAATACCAAATAAGATAACTGTGGAGACTCAGACAGGATTTATTATGAACTGGCATTCTGGAAGAAACTGGTACTGTTTATGATCTTTTGTTTCTGGAGTTTGCAATAAAGGATATAATTATTAATACTGCGAATTTAGAGGCTGAGTTCAAAACTGTAGTGACCGGACAGAGAAAACCTAAATGTTACAATAGGGGAAAACCATAAAACATTTACATGGAAATTCCAACTTAAAACTGCTATTCCAGTTCCAAAAGCTGATTTAACTTTTAAGTTAGTAAGACCTGATTACTGAGGCCAGTGTGGTGGTCTTACACACACGGAAGAGTTTGTAATACTAGAGGCCAAACACAATCATCTGCAAAATTTTAAAAGCAATGTAAGCCTTACTCCAACTTTATATAGGACTCTTCCTAAAATCAGTTCAAATGCAAAGTTCCCAATCCAGTGTTTATTTGTAAATTCATTTGAAATACTTTACCTGGAAAGTAGTTCTTTTGGTGACTTTCGGACTCTTTGTATATGCCAAAGTTGTGCTAAAAACTTCACCAGACATAACGTTTGGGATTTTTTCTTTACTTGTTACCTTTGTAAAAGCGCTAATAAATGATAGGAACAATTCAATCACTGATGGTGGCTGAAATCCAAAAAGACAGACTTTTTTGCATGCTTGAGAATTTCTAACACTAAACTTTATACAACGCCCCACCCCCACCCCGTCAAAGCCAAACAAAACCAGAAAAGCATGATGTGAACATTGAGCTACATCTACACTTAAAAACGTAGAGTTCTTGTAAAAATATATCAAATTCTCATAACAACCTTTTAAAAAGTATTCAAATTGAAGTTATCCTAAAATGATTTTGCAACAACATCTTAAGGACGAGAAAACAAAAATGACTGCAAATAGGTTAATAGGCAAAAATGTTGCCAATTAAACTACAAACTTTATTTCTTATCTTGCATTAAAAAATTATAACATTGCTAATAAAAATAGTCATACTTATTTAAAAGACTATCAAGAGCGCTATTAGCATAAGGATTATAACTAAGAGTACTACCACCGTAACAAAATAAACCAAAAATTGCTCGCGTACAGATCGTAATGCTAAACTGCAAACCGCGATATTTTCCAAGCCACTTTTCCCTCTTTAAAAGGTGTCAGCAGAGTAAGATAAAACGAAGCTCCGCGAAGAGCTGCATTCATGTCACTGCATAAATTGGCCCGTGAACGTTTCTCGTACTTGAAGTGGAGGCCTGGGCCTGGGCGCCCGGGCCTGGACAACCAGCTGCACGTCCACCGCAGCGCGAGCCGGGGGTCAGCTCCAGGCCCGTCCAGGCGGCGCACAGGTCCCCTCCCGCTCCACACCGCGCCGCCCGCAGAGATCTGGATGTTCTGCAGCGCACGCCTGAATGCGGTCTCCGCCCGTTTTTCCGCAATCTCCCCACCCCCCACGAAGTCCCCGTTCTGTACCCACCCTTGCCACCCCTGCAGAGGGGTCCCCGCAACCCCGAAGACAGAGCGGCTGGACTCAGGTAGGACCTCTTCCCTAGGCCCGGGCTCGGCGATTCTCGGACACAGGGAACTGATCTGAGCAAGGGGGCGGGACTAAAAAAGGAGGTGGTTGGCGGTTGCTAGGAAACAGCGTCTCCGGGAGGAAGTGACTTTCCTACCTGCAAGTCTCTCGGGTACCCAACACCAATTTACGGCGCCACGCGTCGCTGGGGCAACCGTCCAGAGGAAGGAAATGACGTCAGCCCTCTGGGTCTTGGGTGAGGGGTGCACTTCGGCCGCCTGTGATTTAGTTGTTGCCTAGGAGACAGGACTGGTCCAGCTTCCCTTCCAGTGCCAGGAGCCTTGAGCTTTTCGGTAGAGCGCGGGGCTTCACCCGTACCCGTGTGAACCAAAGCACATTCATGGTTTTGCCACAGTTAGGGCATGAAGTCTATGACTCGGACTGACAGAATAATGTACGGACAAATAGGATAGAACCGAATAATATGGTGGCGATGTTTGCAAACTCAAGAGCCGAACTTACGTTTGAATATTGGCGTCCCTTCCCTGTACCCATGTGATGTGAAAGTTAACGTTTCTGTGCCCGTTTCCTCTTCTGAAAAAAGGAGATAGATAATAATAGCCACCTTAACGCGTTGCGGCGTGTATTAAATGAACTAATGCAGGTGGAATATACCTGCGAGAATGCCTGGGATTGAATTCAGTCAATATCAGATAGGTTTTTTATGCTACTCAGCCACAAAAGACCTGGACAGAATTTATCCCTTGTCGACACGGCTGAAAACCCATTTTCAGGTGTTTCTTTAATATAAAACTTCCCCTTCTTTTATTCGCAAGGGATAACCTGGTTAGAATCAAACCAGTCAACAAAAGGATTTAATAGGCTGGAGGACCGAATGCTGCTAAGTAACCAAAATCACCATCAATTAATTAGCATAAGTAATCCTTAAACAAAGGACAAAACAATTATTTAAATAATACTTTAAAATAACATGAATTTCTACTATTATACTTTAAAAGAAGCTTAATCTTAATTTGTCTGAATAAATTTACTGTCTAGTAATCGAAATATTCCAGTATTTTCCCATCTCTAAAATTTATTGATTTTCACTTATTCAACAATTATTTATAAACAAATCAAATCGAGATAGAGATTTAATAAATCAATGTATTGAAAAACTAAATGTGCATAAAAAGAAATGTGAAATTTTGTAAAAAATCTATGCTTTTAAACAATATGCACAATGCAACTTTTTAAAAAGCGTGCTCAGTTTATGCTAACTTGTTTGAAAATCTCAGTTTGATCAACCTTTCCTTAATTTTGATGCTTTTAAACATTTTTGCGTCTCTGCATATAAGGTTTTTCCATTCACTAGTTACTGTTAGCTTTCTGATCCATGTAAGTTATTAATCAATAAACATGATTCTATCATAGCATTTGCGCCTCCAGTGAGAAAATAGTATCTGCATTTTCCTTATACATAAAGTATTAATTTGCTCATGTTGAAATACTTAGATTCATTCAGAATCTCTGCTGTGTTCATTTTTAAATCCGTATGCTTGATCTAATTTTCATTTATATAAGATTTAAGAAAACAAAATCTTTTAAAAAATAAAAAGAGCCTTTAAGAAAAATTATACCTTTTCTACAGAAGGAACTAGATTTTTATTTTCAACTTCAAAATAATTGGTAAATACCAAGATATGTCATACAAGGCTGCAGTAAACAAAGATGGTTAAAATAGTTAATTCCTCCACAAAACAAAAAGCACAATGTCTTTCCATTATTCTCTTAAGCAGCAAAAATTATTTGTTAGTAACATTATATAGTACCTGAATTTATAGAATTTTATCTAATGCATAATTTACAATAAATATACAATTGTTGAATGAACTCATGAAAAAATAAATAGCATTTTAAACTGAAATAATTTTAAAACATTCAAAAAGAAGCTCATAGATATTCAGTTTTAAAAAAATGAAAACACAACAACACAAAATTTCACTAGTTTATGTAACATTTTTTCTATATCCTATTTTTCATTTTTTAAATATATATTAAATGTCACAAGTATTTGCCTAGTAAACATTTTTTAGTTTAATACTGTTTTCACTTCTGAACCTTCTCTTCATTCATTCATTCATTCATTCATTCATTCATCATTCGGTAAGTATGCCCATATCGATTTTATGGGTCATATTTTAGGAATTCAAAGTTTAAACCAGACTAGGTCCCTGCCTATCCCTACATTGTGATAATTTCTCTGTAGGAGTACAAAGAGATGTTCTCAAGAGAGATCAAAGAAATCTTCCTGGGGCTCTAGAAAGTTTTCACAAAGTGAGCTTGAGTTGATTGATGAGTGTAGGACATAAGGAAGGATCTGAAGTGTGTTTTAGGCAAAGGAAATGGCCTATTAACATGGACCTCACTCCACTGTGGGTATAAGTGGCTGAGCAGAGATATACTGATGGTTCTTGGACTGCGCTACCCGTCAGGCAAGGAGAGGAGTGAGAAAATGCATTTCCAAATAAAGAAGCAACTGAGAAGTGACTCTTTTTTATAAGTTCCCTGCTCACACCTCAGTAGTCAAATTGTTTAGGCCTTGTGACAGGTCACACAAGTTGACAAAAGATCCTGTACTCACAGCCCTGGTTAATACAACAAAGCACCTGTCTAGCATTTTGAGAAGTGTACTACACAGAGCAAATCCCCCCGTGGGTGTCCGTCCACAACCACTACACTTACATTAAACACTGAGTGCTCATGTCAGAGGAGAATGCAAGTGCAGGTACTAATACCAGTGTTGACATGTGGGATCAGCACAGCAGGAGACTTACAGGAGGGAAGTATCAACATCCCGAGGGAAGTATCAACATCCCGAGGAAAGACAATGTGATCAACTGTTATCAGCATCTTCTAAGTGAGGAAACTTGCTGTTAGTCAAATATACCAGTAAGTATTGTTTCGATTGTCATATAGAATGCATGAATTACTATATAACGAGAGAAATATGCTTTCTCATTCAAACTCAGAACTTGTCACTCTGAACAAATTATTTTTGTTATCTGGCTAATGTTCTTGGTTAATTGCTCCCTGAAGACATTGTTCTAGACAAAGATACATGCTCTGGGTGGATACTACCTCCACTCCCTGTATATCGCTAACTGTCCTGTGCCGAGTGTAATTCTGTATACTTTACTCATATAATTTAAGTCAGTCTTTTAAAAACTCTGTGATATTGCTGTTTTTTATATCTATATTTTACAGGTGAAAAAAAGAGATATGGTAACATTTTGAGATGCAGGCAGGTTTGAAAATATATTATTTTTGCCTGTGAAACATCCCAGACAAGACTGGTTTGTTATACAGACTTTATTATGTTTTTGTGGTTTTAGGAAATCTTCACTTTAATAGTGTTTCACGTGTACGAAACCACACTGTCTTTACTTAGGGAGTTGATCTAGGGTTTCTTTCCCACTCTGGTAGCACAACGAGTTCTTACCTGTCATTTCTACCACGTGTGCCTCCCCTTTTCATCCACCTCTTTGAGATCGATCTGTGCCTTCCTGCTTTGGGCACCTTTCTTTCCGACAACTCTAGTTTCAATATACAAAAGAAAAATCACTAATTTACATATTTTTACACAAAAACAAAGTGAGTGTCTTTGTGGAATTAAGATATAGCCTTGAAGAAAGCCCAGGCATCACTTAGTGGGAAATTGCCTTGTGAAAGATCTTTTCTTTCAGAATTTTCAAGGGAAGAAGGGCCAGAGCCCAATGAGAGTTGATGAGAATAAAACACAATTTTCAACACTATGAATAAAAGCTAATTTTGGTTTTGCATTGAACTCATGTTAGAATGCCATTTTTCTTTTCCTTTCCTTTCTTCCCCCGCCCCCACCTTTTTGTTTGTTTGTTTGTTTGTTTGTTTGTTTTGGGGCAATCTTTTTCAGAATACATCCCGTGGCATGCATTAGTAACAATATTCCAGCAGATGGCAGCAAAGGATTTAGCACCTGGAACTATGTAGCAAGAACACAATCATCATTTTCCCGATATTTTACTTTGCTTAAAGTGATTTAAAAAATACATTGAGAAATAAACTACTTTTAAAATTATTTCATAAAACTTTTTGAATGATCATCTTTTTATATTAGAAAGCTGGAAATGTAGTAATGTGACAATAAATGTGTTTTTATTAATATTTTTAAAAGACTGTATGTAAGCTGCTTACCTGACAGTCCATTCCCTACTCCCAAGCCCAGACATAATTATTGCTAATAGTTGGATTCTTTTCCATACGATATTTCCTATGCACATAACAATGTTCACATTACATGTATTTTTCTATAACCTTTTTCTTTTATTTGGATATTCTTTCATGTTAATCAACAGCTGAGTTGTGCATAACTATGGTCATACAATTATGTATTTTAAAAATCGTTATTCATATCCATTTATATTGTTTCCAATTTTGATGAGAAGCCCTGAATAAATGTTGTGGCGTACTTACTTATTTTGGATAAAATCCTAGGGGTGGAATCATTGAGTATATGCACATTACCAGTCATTATAGTTATTGTCAAAATGCCTTCTGCAGAAGTTTTTAAAACATAACATTCCAAAGTACATCATAAGAAGACTTTTCACCTGAACTTACTCATTATTTAGCCACACTTATTACATCCTCATAAGATGCAATTTTGTTTCCTAAATGTTTCTTTTCATTTTAACCTGTGCAAATCTATTTATTGTCTGCTTTAAATGTAATTTAATATATTGGTACAAATAGAAAATGAAATAAATAAAAACACAAACATAAAATATTTTCTTAGTTTTTAAAGGAAACACTAATGGTAAGGGAGGAGGAATTATTTAAATAGAACTAAAAAATGTTCTGTGGGTAAAAAGAAAACTTCAAATTTCCTGAATTATATAACGATCATTTCTAGTATTAGGAAGAAACTATTTAATATAGTTCTCTTAAGGAAATCCATTAGGTCACAGGAACTAAAAATAACATAAATTAAAGCTCTTCGTGTTTAAAACAGGCTATGATTAATGTCAAGGCATTCCTAAATATTTTATGTAACCTCAAAGGTACTGCATTTGCCCAATCATGGGTTCAATTTTTGGTGTTTTATATATATTCATTATAGTTAAAGTTAGAGTAAACTTTGATAAAGGCTTTGTTATGCTAGTTTCTTAACCTTAAAATAAATGTTTGTATATCCTGAGTAAATATATAAGGTGATGCTTTTATTTCTTGGCCTGGATTCAAATGCCGACTTACTGTTTTCTGATAGCATGTTCATGCCACCTGTAACTGACTCATTTCTTCTACTATGGAGAATTAATAAAGAACGTACCCTGTAAAATTTGATACAAACTTTTCCCCTGCATTATACATTACAATGCCGCTTTTTCTTCTATAGTTAAAGCCTAGAAAATGTTCCTTTTATTTTTTTGATGTTTATGTTTATTTTTAAACAAAAATTTTCCTTTTAAAGAGCCAAAATTATATCTGTTAGATAAAAATATTTTCCCTATTAACTGTAAGCGAATCTGTTTTGCTCCTGTTTTTGTCATGTTTGTTTCATTTCAAATTTGGGAGTGATGTATATCTGGAGTTGCTAGTGTTTAGCAAAAATCATCGGTGTATGTCAAGTTATACACAGGACAGACATCATGTATTTTTTTGAGAGGGCTTATATTGCATGTTTGAACTCACATTTTCAAAAATTAAATTTTACTGTTTTAGGTGAAGTGAGACAATGAAGTAATAAGACACGATTTTGCATCTGGCCTGGGAATGTCAGTTTTAGAGTTGATATTCAAGTGTGTTTTGGACTATTTTCTTTTAGACAAAGCAATTCAAGAACATTATGTCTTGCTTAGAGAACTCTGCTCCCTAGTGGAAACTGTGCTACCTTTGTGCAAATGCAATTTCCATCCTAGAATGCCATCGAAATAATCATGTCATTCTTGACACATGAATCCCTTTGACAATATTATGGGAAAATGCTTGTTTGAATACTTCCAGTATATGTAAAATATGTCAGCATATAAGTGTATGTTCCACTGTTGGACACATTTCATTATCACAATTTCATTCTTTATACTTAATTAAATATGATTCCCCATTTTCTATATGTTGGGAGCCGTCCTGCTTGCTTTCAGAGACTGTGGCCTCATTAACAGAGGCTAAAAGCATAACTTCTATATGCACTGGAAACCAGAAAACTCGGTGACTCGAATTATTGCAACATTCACTTTATTGTGATGGTTTGAAACCAAACCCAAACACTGTCAGAGATAAATATTTTGTTCATGAAGTTGTGCCAGTCTGCTTCTGGGGAAACGGGTCTAAAACACTCTCTTAACTGGAGTTGGCTCATGTATCCTTAGTGCCCTGTGTTATTATGACTCAGTTAGTTTCTCTGACCTTTTGGCTCCTATTTTTTAAATTGATCTAGAGAGAGAAGAAGGGAAAGAGAGAGAGAGACATCAACTTGTTGTTCCACTTTATTTATGCATTCATTGGTTGAATCTTATATGAGCCCGGACTGGGGATCAAACCCATAACCTTAGCCTAGTGAAACGGTGCTCTAACCAACTGAGCTACCTGGCCAGGGCTTAGCTCCTATTCTTGCTATTATGACATGTACCACTAAGGCTCAATTTTTTACTTCCAAGGAGACAACCATGACCTGAATAGTCAAGTTAATGATCATGATCATCCTGGGAAGAATTTAGATGCAAAAAAAAAAAAAAACAAAAACCTTGTAGGGTGTTTACTAGATGCTCTTTGTCATGAAATAGATTTGATTAAAAACAAAACAACAACAAAAGCAAAGCTTTACTATTTTATTAAATGTTTAGTATCTTATGAATTCAGGAGTCCTATATAGTGCTACCCAAGAGGAAATTTTTATATAAAAGTAATCATACTAGATATAAGCTAAAAGGCAAGATAAAAAGTAGTGGCATAAGAATCATAAAATACAAGTTTTGTAAAGTTATTATTATTATTATTCCATAAAAGAAAATACAATAAGAAGAATTTAGAGATAGACAAATTTTCTTATAATAACATTTTATTCATTAATGCATATTTCAATTTAGGGAAGCAGTTCTTTACAGTGTACATTTTGTGATTGCATAAACATTAGAGATTTTACCTGATTGCATGCCATTGGATAAGTCTCCTTACAACATTTATGGTTTTGATGTGAGATTTTGCAGCTATGAAGCCTGATTTCTTTGCAAGTTCTACAATTTGTTTGAACTTTTTTAATAGAAGGAACACCAAATTAGTTTGTTATACTTAGAGGCATTCAAGTATGTCCAACTTGCATTCCCATAATTTGAATTGCACACATTCAACTGAATTCAATTGAATTTTCTTTCCATTGCTTTCTCTGGCTCCCTTCAAAAGATTAAGCATGACATACCTATTTTTGGATGTTTCCTAGGTATATGTTCCATAAAATTTAACTAATTCAGAAGATGTTGTCTTTTATTTTAAACCTTTTTTTTTAGATAATGGGGAAAGTCTGAAGATGTGGGCATGGCTAAGGATTTTGCATCTATTCTAAAGTTGCATGCTTCTAGGAGTAACTATTACAATGTGCATCCTTGTAATAGAAGATCACACTTAGAACGCTAGCATAGATATTAGAATAGATTTAAGAGATTTCGATATTTTTATTCTTCCATTTGGATAGTGATATGATTCCTGGATAGTCCTTCATACACTTCGGTGGGCAGCCCTTCATATTGTCAGGGAAAACCACTTTACTTTATTTAACTGCTTAAACATTTACTCCTCTCTATAAAAATTCTCAACTCGAAGCAACAGGGCTCCTGTTCTTTGAAGTATTTTTACTTTTAAAAAACTTTAACCTTTTATTCAAAGTAACTAATGTATAATGTTACAATGCAATGGTACTGAAGAGCATCTAATAAAATAAAAGGCTTCCCTCACTCTCCCAAGCCACTGGTCCTGGTCCTCCGTCCTTCTAACATCAACCATGGTCAACTGGGGGTTTATTTGTAATCATTTCCCATAAAAGTCATCTTTAAAAATAAAACTCAACTACAATCATCTTGATTTATAGTTTTAAAATGTTTCCTGTTTTCTCAAATAATACAGACAGTTTAGTGCACTCACACCCTGCCACCAGTATGTAGTTATATTAATTTTGGATTATTCAACTGCTTTCTTTAACTTAAAACAAGAAACAAACAAACAACAAAACAAATCAACATCTCTCTCTCCATCTCCCTTTCTTTTTGTAGAAACACATATGTTATACAATCTAAAGCCAAAGGTGAAGACATAAAATTATCTTGTTTACTATGACAGCAAGGTCACCAGGGAGATTTAGGCAACTGTCCCTTGGGCAGCTCCTGAAAATGTTTGAACATTTGACACGTGGGCCAAGGTTTTCCCTCCTCAGGGAGAAGCTGAAACTTAAAAAAAAAAAAAAAAAAAAAAAATGCCCTTGCACTCTGCATGGAGCCCAGGAGATCCCTGAGGGGGAGTGCACGCGTTAGTTCCAACTGCGACCTTCTTTCTTTGTAGTTCCCAGAGGCCTAGCTTGTGCCAGGCTCTGTCAGTGCCCCTGGACAGATGAGACAAAAGCCGGCTCCTCAGGCAGCACCTGGAAACGTGGAGAGTTGGATATGCAGTCAACTCTATTTCCCTTCAGGGGTAAGCTGAGAGCTGGAGGCCTGCTGATCAGATAGCTCTGTGTCTGAGGTGGGGATTGTAATAGGATGTCTGTCATTGTCCTGCTAGTTTTGATGTGCATTGTTTTGCTTCTCCCTGCCTGCAAGAGCCTCTCAACAAGTTTATGGGTTTAAGCACAAAAGAAACTGATCTGTGTATTGCTGTTGAATTGACAGGTCTGTGGAGAAAGAATAGTATAGAACTTCCATTCTGTCATCTTACTGATGTCACCTCCAAGAACTTCTTAAAAGGAGGGGCACAGGGTAAATGTTATTAGTCCTTGTATGTAAAAAAAAGTTTCACAACTCAACAAAATAAGCCTACACTATGAGTTTTAAATAAGAAACATTTATGTATGTGAAAGAATTGCATTTATATTTCTGTTATGTGGTCTTGCTATTGAGAAATGTAACTTCTTTTTTTCTGAAAGGTTTTAGGAATGGTGGCTTTATCCCTGCTACTCTGAAATTTATGATGGTATGCAATAAAGGATGTATAATTTTATTTTTGTCTTGAAATTTGGTTTGCTTTCAGTCAAGATTCATGTCCTTCAGTTCTGGAAAACTATCTTTAATTATACCTGTGGTAATTTCTTTCTTCACCTTCCATTCTTTCTTTCTAGAATCTTTCATATTTAGAAACTAGCCATTGTGAATTGATCTTTCAGCCCTTCCTCCCACCCCTCCCCTACTAACAGTTTTCTGTTTTATATTTAAAAGATTTCTTAAAATCTCTTGTTCTGCCAAACTTTATGTGTATTTCTGTTCACTTCCACTACCCTTGTTTTTTTTTTAAGTTATATATCTTTTAATTTCTCTGTGAAACCACTAATTAGCATTTCATGTGTTCATTTCTGGGTCTACCGCCGTTTTCTCTATTTTCATATTTTTTAAATTTCTTTTAGATTGGAGATTCTTCAGATGCTTAGAATTAGTGATCTGCTCCGTTCTGAAGTGAAGTAGCACAAAACTGTCTGGGAGCAACATGGGCGAACTCGGAGCTTGCTGACTGGTGGAGTTTCTCTGTCATATTTCAGGCTCAGTGCCAGCACTTTAATTTGGGAAACCCACAACTGCCAGTACAATTTTCTGGTCATTTACCTGGGAGGTACTGTTGATATTTTTCTATTTGTGTCTATATACTCAGCATATGTTTACGTGTCTGTGCAGTGAATATTCATCCTGAAGACATTAAAATACTGGCAAAGGTCTGCCAAGTTTTATACTTATTTATGTATTTATCTCAAATGAATGTGTATTGATTATTAATTATTTTAACAACAAAATGATTTATTTGTAACACAGCCCAGTTCCCATCACTTCAATACAGCAGAGGCATAGAAAAGAGTTACAGGGCAAGTATCCCATTGTCCAAGGTAGAGCCCCATGCCTCCCAAGACAGCCAGCCTGTCTCCCCCTAGAAGCTCATGCCCAGAGCCAATATGAACTTGTGCAAACAGGCAGGCCCTGAATGAAGTCAGTGCCAGGCCTCAGTAGGGTGCATCCTCCCCCCACAGCCCTTTAAGCTTCCTAACTGCAGCCTTCTCCCACTTCCACCCACTCCCAGGCCAATTCCTTTAAGACACCAAGGGCCTTTCTGTGTGGAGTAACTAACAGGGCTGTGTTACATAAAACAAGACAGTGCCCTGCAAAATCTAGTGTTCCGTGGAAAGGTTAAAGTGACTCCCCCCTACATAATCCTAATCAGCAATGATAGCTCGTCCCCTCTTTCTCTTCACCATAGATGCAGGCAGTTTCGATTATTAATTATTTGTATATGAGGAACAATTAATATAACTATATAATTTTTGCATTTAAATTTTATTTAAACATGTCAATTAGTTTGTTTGTCTAAATTAAAATTTTTAATTATATTAAAAAGTTAAATTTTTAATTTATAGGTTTCTTAAGAATTTGGCTCACTGCTTTTTTTATTTTTGAGCTAGAAGGGGCAAAACAAGGTGAGATTGTTTACCCATTATTTCTGTTGAAGAATTTGATCTCAAGATTGATATGGCAATAAAACTCCTTTTATCACATATGAACACTTATCAAGATGTTAACAGTAAAACTAACAAGTATGTTTTATTTATGAAACAAAAAGTGAGTGAGTGGTGTTTATGACTATACATATCCAATTGAGAGTTTTTTCCTAAATAATCCCAAAGTGTAAGCAATTGAA
The DNA here is from genome assembly GCA_039655065.1 of Glossophaga mutica. Classification (NCBI taxonomy): domain Eukaryota; kingdom Metazoa; phylum Chordata; class Mammalia; order Chiroptera; family Phyllostomidae; genus Glossophaga; species Glossophaga mutica. The sequence continues at coordinate 87,442,921 of CM077311.1, forward strand.
AACTGGAGAGTACTAGTAAAAATTAGCCTGCTGTTCAAAATTTTGCATAATGATAACCATAATATATATTCTTGTGTTTGTTTACAACCATGAGCTCCTTGATTTTGTCTAATCATAAGAAGAAATAATCTCTCAACTGTAGCATTAACATAAAGCCCACTGGAACCAATGTGTCATCTTCACCATTGTCTTTGATTGTTTACGGAGCGTCCGTGTAATATATAATACTGGCTTAAGTTTGGGCAATCCTTTCACTAGAGAACTTTTGAACTACATTAAAAAAAATGTAGTGCACAAGGTCAGAATAAATACACAGAACATGATGGGGGACAGGGATGCTAAATTTGTTGGCTAGGCTTTGTCATACTCTTGCCCATTGCAGAAATGTTCATGCAACGGTTTTGATCCATGGGAAGTTTGGACTTCAGTAGAGGTAGAAGAAATTTTTTAAGCCATTTCATATGTGAGAAGCATAGCTTGGATAAAATTTTGGAGCCAGAGAAGAGAAAAATTCATGCAGCAGATAACAAAAATATTAACCTGACTCAAATGACTTATGTTTACAGGTCATTAGTAGAGTCAAAGAAGGCTTTGCCATGGTTGGTAGGTTAGCCTGGAAAATTAACCTACAAGATGCCCTGAGAGAAGGAAATAAAACAGAATAACAAAGCACAGAGAGGAATAATTGGCGTGGAGGTAGACAGATGAATTCTCTAAGGCAGCATCTATAAAACGAGAATAAAAGACACATTCATTAAAAACATACATACTGAAAATCCACTGTAATTAAAGAAGAAAACTTATGCAAAAATAAGAAGCGGCATATCTGAATATCTAATATTTTTAGAGGATGCTTTTCAGGGATAACATCAGAAACCGGTTTGAAGTTCAAAGTGGTTGAAGGCAGAGATGAGATTGTGTAACATGCATTGAATGGTTTGGCATGAATTTGTATGTTTCCATTGGCATGTCTACAAAAAACTTCCTCCTGAGAGGTAGCACTGGCAGAGTTGCTGAGCATTCAGACAATGGAACAAGATTGCCAGGGTCAGCTTCCCAGGTCTCAGGTATTTGACTCAGGGCAAATTGTTTTATCTTTGTGCATGTCCGCATTGTGCCTAACGCACAAGGATTTCGAAGATTAAATGAAGAAATATATGTAAAGCACTAGAACAGCATCTGCTTCATAGCCTGAGCAGTCATTGTTATTATAACTATTATCATTAATCTTCTTTTTTCCAACGCATGTAAAGCATTTTTATACATTTCTCAATATCTATTTTTCTTGACTTGGCATTATTTATTCAAGCAACAAATCAAGAACGCCTAGCTCTGGGAATAGGTAAGATGTGTCAGTCAGTGCCTATGGAGAGTGTATATTTAGTTAGTAAAAGAACACACTAGTGAGGTGCAATTTTGATTTTAAATCATGTGGTTTTCAATGGCTTTCACTACCTAGTGAAAGCCTAGTAATGGCTTTTTATGAGTACTGCCCTCAGTGTAGATTTGTTCCTTCATACATAAAGAACAAAATAACAGAGTCCACACCCAACTTTGAACTTTAAATTCTTAGCATTGCTCAGCAAGATAAACGTCTGAAGGTTCCAGAAGGTAGGTTTTAATCAGTAAACTGCTCAGTGGAAAAGAACATAGGACAAAGTCAGATGTTTTTATTCTCCCCACATTAATGAAAAGGAACTTTTTTGTTTGCTTTTAATAATGTTGGGGATAGGACAGAGCTTGGTGAAAAGAAGAAGAAATGGAATTTGTGGATTAATGAGGAACCCCCCCTTCTGTCCTCATCTTAGGCTGCACCCTACACCTTGGAGGGACGTGAGACAACAGCAGGCATTTTTAGGGGATCCTAGAGCATCGAGGATTTGTGACTTCTCGGTGGACGTGGTCTAAGCCTCCTCTCAGATGATGGAGCTGGAGTATGGATTAGCAAGCAAGGTAAGGGAAAAAGGAGTCTGAGATGGCCTTCTGCAGGCGGTGGGAGAGTTTTCAAAAGTTTTTGTGCTCCCAAGAAGGGCCCAGAAGTGAGAGAGAGAGAGCCAGAGTATGTCAGTTGAAAACAAAGGCTCGTGAAGGTTAGCTGCCTGTGCCCTGGCAAAAGAGGCCAATGGTGAGAACAGGCTGATCCACTGTGGAAACCCGTGGGAGAGAAGAGGGCCTCAGAACTGCGGAGCCCCTCTCCCTGGCTCCCCTGTCCTACCTCGGTATCTTTGGTACCAGTGTAGCCCCTCCAAACACTTGATGTTTCTCAGAGAGGAGTGCAGGGGAGGTGAAGACAAGGAATCCCGCATTGACTAGTGAGAAATTAAAGACAAGACTGGTTTTTAATCAAGAACTGACAGGTTTCTACAGTTGCAAGATTAAATAATTTTTATTTTGTTGTGCTACTGAGAAAATGAAAAACCACTAACGGTGCAGCTTTCAGTTACAGAAAACTATCAGAGCAGTTTTTTACATCCAATTATTGTCTGTGACTATCACCTGGGCTACACTTAGGGCACTTCCCCAACCGTGCCAGGAGTATCACTGGGCCTTGGAATCAGCGACATGGAAATAGGCCATTTAGGGACAAGGAAACGTGAGCCAGAATGATCAAGGAAGGCGTGAAAAAGACTGAGAATCACAGCAAGTGAATTTTAAATAGACGACAACAGGAGGGAGTGGCGGTTGAGTTTGAATCAAGGCTTCTAGGCAAGGTGTGGGCATGTGTTGGGTGGCACGGCGAAGTCCGCTCTGGCCAAAGGGACACACTTTGGGAGTAGTGGGAAAGTTGCTTGGAACGAAATTTCGGGCCTCGTCACAACTGAGAAAAAATAGTAAGGAACAGCTGATAGATTTTTCTGCTTGAAATAATCATTTTATTTTACTACCCTTGCAGATAATGACCTCACTCGTACCCAAAAATCAGCATTTTTTCAGAGAGGCGACCAAAACCCCTCTTTTACTCTTTTGTTTTGGAACCTGGTTCAGCCTCTAACTGGCTACACAACACTGGACACATCACCTAAGCACGCACACGTTACTAGTATTGGTGTAATGTTTGCTCTAAATAAAGTTTGCTACCCTTGAGAAACTGCGTGCTAAAAATGACAGTACATCCGGTTTTCTGGGTTCAGTAGAGGACACACATGTTGCAGGGACTGGGCGACTGAGGTTATGTGAATAAGAGATTGGAGGACTTTCTGTGTAATTCTGACCTGTAATTATAAATACTCTTCACCGTTTCCCCTTCTGTGTTACAAATAAGGATTTTGTTTGGCAGGTTTGCTATTCCCAGGAATTTTCTATTTTGAAGTCTGCCTCCACCCCTGCCCTTGGGCTCATGTCCACTCTGAGTGTCTTTTGGTTAATGTTTTTTTTTCAGACAAGAGGGAGGTTCTTATTGTATAGGATTTTCACTCATTTTAGGATTCTCTGGCTACTGTGTTTTTAAAAGCCTGTTTAAAAAGCTGGCAACAATGGAATTGTACTTTTTGCTCTTTAGTATTCATACATTTAGAACCCTTTATGTTTTAGTTGTTAAAAAAGGAATTTAAGGAGGCCAGAAATTCAAGAGGAGACTTGGAAACTCCTTATGACTTCAGAGACCGTGTTGGTTGTCTTCATTTTGCTATTAGCTTCCTGCTGCGGTATTGAGGACTGAGTTTAGCACAGTGCCTGGCTTGCTAGGAGGTGTTCAGTAAGTGGCACACTCTGTTTCTCTTTCCTTTCCTTTCTGAATGATGATGTATTGTTGATGAATATTGAATTATTTTTTTTGTTAAGAAATTCTACTGACTCTACATGCAGAATTTGGCTGTGTTTCACCTTTTCCACTGCCGCCCAAGCCACTGTCTCATCTCAGGACAACAGCAGCCTCCTGAGTGACCTGCCTCGTTCATGCTGGCCTTCTTGCATTCCCTGACTCTGCCAAGTACCTGGCTTCCTTAGAGTCCTTGCACTGGCCATGATCTCTTTCTGAAATGCCTTTTCTCCAGATACCCTCAGGGCTTACCTCCTCACTTCCTTCAGTACTTTAATCAATTATCAACAAACTTTACCCGCAAGATCTTATCTCAAATTACAAACAGACACCTCTCCACACCCACAGCTCATTCCTCTTATGGTATTCTTAGTTTTTTTCCCTAAGGGTTTCATCTTCAAACATACTACATAATTTATTTAATTTTCAGATTTCTTGTTAATTGTCCATATCCCCTGCAACAAAGAAAGCAATCCATTTCCTTTTTATTTTCCCCAAATGTATCCCAAGGGCTTAGAACACTGCCAGTGACATAATAATTTCTAAGTAGGTGTACAGAATGAATGAAATACAAATAGATGCCTTTGTATTGAAAATATATGAAGAATTGATTTCAGTATTTGGATGTTCAAACTGATCCCTTTCTCACAGGTCTATTCCCTTACCGTACTTTCTTTTTCTTTGTGAACTTTTTGCAGTAACATATTATGTATTAGTATTTTTTTTCTGTCTCCACTAACAGAATATGCAAGAAGAACACTGTCATGCTCAGTACTTTATCAGAGATTAGAGATTAGAGCAATTCTGGTTTAGCAACTCAGTAGAAAGTTGCTAAATGAATGAATGGATGAATGAGTAACTGAGGAGTCTCTGCCTTTATGGGATAGCCTGAAATGAACACTTGCAATATCATCATTCAGACTGTCTGATCATAATCCTTTTCTTTTCTTTCCTGTCTTCTTTTCTTTTCTTACTTTATTTTTTAAGTTTTTCTCTGGATATTTGAATACAGCAACGAAACCCAGACAAAAAAGAAATTCTCAAAATATTTTATGAGACTCAAGCTACGTTCAGGCTCATACATACTGCAAAGAATGGCATCCAATTAAACTGGTATGATGTATGTCAAACTACTGAACTAACTCATATTTAAACACATTGAGTTCAAAACAGGGATATGCTGTTTTTTAAAGCAAGATTTTTTCCCAAGGTTATTATGTGTGGGTTTTTTTTTTTTTATGAATATAGATATCCTGAAAAGAACAATTAAATCTATTCAAGGGATTTAAAAAAAATAATAGTAGAAGATTTTTTAAAAAATCAAAATGCTAGAGAAACTTTCAAAATATATTTCTCATAAGAACATTTATTTGTCATATATTTTAGTCAGGCACCAAATTGATAACTGTTGATAACGAGTTTTAATTTCACACATACTCATCATCTTTTGCTCTTATTTCTGATGAATCTATGGATGAAGGAAACTGTTCTCAGCTATTTATTTAGTATCTGTAGAATATATAGCATATTGGGGTCAAATTTTTCAAGTCATGTGAGCTAAATTTAAAAAGGCATAGAATATTCATTCTAACGGTATATTCTGTGGTGTTCTGAAAATGTCGCCCCACACATTAAGATGTATAGGGAATTGAACTACATTATTTTTAGACTACCAGAGGAAAGATTGGCTACTTGAAACTTTAAAAATGACAACTGTCAGCAGAACTGGACATAATTCACATATGAATTGGGAACTTTTCCAGGCATTGAACCTGAGACACCATGAAATGAATTACTCATTGTGCTCCACTTCAAGCAAATATAGCAGAGCATTAAGCAAAATCAGACATCGTAGGAAAGAAAAAAGCATTTCTCAGTTTGCTGTGGTTTTGACAGATAAATCTCTTTAAATCATTTTTAAGAAAATAATTAAATCTGTATGTTGAATTAAAATTATTTTATAAATAAAAATACTGAGGAGAAACTTGTAAACCTCTTTAAAGAAAACCATTCACTTTTCTGTGAGAAAATGTCTCAGAGAAATTTTTGTAATTTCATCAATTTTTTTGTAATCAAATTTTCAAAAACCAATTTGGGAAAATTTTAGAGTAAGATCTCTCCATGTATTCTAAAATATGGGAATGTGTTTAACATCGAATTGTTCCACTTTTACCAACATGCATTTGTAAATCTGTTTCTCTGCACTTCCGGCTGTGAAAATATGACTGCAAGACATTTGGTGGTGGAAGTTTGCTCTGGCTTCAGATTTACTCAGAATTGACACGTAACAGGCAATTAATTCAAATTCATGACTCAACTCTTTCCTGACTGCAGTAAAAAGAAAACCTTTCTTTAATATTGAAATGTTCCCCTTTTACAATTTATAATTGTTCTGTTTAGATTTTTTAAAGTTTAAATATTAAAGGAGAACTAGAATGTTTTACTATACTAAAATATGATATGAAAAAGTTAAAAAGAAAATGACTGATGCGAAAGTGTTACTTACGAAGTCAAAATCCTCTTGCTTCACTTGCTACTGAAAGTAACTGTATCACATTTACAGCAGAATCCCAAATCTAGAGGTGTTCTGGGACACTATGTGCTTGGCATGCAGAAGTGTAGTCTTTCTGAAATCACCCATTTCTCAGTGCTCATTCTCTGTGCAGTTCCTGAGGAAGGGGCTAGCTCACATGTACTGTACAAATGTGCGGGTTTGTCTGAAGCTTTTGACTCCCTCTGCTGGGGAATCCATACCTGTGCCATCCTTCTAGGGCTGCTTCCACCCGCTACTGGCTGCTTGCACCTCAGGGATTTTTCTCCCTGTGTTTCAGAATAGCTCCTTCTTTTCTTCCACCAACCCTTAGACAGACACATTTCCCACTGCAGGGTGGTTGGACACAGTCCTTCCCTTTATAATGCAACCCTGAGAGGCGGGGGATGGGACAAGAGATGTTAAGGTTAGACAAGCCCCCCCCCACCCCCCCCCAGGAAGCATGCTGGATAGGGTGTTGATGAGGCTGGGCAGGTATAGGCTAACTGTTCCTGATATGAGTGCCCTACCTTCTACCCCTCTCTTGTCCATGCTTGCCTCTCAGATGAGCCACTTCCTACTGTAATTTTCCCCTTCCCCTCTCCCTCCCTCCCCTCCTCCTTCCACTATAATCTAAACTAGGTGCCAGGCATTATGTGAAACCTTTCATAGACCCTATTGCCACGAATGATCCCCAATCTGAACATAGCTGCACCCAGTTATAATAGTGTTCAGACTTTTTGCCGGAAGAGTTGTGTCATCCAGGGCTCTAAACTCACTCTAATTTTTAGAAAGAGGAAGCCTCTCATTCTCGCAACAAATATCGGTAATTCTCACCTTTGTCCTTTTAAAATCCCAACAGGACTCGAAAACAAGAAAACAAATCTTTGACATCAAAACGTGTGTTTCAATCAATGTTTCAGTGTGTGAAACACCCCACAACCTTTTCTTGCAGTTTCATCGAGCCTGTGCTTTGTCACAAAAGATCTCTAGGGGGCAGTATGGACCAATGCTGCTCCCCTCAGGGGTGTTAAATACTCAGAACCTCAGGATGATTTTTGTGTATCGGTTTATCTCCATCTTAGTAATAAACTGTTTCTAGGAAAAAGATTACTAAAGAAGAAAGCAAGTTGTATCATTTTACCACTCCCTCTTTTTCCTCTTTTTCTGGCGTGAGATAAATGCAAAAATGACCCTCAGGACACAGAGTCCTATTCAGTTTAGTAGTACCATTTAGAACTGATGGCAGGAGGTATTGGATACAGAAGTGCCTTAACTGGGAGATTTGTTTCCTTGTTTTAAGTCTCTTTGGGGAAGCAAGGGGAGAGTAGGTGGGGATCCCTGATACTGGTTCAGATGTTATATACCTCCCATGATATTTTCTAGTAGAAGTTTGAAAAGAGGCAAAATTAATCAATTGTTTTGTATTAAGAGAAAAGTTTGCAATTTCACTGTCTGGAGCCAAAAGCAGTGAAAGAGCTAAGGGGCCTGTAGATAACGGGAGAAGAAACAGTGTTCTTAAGTAAATCATATTGTCAAGACACATCAATTAATAAGAACTTGGGAAAGTTTGGCAAAATTACTTTAGGAGTGAAAGCTGAAATCAGTGAAACAGTTTGTTCTTTTATCTCGAGTGGATCACTAGTCTGCGCACCCACTAAGCACTGCAGCCTCTAGTCCCTGTGGGTCTCATTCTACCTCCCTGCAAGGCCTGAGCAGTACTTGTAGTTTCAGATGAGGATAAGGATATGCTAATTGGTGCAAATACAGGTTTACCATGAAGCTAATGAAGCTTAAACTCCAGGGTCCCTCCCTTGCCCAAGCCCCTGGGAGAGCTGGGCATTGCCAGGAACTTAAGGTCTTTTAGGTGACAAGAGTAATCCAGTCTTCCACTAGAAAGCATTATTTTTGTGTGTATGTAAGAAATTCTAATAATTGCCTAAAGAGATCTCATAAGAAAGGGACCTAAATTTCCAAGTCTTTTATAATTCATTGGAATTTTCAAAAGTCTCATTCTAAATAAATTCACATTTCTGAATGTTGCATATGCAATTTGTGTTCTTTTTCATAAAGATGGCCTCTCAAACTAAATAAGCTGAAGACTGACAAAACCTGGACTTATCCCTGAATTTAAAAGGAGATGCAAACGTGTGTAAAAGCTCAAGCACACTGCAGCAGGTGTTTCCTTGCTTCTGTCATACTGCAGGAGGGGGGACAGCTTGGTGGAGCAGTCCTTCTCTGCACAGGCATGGAGGGACCCCGGGTGATGAACACTCTGCCCTCCTCAAGGTGGCTTTTAAGGTAATGGTGGAGTCCTCAATTTTCTGGGCAGTCAGAAGGGAAAGAAACAACACAAGGGAGGATTCTGTGGGCCAGCCCTTCACTTTCGTTCACATTCCACTAGGTCATTCCTAGGACATAACGAAATGTAAGTGAGGCAGGGAACTGTTGCCCACATGGAAGCTCAGGAAGGAGAAGAGAAGATGGATTTTAGATAAGTCTCTGCAACAAGCAGATTTATTTAATGTTTTTTATGGTCTAGGTACACAGTTTCCATAGTTGTGCCATTTTTATATTTTGCCGAAACATGAAAAAACTTCTAAAAACATATGGAATAAGACTTAATATTTCATTCTGGCACTATAATTACCTAGCAATTGTATAAAGAACGCACATAAACTTATGCTCACTTACAGTCTAATGTGGAATCTAAGTAAATTTCCTAAATAGGACTTATGTATTCTGGAATTCAGAATTTAGCGAAATGGTTCACAATGTGGCACCAGAACACAGAGAGGAAGATGAGGGGTTTCCTACCCTTTTTCAATAATTGAGGTCAGGTGAATACCCAGAACAAGAGCAGCATCGTGGTTACTTAATGATCCACATACTATTGACCCATGGAAAACTCTCTCTGAAATGGAAATTAATTCTGTGATAGCTTTAATATGTTTGTTAAATGAATATGCAAGTATCGTAAGGATTGAGGGTGCATATGATGAAGTCATTTCAAATGACATGGGAACTTAGAACACAAAAAATCCTCTGTTAGCAGAGAAAAGGATTTTCAAAGTGAAAGCTGATTTCCTAAAATAAGAATTATATACTTAATACATCGAAGTTCTAGAGAATCAAATTAAATGAAGGTGACCTTGCTGATTATAAAGCACTGTAGAAATATAAGGAACTCTTGCTGATGTTAAATGCTATTCTAAAATCTTTATGATCTCCTTCTAACCTAAATAGTATATGGTAGATGTCTAAAATGTATTTATTCAAAAACACTTTTATACCTTGAGATCTTGTTTTGGCAGCATTTAGCCTTTACGAATTATAATTGTCAATGAAAAATATGATATATATAATAATATATATCATATTATATGTTTTACACATAACTTTCAAAAAAAGTAGCTAATGCTTTAGAGTAGTGCAAATTGATCCTGAAAGTTCCATTTACTCTTGAGATATGAAACATTTCTTGAACTGCATGTCATTTTTTCCCTTTAAAAATTCTCATCAGAGTCAGAGATCCAATTTTATAAATCAGTCTGGTTTCCATTTTTACTGATGAAAATTTGTTACTAGCTAAAATTAAGTAACCCTGAAATGTTTTATTTTTGAAGTAATAAAACATTTGTTTTTCATTTGTTGTTTTTGGTATTTGATTATTTGTTTTGGTATTTGATGATTTGTAGTATGCTCAAACTATAAAAAAAATGGGTGAGCATATAAAATTTTAAATAATAAACAATAAATCATCGAATACCAAAAACAACAAATGTAAAAAGCCATGTAACAACTGCAAAACTGTTACTAAGAATTCTATATACAGGTATAAAGAAACTAATAACATACTATAATAAAGTGTTTTGATTATATGTTTCAACCACTAGCTATTGGTGTGGTGAGGTAACAATGCATAGTCAGTGTGTCTGGCAGGTGGTTATAACACCAGATCCTTTTCTTTTCTAGCTGATTTTATCTAAGTCTTCGGATGCTCATCTATAAAATGTAAGGAACCGTTTCGCATGGTGTGGAAATGTAGCTCAGCACCCATGTGGAAAACTAGTGGGAGCCAGTTGGCACACAGAACCATACCCGTGGAGAGGTTTTCCCGTGGGGAATCAGGCCTGCATTGTATCTAAACTGCTATGAGACTTGCTTTTGCTAAAACTCCATCACCCTGAATTGAAGCAGCAAGGGTTTACTGTAACTTCCTAAAGTCTGTGCTAAACCTCCCAATTATGGAGTGTGACCGGTTCAACCACTTTCCACCCTGATCTGTAACATCCTTCTCTTTGAAGTAATTAACAACATTCTTTCCTTTGTTGTCTGTAAAAGGTAATCACCTGCAGTGAACCTGTGCATAGTAAATGAGGACCACCCTCCATGTAATGTACCCAGAGAAGCAATAAAAGCCTGTCCAGGCAGGGGCTGGGGTCCTCTCACCCTCTCTCTCTCAGAGTGCGGCCATGCTGTCCTTTTTTCTCCATAGGACTTCCGTAGTCCGTGTGTATTTGTTCTTAGCTGCCCCAGTACACACGGATTCTGCCGGCCAGGATTGGCATCAACAAAATGAAACCATTATCTGAAAAGCATGTTTTTTTTCTCCAGTCACTTTTAAAATACCAATATTTTTGGTTTGTTTTAAAAATTGATGTATGACTATACTCTTTGTATGATGGTTTATCTTTTTTTTTTAATAACATAGTGTGACAGATCCAATTCCATCTTTCTTGCCCACCTTCGCATTAGTTTTGTGCCGGAAGGGGTGAGTGTGGCCTCATTCTGCTTATGGAGCTGTGAGGGGAAGGCTGCTAATGGCTATGGAGAATGGAGAGGGCTTGTACATGCATATTTGTTCTGTGAAAAGAGCCAGGCATACAGGCAGAAGATCTCTTGCCACCAGGTTTGCCGCTTTGCTTCCTGTCTTTGAATTTGGTTTTGATGTTTGCCATAGAAGCCAAACTGTGATTATGAGAGAATGAATTAAAAAAATGAGCTTCTCAATGTGATACCCATAGCAGCGCAGAAAATGTGGAGAGCCAGGATGCTGGATGTCTTTGTTGAGCGCTGAACCACAGCCAGCCAGGAGCCACGTATCTTGGTCAAATATATGGGTGGGAAAAGTGATCCAAAATACGTGGAAGTCACTAGTCATTGGGGATCTGTAACTTGATACTTGAAGCAAGTGTGGCCCCAAGTGTGACATAGGCTATTATTGGATAATGCTCATATATATAATTATAAATGCCAGGGAAGATCTCAGAGAGGATTCACCAGAGTTAGGTATTCATTTATTTTGATTTGCCGGCTATTGCTGGACTGGAAACCTTTACATTTTATACATCACCTAAGAGGATCTATACATATAAGTTTCTTGGTCTTATAACCTTAGGTAAGTTCACTGAAGTGAGTTTACCAGTTGCAAAGATATAATAAATTGTACAGGTTTAGATACATTTCTGGTTGTTAAATCAAATCATTTTATTTACATATTACTGAGGAAAGAACTAACAATTTCAGGGATAGTATATAATTTCCCCAAATCCACAAAGAAAACCAGGACTTAAAGCCAGGCTTTCTGGTCCTGATGATTTTCACCTTTCCAATATCCTACACAAACTCCCCTGTGAGGCCTGGAGAACAGCACATGGAGAGACTCGGCTATGGAAAAGGTTAAATATGACAAGCTTTCTTTTAAGACTGTCTGCAGCTTTTCCCCATAATATCTTCTTCCTTGTCAATCTCTTTGCCTCCATCTGTCAAATACTTTCTGCTAAAGCTCCCGGAGGTCCACACAGGACCTCTCTGCTCAGGGTAACCTGACAAATTACATCGACCCGAGAGTCTTAAACTTGTGGAGGGTTCTCAGCCTTTGACCCCAGAAATTTAGGACCATGGGTCCCTGAGATCATTTTAGTTGTCCATGTGGTCAAAACTGTTTGTATAGTTCATTTACTTTTTGTATTATGTTTCATCCTTAGCAACGGCATGAAAGCAATGATAGGTGAAACCGCTGACATTATATACTAGTCCTTACCATATGTTTCATTGCCATAAACTGGTCATTTTTATAAAAAAAAAGTTCCACTTACAAATGTCCTTGATGAAGCAACAGACATTGCTTATTTTATTAAATTTCAATCCTTGAGAGCAAGTTTCTTTAACATTCTGTGAGACCAAATGGGAAGCTGGCACAAGGAGCTTTGCCTCGGACCAAGGGCAACAGTTGTCTTTAGAAAAAGCTCTTGTGTGATTAAGTTGTGAGCTGAACTAGCTGCTTTTTTTTATTAGAACTATATTTTTACTTGAATAACTGGTAAACTATGATTATTCACACTTGGGCATTTGACATATTTTTTTTTTGAAAACGAACAGAGTGAATAAACAGTACCTTTATCAATGATAAAATTCAAGCGAAAATTAGCTTTCAAGCCTAAATTAGTTTTCTAAAATTTGTCTGAGTGCCTGAGAGCTTGATTGACAGTTTCTCAATACTGAAAGTCTTTCCTGATGAGACCGATGGTAATATGAGTGAATACATTTGATATTGTATATTGAATTTGAAAGATCTTTGCAGTGTAGCAAATCAATATTTTTCAAATGATCAGTGTAAGATGTTAGAAAACAAAGCATGAGACAACACCATTCAAAGTGCAAGAACGACAATGGATGTTAATGTATTGGAATACAAAAGTTATTGAGGTGGCTTCAGGTCCCATATTGCAGTTAATCTTTAAACAATACAATTTATTAGCTTTTGTTGTAGCATCAAAAAGAATATCCACAATTATGTGAAATGACTACTAAAATACTCCTCCTCTCTTTTCCAACTATATCTGTGAGAGGGTAAATTTTATTCAACTACTTCAACCAAACAACACAGTAAAATAGATTGAATATAGAACAATACATGAAAATGAAGCTATAATGAATTCAGCCAGACACTAAAGATAAAATGTAAGACAGTCCCACCCTTCTCTACAATCTTTTTGTTTTGAAAAATATACTCTTAATAAAATAGGCTTTTTACACTAATATTTAACATATTTGTTATTATTTTAAAACATGTTAATATTTTAAATTTGCCTCAGTTTTACTTCCTAACATTGTATATATTTTACATAAACAAAAGTCTTTGGGGTCCTCAAAAACTTCCAAGACTGTGTAAGAGCACCGAACAATATGCTAAACATTGTTCTAGCATATTTGTTCTCTCAGGTAATAGTTGTATTTTTACTGCCTTTTCACTTGTTTAATCCAACAAGGGATTAGTGGTCTTTGAAATAGCACTGGGGAAATAATTAAAACATTTTATTTTTATTAAAGAAAATTTTAATGCCTCTCAGAAGCATCTTTTTTTGTAAAAACATCAAATGATTCCTTGTGAAAAGCAGCCCCTCCTCCTTGAAGTAAACCTCAGGTAGGCAAAAGGATCTAACAGGATTTGCCTGTCTGTCTTTGAGCTTCCAGACAGAGATGATAGAAAAGCTAGAACTGGACTTATATTTACTAGAAATGCTACTGATGGAAAAAGACTTAGCAGATAGATACCCAGTAACTCATTTGCTATATGAATAAGAGAACGTAAGTCCAGAAATGTTATGTGCATCCTTTAAAGTCACATGGTAAATTGGTACATCTCTAATAGAACGCAGTTTCCCTGGCCCTTTGTCTCTTCCTGTGTATCATTTATCTCAAAAATAACTTAAAAAAAACTGGATATTTACTTTTTGACATTATGATGTGGTTGACCTTAATCTCATCTCAATGTAATGACTTCATCTTTCACATGATTTCTGGTGGGTAGAATTATCCACAATTACTGGTAGTTCAGCCTAAATTCCCAAACTATTGTTAACTCAGATGATGAGTAAGTGCAGGATGACCTTTGCTGATCAAACACAGAAACAGAATTCCCCCAGGTTGTGGAGTGTGAGAATTTGCTCCATGCGTCTGTGTATGTTAGTGTGTGCGCAGGTCTGCTGCTGCCTGTGAACTTCACAAGCTCTGAGGCTCATTGTGAGTTCACATCAATGGTTAACTCATGCAGCTTTTAGCTTGACTCTTAGCTTTTCCATTTCCTTCTTTGTTTTTGTCTACAACATGGTTGAGACCAGAATTTACTTTCTCTTCAGAAGCTCTTCACAGAAAGCAAGCAAATTACTCTTTCAAAGTCATGCATTTTTTTATCACTGGGAATATTTAGTGTGTTGAAAGATAAACTTGTGTAATTAAAAAGAGATAATCACTTTTATCCAAGATTCCTTTTCATATGAATCATTTTCTTTTTTCCTGTCTTGTGGTTATATATTGGAATGCTAGCCTAGAACAGAGAAATGTAATTGATCATAAAGTAGATAACACAAGAAAGTATGAACAAAATGAAATACATGCAGTGCCACAGATGGAAAAACGACTGTCCTAAATGTATCTCCCAGGGTTCATGTGGCTATAGCAGCAACTCTGTACACGTGTGAATGAGTGTTACCAGCAGGGAGGTGAGTAGCCTCACTCCATGATGCGAGTCTTTGACAATCATCTCTCACTTTTATAAGTGTTGATTATTCAATAGTTTAATGCAGAAGACAGACTTATTTTGAAAATTAAAATTTCCAGCATCTTCCCTGACCAGTGTGGCTCAGTTGGTTGAACATCAACCCACAAACCAAAAGATCGCTGGTTGGACCCCTGGTCAGGCCAGTGCTTGGGTTGCATGTTTGGTCCCTGGTTGGGGTGAAGCCCATCAATGTTTCTCTCTGACATTGATGTTTCTCTCCCTCTTTTTCTTCCTCCCTTCCTCTCTCTCTAAAAATTAATTTAAAAAATTAAAAAAAAAAATAAAATTTCAAGCATCTGGTGTGTCTGCATGTGTGTGCAGTGGTGGTGGGTTTCATGGTGTGTATGCTGGAAAATTGGCAGGATTTTACCATATGTTCTCCAAACTTAGTTGAAAAGTTGAAAAAAAAATCCTGGAACCTTCAGGTAGTCAAATGGTCTTATACTGCATCTGATAAATCACTTAGTGCTATTGTGGGCCTAACTACATAAAAATAACTGGCACTTCATCTACACTCCCTTGCCAGCACGCAAATACCCATAGGAACTCAATATTATCCTAGGATAAAAACCAACACATGTTCTCCAAGATATTTATATTACTTATATGGCCAAAATTTATTTTTTTTTTTTTTTGATAACTATCCTTGGTTATTTTTAGTGACCAACAGGCTCATTCTGTTCTCTACAAGAATTCTCTCTTCCAAGCTCTGGTATCTCTGTTTGATGGATTCCTCACACACTGACATGGAGCTTCCATCACTTTTCCCCCAAAGTGGAGTTCAATATAAAGTTACTGTATCTGGATCCCATTTTAGAAGGATCAGTTACTCAGATGACAAATAAGACTTTTTATAAGGTAATCTCCCTCCACAGAATTATCACCAAAGAAAGAATTAGATAGAGGCTTTGGGTACAAGTTATTAATGTCTTTCTTTTTGTCTTTTAAAAACAGAATTCTAAAGTCATGAGGACCTTGATGAACACATTTGTTTTATTATTTGGGACAAAAATTATGCATAGAAAAGCCTAACTTAAGTATAGGTTCCTTCCATGCTTAGTTCCCTAAACACCTCATTGTACCGCCCACAACTATGTGTGTCTCTGTTTAATATTAATGAAGGGACATGATTTGTGCAAGAACCAGAAAATGACGCAGCTGCTTTGCTGGACTGTTGTCTCCAAGGCTATGCTCTTTCATTCAGTAATAGTCTTGTCTTGGGTCCTCAAAATTTTCAAACGTTTTAATAACCTGGAAGTCAACAGTAACGTTAAAATAACTGTACAATTTTTATCCTTTTCTAATTTATTCATTGGATTATGTATTGCTCACTTATTTTGAGACAATTTATCTTTGAGACACGAGATCAAATGTAGATAAAAAAGAAAAAAAAACAATGGTTTTGCCCTCAAGGAGATTACAGTTCAGCAAAATCCAGAGGCCACTGTGGTTAGGGAATTAGCTTCCTAGACTGCTTTGGCGGTTCCTAGGTGCATGTTACTGGGATTTATACTCCGTGTCAAGGCTTGGTTTGGAGGAGTAGCTTGAAATAAGTGTAAAGAGGACTGACTGAGGCAGATTTATGTCACCATTTTATAAGCTCTGGCCCTAGCACCATTCACTCTACCATCTTTGGCCAAAAGTTGGGCAGGAGAAACCAAAAACCAGAGAATAGAAGTACATTTTTTTAACTTTAACTTTAAAAAAATTCTAGACAGTTGCTAGAGGATATATTGCCGGAGCACAATTGTGGGAGGATAGAATTTCATTACTAAAACTATTGCCTTCAGGAAAGCAAGACCACACACTCATTAAAGATCTTGGACATGATAAAATTTTAAGCGCTTTGAGGAAAATTTGGTGGTCTCTAATATTTTTGCTTACCATTTGAAAGCTATTCTACCAGCCCCAAAGAGGTCCCAAAAGTAAGGGACAGGGCAGAAGTATAATAATCACTAAAGCGGAGAGACGTGTGACGATGATTCACGGAAGACGGTCTTTGCCCTGTGGTGCACTGTTGCCTCTAGAACCCTGGTGTATTTGTTTGTTCCCTTCCCCACCTCCTGCCCTGTCACCTCTTCCTTGTGGCTGTCAGTCCTCCTCAATGAAATTGTTTAGGTCAAATGTACTGCTTTAAAGCTTATTCATTGGTGTTAGCAGCTCTTACTGGTCAGGAAGGGGCAAAGGACTCTGCTTGGGTGTATACATCACTGATTTGGAAGAAATCAGTAGTCTTCTGACAGGAAAGCCCCTGTTTTATATATGCTAAAATCTTGGTACAGCGTCAGTATTAGACAAGAAGCACATAAACACCAAGGCCTCTAGTAAGCTTCTAGTTCTTCTTAAAATGATAGCAGTGGTGGTAGCCAAGAAAAAGGGGAAAGGGATTATCATCTGGCAGTATTTAAAAAAGAAGAAAAGTTTTCATGGAAAACACATTTTTTTTTTCCCTAGGGAAGAAGCCATTTTCAGGTTGGATTCCAAGCAAAACATTTCCCATCCCTCCATAAAATTGTGGAATAGTCCTAAACACCTTCATCCTCTTATTCCATCACAATGCAAAAACCCTGTCCCTAAGGACCTAGGGAGTTTATGATATAGATCCCCAAAGAATAGGCTTCAGGGAATGTGGGATCATTTGAAATGATAACCAAAATATTGTGTGTGTAAATGTGCATTTTTTATTAAAATGGTTTATAGCTTTCATGAACTTCTCAAGGGACCCTCCCTTTGACTCCAAAACGTTTCAAACCATTATTGCTGATAAAACACTGCTATCAGAAAACACAGATATAAAACAAAGGATTTTATAATACCACACAACCAGATATTTTAGAATATAATTTCCACAGAAATATTCGCATAAAGAGAAATTGCCTAGAAGCTGCCCTTTGAACGATACAAATCAACTCCATAAACTGCACAGGGGGGAGCGCCCAAGCAGGAAGCAGGGCCCACAATCAACGGGCGTGAGACTGGACCATCTGGAACCTGGAAAGTTACAAAAAAGTTACGTCAAGTCTCTTAGACACATCACATTTTTGGGTTTAAACTATCATGTGCTGAGCACCTACTGTATGACAGTTATGACAGTTCCTGAAGTAGATTCCCCACATACGTTAACTTACATGTCATTTTCATATATAGCGACATGGTCAATAAGTTTCTTCTTCTGTTTGAGTGTTTTCCACAGGTCTCTGAAGTATCCCTGGGACACTGGTCATAAGATACAATAATACTGGGTTCGCTCAGGTTGCCATGACAAAATATCACAGACTAGGTGGCCCTAAACGCCAGTAACAAGCAACTACTCCATGGAAAGAACTTCCCCAACCCAAAGCAAAGTGCTAGATCACTAACACAAGGCAGACGATGTGATAATGAAACCAAACCTGCCAGCATCAGCCAATCAGCTCCAGCCTCTGTAACAGAGCTAAGGAGGCCAGTGAGGTCAGTAAAGGTTGGTTATTTTGCAGAGACTTGCTGATGTACTGTGACCTTCATTGCCTCAGCAGCCTCACTCCTGCTAGAGGTGGGTGGTGGAGTGCTTCACTCTGACTTCTGCCAAGTGACAGAGAGAAGCTTCCAGAACATTCCTCAGAGAGTTTGGCATGTGTCCCCTAAGGCTGGGGAGAGCCAGGCTGGGGCTGTTCTTGCTAGGTGAAATCTGAGCTCAGAGGCTCTCTGGAGCTAGAAGAGCAAGAGAGGGTTTCCTGGTAAGCAAGCTACTCTTCTCTCCATAGCAGAGCAAAAATGGTCTTTGCCATAGACTAGTTATGGACTTCATAGAAGAGACATGGCCAGCAGTTGTTTTGGAAGGGACCCTGCCCAAGAGGACTGTCTGGAGGTATGATGGATCCCACAAAGAGAAAAGCCACCTGAAGGTCAGGCGCTGATTGGGGACAATCATAATAAACTTCCTGATGAATGAGAGACATGGCCTGCTACCTCAGAACCATAGTTTTAAGTCTCTAGTATGGAATCAAAAAAGTCTGCTTTGGACTTAACCTTTGCCTAAAGAGTACCAACATCATATCACAACTCTATCAATTAGGTAAGACATTTTCCCCTTCCCTTTCCTGTCCTACTTCTATATCCCACCTTATAATATACCAAAGCCATATCACATAAGTGGAAAAGGAGGTAAAGAAAGGGGGGATACGAGAGCCTCCCATGCTCCTCCTTTTCTGCAGGTTTTCTAAAGCAATTTTGAGTTGGTAGAGGGGGAAGAGTAATCGGGCAAGGATTAAAGTTTACGTTATATAAAATAATGTGGCTATAAATCCTGATTTGCATAGGGCAGCCCAGGTTTTCACCCTGTGCCCTTGTGTAGATAATAGACACCTTTTTCACTGTCAGCTGTGACACAGTTTGCACGATACATTATGTAGTCTCCCCTTACAGAAGTGATCTGAAAATCTTTGGTGTCTAGTTCGGAAATTCCTTTTACAGGTGGGAAGAATAAGTGAGTCTTTCAAGTACAAAGGGGATATGATGAGAAAGAATTGTTTCTTTCTTATATGCTAAGTAAATGTGAGAACATTTTAGGGCAAATGTGAGGGCACTGAGTGAGAACAAAGAGGAATATATTCATTATGTATTGTTTGAAAATATTAATAGTACACTTGATCTTTCTGGAGTATAAGTTCAGTCATGCTGAAGAAATTGCTTTTATAGTTTTGATCTGGTCTCCAGGTATTTGTTACCTTTTTTTTTATTGTTACACAGAGATATAGAGACCCAAATGGAAACAATTTGACGGTTATGACTGAGATTCCAGTGATGCACATGGACAAAAACATGGAAGCAGATTGTATTACACAGTTTTTATCCAAAAGAATGGTTTTTATCTGGGTGCATTTGTCATTGCATAAGAGACAAAAGAAACTAGGGGAACCCCACAAAATAAGTTCTTGCCCAAATAAATTATGCTTAGAAAATATTTCTGTCATGTCAATTAAAAATATCTTTTCTTGTATGTATGGCTATTTTGTGAAAAATTACATTCAATTCATTGGTTTTCACATGAGAATATTCATATGATACATGAAAGGGAAATATATATATATATTAGTTGAATATTGTATTTTAAAAGTATATTTTATCATAGAAACCATTCAATTTTATAAAAATAGTCTGAGGAAACAGGTGTAGGATAGATTATATTCCATTTAAAACATTGCTTGCTTTACTGTTTTAAATAGGCTTATGTGAAACAGCACCCACTGGGAAAAATTAAATCAGAATGAATCATACTCCCAAAGGTCATTGATCTAAAAATATAGGTCCTGTGAAATGGATAAACATATTCTATTCAGTGAAAGTCATCAAGTGAGAGGATTTTTTAATCCTCCCAAACCATTTAAGCCTCCCAGGCTGTTGATTAATTTATCACTCAGAGAGAAGGCAGCCACTCCAGGGCCTGTCCTCGTGCGGGGAGCTGGGCAGATAAAAAGTGATCCTGCTGAGGAGGGACAGAGATGAAGGGGCTTAACGTCTCTGCAGGAGGGAGAGGAGCATATGTGCAAACGCACAGAAAGCTGAGGCTTAACACTTGATTTCTAACAGGAAAAGTGGACCTGGCAGGTCCTCAGAAAATGCCGCGTCTGGAATGAGCATCCTGTGCGTCTGGCATGGAGCAGAGAGCTGACTGAGGGCAGCGTGCGCTTCGTAAGATTGGTAAGATGGTAAAGCACAGTTCTCTGAAGGAGTGAGAAACACATTTCTCGCCTTGACTTTCCACAATTATTGTGGGGAAAGGAAATGATATTAAGAGAAGCAGCAGTCTACTTGTAGGGAAGAAGATAACAGAAGATAACAGGAATGTACTACTTTGTCTTTTATTAAAAAAAAAAAAAAAAAAAAAAAAAAAAAAAAAACAGAGCCCTTAACCAGCAGACAACTTCCTTTGATAAGTATTGGAAGGTTGATGAGATGAGTATTTCAGAGTTTTGATAACTTGACATAAACGCCTGCTTTGCCCAGCCATATAGGCTGATTGGGATACATAACTCTCTATATTGGTGTGTTGGTGTGGGGAAGGAGAAAGCAAGAAAAACGTCTTAACTCTTCTGATAATACTGCCTATTAATGAACAAATGTGCATAAATACAATGGAGTAACCAACAGCAGGGGCGAGGCAATCATTCACTCTGAGTCTAGGCTATTTAGAGACATGTTGTCATTACAGAATTAAAAACAATAATACAGCCAATAAAAGTTGGGCTGACATTTATTATTAATATGTTCTGGTGATTATAAGCACTATTAATAATTAAATACTCCTCCATGGCAGAAAAAAACAAACAAAAAAAACCCCTCTCCATCCACTGACTCCCTCACGCCAGAGTGAGCATCTGTGACTGGGAAATCTACACACACCCGCGTGTACAAGGGCTCCACATGCACGGAGATCGCAGTTTAGTGAGGAGGAGTATGTTCATGTGTAAATTGGTCAAGTGGCTTTCTCAAGTATGTTCTGGTCTGGGGCTCAACACAAGGCTTCCACAAAATCCTGACTATACTGTCATGGAAAGAATAATTTTGTTTAAAATGGTACCTGTTTTGAATAGAGTGTCTCTATAGGGTTGCTCTCTTAACTCTGAGAGCAAATTTCCAATTGACAGATGAGAATATCAAGGAGGATTATGGTTGCTAACTAGTTCTGCCAATGCCATACAGTCAGTAAACTGTAAACTAGAAAGTTTAATTCAAGTCTTCTGAATCTAATATTTTAATTAAAATGAATTGTTATTTTAGTATAAGTGTCTTTTCATACACTTAGTGCTTTTTCAATTCAATTATTATTTAAGTTACTATAGATAGGTGTATAACATTCACTTAATTTTCTTTGACTTTCTTTGACAAAGGAAAACTAATTTTAAATTAATTTAATTTAAATATTAATCAAAGTTTTCTTTGCACCATAACATGTGAGGTCTATCAAATTGCCTATTCCCCAAAATAATTTGTGATTTGTGTTATCTGTTTACGCAGACATAAATACGAAATACTTACAGTCTTGAGTATATACACACACACTTGCATTATGGTTGTGTGTTTATCTGCAGATGTTTCTGTCCCCGCCGTCATACTTTATTCACCAACAACACATGGGCTCTGACTTGTTCATTTTTACAGAACTTGTAATGAGTTGAGCTCAAAAGATTCATTTTCATACATACTGCCAGGGGTTAATTTCTGAAACACCTAACTGACAAGTACAAATATCTAAAACGTTCAGTAAATTAATGCATATTTGTCGTATTGAAGCCTTCTACTTTATCATAATGGATTAAACAATGGCTGGATGGGAAAGGATTGCACAAATACAGAGAACTGTGTCACACAACTAATGATTGAGCAAGAACCACACAGGGATGTTGGATCAAGAAAGAGATTAATTTTTGTGTTTTAAATTGAGAAACTTTTATCATATTTACACTATGAAAGAAAGATAAGAGTACTTCTAAGATATGGAGGGAGAGATATAGAATGGAGTGAGGTCCTTAAGGAGAGGGAAAGGAAGGGTAGATAGATTTAACTTGGGCAGAAATTTATGCAGACAATATAGCAAGACAGTTAAGGGAGAACTCCTTTCAAACTTTCTCCTTCTGTGATCAAGAAAATAACACGGAGTAAAAATGAAATGAAATAGAAAATGAAACCAGATAAGGTCAAGTTCAAGGAGTTCATCATCACCAAGCCCTTATTATATGAAATGTTAAAGGGACTTATCTAAGAAAAAGAAGATCAAAAATATGACAGTGAAAAGACAGCAAACTCACAGCTATTAAGAACCACACCTAAAACAAAAGCAAACTAAGCAAACAGCTAGAACAGGAACAGAATCACAGAAATGGAGATCATATGGAGGGTTAGCAACAGGGGCGTGGGAGGAGGAGAGAGGGGGGAAAGGTACAGAGAATGAGTAGCATAGACAGTGGGTAGAAAATAGACAGGGGAGGGCAAGAATAGTATGGGAAATGTAGAAGCTAAAGAACTTATGACACATGGACATGAACTAAAGGAGGGAATGTGGGTGGGAGAGGGTGTGCAGGGTGGAGGGGAATGATGGGGGAGAAATGGGACAACTGTAATAGCATAATCAATAAAATATATTTAAAAAAAGAAAATGAAACCATAGTGAGAATGGAGAGGATGGGGGAGTAGATTTGACATTAAGGTCAGCACTGGGAGAACCCTGCTGAGGGCAATGGGAATGCACGCTGGCTAAGACATAAAGGGGCTGGCCGGGTTGCACCAAGGCCTCAAACGGGGCTCGACACCACAACTCTGCAGGGGCACCTGTATCCACTCCTGGGTGACTTTCTCTAGCCTTGCAGGATAGCTGGGATGTACTAACAGAACCATCAGAAGATAAATTCAATCCAGGGTTGAGGCTTGCAGGGCTTTCTACGTGAACAAGGCAGTAAATCATGATGAGTGGGACCTCTGCTAAAATGTCAAGGATAGATGTGGTTTGCAATTTGGGTCAATAGTGCTTTAGATTGTGTGACGCGTAGCATGGAAAGAATGTGTTGGAGCACAGTAGAGAAATTCAGTACCTGAGGGACAGAAATAAAAGCCTGCTTTAATGACTGATGTTGAGGCCGTGAAACTTTATTTAAAATATAAAGGAATGTGCAGTGTATTTTATTGTGTACTTTAAATGGGTATACAGTATTTTCTTAAACTAACGTTTTACTGACTAACATCTCTTGCCAAAGATGACAACTGATTCCATCCTATAGTGTTGGTTTGCCTTCCTATAAAAACAGCCTAAGTTCTTAAACTTGATAATGGTGATAATGTATTTTTCACTTTTCCCATGTTATGAGTTTTATTTAGCTCCATTTAGCTGTCAGGGGAGGCAAAGTACCAGAGGGAATACATATCTACTTGAAAATTTTTCTCTTGGCTTTTTAAGATAATCTACTACTCATGATACAAAATCACTCTATCTGGTTTTAAATTATCAGCGCGCCCAACTTTATAATCAAAAGGAGCATGTTGTTAAATTTATACTGGGAGTGTACTCTACATTTGGAGAGATGTTCTATTTTTTTCTTAGTAGTGATAGAGAGTGACACGTCTTTGCCACTAGCTAACTTTTCTGCATCGCCTCTGTTGCCAAGAGCGATAGGGTTGTGTGTTGATCCTAATGGATGGTGACATAGATTGTTAATTATGCTGACATGTATTCTCTTGACCACCCCTTTGTTAGTAGGGGGTAGGTGGGGATGTTTCTCATAGTTATGTGCTGAACTAAATATCACATATGTTCTTAGTTATTTACGTGAGAGTCTATGCACATTTTTTGGTGTGGGTGTTTAGTGTTTTGGGTGTTTATAAGTGTATTTATATCTGTCGGCAGACATGCATGCTATGGGACTAAAAGGTTAATAATGACACATTAATACAATCCATAAAAATAATTGAACAGTTATTGAGCATATCTATAACGGATGCAGTGCTAAGTAAGCTTCGAACAATGGAATTTAGTCCTCAAAATACACCAAACATTTCAACTTTATTGATGTGGAACTTAAGACTCAGAGGTAATGTATCTTCTCAAAGATATAAAATATTAGGTATATAAGGGGCAGAGATGATCTTAAAGTGCAGGTTTTAGACATACATTCATTTATTATTTTTAAATTGTTCACAAAACAGCTTGTAAGATTGATTGCAGTTAATTAAGCAAAGAAAATGTATCCCACATTTCAAGCCATATGTATTTTAATTTCATAATCTGTGGTATCAGATACCAAAGGTTTGTTAGCACTTGTCTGCAGCAAATTATTCCATTACCCTTTCCTTGGGAAAAATAGCTCTAAATGTGAGTATAATTTAAAGCTGTGTTCCTTCTCCCTTTTTTATAGATTAATTGATATTTAGTTATATGTATCACTTATGTTTGTCTTTTATTCATAAGAAACATGGTCAAAGATTAGGAAATTGTACATGACCATCAAAAGTTAACAAGCATTGAATATTAACTAGTTAAATTAACTGTTTAATTGAAGGCTGTTGTGTGGTGTTCTAGGATCTTCAAGAGAAAGTTGCTTTCTGAAAGGGAAGCTAGTAAGAAAGGTTCATCGATAGAGGGATACTCCATGTTAAACTGTGATTTATAACTACATTGGGAGGTGATCAGGATTAGGCGATATCATGAAGGTGGAGCCCTGGTGAATGGGATTAGTGCCCTTACAAGGGTCAAGAGAAAGCTTACTCCTTCTTTCTGTTCTCTGCCATGTGAGGATGTAAAAAGAAGTCACAAGCCTTGGCTGGTGTAGGTCAGTGGATTGAACATGGGCCTGCAAACCAAAGGGTTGCCAGTTTGATTCCCAGGCAGGGCACATGCCTGGGTTGTGGGCCAGGTCCCCAGTAGGGGGTGCTTGAGAAGCAACCACACATTGATTCTTCTCTCCCTCTCTTTCTCCTTTCTCTGTCCCTTCCCTCTCTCTAAAAATAAATGAATAAATGAATGAATGAATGAATGAATGAATGAATAAAAAAGAAAGAAAGAAAGAAAGAAGGCTCTCAACAGAGTTTGGCCGCGCTGGCTCCATACCTGTGAGAGGAAAAAAAAATCTGTTGTATATAAGCCACACAGTCTTTGGTACTTGTTATAGTACTGAAACTGACCGAGACAAATACATATAATGTGTTCAGAATGGAGGATGGTACGCAAGAAGTGTATCTCTAAAGATAAAATTTATGGCTCAGCGGCTTGGACAAAAGGAAAAAGGTATGTCTTTTTCTATATCTTTTTTTTTTTAAATCTTCTGTAGTAACAAGTTCAGAAACTGGAACATGTTTATCAACTTCCGCTACATTAAATTTAATGTTTTATAATTATAAACATTATGTATGGTGAATAATATTTAATATAGGTAAAGTTTTTCCCGTTTTCAGTGTAGTATACAATCTGGGCTTCTATTATATTCAGGTGCTGAACCTTGTGGTTACCTAAATAAGATCAGCTTCTTAAATGCAAACAACTCCCAGCCTAGTTGGGAGACAGACAAATAAAGAAATAATTACAAACAAATGTGAGAATGTCAGATATGCAAGAGAAAACAGAGAGAGACACTCCCTAGAAGACCAGATATTAACTCAGAGCACAGATGTACTAAAAATTGCTCCTATTATAGAGGCTATGTCTGATATATATATTTGTGATCCCTAAATACTAGATTCCTGATTGACATACATTGCATATTAACCTGAAATGTATGTGATATATAATTAAAATTGTAGTGACTTTGAAACTAACTCTTTGAGGTATTATTCAGAATAAAGCCTTCCAAACTTTCTTCTAAAAAACATAATTGTATTTGGCTAAATTTTTGTTGTTGTTGTTGTTCTTTGCTGAGATGGTAGGAACACATTTTACATCTTGGTATATTAACTTAATTATCTCCCTCCATTTAAAAAATAATTGTGCTTTAAAAACAGAGTAGGATTGTTTTTACAATCACAACTCAACTCCCTGAACCAGCATTCAAGCGTAGGTCCAAGTGGCACAAAACAGCTTTGATCTCTTTCATTCTGTTCCTCTGGTAAGTATGCCTCTGACGTGGGGAGAGAGCAGTAGCCACTCCTCTCCTGATAAGTACTTAGAATTTTCCCCCTAGGGCCTAACGGGCATTGAGTTTAACTCAGAGTGGCTGCAGAGTCATGGGAATCAGGGCCTGGCTACTGCTCTATTTTCATACATGACAATGTTGTCTCCCAGTAATTTAAACCCAACAAGGATAAACCTTTTTATCTCTGGCTGTCAATCTTATTAGAATCACTAACGTCTTGATTTTTACTAGATTTTATGATCTCTCTGCTCTATTCTCTTAAAGCAATCTTCTATTCTCACTGATATAAAGTTCTATTTGGGTTTGGATAACAATAAATACAATAAACTTACCTTGTTTTGAACACTTGCGTTAAAGACAAATTTCCCAGGACACTTAGTAAAGACAGGAGGGAAGACTTTATTTAAGAAGGACTACTGAAATAAGGGTTTTGCAGTAGGGGAGAGAGATCAAGCTTATAATCTGAATAAGGAAAAGTGAGAATGTATAGCCAAGGACCAGGGTGGGGTCAGAGGCTGGAAAACTACTAAGAGGAAACGTCAAGGTGAAGGGGATTCTGGCTGAGGGGACCGGACAGAATTCTTGCTGAAGGCAGACCTGGGTGATCAGATATCTGCGGTGGGAGACAAGGAATTTGACTAAGTATTGAGGGTGGTCAGGTATCAAGGAAGAAGAGTTCTGGCTAAAATGAAAGCAGAATTTGTGTGAAAGCTGGACTCTACAAGGGCTGTGGAGACAGGATACCAAGTTAGGGTTCAACTGAGCAGAAGGCTCAGAGGAGCTGATGAAAGTGTGATCAAGGGGAGGATCTTTTTCTTCTTTGAACATTTATAGGTGCATTTAAAATATCTGGTACAATCTTTCATCCCACCTCTGAAAGTAAGTGACACTGATGGACACTTACCAAGAGCCATGGTCTGAGCAGAATCCCTCCGATGCACTGAGAGAGGGAGTTGTTGCTCTTCTTACAGTAAAGATGAGAAACCTGGGACTTGGGGAAGTTAAGTAAACTGCTTAAGGTCATGGAGCTAGGAAGTGGTGAAACAAAATTTGGAAAATAATGTTCTTTTTTTCAATTTTATTTTTCGATTGTTGTTTACATTCAATATTATTTTGTTTTAATTTCAGGTACACAGCATAGTGGTTAGATAATCATATACTTTACAAAGTGTTCCCCCTGATATTTCCAGTACCCACCTGACACCATACACAGTTATTACAATATTACTGACTGTATTTCCTATGCGTACTTTATATCCTTGTGACTGTTTTGTAACTAGCAACTTGTACTTCTTAATCCCTTCACCTTTTCCATCCAGTCCCTCATCCCTCACCCCCCTCCCCTCTGACAGTCATCAGTCTGTTGGGAACTAATTTCCCCACTTCATCGTTTCATTTGGTATCTATTTATTGCATACGTACTACATATCAGACACTGTTTTGAATACCTAAAATATAGGAATGGGCAGGAAAAGTTATTTTCTTTTAAAGAAGTAACAACAGATTATGGAAAATGGGGACTTTATTCAGGTAACCACACAAGTAAATGTTAAATTTCATTTGCAATCATAGAAGGCTGTCTGGGAAAAGTTCATTAGGGTCTATCTATAAGAAAGGGGTACATAGTGTGTTCAAGGCAAAGATATTGTGGGCTGAATTGTGTCTCCCCAAAGTTCATATGTTGAACACCTACACCCACTCCCAGGGATGATATTTGGAGAAGGGGCTTTTGGGAGATCATTTGTTTAGCTGAGGTCACAAGGTTGGGGCCTTCATGATGAATTTCATGCCCTTATAAAAAAGGACCACAAGAGACTCTCTCTTCTTCTCTCTCTACCACATGCACTCAAAGAGGATATGAGTACATGGCAAGATGAAACGGGCCTACAAGTCATGAGGAAGTTTCTCTCTGGAAACTACCCATGCTGGCACCTTGATCTTGACCTTGTTAGCCTCCAGAACTGTGAAAAAATAAATTTCTGTTGTCTTTTATATTTTACTGTGGCAGCCTGAGTTGACTAGACAGGCATATATAAACATTCTGTATGAGAAGATGACGTAGCCTGTTTTAAGGGAAAGAAGGCCAGTGAGGTTAGTGTGCAGACTATGAGAGGGGGTGTGGTGTGAAATGAGGCCGAGGATCCAGGAAGGGCCAGTCCATGCACAGTCCTGGGAGCCACTTTAGCAATAGGACTCTTTATGCTGCGAGTATTGGGCGATCCCTAAAGAGCTCATGACCTGACACAGTCACATTGTGGAGAGGTCACACTTCCTGATGTGCAGATTGGGGATGAGAGATGAGGATGGTGAGGAACTGAGCCAAGAGCCAAGAATGATTCCAGGTTTTGGCCTTTCACAGTTCAATTCACTGGAAAAGGAATACTGAATGGGGAACAGATTGGAGGGAAGGATGAAAGACAGGAGATTATAATAAACTTCCAAACTTGCCTTAAGTGCATCCCCATTCATGAACTCTTCACAGGCCAAGCACAGGAACAAATTTCAGGTAACATGTTAGGTTCATTTTTGACATGTTGATTTTAAGATCACATGAAATCATTAAAATGATGATTTCAAATGGTTATACTGGTCTGGAGGTTAGAGGAATCATGGGCAAAGATATATATTTGGATCTTGACAGTTGAGAGCTAACTGATGGCAGCTTGAATTCGGGTAGTGATGGAGGTGGACACATTTGCTTATGTTTCAGTAGAATAATCAGATCAAATGATTAATTTTTAGGAAAGTTTTCTAGGTTAAAAATTCTGCCATATTCTACCATGTTACTTTTTAACAGTATTCAATATTCCTCAGCTATGAATCAGGGTTATATTAATTGTATTCATGGAAATGGGAAAAAAGAAAGCCACAGAAACTTCCTCTCTTTGATTATGTAGTTGAGACTATATCATTAAAGTTTCCATTAAAGCATTTTTGTTATTTGTTTGTAATTGAAGGAAGACTTAAAGTTGAAGGAAGAATGGAGATCATCAGTAAATATCCTTGGAAAGTAGTTTTTAATTTATGGAAGATGTCTATAAATAATATATTTTAAAGAACTCTAAAAATAGAGTGTGCCAAAGATACATTTGGAAATTAATGAATCAAGTATTTCCTTTGGGACATGAATAATAACAACAACAGCAACAAACATTCAACATATTTTTAGGATCCTTTACAGGGAAGTTTTATTACAGCTGTTTTAATTTCGTCCTGGAAACCTTTGCTTCTCCTCATCATCAGGATCTTGATTAGGGTGTAGTATCTGAATTTATTCAGAAATGTACTCACTGGAACAACCTGGTGAAACAGATTCTGACCACGTGGGTTCAACCTCTGCTCTACCATCATTGACTTTGTGATCTCGAGTTTTTTAACCATTCTGAGTCTTGGTTCTCATGAATAACACAGGATTACTTTAACTTAATTTAGGATATTGTTTGAGGATTAAATGTGAACTGTTTCTGAGGAGGCGGGCAAAAAATCAGAGATATTATTGGCATGATTTTCTAATAGAAAATTCCAGTATTAAAGCTAAAGGCTAATTTCTTTTTTTTTTTTCTTTTTAGATTTTATTTATTTATATTTAGAGAGGAAGGGAAGGAGAGAGGGAGAGAAACATCAATGTGCGGTTGCCTCCTGTATGTCCCCTGCCGGGAACTGGCCTGGCAACCCAGGCATGTGCCCTGACTGGGAATCGAACCGCGATCTTTCGGTTCACAGGCCCGCACTCAATCCACTGAGCTACACCAGCCAGGGCTAAAGGCTAATTTCTTAACTCTCCTTGCATTGTCTATCTAGCATTTTTCTTATGAATTTTCAGGTATAGTAAACATCTTAGTAGAAATGTAGAGTAGAAAGTTAGATAAATAGGTCTGGATTTCAGGAAAGAGATCGAGGTAGAAAATATACATTTGAAAGTAATTACTATATGCATGGCATTTAAAACTAGGAGACCAGGTGAGCACGAGGAATGAGTACATACAGTTTTAAGAACTAAGCTTAGCAGACTGTGGACCAAGATGGCAACAGAAGAGGTTCCTGAACTTCCCCCTCCCAAGGGTGCACCGAATGGAGCTCCATAGAAAGCACTGCCTCCCTCAAAGAGACAGAGACACTATCTGAGACATTCTCACACATCGAATCAATACGCGAATTCCCCCATCAGACAGGTAGGGCAGGCTGAATCCTGTATTACCACAGGATTTTACCTATTGACTATATTCGTGTAATTCCACAATTTATATTTTCAGCTCTCTCTTAGAAGACATCAGTGTCAATCTCTATTTTTTGCACTTCTAATGAAAACATATCCAAAGTGAATTTATTGTTTTACTGACAACCCAGTATTTTTTAAAATTATTTAGACACCATCATCCCATCATCTTGAACTCCTCCACCTTTTCACTGACCTCATACTTCAGTCATCCCCTGCCCTCGGATAGCTGATTCATTAGCTTAGAAGCAACCACTGCTATCACTGTCTCTGCTGTCTCTCTCCATTCTTCCTGACGTTCTTCAGGAAAAGCTCCAGTCAGCTTTTGTATGCACCTTGTATAAGCAACAGCAAATTTTAAAAGGCAGATGGAGTTATTCATATATGTTACTATAATTACTTTCTTTTTTCACCATGAACTGGCCACCCAAGAACAGACTATACTTTATTATACACTAAATAATTCAAAGCAATATCATTATTTTAGTAAAGATGGTATCTTCTCACTTGCCAATCCTTTATTTAGTAAACATAGGGACAAAGAGGCATACAATTTTGAGACCCTATATCCAGCACTTAATTCCTTATTTATATGAACACTCTTCTCTAGGAATTTATTTCCATGAAATCATCAGTTCCAGATTTAGAGTTAGGGGAAGTAAACTGAGAAAAGTATTATGACTGGAAACTAGGTGATTTATAGTTTTACTGAATATTTAGAAATGCCATTCTCTGGAAAACTAATTTTTTAATCTAATGCTTTATGAAGATTAAATAAGAGCAGCACTCAGAGTGACAGGCACCAAGGGAGAACTGTGCAAACATTTCCTCTGTGTTGGCACTGGGAGTGCTTACTTTTTTCAAAACATTCACATTTGGCGTCATTGGGAGTGACTGGAAGGCTAGAGGGTTTCAGAATGTGGCCTCAGATTTCACTTCTCATTACCTTGAAATGAAATCAAACATTGCATAAAATGTCCTTGCAAACAGCCCTTTTAATATTCTGAATTAAAAGCAGATAACCTGAGGCTAGAAACCGGTTTTGAGAGACTTATCCCAGGAATATAATTGGCTTGTTGTCAGTACAAATCTAGAACCCAATTTATAGTAGAAAGAATGTAAACTGCATTACAACAACCACGGTTTTCTATGAAATTAATTGTTAATCTTTGTTACTCTATTAAATAAAAGTGAGCCCCTAAAGTAGATTCTCCTGGGAAAACTGGATTCCAATTTTTCAGACAGCGACCCTTAGTAGCACCCTTATTGAATGGTAGATTGGAAAGGATGTCAATATTGAGGCATTATAAAAAAGGCATTCATGTGTAGACTTGAGAAAGAATGAGACATTAAAGAATGTAATATGTTTATTTTTCAGTCTGTTTTCTCTAAATTTTCTTTTTAATAGGATTGATCAATCTTTCCAGAAATACGATATAGCTGCAGATTTAAATGTAACTCCTAACCCCCAGAGCCTGGCAATGTTACCTTACAGAGCCAAAGATCTTTACAGATGTGATCTTGGATAATCTCAATTAAGATTACCCTGGATTGTCTTGGTGGGTCTGATAATCATGTCTGTCCTTTGGGAAATGGAGGCGGAAGAGTCAGTCAGGGAGAAGGTGAGAACAGAAGCAGAGTTTGGGGGGCGGGGCAGGCAGCCAAGAGCGGAAGAACGAGGTAACCTCAAAATGCTGGAAGAAGCAAAGAACAGATTCTTCCCAGGATCCTCTGGAAGGTGCCAGCACTGCCCTCACCCTGAGTGTAGGCCCTGGAAGACTCATTTCCAATTTTTGACCTTCAGAACTGTAAGAGAATAAATGTGTATCATTAGAGGCAACCAGATTGTGGCAATTTGTGATAGGTAACTAACATAGTAAGAATGGCATTTAGATTGTAAAAAGTTATTTTCTTAAAAATTAAAAAGTGAAAAGTTTTATATGCTTTTAAAGTGATTTAAAGTGAAAAATTTATGAAAATCTTTCTACACATGACCTGTTGCCAATTTGACCTTCAATCTAAGATTCACTGAAGCAAATGATCAAAGTGTCCACCCTACCGATCCCATACAAATTAATAAACTATTTATTTTAAACCATTTAAAAAAATTTCAATAGGAACAGATGTTATTAAATGACCCAGTTTCATCAAATGCATGTTTAAGAAGTTGAAGGCACTGTTTAGATTAATCGAGTCTTAAAAGATAACCAAGTATAATTTGTAGATCTTATTTGGATTCTGATTTCTACAAATAACTTTAAAATACATTTTATAGGACACTCAAAAATTGAATATCACATAAGTATGAGATAACAGGAGGAAACTGTTATTGATTTTGTTGAATGAGATAATGACATTGTGATAATGTTTTTAAAAAAATCCTTATTGGTTAGAGATACATACAGCAGTGTGTACAGTTGAAATAATAAACTGCCTGGATTTATTTAAAATGTTGCTTAAATAAAATATTGCCAGGAAAGTGGAGTTGATAAAACAGAAATGACATAATATTCATAATTTTACAGCTGTTTTATACATGGATATTTATCCTTATTCTCTGCTACAATTTCTATAATAAAATTTTTAAGAAATAAAATAAAGCATATTGTATCAATTAGGTACAAAACTTAGTGGCTTAACATAATAGTTGTTTATTTACTTGGCATTTTTTTTCTTTTTCTATTTATTGACTGTCCAGACAGGCTTCTGTCACCTGGTGAGGAGAGCAATGGGCTTGATCTGGGTCCCCAGCAGTGAGGTTTGCTGGGAGAGGCATGTGACAGGCACAGAGAAGCCAGGCTGACCCTACCTCACAGTTCTCCATTGCAGACTGGGCGGGGCCCAGCTGTTCTGCGAGATCGGGTCTCCCTGATGTCACTCATGCAGCCGCAGTCAGCTCTCGGGTTAGTTGGTTTCTAACAGCCCCAGCCTGGAAGCCTCATTCCCTCCCCATTTGACCACTGATTTTTCAGCCCAGTAAGGAGCTCAAAGTTGTTCAAGTCACAAGGCTGGTTCTGATCTAACAGGTGAGGATATGCCCTCCACATCCTGATGGAAAGAGCTTCAAAATCCCACTGGGGTGGGGACTGTTTAATAGACATTTTTGCAATTTGCCAGATACCTATAAAAAAGACAACAATGCAATCTTACTCAATAGTGAAATTTTATAAGCCATTAAAATCTATGATAATCAGAAACAAGACAAGGATTCTGCTACTACAGCCTCTGGTCAACATTGTTTTAAGGGTGCAACCCAATTGAATAATGATACATTTTATCTTAGTGCTTACCGTGTACCAAACCTGTTTCTAAGAGCTTTGCATGTAAGAACTATATCCCACATCAGAAGACCAGGAGGTAAGTATCATTATTTTCCTCATTTTGTAGATGAGAAAAGCTGGAATAAGACAGGATTAGGTGAATTTCCCGTTTACTCAGTTAGAAAGGGGTGAATTTAGAAACAAGCCCAGGCAGTTGGGCATTTTTAAATGCTGTGACAGAAATGGAGTATTTTAAAAGATAGAAGATACTCTTCTTATGAGAAGTAAATATGATTATATACATAGGAAACTCAAGAAAATATTGAACTATGTAGACCATTGTTTTTTGATTTTACCAATTTAAGCAAAATTTGGTAAAAAAAATACATGTTACAAAAGACAAAATGTTGGTCTTTATTTTTTTTTTAAAGATTTTTATTATTATTTATTTATCTTTTAGAGGGGAAGGGTAGGAGAGAAGGAGAGGGAGAGAAATATCAATGTACGGTTGCCTCTCATGTGTCCCCTGCCGGGAACTGGCCTGCAACCCAGGCATGTGCCCTGACTGGGAATCGAACCGCAATCCTCTGGTTCGCAGGCCCGCGCTCAATCCACTGAGCTACGCCAGGCAGGGCTAAAATGTTGGTCTTTATTTATTTAATAAAGCAATGACCAGTCAAGGCTTGACTCTGGGCACTGAACACATCCTGAATATCCCTGCTATCAAAAACTCTACATTATGATTCGGTAAATAATTACTAATTTTATAAACAGAAAAAGAGAATAAGAATAAGGTTGAACAGAGATGAAATGTTTTGGAAAATAACATTTCTTCACCCCAAAATAAACAAATATATTTTAGGAATCATTTACCTTTCCAATCAATAGCATATGATTAATATTGAAACCTAAATATCTTTAGGCAAATGAGTATATTGCATTATTTTTGGCTTCTACATTGCAAGCATGACCACTGACTGAAATTTTAGCTAAAATTATCATAAAAAGCTCTTATTTTTAAGGTATTAGTTTTCACACTTTTCTTCCTGATCCATTGGGAAGTGTTATGGGTTGAATTGTGTCTACTCTCCCTAGATTCTTTTGTTGAGCCCTAACCCTCGGTACCTCAGAATGTGACCTTATTTGGAAATAGGCAGGATCTTTGCAGATGTAATTAGTAAAGTTAGAATTGGAGCAAGGAGGATCCTTATAAGGAAGCATACTGGAGCAAGGGGGTCCTTATAAGAGAAGAAAACATAGACCCAGGTATGCATATGGACAGAACATCGTTTAAAGTTAAGGCAGAGATCAGAGATGCTTCGACAAGCCAAAAGTCACTTCACTAACACAAGAAAAGACACCTGCATCACTCTACTCACTTAGGGAATTCCAAGGATTTTAGGAGCTATGCCTGGAACAGTGGACTTACACCAAACATATATTTCTTATTACAAATTACAATATTACAATTTCTCATTTAAGAGTTTCATAATTATTCTAATAGAATCATTTTCCATGGAAATCTATCAGAGCAATATCAAGAAATATAAAAATCATTCTACTAATTAACTCATAATTAGAACATTAACATATTATAAGGTTGATGAATAAGGTAAAATAGAAACAAATACGTTTTGAAAGTCAAAGGAAACAGTAAGGCCTAATAATTTGTCACCAAAAGCAGCCTTCGTAGAACCATAGAACACTAACTTTTTGTGTTTTAACAACATCCGTAACAATGACCACACTTTCAGGTCATGGGCCACAATTATAAATGTATATAGTTCAGTACTCGCCAATTCTCAAATACTTTGTTTAATATAGTAGCACACATCCTGTTCTTCCTTCGTGGCTCTCACTATCCTGCATGGTATGTTAGAAAGTCCTTCATCTGGCGTCTCTCCTCCTGTGATATCAGATGCTTTGTTATAGCTTAATCGCAGTATGCCCCCCTGAAGTCAGAACCACCATCCAAGTGTTAAGCCCTCTTTCTATGAAGGGTTACAGAGTATTAATTGGATGGCATGGACTTTTAATAAACCCTCCAGAGAGCCAAATTTCAGTATGATTTTCCATGTGTGAATTTTGTGTCCTTGTTTTATGTACCACGTCTCTCTAGTTCCATACCTAAAACATGGAAATGTGAACTAGGTAGATTTAAGATACTTCAAGTTCTAAATTTGATTTGTAAGTAGCCCTCTTTGACACCGCTGACATTCTTCTGGAAGCCCTTCTGGACAGGCTCCCTCTTACCAGCTTTCCCATTGCTTTGAATGTGCCTGCCTTTAAACAAATAAATGGATTCTGTGTATATATTTATCATTTGTAATTGTCTGTGTTTAGTCTCTCTTGTGAGAGCTGGTACCCAAATTATAAACTTTTATTCTCCTCCAAACATTTGACTAAGTGTCAGTTGCCTTGAAAAGCTAACTTGTTAGTTCTTTCTTTATTATTATTATTATTGTTACTATTATTATTTAACTAAAGGGAGTTTTCTCTAACTCATTTCCGGGAGAATTTAGTATTTCAGATGTCATTTTTTTCTGAGAGCAGTTTGTCTCCTTCATTGTAGACTTCATCTTAAAATGTCACTGTTCACAGAAGTTGTTTCAAGTTCTCAGAATGACAGGCGGAAGGATGGGATCCACAGGCCATGCTCCCCAAGCTGCTAATCTAAAGCTCCCAGCAATGTGGCAAGCTGTGCTCTAGACCTCTGCAGCTGGGGCGTGCTGAGAGTGGAAAACTGCCTTCCAGCTTTTCTTTTCACTGATGAAAAGATAAACAGCACTTTCTACCCTGCTGGAAGCAAAAGCTGTTCTCCCAGAAACAGTATTCCCTGACTAATCTTCATTACAGTTTTAGTTATAAAATATGTGTATGAATTATTGGAATGGTTAGCTTACTGTTTAAAAATATGATCACTTTGGATTATAGAAAGGATTTTATATATATATTTCAACATCTCGTCCAAGACCTTTGAATGTCACTTATTTTCTAGACATAAGTGGGTCTTACTCTCTTATTTTTCTATACAGATTGCTTGAAAAGAAGCCAAAGAAATCGTCCTTGATTTACCACAAGAGAAACGATGGATGAAGGAAAGATGGGTAAGGAGAAAGAGAGAGAAAAGAAGTAATGTGAGCGGAAAAAGGGAGAGATTTTTAACTGTTTGAGTATATGTGGTAAGAATGATACAGGGAGGATGTAATCCTAGGCAAATAACTGCGTTCTGGTAGTCTCAATAGTGGGGAGAAGAACATACGCATGGTCTTCAGTCTTAGGGAACTGAATAAGATAATTGCAAGAAACTACCATTTTCTGGAAAGCGCCTATATACTTAGGAATAAATACCTCGCAGCATTTTAGGTCTATACTCCCTGTGGGAAGTTTCCAAATTGTCACTGTCTCCTTTTAGAGAACAGTTCATTCCGCAGACGGGGCTCTCAACAATAGATGGAACTGCCATTTAATTTTTTACTATGTTTTCCCATTACTATTTATGCCTCTTAGGCCCCGCTCTTTACAGTCTAAATGTTTATGAATAAAGCTTGAAATAGCACTTGCTTCTCTGAGAGTTTCTTCATTAGAGTAATTTAGTTTAAACATAAAATATCTCTAGTTCTTTGTCACAAGCCCCACTCTGTACTTACGCAGAAGTTTCTGTGGCCTACATTGAACGCTGTATCCATGCATCCTCCTTAATTTCACCTTCCTCTTTCAGCTATCATTTCAAGCTGTTGCTTCAGTGATGGTGAATCTGCAATTTGCTCCTGACAATATTTTACAGTGAAAATTGCAACCTTCCTGTGGATTCGCAGTAGGAGGTCATCATCCTTGATTTCTGTGGCCCTTCATGGAGATTAGTGCACTGTTGGTGCCCGCCAGTGTTACGCAACAACAACAAAAAAAAATCTGACTTAATTATTAAAAATACCTGGATAAATACCAAAATACATGCACAGTGTTGTAGTTGAATCCATGGATGCCTATACACATATTTTTTAAAGCTTTTAAATCTTTCCTTTTTTACTTTCGTGGGCTTTTAAAAGAGTTATCATTTCTCATTGTTTTTATGAATTTCTCTTGTTGGTCCAATGCCAAACACTGGATTGTATACCGTGCATCAGGGATGGCTCTGCTGGGCTCTGACTCATTCCCTAAATTAAGAGATAGCTCTGACTGTTTTCTCAAGGGTAAGTTCTGCTTCTGCATCTGAGCTATAAATTAAGACACAGACTTTGAAAAAGATGCTGGGGCTTGAAGGACATGGTCAAGGACGGAAGCATAGAAAAAGCAAGCTGTTGTTGATAGACTCAAAAGAAGATGGAAATGCTGGCCTACAGGACATATGTCCTCCATGGTATCGATAAAGTACAGAAAAAAACCCTTCTGGATTCGGGCAGACATCCCAGGGAAAGGTTTTGGGGGTTTTGTTGTTGATTTTTATTTATTTTTGTTTTTTAAAATATACACCTAACTTTCAGCATCATAAAAATGTTTTATAGTCTTGATTTTAGTCATGCTAATGAGAGCATCTTATTTATCTAGAATTTTGATTTAGTTTCCTCTGCTTTTGTCTGAGAACTTAAAAGCTATTGTGTGAAAGCAGTTTTACCCACTGTTTTTGTATTCAAGCATCTGTGCTTTTATATTTTTGTCCTTCCTTTCTGGGGCCAAGCGTTTTCACAACACTCTCTTCTGCTATTTTGCCCTCTGACAGATGCATACAAGACATTTGCTTAAAGGAGCTTGTTGAAAACATGTGAGCTGCCTCTACGATCACAGCAAAGACTAAGTTTAAAGTTAAAATGGCACTCTGGTGCGGGGGGCTCCGCCCGTAGAACCCCCCCCCCCCCCCCCGTTCATCAAGGATGAAAATAAAAACTACCAAGACAAGATCTGCTTGGGGAGGAGAGGTGGCCAAACTCTCAGAGGAGAATGACCCAGAGCCCCTTCCTCACTAGGCTTTTATTGGGTTCCAATACACTGGAATACAGGTTTAACATGTCAAAGAAATCTGAGGGCTTAATCTGAGCCAGTGTTTGTCAGGAAAGGGGGTTGCCAAACTTTGGGAGACATACTCATTTCCTCCTCAGACCCTTATCATTTAAATGAGAGCACTCTTAGCAAAGCAGGTTTCACAGGAATTCTTAGGAATTCTTTCTTATGCCCAATCACCCAGGGAGCTGTCCTGGCCGGTACAGGGCTGCACCACTAGCCCCCACAGTTTCAGGCTTTAAGCCAATTAGGAAGCAGGAGACATCTCCCAGAAGGAAATGAGGACTCGGGCTATGTCAGAATAGCCGGGGGGTGGGGGGGGGGGGGGGGGGGGGGGCAAGGGTCCATCACATCCTCTTTGCTGCAGCTCCCCTGAGTCCTTCCATGAGGCCTCCCAAGTGGTTGTGTCTGGCTTAGGTTGCCCCTCCCATGAGGAGTCTTACCCGTCATTGACTGCCAACCAAGCAATTGGGCCAGAGATGGGTAAGGCAGAAGCAGCGCTCCTGCCAGGGAAATAAGCTTTGTCTCCTTAGTAGGTCACGTCCTTGCGACAGAACAGACCCAGATGAAGTGGGTCCCTTGGGCTCTTACACAGCCCACCATGGGGTGAGGGTTACAACTCCTGAAACCAGGCTGAATGGTCCACAACACTCTGGTCCATTTCTGTTAGATGATCTTATTTGTTTTGTTATTGTTGGCTTGATTTCTGTTTCTCTGTGATATGAAAAAAAATTAATCTGCCCCTTTTAAAAATTAAAAAAAATATTTTCTGACCTACAGGGCTACTACTATTGAAATGAATTAGGTATTATTATAAAATATTTGCTAGAAGGAAAAGACCTTTTCCTTGGAGGGAGGAAAACATCAGGATTATCAAAGGGATTAATAACAAGGACAGTGGCTGTGGCTATGAGCCAGGCATTGATGTGACTCTCCTTGGGAGATAGCTGTGACCACGGCTTTCTGACGCCTTTTGATAAAATAAGGAAGAGGGAAGAGCTGCCTTCCAGGATTTTGGGGCTGTAAGGTTGAAGTCCAGAAAAGGTACAGCCAGTGATTGCTTTCAGAATGAGGTTGCTAAGAAAAGGTTATGAATAAGCTAAAAGTTACTTCTCTCTGAGTCTTGAGAGAAAAATTAAAAATAAATTAGACACAGGTTGATGACAAGTGACAGTTTGTAAAAGCTGCTTAACTATAACTGTATAAATCCTAACACTAATTTTCAAGGTACTTCTCATCCTTCTCCTAAGGTTTTTCACCCCTCGAAATGCTCTTTCCCTTCGCCCTATATTTTGTCTGTGTTTCAAAAGTGCGAACAGGCAGCAGGGTGTGTGACTTGGTCTCAACCCATGCAGGCCTGTCTGTTCCAGGTTTTCAGAAGAAAGTGTCTGTCTTTGACTATAAGTAAATGAAGTTCTTCATAGAATCCCTAGCCTTTCCTTTGTTATAAGTGATTAATAGATGACAGGAACAACAGTGGCCATACACGAGTTTGGTGAGCGTGATCTTAGTCACTGTTGAGGTTCTCCGTGGGAAACAGAAAGGACAGTGGTTGCCTGGTTAGTAGGTTCAGGTACCTCTAGGGTCCTCTCTCTGTGATGGTTCTCAGTGCCCCTGTGCCCAGGTCACCCTTTCCCAACACAAACTATGCAGGGACCGATTGGATAAAGTAATTCTCAGAAATGAGTGAAGCTCTGGGGAAATGGATAAAATTGTATTTGTATATTATCAAATTCCAGTTAACTTGGAGTCATCGTGTGTCAGGCTGGGGATATTTTCAAGGCTGACAGATCTTCCTCACAGCAGTGACACTCCTGGAAAAAGAGCCCTCTAGCAGTATGAAATCTTATCCTACAAATTTACATGGCTAGAAACTGCTCCCCTTAGTCCTCAAAACGCCCCTAAGCAACATCAATTATACAGCCTGTTAGAGAATTTGAAAGTGCTCTTTTGGAGAGTGAAGACTACTCTGTTCTCCGCCATTTTAGTATACTGATTTATTTATCAGTTAAACCCAAATAGTAGTGGTTCTTAACTCTTCTGAGTCATGGACATTTTTTAAATGGTCTAATGGAAATTATAGTTTTTTCTTCAGAAAAGTACACATAACACACAGAGAAAATACTATATGGAATTACAAGTATATCCATGAGATTCCTAAGAAACTACGCCCAAGATATTTCAGAGGCATGGAGAGCTTGTGTCTAGAAAAGACAGTCCTGAGAAGTTTCTCTCACGAGAACTTGAGGGCTGATGTTCACCCATAAAGCAGGGCTGGCTGTTCACCATTAGCACATGTTTGGACTCTTGGGCATCTATTCTGATAGGACAGTGCCTCTACCTTCCTATTTTGAGGGGTGTTAATTTAGTCCTTCGATATAGGAAATGTCTTTCTAGAACATGGTTGGAGAGAAAGGCCAAGGATAAGAGAACATGATGGGCACCATGGAAGATGGAGAGCAAATTAGAGAGTATGTAATTAATCTCAGCCCTCTGAGTTGTGGCCCACTCTCAGAAAGAACATGCGTTGAGTGTTGGGCTTCCCAGGTGTGCTATGTTGATTGCAAAGTGGCCCACTTCCCCACTCCACTCCCATTCCCTTCTGCATTCATATTCTTTGCAGTGTGGTCTTGCAGCCTTTCCAATCACAAAGTGGGATGTATTTCTACACTCCTTAATCTGGCCTAACTTTATAATTTGCTTTCACCAACTGAATATGGCAGAAGTGATGATGTGCCAGTTTTTGAGGCTGAGCCTCAAGATATCTCCCCACCTCCACCTTCTCTTTCTGTCACTGTTGCTCTTTCTCTCTTCTGTCCCTGCTCAAAAAATATACTCAGACTAACCTGCTGGAGGATGAGACCTGGTTAGATATTCCAGAATATTCATCTGAGATCAGAGAAGCTACCCTAGTTGACCTGAAGTTAACGGTGTTTATTGAATGAATTCTGTTGAATCTCATTTAGTTTTCTAGTACCACCCAGATAACCTATACACGCAGGAACAGAAATAAATTGTGGCAGGCCTCTGAGTTTACTGGTTGGTTGTTATGCAGCATTACTACAGAATTAGGTAACTCATACACACAGGCTAGTTGGATATGGATCCTAAAATGTACTTATCTTCCTGATAAATCTTGAAGTCAGAATGAAGTAATATGAAAAATAGGGAACTATCTCCCCTAGACATGTAACCCAGGGTTGGCAAGCTCCAGCAGAACATTCATTAAGAATTATTATTCCAGGAATCTCATTAGATCTTGGGAGTAGAATAGGAAGCGTAGTTCTGAAGAAGGTTTTCTTCTGGTGGACCTGAACTTGAATTTACTTCAGACCCATAGCCCCAGTTTATTGAAACCAACTGGCACAGTTCACACATTTGGATATCCTCTATTCCCAACTAGAACTGTACTTGACTGGCACTTCTTGAATGATTCTATTGGCAGTAGTTCTGAGTAAGAACACAGTTTTAGGAGTATAACCTCTTCAGAATCTTTATTCTTAACCCGAAATGAACTCCAGCAAGAAAAAACATAAAAGGAAACAAAGAGCTGCCAACTATTTGATAGTTTGACAAAATTGTGACTATTTTTTTTCTGGGATATGATTTATTTAAAAGTTGCTAGTCCTTATCTTCTTCCAGGTTTTAGGCACTTTGGTGGTGTGACTCATATGAAGTCAAATGTTGTTGCTCCCAAAACACAAGATTCTTGGGTGGAAGATACGGAAATACTGAGCGCCAGGTTTTCTGATCTTCACTCCAATGCCCTGTCTTAGTTACATGATTTAGGAGCAGTCTTTGACCTCTTTGATCTGGTTTCCTCACTGGAGACGTTTTGCTGATGATGATCGGATTGCCTCATACAAAGAGTCATAGAAGAAACAATGCTGTTGAAAATCTTGAAAGTCCTGTTTCACTCTAAACAATAATGTCAATTTCTCTTAAATTAACTTGAAAATTATTTTTTTCCATCTGTAGAAGCAAACTGCACAAGACTGCTATATTGACTGTCCAGCTTTCACTTTAAGTAGGGGTGTTAAACACAACCACACACACACACACACACACACAGACAAAGCCCTGCATACCACCAAGCACAGCCACATTGATAGTAAAATGACATTTATTTATTTATGAATGTGAGAATGTGAGAAGGAACTTGGAGTCACTGAGTGTCCTGGCGTCCTCAGCATACGATGAGACCACTGGGAGCAGGGGCCTATTGAAGCTGCCCCTCACAGCCACTGCTGACTGCACACAAAAAACAGGCTACCTCGGTCTCTCGCTGTGGTGAGCTTCTAAAATAGACAACAAAGTTCACTGACAAGCTTTAAAATGGCATTGACGGGCAATGAGTATGTTAAAATATTGCTTTGTCTCTGGCTATAAATGGTTAACATGAAAGCAAGAAAAATAATAAATCTAGTTTACTACATATATCAGATTATATTCTCCAAAGAGATAGAACTAGTAAGAAATTTATCACAGAAATTGCTTCATGTGATTAAGAAGGCCAACAAAGCCCAAGGTTTGCCTTCTGCAAGGTGGACAACCAGGAAAGTTAGTGCAATTTCAGTGCAAGTCCAAAAGCCTGAGAGCCGGAGGACCTATGTTCCAAGGCAGGGAAGATAAAAGACAAATAATTTGCCATTCCTCTGCCTTTTTCTTCTATTTAAAGCCCTCAACAGACTGGATGATGTCCATTCAGGTTGCTGAGAGTGATCTTTACTCAGCCTGCTATTCAAATGCTACTCTCTTCCAGAGACACCCTCATAGACATCCCCAGAAACAACGTTTTACCAGCTCTTCAGGTAGGATTTAGCTTAGTCAGGGTGACACTTAAAATTGACCATCACCCAACATTTTTTGTCTTGGTTCTGGAAAATGAAAAGCTGCTCCTCCCCCAGATTTGTCATTTGCCTTATGGATTGGGCAGGGCATTGTTATTGTTTGCTAAGGTTGTTTTTTGAGCTAAATACCTATGCATTGCTAGAAATATGTCATGGTTTTTGGTCCTTATATGGTAAGTTTTCATTTTTGACTTGAGTTAAAGTCAAAGAATATTACTTAAGCCCCCTCCTCCACACACCATTTGGTAATTTACATCAGTAAACAATGAAGAAAATGCAAAAGAGTATGTGAAGTCCTTACTTAATCTAGATAAACTGGGTATTATGGCAAATGCCATTTTCATATGACCTTCCTTACTGAACCAATTAATAAACCAATTAATAATTTACCAGATGTTATTAACATGTAAATTTGATTTAATTTGAACTACAAACCATTGGTTTCTGGGCACTGGATTCTTTAACACTAGGATTCACATTGTTTTTCTGTCCATGAATTAGCTGATTTGTGCATCATGTCATCACATGCACGGTACCCATGGTCAACTATCAGAATCTGATAATAATTGTCTCTCACATAAAGGATGGATTTAAGTGCTCTGAAAATATTAATAATAAATAATGCTTTGGCTTGAGAAAGAAAGAAAATCCTCCAAATTTAGAGCACTGTTTTGTATAGTTCAAACTAGGCAGTGGGAAAAACTATAGCACAGGTGGCAGTAATAACTCGTTCAGCATTACCAAAAACTAACAACTACTGGTGACGTT
Organism: Glossophaga mutica; assembly: GCA_039655065.1. Taxonomy (NCBI): domain Eukaryota; kingdom Metazoa; phylum Chordata; class Mammalia; order Chiroptera; family Phyllostomidae; genus Glossophaga; species Glossophaga mutica. Next base: position 87,487,460 of record CM077311.1, read on the forward strand.
GTGGAGAAATCAGAAGACTTGTACACTGCTGGTGGGAATGGAAATGGTGCAACCACTGTTGAAAACAGCATGGAGGTTTCTAAAAAACTTGGAAGTAATACTACCATATGATTAAGCAATTTTAATTCTGGGTATTTATCCAAAAGAATTGAACTCCAGATCTTGAAAAGATATGTTCATTCCCACATTTCTTGCAGTACTGCTCACAATAGCCAAGATGTGCATTTGGAAAGTTACTAGTATGTCAGGCACATTCTTCAAATTATCCATGCTAGGTAAAGACACAAAGAAAGGAAGTTTGTGTTCCTCAAATTATTTCAACCAATTTTTACTAGTGTAAACATTTGGGAATGTCTGCAATATAAATATGTATTAAACAGAAGTAAAATAGCAAACTAGTTTCACTGGCATTCAACCAACTTCAACTTCAATGTATCATTTTCAATTGTGTTCTTTCGTAGTGTTCTTTCTAGTAAGCTGGAAGTTTTGTTATATTATACAGATGTCCCCCAATAGGAAAAAACTAAAAACTATTGAAGTGCTATGTACCAAAAAGTCAGTCTTCAAATATCATAAATTTGCAAATTAAAAGTTAGTGTCCTAAATTGTATTCACCGTAGTCCATCCACTCTGCCTTTCCGGAGCACACCAAGCTTATTCTCAATTTTAAGATGGTACACACACGGTGTCTTCTTTTGGAAATGTTCTGTTTGTACATTTTCACACAGCTGCCTTTTCTTAACAGTCAGATCCCAGCACTCTCCTTCCCCAACTGTCGTAGGTAAAGTGATCACTGATCCTGACCTCTCCTTCCTATTCTTTCTTTCTTACATAAATCAGAGGCAAGCCAGGTACTTAAGAAAAAAATTCAAAGTTTTTTGTGGCCTACTGCTTTGTTAGAATTCTGCAGATGACAACCCCAGCTTTTTTTCTTCCTATATTTGGACTTGTCTTGATTTGTAAATTTTTCTTGGTTTTATAAATTGAGCTCTTGAACTGTAACTGTCTGGATCATACAATTTGGACAATTGTCTTGAATTCTGGCCTCTTTTGTTTATAAAGATTGTGTGGGTTTGTTAACTTTTCTAATTCTGCATTTTAGCTCACATAGAATGAAAGCTCATCTACATGCTGACCATCTGGCTATCTGGTTAAGTATGAAAGGAGGCAAGTTCATGATGGGGATAAGATCATAAGAGGATGAAGGAGTGAGTTTGAAGAGGTAGGGGATAACCCTAGATAACCAAGGCCAATCGACCGTTGCAAAATCACTAATGTCATAGTGTAGTGATCAAGAAGCCCTATGTGACTGTCCTTACCCTATCTACTAATGCTGTTTGTATTTCAATTAAAATCAAAGAGTATATAAGCCTGCTGCCTCTGAAAAGTGAGAGTTTTTCAATAATTATTGAAGAGTGAAGGGAGAGATGTAAAACTTTAAATCTTCCTGAAGATAATTTGCGATACTCTCAAAACCTCCTCTCTTGTGCAGAAAACAAATTGCAGTTTAATTCTTCTGTTTCTTAGAGTTTAGAGCCTTACAAACTTGAGCCTCAGTTTTCTCTGATCCACATTCTTAAACAAGTTCTCAAACTTAGTTTCCTCTGGTTGAGTTCTCATGACATAGTTCTCGCATATCTTTCTTCTGAAAAATCAGACATCTGTCCCTCTCTTTCCTTTCTCATTGCCGTGATGTGTATTGAGTGCTAAAATGTCAAGGTTATATTGGCCCTTGTAGTATTTGGCCCCAGATGTTGGTAGTCTTTCTCCTTTCTCTTCTTTGAAGGTGTCCCTCTCTCACAGGGTCACTAAGGAATGACACAGAGCCAGTCAATTTATGTGCATGACTATTTTTACCTCAGAGGGAGGGATGCTAAGGAAACAATTTATACACAAGTGATAAATGATAGGCACACAGCCTTTGGTTCCTCCCTTTGCTTAAAAACTTTACGTACTTAAAAAAAATCTCTCCTAGGCTTGTACATCTCCTTCTCCCTCCAATCATTGATTCCTTGATTTCATTTTCTTGTTAGTTTACTTGTACTTTTCACCCTGTATTACAAGACTCAGTTTTTCTTTTCATTTCCTTTAAATGCCTGGAATAACAAAGTTCTCTGAAAAGCTTTGAAACCCAGGGCAGCTGCTTGACTTCAAAGTGAAACTGCTTTTCACAGTCACCTAAATAGTCTCTGAGGATAGGTTGAGTGCCTGTGATCTTTCTATTGGCAATTTATTAGTAGTATTCCCTCAATTTTAAGAATATAACATTCTCATCAGTCTTCTTTTGAAAATTATGTACTTGTAATCTCAGTCATCACATTCTGAAAATCTTCCATCCCATATTTTATAGCCATTTTTTTTTGTTTTGTTTTGACCTTCCCCAACCACAAAGCTGTTAGCTCCTTGGGGCAGCGATTTTGCTTTATCTTTGAATTTCCAATGCACGGACAGGGACAAAGTGGATGCATACACTTCTGAAAGCTCTCAGTTGCTTGTACGTCAGCATCTGTACTGTCCAGGTTTAGCATCTTCCCACATCACCTGAGGTTGCTTTTCAGCCTCCTTTTTCTGGAAAGCACTTACATCCATATCACAGGATACACATGCATATTAATAGGTAATAGATTATGTTTCCTCTGGCTTGATATGACCCACTTGTACCAACATGCCTCTATTCATTCATAATTTAAATCATTTGGATCCAGCCAGAAGGAATACCCTCCCTTTCCTTCTCTTTCTCGTACAGCACCTTGACTGGAATGCACACACAGTTCCAAAGTCAAGAACAGTAAGACAGACTCGAAAAAAAAAAAAATAAAAATAGCATAAGGAACGAATCTCTTCAAGAGTCTAAAGAACTGGAGCAATTTCGTAGGACACTCATGACAGATTAGCCCCAGAATGTTCGTACAAAAATCCTTATACTCCGGGAATTAAAAATCAGCAGTTGAATTTATTATATGCCTAAGGTCTGTGTCTTGTCACATGAGACAATTCACAACAAGAGAAATTGCTTAACCCAAAAGCATGTTTCACAGATGTCAACATTTTACCCCATTCTGTTGATACCCTGCTTAGGTGCTCCTTGTTTTGTATCTGCTTTATCTCGGCACTCTTCCCTTCTTCAGACACCAAGACAAAAACTCAACATAGTTGTTAAAGCAACTTTTATCTTGACAGCTTTAGTATTTCATAATTATGCCTTTGTTTCCATGGAAAAATGTCCTCCCACGCTCTTAACTGAAGATGACTTTCTCATTAAGCCAAAGCTTTTGCCTCTTTTTACATAACAAATGTATACACAACCCACCTGCTTCTGGGTTACATTCCATCTGTTCTTCATGACAAACCCTATTGCATATAAAAGCAATAGTTTTATTTTTATGGACATTATGTCTTCATGTAAATGGAATTTGTAATCAGCTTGGGTTGTCTTTTTAGACAAAAGACATGTTACAGGAACTTCATGACAATGGATTCACAGAATATCCTGGTTATGAAAGGCTTATTATTTTCTTTATCTTATAAGAAGGGGTAAAAGGCAATTTAGATTTTATAATATATAATCACTTAGACTGTAAGTACAACAAAAAAAGGGAAATCTTTTTCTTAACCAGAACCCAAGTGGAGTTGAAAGCCATACAACTCTTAGGGTGTCAGAGCAATGGGGACGTCGGGCTCATCTGCTGTGTTCTTAGCTTGGGATGCTATGAGAATCCAAAAAGAAAGCTATGTGTACTCCTCCTAACGACTGCACACGCATTCAAAAGTTTTCACCCTGTACTGGGGTCACTTCGTTCCTCTGGGGCCACAAATCACAACCCAGGTGAAGAACATCTGATTTAGTCCAACTCTTTTCATTTTTGATGACAAAGAAACTGAAGCTCATAGAAGCTGATTTATTTAAGATTCTAATTATTTAGGCCTATAAATTATGTTATCTATTAACAGAACAATTATTTCCTATGATAGATTGTACTTTGTTACTTTAAAGTATGTTTGGATATTATATCTGCTTTTATCAATGACTATATTTATAATTACCTTACATTCAATTCTTTTTATGGTTAAAGAAACCAAGTCCTCAGAGTTAACTGGTCTCCTAATACTCAGTTACTTAGGGAGAAATATTTGGAACATTTTCAAATGAAGTTTCTTTTATTACCTTGCCCTCTACGTTTTAATGATCTTAGAACTGAAGCAGATGTTTTTAATAAAATCATAATGATGATAATAACAATGATAATATAATTATTATTGTTGCATATGTAATTATTTTATTAAAAAAGAATTTAAAGAGATAACAAAGCCTTTAGATTGATTTTAAAGGGCAGCATTGATTTTACTTTTCCCTGACATTATCTAGTCTACATTTACTACTGTATCACAAGAAATATTAAAGGAAAAAGCATTTGAGAAAATACTCTGGGAAAAATGAGGTGAAAATTAGAATTTCACAGCTTTTTTCCATTCCCTTATGTACATAGTCTAATTCCTGTCTTTCTAACATGAGGTGGTGCAGTGATTTAGGACAACGTTAATCATTTTAATGTTCTCACTCAGTTGTAGGGAAAAATAAAATAGCTGAATTTATGCTAAAAATAAACCTTAGAAATTTGTTGGATTGTGCGACATTTGAGTTTAAACAACTGTTCTCCCTCTTGGAAAGCTAATCCTGCCTGGCTTTTGACTTTCCCAGGAGATTGTTCTAATAGATTTTTTTAAGCTGTGTGTTGGATAATTGTTTCCACAACTAGCACAAACTGGCTTTCTAAACAATAAAAATCATGAAAATGAAAGTTCTATCCAATTAAAATAGAGCTAAAAGTCTGCTCTTCAAAAGCCTGTGCCATTTAACACAGACACATCAATTTTCTCAACAACTGAGTTGGGTGAAAAATCAAAAGTTTAATGAAGAATTAGTAAAGCAGGTAATTTACCTTTTATGAATTGGTGCATGTAAAAATATTAACATCCCTGGAGGAGTAGATGCCTTCACACTGACCCTACCAACTTTCCACCACGTGGAAGATGACTCAGCAGGAAACAGCCCAGTATCACTCCTGTGTTTGGCTGTCTGTACCATGCAGTCGGCAATGGGAAAGACTAGCACCATAAGATAGGGGCTCTGGATTTAGAATGCTGTTGATTTCCTGATCTGGTAGGCCAGGCCTTTTTCCCACTTAAATGTGTTATTGATTTGTGAACAATGTGCTTTGAACTTTCTGATTGTTAGGTAATCTAGCTATTTATTATATTCAAACCCAAAGCAAGAAAAATGCCTTTGTAAATTGATATTTATTTATTTATTTACTTTTTAAAAAATATTTATTTATTTATTTATTTTTAGAGGGGAAGGGTAGGAGAGAGGGAGAAGGAGAGAAATATCAATGTATGGTTGCCTCTTATGTGTCCCATGCTGGGAACTGGCCTGCAACCCAGGCATGTGCCCTGACTGGGAATCGAACCACGATCCTTTGGTTCACAGGCCCGCGCTCAATCCACTGAGCTACATCAGCCAGGGCTTGATATTTAAACTTTAGGGTTCGATCGCAGTAAAATAGCTGTTGGTGCTACCGTGAGTCAATGTTACACTGTTTGAACAGCCCGCTACTTAAACTCTCCGGTGCAAAAAGACCAAGCACTTAAGAAAGACAGACACATCAACATCAGTTCAAACTCCAGAGTGAGTGAAGACATGACGCAGGCAGTGTTTCCCAACCACTTGCATTAAAATTGCCTTGGTTTTTTATGTTAATTCTTGAACTTTCTCCAAAATCCAAAGAATCAGGGTATATGAAAACAGGTAGCAAGAATATGTCATTTTGACAAACGCACCATGGGAATCTTATACACACAAAAAAGTGAGGACTGCCACATGAGGATACAAAGGCAGAGGGGCAAATGTGAGAGAGTCCAACTGTGAACATGCTCTCGCCACCTGCACCGAGACAGCTGATGTGTGTTATAAATGAACTCTTTAAAATAAGTGCTCTGTTGAAACATATATTTCCATTCTATAAAGTTCAAGTGCACATAGAATGTTCACGAGATAGATGATGTGCTAGGTCATAAAATAGTTCACTTCTAATAAATTAACTCTTAAGAGCATGTTCTAAAAGGGCAGATATCTACTTTACAACACAGAACCTACTATACATTTATATTAATAAATATAGTAGAAAATGTGGTTAGAAAATGATCAGTTGATGCAAACACTAGTGGGTGGAAGGTGGATGAGGAGAAGGGGATATTTACACATCTTCAAATTATTAGCCCCCAATTACTTACTAATTGCAAAGGGAAACTAGTAAATTTGAAGTAGATGTTGGCAAATACCACATTAGCCAAGTTACCCAAGTTAACATGTTCAGTTAAAGGGGCAAAAGAACACCATGTTCCTCTTGCTGTGATGCATAAAAAGGAAACAGCAAGAAGACTGGTCATGCCATGGGTTGGTGAGAATGTGCAGCAAGTACAATGCTTCACTGTTGGCGTGAAAGGAAATTGTTACCATTACTTTTGACAATTGCATGATATTCTTGGCTGAAGCTGAACATATGACTACTTACATTATACTGTCACCAAAAGATATGTACAAAATAGATTTTTTCCATAATAGCCTTAAACTGGAAACCCAACTGTCCAAGAGGACAAAATAATTTAGATAAAATTAAACTGTTATTCCACAAAGCAGTTATCTACTGTTACATGAAACAGTATAGATGAATCTCACCAATGTAATGATAAAAGATAAAAGACACAAAACTGCATTTGATATGATTCCATTTATTTAAACTCTAAAAATCAGAAAAACTAAGCTGGAATATTAGAAATCAAAATAGCATCTAATTTGGGGAGGAGAAAGTTTTCTTGAAGATGCTGTTAATATTCCTATTTTATATCTAGTTGGTAATTACAAGGATGTGGTCCCTTTGTGATAATTCATTGAGCTAGTCACAGAATATGTGTACACTTCTCTGTTGAATGTTACAACATATAATAAACAATAAGTAAAATCCATGTTAAAAATTCTATCAAAAGACCAAAAAAAAAAAACCCAAAATGAAACCCCTTAATAATATAGAGATAAACATTGTTAATGATTGGCATAATCTAACATTGTAAAATAACATTCGTCATTTTTCTGAAGTCAACTGAAAATTCATTACCAGCTGAAAATATTTTCACAGAAATTCATTAAAGACCAATACTAGGAGAAAAAGACTAATACCATGAAAACACTAGAAGAAAATAAAGAAGAATATATTTATGATGTTATAGTTGGAAAACAGCTCATGACAATAAGAGAACACCCAGTAGAAAAATGAGTACCAGCAAGTGTATGAAATGATGAGTGCTAACACTAGTAATCGAAACAGTGAAATAATTCCTTCTGATGCATCAAGTGAGACAGAGGTAGAAAGTAAAGTCTGGCAAGCACAGAAGAGAATGTGAATCCTCCTGATGTCTGGTGAGAAGGCAAACTGGCTTCAAACAGCCTGGAACTCAATCCAGCCTTCTGTAGAGAAAAAAATGAGGTCTACCCAGTGACAGATTCAGTCAGAAAGCAGGTCCACGCATCTCTTTAGGATTTGTCTATGTCCTAAAACATTCATTCGATGCATTTGCAACAGAATGGGACTGGTGATAAGCTATCACAAGCAAAATAAAAGAAAGAGGCCTTAGAAAGACCAATGCCACCAGTGCACCAGATACAAAATAGTAGAATGAACTCCACTTTCTGCATCTCAGGTGCAGCTGAGAAAGGGGAAAATATATATGAGAAAAAGAATCTCGCTTATGAGTCTCCTTATTCAACACATCTTCTTACAGTGACAATTTATGTTTAGGGATAAATCAAAATAATAACAATGCTGTTTAATTGTACTACTTCTGTGTTTCTCCAAGGGGGAGGAACTATTTAATGTCTGTATGAACAGGTAATTTTCTCTGTACACCTAAAGCTGCAAAAAAATTGCACAGTGGTATGGCACTTTGGATCTGGCCCTGAACTTCCTTTTGCCAGCTGGCACAGTGGCACTATGGCCATGTGGGAGGGCAGCAGCATTTTGATTTCTTGAGCTGTGGTAAGTTAGGCAAATTGCCCTCTTCCTCACTTTAATAGCTGTGAAATAAGCACAATGATAGTACCCACTTTACACGATTGAAAGAAAATTAAATAATTTATGCACAGGACTTGGCACATAGTAACCTCACAATAAATATCAGTTACTATTCTTAGATTCTGTTATGAATGTCTTTATTTCTTGGATTCCTCTCAGTATTCTACCTGCACCTTGGACTGATTGATTTATTGGTGCTTTTGAGAATCATGCAGCCCTCCAAGCTTTTCCCCATACCTGGACCTGTCTTTCCTAACACTCTCAATTATTTTTTTTTTCACTCTCATTCTCATAGTTCTTGAAATTCATTTCTTCCAGGTGAAATTTTTGAAAACAAAATTTAAAAAAAACTTTGTAATATTTGGTCAATTTTTAGAAAAAAACATTTCCTGATCATAGTACATTTGTATTGGTCATGAAGGAATATGGAAGTGGTTGAGAACATGCAGCGTCTACTCGGAAGTGCGGTAGTTCCAGAAGAGATGCTTTGTTAAAGGAAGTTCCAAAAACATTGTTTAATCTGGAAAGTAGCCACATAAAAGAACACATCAGATTCTGGAATTTTGTACAGCCACTTAATATTTCAAAAATAAAGTAGGAATAAAATAAAACTTATGTATGAGCTGAATCAAAGAGAACTAATTCCATTAAGTGCTGTCCTTTATGGGGGGAAAAAAAAAACCAAACCAAACTTGATAGATGTTCAAGGATGAGAGATCACACTATTTTCAGAAACAAAAAAAAGTGAAACATTTTTAGAAGAATGAAATAGGGTAAGGGATAAGTGTGTGTGTGTTTAAATTCTTTATATTAAGAACCAAGAGATGAGTAAGCATGCGAAGGCATACTCACAAGCTGCTGAACCTGACCATGCAGAGGCTGCTGGCCCTCACTGCTCTTTCTGCTGATAATACTGCTGTGACCCTGAACTCCTTTGGTGCTATTGAAATCTTTCTGTTTGCAATGTGTTGTTTCTGCTGGCTTGTGTTGTGCCGATTCATGGACAAACATCACTGGAAATACCTGTTCTGGGGCAGGGTTTGTACTGAATGGGCCATTGTGAGTGCTCATGTGTACTCATTTTCCTGAAAATGCCATCTAGTTAAAGTGTCTGGAATTAATTATGTGCCACATTTTCAAAGTAAGCTAGCTTTTTGTTCTGAAAAACTGCAAATAATATCATTTGTGTTGGGGATACAGGGGATATGCATTCCCTTTAAAAATGGGAAAGATAAAATTGCACTTACATACTCTACAGACAGTTTTCTTTGGTAGTGTTGATTACAGACTTGGTTCCCATTTCTGAGAAACTATAGCATCCTAAGTAACTCCAGCTTTTATATTTACTCACTTTGATTATAAGAACCTCTTGCAACATATTCAAGCCCCAAATTATTCCTATTCAGTAGACTCCTTCCAGTCCTGTCTGTGCTCAGTATATTATCATTCCATGTGTATTCCAGAGACTGCTCATTGTTCTCTGCATAGCAGTAGTAACATGTGTCTCCTATTACTTCTGCCCAATCTGCTCACTTCCATCCATCCATCAGTATGTTGTAACTGGGATTTGTGCCCTCTACAAAATGGGGCCTAAAGTGTTTGTTGAATGGACACATGAAGGGCCTCAAGTTTTATGTTTTTATAATAGTCCATCTTTTTCCCAAATAAGTTTATGAGTAGGATAATGGAGACAGTCCTACCCAGGAAATACTGCTGAAGTCTATTTACATATCTTTCACAGTTCTATCCCCAGATAATGGACAGCCTCTTATTTATGACTATTCCTAGAAAATTGGAAAAAAAAATAAAACAGTTCACACTCAGGCTGCTTGTATCTGTGAGAATATACAGAGTTCTCACAGTCCTCAGCTGGCTCATCACTGCTTAGTGTCTAAGCTCTGGGAAGAAGCATCCAAGCTGGGTTTATGTTAGTGAACGCAGTTGCTTCCTGAGTGCTTCCCCTCCATCAGCATTTTTCAACAGGAAAGGCAACAATCAGTTCTTTTATTGCTAGAGCTGCTAGCCATCTCAGTGGCACAAGAAGTTCGCTTTACAGGGTTTATGACTGCGTAACGATAATAAGAAGAACAAAACAAAATGCCCAAGGACACAGCCTAGTGTCCGTGTTACTATGATTCCGAGAACAGAAGCCTTGGTGCTGCCATGGCCATAAACGTGTCTCCTTTTTATTGGCAGATGTTTCACTTAAATAAACATAATCAGGACTTGGGAAGATTCACCTTGGCAGCAGCGAACATGCATGAGTGCTCACTAATCTGCCTGTGTCCCAGTTGTTTCTCCAGCTGCTCCGGGAAATGCATTTATGAGGGTGCGGGAGACAGGCAGCTGAGAGTGTGATGAGCCACACGGTGCTTTCGATTCAGCTGCAGCTCCCTACGTGGGGAACGTTTGCACTCTTTGTAGTTCTTTCATCGACTATAAACGTGCGTAGGACCTCTTCACTTCGTCACAGTCTATAATCACTCCCCGAAATGCTGGTACTAAGAGGAAACCAATAACAATTTCATATTTCAGTCACCATTAACTTTGAGTTCCCTGTGTATACATGATGAGTTTGAGGCACTATTGTGTCAGTTATCAAAAGCAAACACAGGGAAATTTGCAAGAAAGAGGAATTCGCGGATGCCCTTTAAGTAAAGGAGGATTTACACAAGGGGTTAATAGGTTGTGGGGTTGGGCTGGAGGAATCTTCCAGGTCTCGATGGCAGGGTATGGAGATAATCCATGAAGTGCAAGAGCACCCCCCACCCTGTGCCTTTCATCCCTGCTCATCCCGCTTTTGTCTGCAGCCTGCCTGCCAGTGTTCTTTCACCAGGATAGTCCCAAATGACCTCCCTTACTCCCAGCTCTACACTTTTCTGTTTCCAGGGATGCCACCGACTAATACTAAGCTTCTGTGCATCTTAGTTGGGTTTGTGAGCTCCCTAGGTAACTGGTATCAGTTATAAACTAGCCTTCCCCTATTCATTTTTTTCTGTGCTGCCTTATCAAGTTCGATCTTATAAGTATAAAATAAGGGTTTATAACTACTCCTCTAGAAAAATGTTTCCCTTGATTAAACTCTGTTCTCTCCTCAAAATCACCTACAGTAATCAGCTTAGGCTATGCAATAGTGATTAATCTGCTTCACGCAGAGACAAGAGCAGATGCACAGAACATTTTTTATTAATTTACAGAGATCCAAAGTATTCAACTGTGAAGGTCTAAATAAAAAAGGCCATCTGTCAATCCTATAGCAATAGAACATAAAGGAAACCCAAATACATCATGTTTATAGAAATAGGAAGTATGAACATATTATGCTTCTTCAAGTGTTTACTAGTTCATAATTCATACTGACAGTTGACAGAGGAAGAAAGCCTGGAAGTTAATCTCATGTATACAATGCATGTTTTGCTCGCCACTGTATCTAATACAGTACCTAACATCCGGGGGTTACTTAATATTTGTCAAAACATAGGTGAGTAGTTTAGGGATGTAATAAGAACAGCACAAACTTCCTATGGAAATCCACTTGCATTATCAAATAAATAACAAGACACAGTGTCATATCAACAGGGACTGGGGTTACAAGCAGGTTCCAAGAGTTAGCAGAGCCTGTGCCAGGGACAGAAGTGTTGGAACATGGATACTCATTCATAGAACCCTAAATAGTGGATGTGGACTCCAGAATAGATGCTAGATCTACAGAAGGTGCCCATTAGCAGTTCACATTCATAGGAGTTGGAGAAGGCAAAGTAAAAAACAAACAAAAATCCCCCCCGCTCTGCTGACATTCCACCATAGTCACTGCCCAGAAATCCGTAGTTACCTATTCATACCTGACAGGTACAGAGTATCCCCAAACAAGACACTTGAAGCCAATTCTTTCATTCTGAGACAATGAGTGTAAGAAACTACCTCCAGAGGTCTGTGAGCCAAATGAGAAATGACATCAGCAAATAACTTCGTTACAGTGAATGGAAGGCAGCTGTGAAGAGTGTGATGAGGCACAGATCTTCCGTAACTAAGTCTGAAGTAAAACCACTTTGCTTGAAGAGCTTTGGAAATACATGTAGTTCATTAATCCTGAAGACGGAACTCAGCAGTGTCAGGCTAACTGAAAATCAAACAGCAGTGGAGAGGTAGCGTGGTAACGGCAGAAGGATGGGGCAGGCTATCCAGAGAGAGACCTGGAGCACGGTGTTCGATCTTTTGAATGACTTTTAGAGAATATGGTGTACGATGAGTCCAAATATATTTCTATTCATGGGAATTCGTATTAACAGGAGTAACATCTTAGCACTGAGTACTTTACGAAGATGTATCCAATGTAATGTAGGTAACAAATCACTAACAGGTATTGCTCAGTTGTTGTGTTGCCAGACTTACTGACTTAAAATCATTTGTCTCCCATGCTTGCTGCCCTGCTGTGCTGAATTATAATGCTTAGGAGGAAGGAAGTGAAAAATCTTTTTGTGTGTGCCTATTCCCTCAACTTTTTAATTGATCGAAACGGGATAAATCGCTCCAGTTCCAGTTGAAGAGACAGTGGGCAGTGGGCTGCATTACAAAGACCAGCGGGCATGGGGGCTGGCTCGGCATCCTCAGTGATTCCCCAACTCTCTGAGTTTCAGTTTACTGGTATGGAAAATACTAGTTTTAGTCTAGATGATCCCTAAATGGCTAAATTTCTAGTTTTTGAGATCTAGAATTCCACAATGTTAACAGGACATGGAACTTCATTGACAGCCAGTTTTAAATACAAATCAGGTCATTCAAGATCAGCATTTTGTTGAATCACAAGATGGATTTCCAGTGAAGATCACAAAAATTGAGCTTCACATCTCTTTCCTTTCATGGACTTCACTGAGATTTAGGAGTTGCCAGAAGGTGTAGCATATTGTAGGTAAGAGGGGGAAGCCAAGGAATATAACTAAGAAAATATTTTTGGTAAATTGACTAAAAACATTTCAGAAAAAATACGAATCTTTAAGACTCCAAACATTGGTTGGCTTTTCCTTTAACATTCTAAATTAATATTTATATTCAGATCTTGTTTTGTATTTGTATTTTTTTAAAGAGAGCCACATCTTCCAACTGTATAAAGTTAAGGGCCCAAGGCCCTGGCTGGTGTAGCTCAGTGGATTGAGCGCGGGCCTGTGAACCAAACAATCGCGGTTCGATTCCCAGTCAGGGCACATGCCTGGGTTGCAGGACAGTTCCCAGCAGGGGACACACGAGAGACAACCCTACATTGATATTTCTCTCCCTCTCCCTCTCTCCTACCCTTCCTCTCTAAAGATAAATAAATAAAAAAAAAAATCTTTAAAAAAAAATAATAATTAAAAAAAATAAATAAATAAAGTTAAGGGCCCACAAAACCTGAATGGGGCCCCGTGAACAAGCTTCTCTGAGTTGTTGACCTTGACTTGCTCTTTATGTCTGAGTCACTGAGCGTTTTCTCATCTCCTATTCATGTAGATGTTTCCTAAGCCTTTTCCAATTTCTGCTTTACCTTTCACTGAGGTCTGGAAACCCAGCACTGTCTAACCTTATGTGGGAGTAAGTCACCTGAAGGACCAAGGCCTTGACTGATGGCTGACAGTTCTCAAAACCCGCGTGTCTGGACCCTGTTCTTGGTGTCCCGCTACCCTCTCTCTAAGCTTGAGAACTGGCCTTCACATAAAATAGCGAGCACATTTTGTGTTCTGCGCCTCCCAGAATAATTAGTTGAATGTTAGCAGCTTTCCAGAGAGGACCTGTGTTTGCTTTCCCACGCATCGACTCGATAGTTGGTTGGACAAGTCAGTTTGACAACTCTTCCCTTCACAGGAGGCCTCCACCCACATCTCTACCGCTGCCAGTCATTGTCCCACACCTGCGCTGGCTTGTCATTCCTGGCATATCGCTGCCACGATTCTGACAGCACAGCAGCCTCTTCTTCTTCCAGCCCATCTTCCAATGTGTTTCAGTAACTGACTCCATCAATCTTATTTTTCAAAAGCGAGTATGAAGCTAAATCTAGTTGACAGTCATTTCAGGAGCAAAATGAACAAAAGTTGATTGGAATGTGAGACTTAATGACATTCTTACTTATGAAGTACATTTCTCCCAATATTTAAAAATCTAAAAATTGCAACATATTCTTTACTTTTCCTTTCGATACCTTTTTGCTATAATGTCTATTATTAAAGCATTTTGTTCTTTGTTCCATTTTTAAGAGGATATTTAACCCAAAAAGCAACTCTTTTTCTATGTTATTTTGCCACATGATTTCTTTCAGGTCAATATACTAAATGGTCAATTTTCAGTTTGATGTTCAGATTGTAAAAGAACTCATATTGGGAAAAGATTTATTTTATGCTGTAGAACAATATTATGCTAAACATTTTTATTTTATGTAAATTAAAAGATAAGGTCCATAAGCTTGTTAGAGTAGCCAGGGGAACACTTTTGAATTCCACTTCAAACTGAATAGTTCCATTTTCATAACTTTAGATATAAAACTTGTAATTTCAAAGTATTGTATTCCTTTGTGCTTAGGTTAGGATTTTGATGCTATTCAGGAAAAGAGAAACAAAGATTGCTTTGGAAAACCAGTGTCCCTTGAAATGGCCCAGAAACCGCACCACCAAGTCCTTCTACCCATCCTTGCCACTCTGTTAGGTGGAGTGGTTTGAGGTTTCCTGGGTTTATGGAACCAAAGACTCCAGCGTCCTCTGAAGAATGTTTAAGCCTGATTCCTAAGCACACCCAGGTAAACCTAGTAAATGGGATCTGAGACTACTGGTACCATTGTTTTAATGATTTATCTTCTGGAGCAGACAGATCAAATAGTAAGATTTTTAAATGAACTTTCTTGTTTTCCTTTGTGTTTAAATTATCTTTTTACAAAAGTCATGTATCTAATCTGTATCCTACCCACATCTTTAGGACAATCTTAGGTCTTGCTCAAGTAGTACTACGGAATACCAACATAGTTGTTAAATACAGTCAGTATTTTTACTTACAAAATAATTGCCAAAATGTTACCAATTTTTCATTTCTTCTCCCTGTTCCATGAAGCAGGGCTGGTCCTGTGAGTTATTATTGTTATCATTATTATTTTTCTAGAGAATATGACAGAGGCGTCATTGTGTCAGTTGAGAGCCTAGTGCTCGAGAAGCCTCCTGCATTTGTTTATGCTGGGTATCTCTGAGCACTGCTGAGAAGAGCTGAGAAGAGCCCACATCCATGGAGATGAGCCATTTCAGCTCGGGCCACCTTGAGCTAGCCAGCTGACCACAGACGGACACATGAGCAAGGCCTCTGAGATTAGCCAAATCCAGCCCAAGTTGGCAGAACTGCCCAGCAACTTAAACAATTATGAGACAAATAAATGGTTTTCATTTTAAGTCACTATATTATAAAGCTATAGCTAACTGAAATTTTCCTGTCAGATCTATTATGACTATGTGTCAGCTACTGTGTGCTAGTCAACAGGATATAAAGACAAACCATAACCCCAGATTGGTTCCCTGATCTTAGTTCATAATTTAACTGGTGTCTAGACACCTCCACATAGAATGGTCTGTGTTACACATATGCTCAGGTAGTCTAATCCAAGATCGTGAGGCAGATTCCCAAAATAAGTAAATGTTTGCCTAATAGATACAAGGAAAGCATTGTTCTGGAGAGAGAGACAGAGACAATAAAACGGAGACTCAAATGACGAAGTGCACTACGGGACCTGAAGATAGTTCTGTGTAGTTGAACACAGGCAGAGAAGAAAAGTGGGAATTCAATGGAAGGACTGGAGAGTGCAGGGGCCAAATCATTGAAAACCTATGCGCCTCACTCAGGAGTTATTTCCTTAGGAAAGTTATTTTTAAATCATTTTCTGTGGCACCCTGGGATCTGTAGAGATGTGTCAATGGAATGCAGATGTTAAAGGAGGCTGAGCTCGTAGAAACTGCAGACCCCAAGCAACAGATACTTCCCACTCAAAGTCATCTTTCTTATTTCATAATGGTAGTGAAATGATGTGGGGAGGTTGGTAGCGAAGGAAGAAGGATACTTCACCTTCTCCCTAGAGTCATCTACTTGGCACCTCTCTGTCTTTTCAAGCTTCTCTATAAGCTGCTCCCAGTCTTGCTTCCTGTGACTACTGAAACTCTCGGTGACCGTCTCTAACTGGGTACTGATTCCTTGGATCCACCAGTGGATTGGTGGATGCCCATTGGGCCTCACTTCCCTTCTTGCCATCTCCCTTTCTACTTTGTAACAGTCACACGATGGAGTAAAGGGATTGTCGAGGTGGAGCCCTACAGTTTGCCTGGAGTGCTGGAGTCCATCTGATCTCTCTGGGACTATGTTTAGCCGGAGTGGCAATATCCCCTAACACAGAGGGCATTGAGTAGAACCTCACAGGGATTTTTTCTCAGAAGTGGAGCAAAATTAGTTTAGTGATTATTTAAAGGAAAAATAATAACAACCTCTTGTGGCGTTAGAGTATAACATGCAGAAGTAAAACATAGGACAATGGAAGCTGAAGTCTCGGAGGAAATAAATGGAAGTGTGCTGACCCAAGGTTCCTTTACTAGTAATGAAGTGGATAATGCTCCTTGAATTAAGGTGGAAGACATGCCCTACCAGAAAGTAGCATGTATAACCAAGCTAAAAAATCTTTAAAAGTAGTATAGCAACGATAAATTATTATTGCACAAATTGGATAAGGGTAGAAAACTTATAAGTAGATCTAAGTACATATAAGAATTTAGTATTTGATAAAAAGTTCATTCTAAATCAGGGTGAGAGAATGAATTATCCAATAAATATGTTAAAAACTGACAATATTTTTGAAATACAATAATATTTCTCCTGTTTTTCTAAAGTTATTTTATTCCAGATAAGGGTTAGAGACTAAATGTAAAAAAATTGAATCATGTATAGAGTAAAAGGACATATGGCTAAAAGTTTACATAATTATATTTTGGGCACTATCTTACTAAAGAAAAAATTAAGAAAAAATTTCTAAATGTAAATTTAAAAATAAATGAACTTGAAAGACGAATTTTATACTGGAAATTTTGAGTCATGAATATTTGACAATGAAATCTTTACTATGTTGATTCCATAGAAAATAATAATAAAGTGAAATATAACAATGGAAAAAATAGGCAAATAATTCATATACACGTGTGCACACATATACATTCATATACACACATATAAAACAGATGAAATGCTTAACAAAAATCTCAACAGTGTGTTTATTAAAATACAACTTAAAAGTAAAATGTATTTTACAAATAAATAATGAATGATGTGACAATATACTTAAAACACATTAATAAATGACAAAAATCACATTACAAGACAATAATATAATATTATTCTATCTTGTTAATAAATATATGTCATATAAGTGGAAAGAAAAAACAAAACATAGAGTAACATTTTCAGAGTTATTTGTGAGCAGTGGAATTATGGATGATTTTTTTCTTTTTTCTTATTGTTTATCTACTTTATAAAGTTGCATCATTAATGCAATTTTATTTTTTGTTTCCAAAAATACAAAAATATATACTTTTTTTCTGATTAGAGCAGGACAGAGCATTGGGGTTTTGGTAGCAAACAGAATTTGCTATAATTTACATGGTTGGAGTGTTTGCATTTTCAAGCCGATAGGTCAAACAGATGTCGCTACTTAAAAATTCCTCTTCATGATACTAAGCAGATTGGTTTCAACATAACTACTTTCCCAGAGCAATTTTCCCTTAAGAAAACTCTGACCACAGCCACCTACACTACTGTATTTCTCCTTGAAAAAAAAATATTGACCTCATTTGGACATTTTTAAAATTTCTCAACACTTTTATTACCAAAATATTGCATAAAAAGTTCAGTAAGATATGAAAATAAAAGGACAGCAATGTAATTGATAAGGCATTTAATATAAAACATGGGCTTCCTGAAGATTTAAGGTAAGAGTCTTTGTTGACTTGAGATTGCTTGTAAAGTTTTCATTAGATTAACATCATGATTCTTTTTTTGGTTATTAGAATTTAAAGGAAGAGTTCTTTAGATTCTCTCCACCCCCCTTTTTTAATGGCATACTCGCTCCAGAAAATTCAGATGAACATGAAGACACAAACTACAGAACTGCAGTTCTACTTCTTAGGGTGACAAGGCAATGGAGGAAAAAGTGTATCTTTGTATTTCTTTCAGGCAGCTTCCCATACACCAGCTCAACAACTTTTTTCTATCCTCTTGTAGACGGGCAGCTTCCATACCTGCTTCAAGATGAATTTCATCTCCAAATGTTTAGAAATGCTGTGAAGAAATGAAGACTCCATCAGGGACAACATAAATGAACCGGGAGAACATTATGTGATGTGACATAAACCAGACACAGGAAGACAAATACTTCAGAATCTCACTTACATGTGGAATCTTAAAAAGTTAAAGTTACAAAACCTGAGAGTAGAATGGTGGTTGCTAGAGGCTGGGGTTTGGGCAAATGGGGAGGTGGTGGTCATGAGGTACAACATTACTCAGTTACAAGATGACGGAGTTCTGGGCAGGGTATAGTATGGTGACTGTCATGAACAACAGTGCACTGGGTGCTGGAAATGTGCTACTTGAATAGATGGGGAGTGTTCTCACTGCACACAAACACACATGCAAAAGGCAACTGTGGGAGGTATTGTGTTAAATAACTTATTGTGGCAATCATTTCACAATGTGTATGTATATTAAATAATCTAATACCTAGTTCACAAAAATCACAATGTATAACTTGAGTCATCATTTTCAACTGGTGTGCCACAAAATTTTTAAAACGTATAATACTTGACTATTTAGTCAGGGCACTGACCTCTTTTCTCTTAGATTGTCAAATAAATAAAATGACAACAGCCAATATATCAGTAACTGTCTGGTGTGAATGAATCAAAATCATACTTATTTTTTGGTCAGATCAGAAAAAATATATTTTTTGGTGTGCCATAGAGTTTTAGTAATTAGTTTATGTGTGCCATGAAATGAAATAGATTGAAAATTGCTGACCTAAATAAATTCAATTTATTTTTTGTCAGTCATATCTCAACAGGGCTGGAAAGGAATAATAATGAAAAATAAATGAAGAAACAAGGATTTCACCGAGCGTAGCGATGACCCTTGCGGGGAGGGGGTGGTATTGTAGTGACCGGAAGAGGGCAGAGTGCAAGGGCAGCTTCTGGAATTCTGTTAGTTTTGTTTCTTTATCTGAATGTCAGTTACACAGGTGTTTTCAATTTGTAACAATTCATATACTTATAATATGTTTCATAGTTCCATCCAATAATATTCACATTGATATTTCTTGGATACTATAAAAGTATTTGTTCTGTTTATAGTCCAGAGTTTTGTTTGTTTGTTTGTTTTTAAGAATAACTTTTGTTAAAAACAATGAGGGGAAATATATTCATTTTACATGCTAAATTTACTCCAGTTTCATCATGGCAAAACCAAAGTGTTTTAGGGTATATTAACGACAACTTTACTAGATACAAGCGTTGTATATTTGGAAAAAATTCCAAATATTTTACAAACATGAAGAGAATGCCTGTACCTAGATCATGCTGGCAATTAATTGGAATAGATTTCAACAAATTATACTTAAATGTCTCTGAAGTTGGTATGGATCATCTAACTAGTTTTGCCATAATCTTGAATCAATTTTTCTTCTCCAGAATGAAATTACTAAATACAAATAAAATAATTATATCATGAAACTTTGAAATGACAGAAGCTATTAGCAAACTATCTGCCAAATGGTTTTAAATGTGCTAAATTACTGTGCCCAAACTGCTTTTGACAAGGTTGAAACAAGTATAAGTCAAAGATAATTTTTCTAGGAATAGGAAAGGCAAACAAAGTCACAGAAGCATTTAGGCAACTGTTGTTCCAGTATGTCGAGTTACTTGAGCATAGGGCAAGACTTCTAATATTCCCTGAGCCTCAGTTTTCTTATCTGTTGAATGGGTATCCTAATACTAACCTCTTGGTTGGTTGGGGTTAGAGAAAGCCTATATAGTGAGCTTGGCAGTACCAGGAACAGGAGCACTATGAAATGCATAAAACAGTTCTTTGAAAAATATAAATGGAAGGTGGGGGGAGAGTAGGGCAGGAGGGACTAATGGGGGGAAATGGAGACAATTGAAATTGAACAACTAAAATAAAATAAGGAAAAATATAACTGTTCTTCAAATGTTATTTTTTATCTTCCATTTATTTGAATGGATAAGTAAGAAACCATTTGAAGCCAATTGATTATTTTATCTCTTATTTATAAAGTATTTCTTATTTTCTACCATGAAATTTTAAAATCACATCCTAATGTGTTATCAATTCAATATGTTGTTGCTATCATTTATAACATTAGTTTAAATACGCAAATTATTTATTCAATATATCATCACGAGTTAGCCTTATTGCTTATGTCTTCCAAGCAAGCACAGTTTTTTTTTATTAAATTTTATCACAGTTCTGCATGTGAGTTGAGCTTTTATGCCACTGTCTATAGTTCATTCATTTGACAAATATTTCTCTAGTAATAAGTGTGTGCCTAGAACTGTTATTCTAGGTGCCTGGAATATAGTAGACATTAACTCAAAGCTCCCATTCCTCATGGAGTTTACATCATAATAAGGAGACAATTAACTAACTGTAATAAACAAATAAGTAATATTGTATAGTAGTAGGTGATTAGCACTATGAGAAAAAAAAAAGAAGCAAAGTAAGGGAAATCTGGAGTGGAAAGAGTAATTCTCATTGAGAAAGTGACATTTGACACTGGAAGCAGATTAAGATTTAGCCTCGCCATTATCTGAGGAAGAGCGTTCCTGCAGAAGGATCGGGGAGGGGAGGGCTGAAGGGGGCTCGGGTGTGGCTGAAGCAGAGTGAGTGAGGGAAGGCCTCGGAGGTGGGAGGGGGAGGTGTGGGGGGAGCCAGACCTAGGTCACTAGAAGGACTGCCACTTCATCTCACAGTGAAATTCAGTGGTTAAGCAACTTGCATTTTTTAAAAATGTGTTCTCGATTTTAAAAGGATCAGAGGATTGTTGAGAAGGAATTTTAGGAAGACCAAGGGTAGCAGCAGGGAGACCAGTTAGGAGGTGGTTGTCCACATGAGGGATTTGGGTGGCTCTGACAAGCACTGGGATAGAGGGGTGGTCAGAAGTATTTGGATGTTCGATGCATTCAGAAGGAAAAAATCAGGAGAAATTTCTGACACATTTGTATGGGGTGTGAAAGGAGGTAAGCAAATGATTCTGTTTCATAGAAAATTACTATGAAGGAAAACATTGTATTTTTTCATTTAAAATCTTGCATACTTTAATTTTCTCAAAGAGTATTCTTTCTATTGAATGGCTATATAATGAAACTATATGTGAAATATATGACAACATTGTTAACATATATTCAAACTAGCACTGGGAGCACTTGAGTTAGCAAGGAAGAGAGGTCTCCACAAGGGGTCTTCAGTGACTGTGACCTGCCTTCATTGTCCCTCTGCTTTGACCTTTGGGAGGACAGCTATTTTGTGATGCTGTCAGTTTATTTCATTGCCATCAACCAGAGTTGAAGTGGCATTTAATGATTTCATTAATTGAGATTCTGCTGGCTTTTGACCTTGAAATTTCCAAATCTGTGATTTCTTATTCTTCCTTGACAATCTTTGCCAGGCTGACTTGAAGAAAAATTTAATTTACTGACAAGAGAAAATTACTCCCATTTCTTTCATATGTCAAACTCCTGTCATTTCTGCAGGTGTGGCCCATTGTGACTCAGGCTATGAGTTGGGACATTGATTTTATTGTCACTTTCTTTTCTTTGAACTGAGAGCACACCCCCCTCCACTATTTTATGCGTATGTGTCACAGCAGGCATTGTTACATAATTGCTGTAATGTAGAATGTGAGCTGCTTTATCCTCTTGGGTTCTACTTGTCAAAGAGGTAATTCTGCAACAAAACTTTTTCAATCCCTAAAGGTTTTATTTGACATTCTCATAAATTCTGGAATATTTGAAGTACTTATTTAAAATAAATAAATGTATGTTGATTGATTGATTGATTGATTGGTGAGAGCTAGGTTTTCTTTTCTTAGAGACTTTGTGGGCTACAAAAAATGGTTAGAGGGGAACTACATGAATCCTTCATATATTTCAGTGAATATAAGGCTATCTCTTACCCTTTTGCATTGTCTCTCTATTTAAAGTTTTTTGTTGTTGTTGTTCTTCCTGAAGACAATGCAGGCACTTCCTTTGAGAAACATAAAATTAAATCTCAAATACTTCAAGGAAGAATTATTTATTGATTTAACCTGTGTTAGTTATTTAATTCCCTTGACATGTGTTAAAATTTTGTGGGTATCAGAATGGAAAATAAAACTACTCTCCTTTCTCTACCAGTACAGCCATCTCCAGTCTCTGCATCTGAGTGTGGCAGTTTCTCCCTCACACAAAATGTTACTCGTAGAAGAAATCCCAATTGTCTCCCTTGCTAACTGGGTCCGTGCACGTCTGCTGCTCCGCCACCACCAGGTAATCCGAATGAAGCAGTTGGCGGGCATTAGAAACACACGGGCCAACGTGAGAAACGGCGCTGTACCTCTCTGAGGTGGCACCCTTCTCGTTCACTCTGTTCTGAGAGCAAGAGATAAACCGTTAGCCTGTCAACACAACTTAGTGTATTTTAAAACCAGATGGCAATTTCTTGAATAGGCCTCATTATGTTTTATTTGGCACAACTTTCATAGAATCCATGCTTGGAGTCCACTGTGGGGGGCTGTGCCATAGAACAACAGTGCTGGGCTGAGTCAGGAGGCTCCAGCTCTACCAGGAACCGGGAAACAGCTCATCATTGGACAGAACACCATTTTTTTTTATCAAAAAGATCTCTGAAGACACTAATATATTATTCTGTTGGGTTTATCAGCAGCAACCTCATTAAGTAAAAATAATATTATTAAGGGAAGATATTGTTCTAGGATCTTTCATGACACTAATCTGCTTTTTTTAAAAAAGCAAAAAACCTTTTTTAGAGCAGTATTAGGTTTACCACAAAATTTAGAAGGCAGGAAAAAGATTTCTCATATACCCTCTGCCCCCACACATGCATAGCCTACCCCATTATCAACATTATTTACCAGAATAACTCATTTTTGACCAAGGAGGAACCTACATCAACATATCACAATCACCAAAAGTCCATAGTTACATTAGGGTTGACTCTTCGTGTTGTACATTCATTCCATGGGTTTGGATAAAGGTATGATGACATTATTATATCACACAGGGTATTTTTGCTGCCCTTAAAATCCTCTGGGCTCTGCCCATATATCCCTTTCCTTTCCCATTCCTGGCAACCACTGATTTTTAAAAATGTATCCATAGTTTGTTTTTTCTAGAATGTCATATAGTTGGAATAATCTAGTATGTAGCCCTCTCAGATCAGCATATTTTTCTTTGTAATATGCATTTAAATTTCTCCATATCTTTTCATGGCTTGATAGCTGATTTCTTCTCAGTGATGACTAATAATTCCATTTCCAGATGCATCAGTTTGTTTATTCAGCCATCTACTTACATTCAAGTTTTGGCAATTATAAATAAATGTTTAGTCTTTAAACATTTATAAATGTTTATAATATAACATCTGTGTGCAGGTTTTGTGTGGGTCTCAGTTTTTCACTCCTATGGGTAAATATCATAAAGCGCAATTGCTGGGTCATATGTTAAGAAAGTGTTTAGTTTAGTAAGAAATTGCCAACCATCTTCCAAAGTGGCTGTGCCATTTGACATTCCCACCAGCAAGAGTGAGAGCTCCTGTTGCTCCACATCCTCGCCAGCCTTTGGTGTTGTCAGTGCTCTGGATCTTGGCCGTTCTAACAGGTCTGTATGGGTATCTCATGTTGTTTTAATATGTATTTCCTGAATACATGCTTTTCCTTATCTGTATATCTTCACATGCTTTTTCCTTATCTGTATATCTTCGGTGAGGTGTCTGTTAGAATCTTTGGCTCATTGTTTTTTTTTTTTTTCCCCATTTTTTATTTTATTTTTAATCAGTATTTTTTAATTGTTGATATTGTACAGTTTTCTGTCTTTTACCCCGCCCCAGCCCACCACCCCAGCCCTCCCCACCTTCCTCCCATTTCCACCCCCCATAGTTTTTGTCCATGAGTTCTTTATACTTGTTGCTCTAAACCGTTCCCCTTTTACCCTGAAATTCCCTCCCCTCCCCCTCTGGTCACTGTCAGATTGTTCTCAAATTCAGTGTCTTTGTTTATGTTATGCTTGTTTCTTTGTTTTGTTGATTAGCTTCCTGTTAAAGGTGAGATCATATGGTATTTGTCTTTCACTGCCTGGCTTATTTCGCTTAGCATGATACTCTCCAATTCCTTCCATGCTGTCGCAAAGGGTAGGAGCTCCTTCTTTCTTTCTGCTGCATAAAATTCCATTGTGTAAATGTACCACAGTTTTTTGATCCATTCATTAACTGATGGGCACCTAGGTTGCTTCCAGCACTTGGCTATTGTAAATTGTGCTGCTATGAACATAGGGGTGCATAGATTCTTTTGGATTGGTGTTTCAGGGTTCTTAGGATATAATCCAAGCAGTGGAATTGCTGGGTCAAAAGGTATGTCCATTTTTAGTTTTCTTAGAAAATTCCATACTGTTTTCCATAGTGGTTGTACCAATCTGCAATCCCACCAACAGTGCACTAGGGTCCCCTTTTCTCCACAACCTCTCCAACACTTGCTGTTTGTTGCTTTGTTTATGAAGGCCATTCTGACTGGTGTCAAGTGGTATCTCACTATAGTTTTAATTTGCATCTCTCTGATAGCTAGAGATATCGAGCATCTTTTCATGTGTCTTCAAGTTTGTTTTTTTAATATTGTATTTATTTATCTTTAGAGGGGAAGGGGAGGACAGAAGAAGAGAAATATCAATGTATGTTTGCCTCTCGTGGGTCCCCTGCTGGGAACCTGCAACCCAGACGTGTGCCCTGACTGGGAATCGAACCGTGATTCTTTGGTTTGCAAGCCTGCGCTCAATCCACTGAGCTACACTAGCCAGGGCTCTGGCTCATTGTTTTAATCAAGGTGTTTCTTTTCCTATTGTTGACTTTTAAGAGTTCTTTGTATATTTTAGATAATAGTCAACCTTTTGTCAATTGTGTCTCCTGCAAAATTTCTCCCAGTCTGTGGATTCTCTTCTAATTCTCTTGATACTACCTTTCACAGGGCAGAGTTTTTAATGTTAATAAAGTCTAGCTTATCATTTATTTCTTTCATGGGCCATGTCTTTGGTGATGTATGACAAAAACCATTTGATCTTCCCTCCTAGACTGGAATGACCATTCAGAGATTCGTGTCTCACTGGTATGGCCAGGTGTCCTATAAACATGTTCATCACAGCGTCACAGTGACCAAACTCATTGGGTGTGAAAAAACGTGCTGTACAAGAATAAGTCTTATATGCAGAAAACATAACTTCAGTCAAATCTTTAAATTTCTTGACTTTACTTATACTCAAAAAGTCAAAAAAACATTATGTGATATACAGTAAAATAGTTACATTCATCCTAAAAAAGAAAATGTATTAACAATTGAATCCTTGTTAAAAAAAAGTAGAAAAGAAATTGCTGACAAAAAAATAAAAGAGAAGACAATAAAAACTAAGTTCACTATTGACAGAAATATCCAGGAAGACATTCCCTGAAGGAGTGAGGGGATGTTTTATATAACTACGAGCTTCCTAAGAGGATGAAACTATGAAGGGAGAAATCTTCAGGTTATTGTTTCCAGAAGTTTTTAGTTTCGCTGTGGAAAGGTGTCATTTTGGTTCTTAGCATTTCTTTCTAAAAGGCAAGTCTTGCTAGCGGTTCCTTTTGGGGCAAGATAAGGACAGTCATTTTCCCTTCCAAGTAACATGACCCTGATCCTGGGTTACATTGGACTGGGCTGCACTGGTTCAAGAGTCAGTCAATAGTGCTCCCAACTTCATGTTCAATTACATCACATTACTAGCTTGAAATCAGTTAAGGTCAGGGAATATTTACGCAATAGAAATTGGCAAACCCAAGAGAGATGTTGTTAGATCTTGAAGAGAGAAAATGCCTGTTTCGGGCTAAGTCAAGAGAGAAGGCAATCATGACCCCTTTTCCCTGGGGCTTCCTGCTGGAGCTTCACCCCCTGCTTCCGGCTCACCCTTTTCCACCCACCTTCTGGGAGTTCTTTCTTATTTAAATTAGTTTAAAAGCATTCTAATTTGTGAACAAATATCCTTAACACAGTTCATATATCATTGCTGTTCCATTTAATAATTTCCTTTTCTTCATGGATTTTGTCATTTAAATATTAATTTCCTATGTAGCCAGTTTAAAAAAAAAAAAAAAAGTCACGGTTAAGTGCAGTGACCCTGAAGTCAGATGAGCTGAGCCTGAATTCTGACTTCATTCATTTACTGTTATATGTCATATGAGTTTTTATACTTGTATCAGTATTTCCGATTGATTTTTGTATGATGGTTAAATAATGAGTACATGTACGGTACCCAGAACAGGGCCTCACATATAGTGTTAGTTATTATTTATGCTTTGTACATGTATCACCTATATACAAACAGGTAATGTTAAATTTCTTAGAAAATTGATTCAAGAAGTTCCAGTGTTCTTGAAATTTTATTTGCAAAGTCATGCTTAAGTCACAGCAAAAAAAATCTGTCCTCCTAATTTGCCACTACTTTGGAAGAAAATGTCTAGTGAAGAGTTTAAGTTAGATGAATATTAGTTCTTCAGTACAAATTTAATTGGCCTCATTATGAGCTTCCATTTCCTACTTTATAAAATGGGACTATTAATATCTAGCTCACAGCACAGCCTGGAGGGCTCCTTCTCAGCATTTTACAAGTCAGGACAAGCGTAGTAACCAATCCTCTCTGGGCAGCTCACAGGGTGAAGAGACAAGGCTTCCTCAACCTCAGGGCTCTCAGTGTCTTGCCTCACCTGTACGCCATCCCAGCACCCCGTGGAGAAGCTCTGGCCCAGGAAATCACACACAGTGTCAATGAATGCCAGAGTGCCTGGCTCACTGATGACACCACATTAGTTCCACTTGGTTAGCTCAAATTAATGAGACTATACTGGATTTGATGAAAACTCACGAATGGTACAGAGCCCGAATGGCGCCTGCTGTGGATAATTTTTTGTCACTGGCTTTCATTCCAGTACAACTCTTCCCCCCGCCCCTTCCTTACCATTCACCTTTTGCTTTCTCTGAGCTAGGATATTCAATTATTGGGTATTTGAAATTATGTCAAAATGCTAGTAAAACTAAGTGTGGAGCTCTCTCCTTAGGAAATGATAGAAAGCCAGTGGTGTTAACAGGCAGAAATCACAAGAAACAAAGAAAACCCCTGTGTTGTTTTCCTGCATCATTCAGGAATGCTGCTCTGGGGCTCTGGGGCTAGTTTCACGCCCTCTAAGACAGGCCCGTACCTTTTCTGACACTCTTGTAGAGAAAAGACCTCCAGCTCCTTTGTTCTCTAAAACAGACTCCATTCAGTAATTAAATGTCATATGTAACAGTCTCACCTTAACACTGTCTCGTTGAATTGACAGCCAAGGTTTCCTCTCCCACAGCTCCAGCCGGAAGCCCGCGGTGGAACGGGCCGAGGTCGCCTTCTCTCTTGACTCAGCCTGATGCTTGTGTTTTCTCTCGTGGGGCCCTGGCAGACATCTCCTTTGCCCCCCATGACTAAGAGCTGCAATTTCTACTTTTCCACTTTTGACTTCTTGCTCGACCCTTGGCTATACAATTTTGAATGCTCCAGGCATCTTTCTCAGGAGACTTTTCTGCCTCTCCAAGAGACCCTTTAACACAGGGTGTCAGAAAACCCACTTCATCCTTCTCAAGTAGGGCTCACAGGCCCATGGGACACACATCACTTCAAACTATAGTTAGTGCCAGGGGAGTTTCTTTCCAAAGCATAACCCCAACTCTGGTATAAAAAGTCCTGCAGGCAGCTTTTGGTGATTGAGATTTTTCAGGCATAAGCCATCCGTTCACTTTGTCCTCAAATGCAGGGGCCCATAGCAAGTGCTTTCGTGGTCAGTGGAAGCCCCCTCACTAGTCTTGAGGTGAACTAACAGATCTCGTTTCCTCACCATGGCTGTGAGGTATGGTGGGGTGTGGGCACACGGCACAACTCTCTCCAAACAAGGCTTCACCGATCTTCCACCTTTCCAACCACTTCAATTTCAAATGTTTTATATTTTCCGTGAGTGCCCAAGTGTCACACAAAAGGTTCTGCAACCCGATTTGCATGCTCTGCATGACTGCCTAGTCCTTTGCTTGGGAATGGAAGACTGGTTAAGGGCCATAATCTTTTTTAAATTTTTTTTTCTTTTAGATTTCATTTATTTATCTTCAGAGGGGAAGGGAAGGAGAGAGAGAGAGAAACATCAATGTGCGGTTGCCTCTTGTATGTCCCCTGCCGGGAACTGGCCTGGCAACCCAGGCATGTGCCCCGACTGGGAACCGAACCTCGATCCTTCGGTTCGCAAGCTCTCGCTCAATCCACTGAGCTACACCAGCCAGGGTAAGGGCTGTAATCTTAAATCCACCCCTAAGCAAATCAAAGTTACTGGTTCTGTTTAGGTAATTTAAGGATCTAGATGTGTGACTTAGGCACATAAATAAACTGTCTTAAAATCAGGAAAACTTACTTTTTATAAAGCATGGCTCATGTAGAAACTCTTCAAAGGCTGACGGTATAATGTTGGGTAAATTCATCAATAGATAAATCATTAGCCCATAGAGTTTTAAATTATCCTAAAGAACAGAATTCCATTTTAGATGATGGGACATTGGAAATGATGTTTGCAATTTTAATATACAAGTCTGGAATTCAAAGCAACCCTGATAGAATATGAGGGTCCAGATAAATAATTATTCCTGTTATTCTAATCCTGGGAAGTTTGCCAGATTCCAGCTGATTAGGCTGCAGCCAGGACATCCTGGTGCCTTTGTTGCCAGGCAACCATTCGCCTCCCATTTTTTTCTCTTTCAGAGGTGCAGAATGCAATGTCTTTTGGGACTGAAGTCGGCAGATAAGAAATTGAATCTCATTACATAAGCCAGAGCTCGTTTGGCATGGCCACAGCCTGGGCTTTAATGTCAGACAAATCCAAATTCAAATCCTGACCTTGGAAAATATAATTAAACTCTTCGAGTTTGCTTTAAAATTGAATATTACATTTCTGTCCCATGCCCAAGTCTTTTAAATGGAACTGTCCCATTCACAGTTCACTTCTCAGGAAGGCAGCACTTAAGACATTCTTTGCATGGAGACAATCACAACCAGACAGAGGTCGGTTGGCATGTGCTCCAGGAGAGACCAAACAAAGGTTTTCTAAAAATCCAGTGAAGATTCTGGGAAGTCTTTAGCCAAAGGAAGGTGATGGTGGTTAGCGAATTAATTGATTTATTTTTCTTTTGTAAAATCATTACAGAATGCCTTTTGTATGTTGAATAAACTGTGCCAGGTAATGGGAATGCAATAGTGAAGGTAAACACGATCGCGGCCCCCATGCAGGTTAGAGTCTAATGAATGCAATGACAGTACATGAATGAATAGAGAACAAGGTGTTTACAGGCTGTGGCTGTTGCTAGGAGGGCAAAAAAATATAGAGGGCTAGAGCTTGTTAGAAAATAACAAGAGGAGATCTAACTCAGGTAGCAAGATTAGAAAAGTTCTCTTGAAGAACAAGTACAATAAGACCCCAACAAACCTGCTAAGAACGGGCCCTGAATTGAGATACGACTTAAGGGATTTGTATATTGGGCAGAGTGTGGAAAAAAACAGGAAGATGTGATGCATTTAACTGGCTGAGGGGTTCCCGGGATAGAGTCCCAAGATTTCCCTTTGAGGGTGGTGCTCACCCATTTCGGATTGAAAAAGGCCTGGTCTGGAACCCTCCCTGTGGTGATGTAGAACAAACCAGAGATAAGTAATCTCGCACTATCATATTTCGTTCCAAAGTAACCCATGTAAAACACCATAGGAGTGTGCTGAGACCCAAGGGCATTTAGCTTATAGTAAAAAACATGTGACTTCAGATTGGAATCCTCAATTTCTTAAGAGCAGTGACTGTTTGCCACTGAGTCTCAGTACAGTGCTAGGAACACACAGTAGGTGTTCAATAAATACCTGTAAAAACCACTATGGCATAGACAGTTGAATGGCCCAGGAACTAAAGAACTGTGCAACAGTGAGCTTTTCATTAAATCCACTCCCAGTTCTTAATTAATTATTGTTTTAAATATTCTCATGAAGCCAGGACAAAAGGTACCAGGAATATAATAACTATTGTTGTTATAAAGTCTCCTGTAGAGACTTCTATAAACACATATCAGTCTCTTCCTCTTAATGCCTTACTTCTCTTTGTGAAAATATTTATTTTTCATTGTTCTTGTCAAAATTATTTATAATAAGCAGCATATGACAGTTTATCACTGTTTGTAAAAAAAGGAAGAAGAATTGCCTGCAAACCATGCCTCTATCATTAACTCTACGACCTCTGATGCACAGAAGGGAAGTCTCCTGACAAATTAGTACGCATCTCATTTGGAGGAGGCAAATAAAACTGTGCAGGCCACTGTAGCCGATTACCATGTACGGAGTCCATCAGCTTCTAGAAAAAGATGGGCTCTTTGCACTGGATGTAGGCAGGAATATTTTTCCAACCTTGGTCACCTTTTGCTTTTTTATGACCTAGAGCCCATGTACCTGGAAACTATGTCAACCCCATCTCACATCCATGCCACCGGAGTTAACTGGGAATTCTCAATCTACTTAAATGTATTCAACATGGTGTAGATCTTCTTCAAATTTTCTCGAAAATAACATACTTTAATACTTATGGTTTAAATTTCAAATGTTTTCCAAAGCAACCCAAGCACACCCAGATAAATATAGAGTAATAATAATTGAATAAAAGAAAAACACATATCCTGCTGCTTGCCAAGTGATAAACATAACGTCACTTTTCTATGAATGTTTTAGACCTTACTCTCTTTGTTCATCTGTATGTTCACGTGTTTCACATTTTTAATATGATATGTCATTCATGGAGTTCATCAATAACTTTACCACATTTATCACCATGTAGATAATTATTTTACATTATTTCAATAACCACATACATTTATACATGACACACACATACACGCACAATACATATACCAGAATTCAATTGTTTTAATTCCCATTTCTTGACAAAGAATGTTTCCAACTTTTAATCCTTTATAAACAATGCCATGGTAAACAACATTCTTAACTAAATTTTGAGCATATTTCTGACCATTTCTTCAAGCTATGGAAAAGAAACTTATTAATCAAGACTTTAAACATTTGTAAGCATTGGACATTATCACTAAGTTCCCCTTGAACGTGTGGAACTTTAGTCTCCCATTTACACTGCATGTGACCTAACCACATTCTGAAGCTAAACCTGGGAGAAGCCATCATGCAATGCTGAAAATCCAACAGAGATGAAACAATGTGTAATTTTAATTGATAGGCTAATAATTCAATTATGTGCTAATTTTGATGAATGGTAACATCTCAGAATGGCCTTAGAAAAATAGCCGTGTCTGCTTGGAAAAGGGGACCGCAATGGCAAATTCAAACTCTGGAGGCTGTGTAATTACTATGGGACTCGCCTCAGAAATGTCAATTGCTGTGAA
Organism: Glossophaga mutica; assembly: GCA_039655065.1. Lineage (NCBI taxonomy): Eukaryota > Metazoa > Chordata > Mammalia > Chiroptera > Phyllostomidae > Glossophaga > Glossophaga mutica. Next base: position 87,519,368 of record CM077311.1, read on the forward strand.
GGATGTGCAGCTGACCATGAAACTGCAGAGTCAGGCAGGAAATGACACAGCACATCAAGTGTTTGTTTACTTAGCACACAGTCAGTGAGCGGAGCAGGGCAGCTCTGATCTGCTCAGTGCTCTTCTAGGCACAAGGGGCAAGTTGAAAAAGTGTAGGTATGTTTCTCATGCTCCAGAATCACAATTCATGTAAGGGGAAAGATGTATACACAAAAAAACTTCAACAGCCATATAAGAAAATATTTGTAAAATAACAACTGAGTTGTGCAAAGTCAGTATAAATTCTAAGTAGTTTGGGGAAAAATAAAATTTTGGGTAGTTTTATTAGAGAAATTAGTTATGGGGAAAAGTGAATTTTGAATTGGATGTTAAAGGATGGGTAAGATGGGATAGGCAACATGATCTAAACAATTAGAAATGAAAATGAGCATGCCATAACTAATTTTCACTAGACCCTCTTTGATCAGAATGAGGAGATTCTGTTGGGCAGGTGTAGAACACAATGTGGAAATATTTATGTGGACCAGACATGGCTGCTAGGGTAAGAAAATTCCACTTTTACCCTGGCTGGTGTGGCTCAGTGGATTGAGTGCCGGCCTGCGAACCAAAGGGTTACTGGTTTGATTCCCAGTCAGGGCATATGTCTGGTTCCCCAAGTAAGGGATGCATGAGAGGCAACCATACATTGATGGTTTCTTTCCCTCTTTTTCTCCCTCACTCCCCTCTCTCTAAAAATAAATAAATAAAAATCTTTTTAAAAAAAAGAAAATTCCATTTTACATATAGAGTCACCTATTTGAAGATTTGTGTTTACAGAAATAAAATGAAAATCACAATTCATCTGCTCACATTGGTGCACATAATAAATAGGTAGTGAAGACCCACAAGAAGTACCTATTTGGAAGGAGAATTAGATTCCATTGTAAAGTCCCTGTACTCATAAAGCCTACAGTTTGAGCAGAATTACTCACTGAATATTAACTTTGCTTTTGCTTCTGTAGACATATCAGAAAGGAAATCTCCTATGGGGAAGCTCCTTTTCTCTTGTCATGTGCTTCCTCGCTCAGGGACTTGGGCTAGAGAAATGCTTCTGGTTTTGCCTCCTAGTATGAGTTTAAGGCTCATGGAGAGAAAAGTAATTTATCTGTGTGAAGTCCCTTCCAAGCTCTGCCTTTCTTTCTTCAACCAAACCTCGAGCAAATGGAAGCACTTCCTATGGAACCTTGCCACAGCCCGTTCTCAGGGGCTGGAGCCGGAACTCATCTCCTCTCTGGCTTCTAAATCTTCGCCTCCCCAGTCTGTAATGTGGGTCATGCTTCAAATTCCTTCAAAATAACCACGGACAGGCTTCTTGCCATGACCCACAAGTTCAATAAAACCCGTAAATGGCTAGTGCTATGAACTGAATATTTGTGTCTTCCCCTAAATTCCCATGTTGAAAGCCTAATGCCAAGTGTGAAGGTATTAGGAGATGAGGCCTTTGAAAAGGAATGCTTAGGTCATAAAGAGGAGCCCTCGTGAATGAGATTAGTGTCCTCGTAAGATGAGACAGTGGAGCTTGCTGCCCCTCTCGGCTCTCTGCCAGGTGAGGGTATAACAAGGATGTGGCCGTCTGTAAAGCAGGAAGTGGGCATTTACCAGGGCCCAACAGTACTGGCTCCTGATCTTGGACTATGAGCCTCCAGGACTGGGAGAAATGTTTGTTGTTTAAGTTATGCAATCTATGGTCCTTTGTTATAATGGCCTAAACTGATTAAGATTCCTAGGAATTCTATATGCAATAACTCATCTTTAATTTCTTTATCACAGTGGATCTTCTGTTACTATTTCCTCTGCTCACTTTCCTTTACTGACCTCCTCAATGTTTCTTGAACTTGTCATCCAGGCCCCATCATACCTTTGATGTCTCTTCTTCCAAGGACTGTCTTCTCTCAGAAAAATGCATATCTTACCCCTTCACCTAATTCAGTTCTCTGCTCAAATGTCACCTTATCACACTGAGCTCTGCCACAGCAAGTCTAGGAAAGAACACCCATATCGCCTCTCCCATTTCCTTGGAACTATCTAGTCCCTTATTATGCTTTATTTTCCCCAAAGTCCTTAATAATTATTGACATGCAATACATCTGTATATCTGTTTTTATTTATTTTTTTTCCCTACAAGATAGGCTCCAAGAAGGCAGGGATTCTTTTCCTGGCTGTATCTCCAGCTCTTGAAACAGTGCATGGCACACAGATGGCACTCAATAAATACAGGGTGGGCAAAAGTAGGTTTACAGCTGTATGTGAAACACACAGTTTATTCTTGTCTTATTTTGAAAACTGTATTATTTTCCATATGAACTCCTGGAAAACTACTCCCCCCCATATGCACTAAAAAAAAAAAAATGACCAATATAGTCATGGAAACTTGATAACAGAATAAAATGGCAAATAAGACCACTAGCAAGTTGTTGTGGACCTTTCTGCCTGGTTTCAGGAGTTGTAACTCCACTCCATAGCTAGGCTGAGTAAGAGCCAAGGGACCTGTTTCATCTTGGTCTGTTCTGTCAAGAGGACCAGAGCCACTAAGGAGACAAAGCTTATCTCCCTGGCAGGAGCGCTGCTTCTGCCTCATCCATCTCTGTCCCCAATGCTTAGTTGGTTAGTCAATGATGGGTAAGACTCCTCATGGGAGGGGCAACCTAAGCCAGACATGACCACTTGGAAGACCCTCATGGAAGGACTCGGCAGGGTGGGGGAGGGGTGGCTTCAGCAAACAGAGGGTGATAGTCTCTCGCCCCCCTCTCCCCCCAGCTATTCTGACATAGCCCGAGTCCCCATTTCTGTCTGGGAGATGCCTCCTGGCTCTAATCCTCTAAAGCCTGAAACTAGGACTGTGGGTGGTTCAGCCCTGTGCTGGCCAGAGGTGTTCCCTGGGGTGATCAGGCGTAAGAAAGAATTCCTAAAGTCCTGTGAAACCTGCTTTGTTTGCTGAGTGCTCTCATTTAAATGATAAGTGTCCGAAGAGGAAATGAGTATGTCTCCCAAAGTTTCACAACCCCTTTCCAGACAGACACTGACTCAGATTAAGCCCTCAAATTTCTTTGAAACGTTAACCATTGTTTGATCCTTGCCGCCTGATTTACCTGAGTTCCTGTGTATTTGAACCCAATAAAAGCCAAGTGAAGAAGGGGCTCTGGGTCATTCTCCTTTGAGAGTTTGGCCACCTCTTCTCCCCAAGCAGATCATGTCTTAGTAGTTTTATTTTCATTCGTGACAGAGGGATGGGGCTCTGCGGGCGGAGACCCCCCACAGCAAGTTATTGGTATCATCCATGAAAATCTACTTTGCCTCTTTCTTGTTTATATTTCTGGTTTTTAAATTTACAATAACTTGAAGATATTCTTTAGTAGTATTAAAAACGATGCTTTCGTTTATCATATTCTAGAGAATTTGATTCACAGAACATCCATATTTTCAAATGCTATCTTTTTAAAAGAAGGAAAAAAATCAAATATTCAAAGTTAATGCTTTTACTTGATTTCATTGGCACCAGTAACTTTAGGAGTAATTTTACCAGATCTTGAGTAAACACCAGGCTACACTGAAGGCTTCTAAAGCAAACTGATCTCTTTAATGAGTATTTAAAAATCAGTTTTCCAAGTGATACATCAAAAAGGAGGCCTTGATAATTTCACATCATGTCAGAGGGAGTGGGACATCTTCACTGAACCCAGACTTGGAGGTTCAGCATGAGTCTACAGAGGCCCAAAGAGTTTGATCTTAAGTGGCACACTCTAGGCAAAATGGAGAGTTTCTCAAAGCCCACCCCTAGCTGCCAGGATTTAGAACTTTCATATGGAGCTTGACATCAAGCATTGTCAGCCCACAGCCCACAGGACTTTGCAATATCTTAAAGACAGTGCATTTTTGTTTTTAGCTCTTGGTCCCTGGTGAAGATTGTGTCAGTCAAATCATTTTTCACTTGCTTGCTAAGTAAATCTAAGAGCATGAGCAATATATCTTCTGGTTTTCAATGGCCTAGTTTGTTGAAATTAACAGTAACCAAGCTCAGGCATTAAAGGGCATCCTAGATGCCAGGGACGCACTGCCCGGCTATGCACTGAACATTAAAGGCGTTGTGCAGGGTTCCCTCCTGCCCTAGCTAGTCTTTCATGGTGGGCTATGAACTGTACTTCAGAGATGACTAATGGGGAAAACAAAGGCCTGGTCTAGCAATGTAGCATATGTAATTGGTCCACAGAGTCCAGTTCAGGAAAAGCTGCCATTTATATACACTATAATAATGTGCTTTTTTTACATTTTCTTACAAAAGTTTAATATTTCATTTTGATTTTTGAGAAGTAAGCACAAGAAGGATAACTTTATTGTAACTAGATCAGAATGTCCATGCCAAGCAAGAAGTAATGCACAGTATTTACCTTAGAATAGCAAATTATTCTTAAACTAACTCGACTATGCTCACATGTATTTTTAGAGGTTTTATGTAAATGAGTATCACACAAGCCATTTGGTAGAGAATCTCCCTAAATGTGATCCTGTGTATCAGCCATAAAATATCGTGCTCTGATCTCCGTCTGCAGGGAGATAATCCTAGGTGCTGCTTCTCTGGATAATGGTTCATGACTGAACATGGTGGGGAGACAGAGGCAGACCCATGCCCATAACACCTGGTCTCTTCCAAAGGGTGCCTTCGGTTCCAGGACTACACCTTGGCCAGGACAAATGTCTTTTAGGACTGTATGCAGTCTAGCATTCTTTCTACCCAATACCACCCCCCTTCCACAGAAGTGACAGCCTGAAGGCTCTCCCACTTTCTCTTGCTCCCTTCGTAAATAAATCTCTTGCATGACTAATCCCATCTTGCTGTCTACTTCTCTGAAGACCTCAGTGAACGCACCATGGAAACTTACAGAGCCCTCTCACTGGCAGTCTCTTTCATCCATTCAGCAAATATTCATCAAGCATCTTGTTGTGCCAGGCAGTGTCCTTGTCAGTGGAGATACAGATGTTACACGAAGAGCGAACATATACGTTTGATAGAGTCCATGCTATTGAGGGTAATATGTGTGCGTGTGTGTGTGTGTGTATTTATGAGTGTAATGAAAAAAACAGTTTAATGGGAGCACAGTTTGAAGGATCACCTAAATTCTGAGAGTTGAGGATGGTCACTCTGAAGAAGAGAGTTTTAAAGCTGAGACCTGAAGCAAGTGTGAGCATTAGCTAGTCAAGGATGAAAAAAAAGAAAGAGCTTGCTATGCAAACTCAGAAAACACAGGATTTGTTCGGGCAATGAACAAGAGTTAAGAATGGATTGAAAAAACACACAAGATGCATGTAAGTTCCATATGGTGAAGAATTTCTGAAAGATATATATAAACATCCTTCATAAACTTCCTTCCAGTGCTCCCTGGATCCACTTCTTTTTCCCAGGTAAAATATTTGGAATAAATATGTCATCTGAGCCTCCCCTTTTTACTTCTATCTTCTTCCTTCTACACATCCTACAGGCATACAATATTAGATCCCCGTGACTTATAGATGGTGGTATCTTCCTATTTACACAACTTCATGATACCCAGCAGTATGACTAATGTCACAGCAGATGAGCCAGAAGCTCTTATATTTTTCAGCAAAGACTTTTTAATATTGGTAGGTGCTAAATAAATATTTGTTGTGAATCTGATGTGCATGCATATCCTTTAATATTTTAATGACATGAAGAATGGTATTTAGGACAAAATTGTAATTTGAACCAAATACGTTTTTTCTTAAGTCTACATTTACAAAGTCCCACATGGAAGCAGTCAGTCATCTGGTTGGATGGTTCATATAAAAGCTTAGCTGAGCAATTCAAGTCTAATATGAAAACTATCTATTCATTGTCCATCTATCTATCATCTATCTACCCATCTAGTAATCTATCTTTCTATCCAAGCGGATGCATTCACACACCACACATGTAGAAAACATCTAGAGAATTATGAAAAGATAATTTTCACTAGAACTATCTAGGGACTTCCTTCAGGTTCACCCTAATTTCTGATGAGAGAAGGTCTTTGAATATAGTCAATTAAGTATTATTTAAAATAGCACCTAAATGCATTATCCACAAGTACTAAGTTTTGCTAAGCATAATGATAAATCTGTCACCTTAATCTGCCTTTCTCTGTCATTAATGTTACTGCAGCTATTAGGGTAACAATGATGTTGCTAAATAAGGTACATTGATTTTAACATTAATACTAAATGTTAAGGAAAATTATATCTTCCTTCAAGAAAATTACTGAAGAATAAATATAGTATAATAGTGTCTGACAATGCCTTGTAAAGAATGTTAAGAGGACTTTTTTTAAATAGAAAAAGGGCACTGAGGACATATACTGATTAAATCAGCATATTATAATATGTAAATATAAGATAATATCAGAGTATATAGAGAATTCTGAGTAATGGTACTTCAAGAGGTCATTTAGTGTGTGATCCTGACATATTTCAATTTCAGTTTAAGTCCATAATCACGGGAAACTTCAAACACTTAGGAGATGTGTGTGTGTGTGTGTGAGAGAGAGAGAGAGAGAGAAAGGGAGAGAAGGAGGGAGAGAGAGAGAGAGAAGCAGCTGTAGTGCAGAAGCAAAGACATTTAAGAAGTCTCTCTTGTTTATGTTCATTCTACTCTCTTAACATACAAGTGAAAACATTTATTTGGATAACTACAGGAAACTGCTAGAATTCAGAAACAACCTCATTTGCAAAATATCAGTAACTTTGATCTAAATCAGGGGTCAGCAAACTACCTAAAGGACCAGATAATAATTGGGATTTTCTTGGCAGGAGTTTTCTGAAACGCTACTTAAATCTGCTGCTGTAGAGAAGCGGCTGCCTTAGACAATGCATGATGAGTACATGGGGGCTGCTCCATTCCAATCAACCTTGGGTTACAGAAAAAGGTGGCCACATTGCACATTGGGCCCAAACCATAGTTTGCTGATGTCATACTTTAAAGAATTAGGGCTGATTCTTTAAGGGTTATTCTTTCTCAGTGTAATTCATGTGTTTGAAATATTTTTAGGTTTTAGTTTATCTTACATAAATTTCAAATAAGTTGATCCTGTTGACCTTAACTTGGGTGTTCTTGTTTTCATGTGCAGTCCCCCACATTAGAGAAATATTCCTTTGTATCTTATTACAGGCCAGCCACTGGTCTAGGTGCTCTTTAATGCACCAGTGAATTAAAGAATAAAAAGCTGCCTGATGTTAATTATATCCCAGAATGGGAAAGATAGATAATAAAAATAAACATAACATATAAGTAAGCTATATAGTATTTTAAAAGGTAATACATACTTTGGAAATCGAATTAAAGTGGACTGGGGAAAGGGAACAAAGACGGTTAAATGGAGAATGGATGGCAGTTTACTGTGTCAAATAGAGGGTCAAGGTCAAAGTCAGTGCCAAGGTGAATGTAACAGACTGTAAGATGCAGGAGTTAGCCAAGCAGATATCTAGGGAAAGCATCCAGTGCAGGAAAAGCTAGAGAAAAGGCCTGTGCTTACTTGTTCTGTGAACAGACAGGTGGTCAGTATGGCTAGCACAAAGAGAACTACAAACAAGGAGAGTAGGGTAGGTGGAGAATAGGAATAAGGAATGTGGATGAAAAAGGGGTTTTATGGAAAGTAACCTCACAGGGTGATCTGATCAAAAATTCCTAACTGGGAAGGTCAGGTTGGGAAGTCATGCCCCAGGCATACAACTTTTTAGTAAAAGGCTTACAGTTGCCTTAGTGAGCCCTGTCCATTGTTTCTGTGCCTCTAGGTTAATGCCTCTTTGAAATGCTTGTTTTCAGATCCTTCCTTCTAAAGGGTGTTCACCTCAAGAGAGCTCCTGTTCTTCTTTACTATCCTGTAATCTAATCCCTGCCTTGCTTTCTCCCACCTTTCTGTAATCTTCTTTACTCCCTCGATTTCAAATGCATAAATGAAACTGCAAAACTGTTATTCTCAGGAGCATTTGAAATCTTGCTCCCTGGCCTATGTTGTCAGTTTGGCTCAGATAAAATCTTATAAAAATTCTCTACAGGTTCGGATGTTTTGCACATCAACAGGAATTAGGTCAGAGGGGCAAAAGGCAGGAGTAAGGCCTTGAGAACCATTATAGGGACCTTACTTTTATGTTGAAAGAAATGATGGGTCTCTGGAAGATTTATGCAAAGGACTGACATAAGCTGGTTTATATCATCAGAGAAACTGATTCACCTTTATGGTTTTAGACCCGAAAAAGATCTGGAAGTCAGATACGATAAAGGCTAACAATTGAGAGTGGCAGGCAGTGTTGCTGGGGCTCAAGGAAACGCAGGTACCACGATATCTTCATATTCTACTCTTGAGATGGAAAAAGTGCATATCTGCTTTTTCCCAGAAATATGACTGCCTATTTCTCAGAAACCTGCAGGCAAAAAAGTTGCCGTCTTCACATGGGAGTATACACTGTTGTTGCAAGAAAATAAAATATTTCTCCTTATTTTTTCAGGGTGGAACCAAGTATGAGAAAAAGGTTGCCTGATGAATTAGCACATCCCAGTCTGAGTAAATCCCAGGCACACATCTTTAAAACGTACACAAAGGTATCTTTGTGAAATTATTCAGTACCAGATTCTAGCAACCACAGCCTTCATTTACGCAGATCACTTTGTTTCTTGTGTGCTTACTGGTACTATTAAATAGTCAGAGTTCATCTTCTTGTGAAAATTCTCCCTTTAAGGCCAATTCATTCGTAATAAAAACTGAATTTTGAGCAGTGAAAGAGTCCAGCTGGATGCACTGGTAAAACATTTTCATATTCTTGAGAACATTTCAGCTTTTAAGTATTGCACATTCATAGGAGAGAATGGTTTCTGAATTCAAGCTTAATGAAAATTGAAGTGTGATAAACAAACATCCACTCAGTTCTCTCTACCTGAGAAGACCTTGTCAGGAAAACTCTGCTGTTCACTAGAGAAATGATCAGATGCACTGTTTAACTACTCACATTCCTCTGATCCAATGAAGCTGCTCAGATGAAAGAAGAAACACAAGACTAACAGATTGAAAGAACCAGACCAGCGAAATATTACTCCAAAAGTGAAACACTCTAAGATACAAAATAGACCTGACTTCAAACACATCCAAACCACACGACCACTGTTAGCTTTCCTACCACCTGCGTGCACTTTAGACCTGCTTGTGGGTGTGAGTCATACGAGAACCTCTTTACTCTGTGTGACTAAGACCCGTGGGCTTCACGTTTTACTGAACATCTACTATTTTATCATTTTGATTACCCCCTCAGTAAGAGTACACTGCACCAGAATTTAATTGACTCCATATATAGAATTTTCAAAAACACATTTTGTTAGGGCTTTGTTTTTGTTAGAAGTTTCAGTAAAAATCATGTTAGGTAAGAAAGGTATAAGCAATTTACAGCTTCATGACTAATTCAATGCCAGTCCTTTTCCTCAGGATTATCTTGTTTTCCATATTTATTTACATTCTCATTATCTATTTCTGGTAATGCTTTGTTTATTACTATACTGGATAATATAAATGACACAGAATTTTAAACAGATTTTGGTCAAAGATTTAGTCAAAGATTTAACCTAAGTGGAAAATATCTTAGATAAGTTTTACTTAGACTATCTTAATCAAATTAAGCTGCACTTTGCAGTGTGATTTCTGAATGCTATCCATTTAAATTTAACTAAAAGCTTCAGAGAATTACAAGGACTCTTCAGAAGCAGATTTTCCTTTTTATTTATGAGATTATTCAGTTGGCTTGTTCATAGCATCAGATCTTTTCTCCTTTTTCTCATGCACCCAGTCAACTACTTATCCTCACTCCACATGTGTACTAGTTGGACCCCCAGCAAGAATAGAAGGCATCTTCAAGCTGGTTAATTGAGAAGCAAGCATTTAATAAGGAATATTTTAACATGTGTGCCCTGGCCTTAGGAAAAGCAATAGTGATGACGACCACTCCTAGGTCGGTGACAGTAGAGTCATTACTATTCTTATTCTTTTTTTTTCTCTCCTTTTTTTAAATTGTTGTTCAAGTACAGTTGTCTCCATTTTCCCTCTACCACTCCCTCCTACCCCACCCACCCCTGAGGCAAGGAGAGGAAGCCACTACTGGGATCCAGAGAGTGAGAGAGCTGTGTGCTGAAGGGAGGTCCTTTGATAGGAATTGTGTCTTTTGGTTGAGGAATGAGAACCACTCATGGCAACCCCTACTAGGAGGGGCAAATAAATAAATAAACATCAGGTCTTTATGCTTCTCTGTCCTTCTGTCTCTTCCCATTATCCTTCATTTGTTGAGTACAACCTGAAATCAGAGAACAAGAAACACTTTTGATGCATTCCTCAGAGGTCAGGATCCCAGGACACAGAAGAAAGTGGAGAGATAGAGAGTGATCTCAAGAGCAAATGGGGCATTTACAACACATCTTCCAAATTGTGTTCACTGTTCACTTAGACAGTGGACTGAAGCATTCAGGTAAGCTAGCTGTTCTATGGGGATGGCTAGAAGTTCTTACGGAAAACTTTATGATAGCTGAGTATATTTATGTTCCTTTACAAGGGTCTCCTGAGAGGCTTATGTAAGAATCATTGCATGTGTAATCAATTTCAGTACTCAACCTTTCAAATGTATCTATGATTAGCATGCTGTTGTTGCTAATTGGTTTTTAAAAAATTAAGTGACCAATTGGCAGCTATCTTTAATTTAGTGAAATGACTTAGGCGTTGACAAAGGTTCAAACTATGAGCTTGAAGGGAATCAACAGAAATAAGGAAGCTGCCAATAATAACTTCTCAAACTATTCAAATCTCATCCTATTCAACAAAAAGATTAGATTTCAGAATATCATTAACTTTTAAAATCACTTTTAGGTATTTTATTAATTGTCTTTGGAACAAACCTCAATTCATGCTGCCTAAAAATGAAGTCTTTCAAGGAAGCTTCCAACAATGGCAGGCAATTCCATGGACCAGTGTCATTCTGAGCCAGGCCAAGTTCTAGGTGCAGATAGCCATTGTTGTAAGGGATCAAAATCTGTTCCAAGGGTTGTAAACACCTAACTTGTAGGCCAGTGTTTTGTCTGAATGCACAGTGTTTTTCTCTTTACTTTCATTTGTTTTTAGATAAATTATAGTGTCTTCAGATGTGCTATAATCTCTGAACTGCAATGTAGCCTCTTCCCTAACTAGCATCTCCTGGAATTTGAGTCAGGACCCATGGTTTATGTTCAGAGAAAAAGGGCCGGCCTTGTGTACAAATAAAGGAGAGAAGGAAAACATCAATGACCAAACAGCATGATTACTATTTTTACTCTAAATTTCAATACTGGATGTAGAATAATCTGCTCTGGGTCCCCTTCATAAAATCTGTCTCAGCCATGTGTTGTTTATCCTTTCATTTTTAACTTTTTGTGTATTCATATTAACACTGGGTAGCACTTAGTTAATTTTTTCTTTTTTGTTTTATCTGAAAATCTTTTCCTTGTAATTCATTTTTAAGGTGATTTATATTTCATATGATCATTGATGTGTTGGGTTTAAATTTACCATCTTGTTATTTCATTTTCCTTTGTTATACCTGCTCTTTGCTCCCCTTTCCTCCTTAGGATTAATAGACTTTTAATAGACTTTTCATTATTACTATTTTATTGTCTCCATCGTTGGCTTCTTAACTGTAACTTTTTTTTTTTTTAAGTACGTGCTTTAGGAGCTATATCTGGAATAAGGAAACTATGTTGGTTTGTTCCTGGTGGGAGAGTAAATTTGGGCCATTTTACTTTGACTTGGCCAGAACTATGTGTGGTTTATAAAGAGTGTTTTTAATACTTTATAGCAATCTTTATCATAATTTTTATCATTATACTGCTTCTATAAGATGTTACAGGGAGCATAATTATATTCACATTAACTCTTTCAGTAAATCCATTCGTATCTATGATCACCCTGCTCCTTAAGAGGAAATGTTTGTCCTAGGACCAGTATACTGTAGGAAACCATAAGTATTCTCTAAACAACGATGTCATAAAATGACATTTTCACTTTGAAAGCTAAATAGTTTCAGATTTCTAAAAAAATCATTTATATATGAGGTGGCTATTTGCATAACCTTTCCCCTAATGCTTTTGTTAAATAATTTTTAAAAATACTGTTTTTTTTCCATCAAAAATTCAATTGTTTTCATCTGGAGCTAAATTTCCAAATGCAGTGGAAGATATAAGAATGGAGAATTGACAGTATATTATTAGTGTCATCTTATCAAATACACCTTTTAGTTTGAACTTTCTACATCTGAACTTTGGTGCATGAATTTACTGCTAACATTGATGTACAAATATAAGACAATATTTCCAAGGCCAATTTTAAGGAGGAATTGAAAAGCAAGTTTATAAAAGAATTATTTTCAGTAATATTTCAGAAAAAGCAATGTGAGTTTTTCAACATAATTTTAAACAATTTTCAGTATAAATATAATGCATCTTAATTGTTAAAAATATTTAAAATCAAAATAAAAAGGAGAAAAAATAAAATTACTTATATATTTAGAATCAGAAAAAATACTAGTAACATTTTGATGTATTTCTTTTCAGTCTTTATTTTTCTCTATTCATATAAGTCATTTATCTTTATTTTTATTGTCAAATAATGTAATTAAGTTGCATACACTTTGTAAACTTGCCTTTTTTTGCTTTAATATCAACTCATAGCATTTCAACAACTTTAGTTCTCCATTTTTATTTCATATTTACATTATATTTCTCTTCTGTTTAAAAGGCAGATGTCTGTCACTTGTGAATACAAAAGTGTTATTCATAAAAGAAAAGAGGATATGATCTATCTCTAAAATTTCTGTCTGTGTTCCAAATAAAACATTCAAAATGAACATTTACCTTGGTTAATCAACTATTTACTGAACCAATCTTTTCCTTTGGTGTGGATAATTTTCCAAAGCTTTGTTCCAGGAACTTCCCCTTTTGGATTTTCGAAAGGGACTGGTAGAGATATGTCAGGCATCCGAAAACCTTCTCATAACTGGCCGATGCTCTCAGAGGTGCTGATGACCGATGGGACAACAGCAGAGAAGGAATCTGGGAGGCAGCAATAGGCTGTGAGAACCCACAAGCGTTTGAACCTTCTAAGAATGCAGGACACCATCATTACTCAATAATGTGTGAAAGGAGATGGTATTAACAACATGCTATCCAACATATATGAGCACTGGGATATTCTAATACACAGAGAAAAGCTTTTTAAAATATTTTTGCTTCTGTGTTTTCCATTCAGCCTGTACAAAACAGTCACCTAAGACATATTAAAAACTCAGATCTCTTTTCTACCCCAGAACCAAGGAACCAGAATCTCCAGGGAAGATTCTACCTTTAACAAATTCCCCTCCCCAGGCAATTCTAGAGATGTGGAGAGTTTGAGGGAAACACTTTATATAAATATAATTTTTTCTCAAAATATTAAACCTCAGCAAATAATGTGATTCTAAAACTATATTGAATACATCTGTCTCTGCTGAACCAGAAAAGGCATTGCACAATCTTACTGGATGCCAAGAGCAGCGTAAAAAACACATAAAATTGTTCAAAGTGTTTTATGTTACATGTTTTTTGCCAAAATAAAAAAAAAAAACCAACATACACTATAATGAAATTTTGTAGGTATAAGAAATAGAGTGACCTATATAACAGGTGATTTTAATAGAAATTTCATATACTGTTGATATACAGGTTATTTCATGGTGTTCTTAGCATTCACACTCTATTTGTATTGATGAGCAAAACAGAGTTGTTCTTCATCTCCAAGTTATCTGGTATAAATTTATATGCAGCAATGTGTGAATCATGTATTTTGTTTCACCATCTCAATGGTTCATGCCATTTCTCACAAAATAACTCATTAATTTCCAGCTAACTTGAGCCAAACTCCTTCAGGGAAAAAAGCCAGTTTCTCTATCAAATAAGTAAACTCCTTACTAGAGTAACATAATCAGATTGACCAAGGCACGAGGATACTGGGAGCTAAAACTACATGGGATTTATCCATCAGCGTGAGAGAAAGGTACAGAAATACCTGCTGTGATGAGTCACTGGAGTGAGATGTTCTCATAATTGTGGTCATGTAAAATAAAAACTTAGGGGAAAAGTTCTCTCTTACAAGAAATTTCTCTTCTTCTCAGTTCCCAAGTGATGGCCTGGGAATAGCGTGCACTGGCAGCTATAAATCTTGACCAGCTTGTTGCTATTTGTCCCGGTTACTAACAATTCAAGCAAATCTAGCAATCACTGTTGCAATTCACTACTTTTCCTGATTGCTCTCCCCCACCCCTGCTTTGATAACCTTACCCATTCCTGCATTTTAGTCCTTACCTAAGATGGGTGTTCCTTCCATTCCAATCCCTTTAATAGTTATATAATTCACTGTGTGCAATAGCAATTAGTAAGTAATTAGTAATATAAGTATCTATTAAAATTTGCTCCTGTTTATTTTTTAATGTGCATTTTATTTCATAATGCTAAAAGAGAAAAGAACCTGTGAAGCTGATTTTCTTCCAGCAAAAAGGTAGCAGTACAGATAATGACATGGGTGAGTAGCAGGTCAGAGTAAAGTCTGTGTCATGCAAAATGAGTTACTGAATTTGGGGACGCCTGTTTTGAGCACCTATATCTTTGGCTTTCTTTCCTTTAATCAGTGAACTGACTAATAGCAAGCTGCATATATTTTCCTTGAGACAAAGTGCATGCTTTAAAACACTGCAAAAGAACAAGAAAGATGAATTCAGCATATGTCATTGTTTTCAGTGTGGCTTGCATTTGATAATATTCCTGTTTTCATGAATTATAAAACATCAGTCTGGCTCTTGGTTTGGGAAGCCTTAAAGAGTCAGAGGTTTATATCTATGACCCTAACTCATCTCTATCTTTAAATAGTTACATTCGTTATCTGTTTATGTATTTTTATTAAATCTTTAAGCACAGTAGCATCAATGACCTCAGTAGTTGTTTAATATATGAGGCCTGTCCAGAAAAAGTCCAGCCATTGTTAATATAATGAGAACAGTTTGTGCGACATTAATGTAACCTGGTAGCCAAGGAGAGCTGACTGGAATGTGCATGTGTGAAGTGACAATTTCACTATACTAGTCAGCAGGGGTGGTAGACACAGTTGAGGGAGCATGTGTACTGTGTGGCTGTAGCATTCAAAATGAATGAGTGAGTAGAGCAAGAAATCTGCATCAAATGTTAAGTTTGAACACTCCTCCAAAAAAAACTATTTGTATGATTCAGAAGGCCACAACTAGAGGCAACCAGTGATTGGCAGCTTCACTGTGACAATGTGCCCACTCATGCATTACGTGTTATGCAGTTTTTTGGCAAAACATCAAATCACCCAGGTGACTCAGCCTCCCTACAGCCCAGATATGGAGCCCTGCAACTTCTGCTTTTCCTAAAACTAAAATCACCTTTGAAAAGGAAGAGATTTCAAACCATCAATGAGATTCAGGAATACGATGAGGCAGCTGATGGTAATTCCAACAAAAGATTTTGCAGAGTGTATTGAACAGTAAAAGAGATACTAGGAGAACTGAGTGAGGTCACAAAGTGCCAACTTTGAAGGGGACTGAGACATCATTGTCCTATGTACAATGTTTCTTGTGCCTTGTATTTTCTTCAATAAAGGTCTATTTTTCATAGTAAGTGGCTGGATACTTTCTGGACAGACCTAATATGCTACATTGGTAGGTGGTATATTGGTACATAGTATATATATTGACACATGTTACATTTTTTCCTATTATGTTGGGGGCTGCGTATATGTGATGCTGTGATTTTTAAGTTTACATTCACCCCTGTTTCTGGCACAGAGATCCCCAAAACCTTGGAATTTCCTTAGTGATTAGAGGAAGGTGTCCTTGGTTATGTTAATGAGGTTACTTTGGGAAGCTCCTTAAGTTTAATTTCAGGGTGAGGGCTGGTTGCCAGGAGAACCAACCATGTGATTAGAGAATGGGAACTTTCAGGTCCACCCCCTGACCTGAAGATGGAGTTTAATCATCAATGGTCAATGACTTAATTAGTCCTGCCCATGTAATGAAGCCTCCATGAAAGCCTGAAGGGCAGCTCCGTGCCCTTTGCTTCATGCATATCTTCCATCTGCCTGTTCCTGAGTCACATTCTTTTATATTAAAATGGTAATCTGGTTAAGTAAAATGTTTCTCTGAATTCCTTCAGTTCTGGGTGCTGCTCTAGCAAATTGATGGAACCCGATGAGGAGGCTGTGGAAACCTCTGCTTTATAGCCCATTGGTCAGAAGTACAGGTAACAACCAGGGTTTGTGATTGGCAACCTGAGGAGGAGGGGGTCTTTGGAAGCTGGAACCTGTAGCTAGTAGGTCAGAAGCACAGGTGATAACCTGGATTTGTGTCTAGAGCCTGAAGTGCGTGTTGGTGGGAAATGGTGCGATCTTGTAAGACTGAACCCTGACTCTCTGGAGTCTGATGCTGCCTCCAGGTAGATGGGATCAAAACTGAGCTGAATTTCAGGACACTAAGCTGGAGTCCAGAACAGATTGTTGGAAGTCTGGGGAATACCCCTATCCCTCCCTCCACATAAAAACCACATACACACATCTATTAGGATTTGGATGCAGAAGCAAATTTAGTATTAAATTGTGCTAAGGTTTTAAGGAATTCTTATTTTGTGAAGTAATAGACAAATCTTAATATAATTTCATGATGGTATCTTATCAGGAAAGGACCGGACAGGCATCTAGTCCATTATTTCTATAAAAATATTCTGTAATATCCACACCCATCATAAATCACTACAATAAGTAACTCACCAATCTCAGAAGGAGCTGACTGCACTATTGAACCCTATCAGTTCCTGGTATGCCTTAATCAAATGTCACTTGTGGCAGAGATGGGAGTGCCAGAGGGCATGGTGACAGACTCCCAGGGGGTCATCGTGGAAGAGCTACTAATTATGAGTTCACTGTCATAGAGGCCTGCCAAACAGGACCTTGTTTATTAAGGAAAAATAATCCTGAGGGGTAGATGTTATCAGTCTCATTTCACTGATAAAGGTACTAAAGCTAAGTGATTCCAATGCACTTATAACAGTTCAGATAGCCATTAGGTGAGAGAGCTGGGTTCGTAAGGCAAATCTGTCTGCCAAGCACTTACTCATTTTATTCAATCACACTTCAGAAATGTTTTCTTATTGTCACAATTATTAATATTGAGTACTGTCTCCCTTAGTCTACATCAGCAATTGTCAACCTTTTTTTCATCTCATGGCACCTATAAACTAATTATTAAAATTCTAGGGCACACCAAAAAGTATTTTTTGCCTATCTGACAAAAAAATCAGTACAATCTTGATTCATTCACAGCAAATGGCTATTGTTTCATTGACTGTTATCATTATTTTACCTGATAATATAAAGGGAAAGGAGGTCAGTGCCCCTAACTAAGCGGTCAGGTATTGCATACCTTAAAAATTCTTGTGACACACTGATTGAAAATTGCTGGTCTATATTATGAAAGTGTCATTTCCCTTCTACTGTCACAATGTCCATTCATTAATTTTCTTAGTTTTGAAAATGACTTACTCTGGTAAAGTCACAAACTTACTATTTTCAAGCGCTTACCACCTGCCAGCAGTTATGTTAGGCACTTTATGAATTCTCTGTCATTTATCCTCAAAGTAAGTCTGCGAAGTACATTGAAGCTCAGAAGGCTTAAGTTACACATATTAAATCCTACAGTTTGAAGCTGATAGAACTGTTATACAAATCCATTTGGGTCTGACCCTTGCACATTAGAGGAGGAAGGAAGGAAGGACAGAAAGAAGGTAGAAAAGAGGAAGGGAGGAAGGGATAAGGATATACAGTGAAGAGAATTCAGAAGAGACTAGAAAAACCATTAGGCCATCCAGAACCCAAGGCAGAGCCACACAGGGGCCACCAGGCTGTATCTGCTTCTCATGATGAAGATCATTTCTCCTGGGCCTTCATTTGACAGATTTTTGTTGCTGCCTGTAACATTTATTTCACCAGAAGCTGCACACTTGTAATTTCCCAATGGTCTCGTTCCTTTGGTAATTATTAGTTGGAATACTTTTAAAAATACTTTCTACTATCCACTAGTATTATTTGGTTACTCTGAAGCCCCTTTGAAAGGGAAAAGCGTACAGTTATGATGCTGTCAAGGCAATTGGGCTTGGAAAAGTGTGCGTTTCCAGGTTTTCTGAGTAAGCAGACCAGCGTGACCACCAGCGCTTGAAGTAAGCTGGCCACAACCCTGGCACTTGTGTCTCTGACTTTGAAGCCATTGTATTCTTGGGACATAAACCACAGAAACCTGGATATTTTCCTAAATATGTCTGATGTTTCAGACATTGCCATCTATGTTGAATTCTTTTTTCTCATTCATAGAGTATAAAATCATGAATTTGGCAAAGGCTTGTAGATCAGTACGCTGAGAGGGTTTTCAATACACTCACTCCCTGATGGTAATCCGCCTCACCTTCTGCAATACATTTCCACAAAGGAGCTCCCCACTTTGGTGACCACTTAGGAGGACACATCTACCCAGCCAAGCATTTCCTGCTCCATAGCCTAACCTTGAAAACCCCAAATTGAACCTAGTAATAGAATGTGATTTGTCCATCTTACCCCAACTTCAATCCTATGGGAATCTCCCATGGTTCAGGGATAGGAATGGGATTTTGCAGATAATAGGGGAGACCCACTGAGGAGTCATTTCTGATTTCCTGTCAAGCAGTGTGTTTGCCCACACAACTTGTGAGATTGTTTTCTCAACCACTGTTTCCATTTGCGGCAAAAGCAAATCAGTGCCAGCATTTTGCTGATGGAGATGGGCTTTTGAATTGTTTATGAAGGGTTGCTTGATTATAGTAGAATCAATGTGCTCTTTGAAATATCTGCTCTAGTAACCAATTTATTAATTTTTAAAAAGCCCTATAAGGTAATTCCAATATTCTATCTATCTATCTATCTATCTATCTATCTATCTATCTATCTATCTATCATCTATTTGCCAGAGCCAAAGCTCTTGATCATAGATACAGGACAACTGTCATATTGTCATGCTAGAGTTTGAAAATATTGTTTATTTTTTGACTAAGGCTGATCAAGAACAAGTTCTTCATACAAGAATGAAGGCAACTTGCCATTGATGACTTTGGATTTAATTTGAATGTTTTCCTAAATTTGGAAAGACCTTTTATGGACACTGCAATGCCTATAGCAGATAATGGTAGAAACTCTGGATACTATAACTGTATTTTTAATTGTTTCTTGTTAAGTCCTTTTAAGATCATATGAATATTACTCCAAACCACAGTAAAAATGAGCTGCTTTAGCTGCTCACTGGCAATTGCCTTCCTCTCCACTGTTCCAGAATGAGATACCATGGATGTGAAGACTAATCAGAGGGCTCAGCTTTCAGCTCATGCTTCTTGTGGCTAACAGGGAGTTTTCTTAGCTGAGCAAGCTTGCTGGCAACTGAGCCACAATCCCTTCATAGTGCTGTTTAGTTTGGACACATACCTATTAGGTAAGTACCCAGACCCAAATACCCAGGACAGAAGGCACTACAGGAAACCTGACCAATCACACACACAGAGGTCTGATGAGATGAATGTCAAAGTCAGAAAGAATGGGGCCATCCCAATGGGAAGGAAGTACAGTTTTCAATCTTCTGCTGTAGTTTCAGCAACAAACGTCTACAAATAACTACTCACTACTCTAAGATCTCCCTCTTTTCTTTATCGTTTTCCTCATTTTCCTTCCTTTTCACTAAACATCTCCTTTCTCCTATTCTACTCCGCTCTCTTCTTCTCACCATATATCTCCCTAACTTTACATCTTCTTTTTGCTCCTTCTACTCTCCATCATATCTTTCTTTTCCACTTCCAACTTCCTTTTCTCCCCTTCTCACTTCAATCTGTCATTTAGAAGACTTAAGGTCTCACCCAGCATACACAGACATTTCAAACAAACTGTTTATAGAAATACTATTTACTTTCTCTAATTCCACTTCTTCAGTGGTGGCTACTAAAATTTAAAGTTATCAGAGAATATAAAAGGTTGGATGGTAAATGGTGTGTTCTGATAGCAATTTGCTTAGTTCTTCTTAATCCAATAGGGTAATTGAATCTTTCTTCCCCTAATGCTATGAGACCTTAAGCTTAGAAGCAAACCTGAAGAACATTGGTGATGATTGTTTCTGACTGACTTGAGGCTTTTCATTAATAGACAATTCCTAGAGACCTGTCCAGTCAAAGGAAAAAGTAAAACTAATCATTAACTCTAAATTACACACTATCGTTGATACGTTGGCTTAATCATGCAGACATATTTCCAAAACAGTGTGCTATCTTGGGTTAGTATTAGAAAGAGAATTTGTGTAAAAGTAACAAATGAGATCCCGAGCCTACAAGCTCCATACTACTTATTTAATGACTTTCTTTATATGCTTCTGTGTATTCAAGATTGGCAAGAAAATAGCTTCATGCTTGTCCAAAATTTTCCATTTAAGGAATTTTCTATTTTATAGTTATTCTCCTCATCTTTATAACACCTACTTTGTGTTGCTCTATAATGTTTTTTAAAATTAAAGTTAAGGTTTATTAAGTCTTCTTGCATGGCAAGAAATTTAATAAAAGAGAAGTGTTACTCAGATGGCAAAGAGTAGTTTACGCTTCCTTCTAAATGACTATTCCAATATATTTTCTACAAGAAGAAAGTAAAAATTCAAACCATATGAACTAATTTTATTTTCTTTACTATCATTCAAAGTACATTTGGTCTTTTGAGATTTAAATTCCTTTACTGATAAGGATTATTATTTTTGATTGACATTTCTCCTAATTGAAGTTATTAATTTCATCTAATTTTTTTTTACGCCAGAGTTAATCAGTCAATTCTGAAACAGCATCATTATTTTAATGAGGATAACACATATTATAAAATATCAGATCCTTTTGCACCTTTTCCAGAGTAGCAACATGCCAAGCCTAAATAAAACATAACGAAGGAAGATTTTTTAGTAAGAAAATGTGTATGTCCTATTTATTCTCATTAAATTGAGGACTTAGAGTCTGCTCTTAACTCCATATTCACTGACAATTCTGTTTGCTTATTGTCAGAGGAAAAATATCAATAATCCTTGATTAACAAGGAGAAAAAACATATCTAATCCTTTTCAGAAACATCCTGAAGTTCCTCAAGTAGGGAGGATGGACTATGAAGAAAAATAAATTAACTCTTGGTCAAAGGAAAATTAATTCAAAACAGATTTAAATCAGGGCAGCTCTAAGCATTGGGTTGGAAAGAAGAAAAAGAAAAGCAGGATTTTTTTTGTGTGTTTCAAAAAAGTTTAGCAGATTTCTTTCAAGTCTAAAAATTACAACCAAAAGAACATAAAGCTTAACCAAAAATAACAGCACTATGATTCTTGGAGAAGAATCTAGATTTTTTTTTTTCAAAAAAATAATCAGTACATCTGAGGGATCTACTATACCAACAATTCTATTATGTTTATATTGATGTTGCAACGCAGAGCAGTGTATATATTGGAGCAAAGTTGTGCTAAAATCAGCAGCAGAGCACGTGGTGGGCCACAGAGGAGTTATTTTACAGTGCAGGTTTCCACGAAAAACAATATAGATACGTGTCATCAGGCACACTAGATTTAGGATAGGACAACCATTCCCACAATTTGGTTTCAATAATTTACATGACTAAGTAATTCATTTTAAGTCAATTTCTTAATGCACAAGAATGTCAAATTAATGTGACATCATATTTAAACTAAAAAAAACACTACATAGTTTTATATGAAATCATGATCTAGTATATTAAGAATTTTCTCTGAAGGTTCAATGAAACCATGTTATTGTGGATGTATAAAAATATATTGGGCACTAATTGCATAATGGACATATTTCATCTGAAGAACATAATGTCTATGAAACCGTTTAAACATGTATGTAAAATATTATAAACTTTTTTATTTATTTTGTACATATTTAAACTATTTGTAATAAAGAATAAAACTATTTCTTTGAGTTTTGATAACAATCTATATCAGAATTTCCAAATTAATGGAACAAAATAGAAAAAAAGTACTTAAAACCATAAGTTATATTTAGGTATTTGTCAAGAAGCCAGATTCCATGGGTTTTGAATATCTGACCCTTTGGCATCTTCCCACATAACCAACCCTTTAACCCAGACTTGGAGTAAAGAGAATAGCTATTTTTTTTCCCTTCTCTGTTTAACTTGGCTTAACATTCTGTAGAAACTCCTCTTTCCCACAGCCTAATTCCAAACAAATTGTAATGTTAACAATACCCCTACCATGGTGAATTCAGTCATTTTGCCTGTTAAACTGATGAAAAGCCAACATCAGATATCATTTTCTTCTAAGGTGAGACAGTAATTAGGAATTTCAGCTTAAGATTGACTTGTATTCTTACAAGTAAATTTTCTTTTTCCCTTTCCCACTGCACTTGAGCAAAAATTCCCAGTCATGGGAAGATCTTAACAAAAAACCAAGTAGGAAATATGAAATGACCTAGAAAACTATATCTTTCCTTCAGAAGTAATCAATAAATAATAGAATGCTAGAAAATGAACCACAAACAAACGCTAGAAATTATCGTTTTCCCTAGGTAAATTTGAAAGCATTGCGTATCTTGTTGGTTTTCTATAAGCCTCAGAAAGAAAATATAAGAATTTAAGTAATGATTATATTTTCTAAATCAGGAGAGAACAAAGTGAAAACTTATTTGTGGTCCTTTTGATAAAAATTAAAGAATAGCTAGGAGTTAAAGAAGCAAGATGATCTAATCCTATATAAGGAAATTGAACATGACATATTGGGGCAAGGGATAGATTATTTCAGCTTTGCTCCAGGTTTGCTTAGTTCATTTAACAGAATAGCAGTAACCAGAAAACATGTCAAAAGTCTTTCTTAAGCAGGCAAGGAGGATTCAGGAATTACAGATCTGCTAGACACAACACTGGGCAAGCAGCTGGTCAGTCTCTGTATCAGCATCTTTCAGTTTAGGGGACAGTGAAACACTGAAGTACTGTAAATTACTTCAGTAGTGTTTGCAGTGGTTGGGGTAGGAGGCTCTGGGCAATGGTGTTACTGATTACCTATGATTTAGAGACGCTGTTAAGTTATTCATGGATTAAAATGTTACTGTGCCAAAACAAAGCTTTAGCTTTGTTTAATCTAACACTTTCCAAATTAAGTTCAGCAAAGAACTCTCAGTTCCTTCCCATGTGCACATATACCACAAATCTTTGACAACCCACATAGGTGTCCTGAAAAAATACAGTTTAGTAAATTATGATCATCATTGCCATGTGTCTGAACCAAGGACTGGGTGCATTGGTGCAAAAGCAGAAACATACTAAGGATTTTGGGACTTCCAGGATACATTTATTGGTTGAACACTATTGATGAAGGCTCAAGTGTTAATGTCCATTTTTAGGGACTTGGAAATGAATTATGTAGAACTTTAACATTTAACCATTTAGAGTACTCTATCCAACTGGCGGAGAAATGAAATTTTCCCAGTATCCAAAGCAGGTATCTGACATTCTTATTCAAGGTTGAGTGGCCATAGAGACAAGGTACTTAAAGACTTTTCTTTATTTGTTTACCAAGTTAACCGACTTTAAGATTTCCTCTATTCCCCTGAAATTCCCTCCCCTCCCACTCTGGACACTGTCAGACTGTTCTCAAATTCAGTGTCTTTGTTTATATTATGCTTGTTTGTTTGTTTTGTTGATTAGCTTCCTGTTAAAGGTGAGATCATATGGTATTTGTCTTTCACTGCCTGGCTTATTTCACTTAGCATGATACTCTCCAATTCCTTCCATGCTGTCGCAAAGGGTAGGAGCTCCTTCTTTCTTTCTGCTGCATAGAATTCCATTGTGTAAATGTACCACAGTTTTTTGATCCATTCATTAACTGATGGGCACCTAAAGGGGAACGGTTTAGAGCAACAAGTATAAAGGACTCATGGACAAAAACTATGGGGGGTGGAAATGGGAGGAAGGTGGGGAGGGCTGGGGTGGTGGGCTGGGGTGGGGTAAAAGACAGAAAACTGTACAATATCAACAATTAAAAAATACTGATTTAAAAAAATAAAATAGATATATGTAAACATGAAAAAAAAATAAATTAAAAAAAAAAAGATTTCCTCTAGAGCATTCAGTATTTTCTACAACAGTTGTTCCTATTTTTTCCACAGATAATTAATTTTCCCAATTTAGATAGGATCAGAAAGCAAAGCCTGGCCCTAATTTCAGTCAAGAATATTCTTAATGCAATTGATGTAAGTGGCAGATCTGTATAATATAGTCCAGGAAAATGAAAACCAGCCCCTAGAAAGATGTAGTTGGTAAGCCTTGCCCCTTCCTGTACTCTATGGGATGGAATGGATGTCTGTGAAGGGTAAAACTGGAAAAAAATATTAACGATGGAATGATATGGAAGAGTGTACACTATGAAATCTTTTGAAAAATGCCCCTGACTTGGAATTGAAGTATTTTATTCTCAATCCTGTAAGTTCCAAAAGATTTGTAAAATAGCATAATTGTAAGTCATTGCTTGTGATTATTTTATTTTTTATGTTATTCCTATACTCTAAAGATCTGCATGCAGCTGGAAAATGGGCAATTGTCATACTGGTTACAAAAATAGCCACTCTTTATTGTTGCTGGTTGGAAGTCAGGAGAACCATATTTAAATGATGTTTTTCTACAATTAACTTCATGACCTGAATATAGCAGTCATTTGATGATGCTTTTAAAATTTTATTCATATCAAAGTCAAAGGAGTTGTCCCTCTCGTTGCTGGTAGATTTTAGGAGGCTTCCTGGTATAAAAGAAAAAAAAATACGGTACATATAATCCTGAGTATTAGTCCCAGTTTATTTCTTCATTAGTTGTATGACTGTGGTATCAAGGCAGTTAACACTTCTGACAGTCTGACATTTCATTTCTAGGTTAGAGATATTAATGTTTCCCATTTTATGGTGTGGTTTTGTGGTAATTTCATCATGTTGAAAAATATTTTGAAACATGAAAGTTGCTATGTTTCTTTAAGATAGTATATGAAATGTTAAAGGGACTTATCTAAGAAAAAGAAGACCAAAAATATGACAGTGAAAAGACAGCGAACTCATAGCTATTAAGAACCACACCTAAAACAAAAGCAAACTAAGCAAACAGCTAGAACAGGAACAGAACCACAGAAATGGAGATCATATGGAGGGTTAGCAACAGGGGAGTGGGAGGAGGAGAGAGGGGGAAAAGGTACAGAGAATAAATAGCATAGATGGTGGGTAGAAAATAGACAGGGGGAAGGCAAGAATAGTATAGGAAATGTAGAAGCTAAAGAATTTATGACACATGGACATGAACTAAAGCGGGGAATGTGGGTGGGAGGGGGTGTGCGGCATGGAGGGAAATGATGGGGGAGAAATGGGACAACTGTAATAGCATAATCAATTAAAATATATTAAAAAAAGGAAAAAAGATAGTATTAAATTATAACTATTCAACAGAAGGGAAGGTCTCATCATCAGTGGGAAGCCGAGTATGTTGCCAAGAAAACTAGCAAGACCCAAGGGGTCTTAGCAACAGGACCCACTTGCAGCCAAGTTCTTGTGGCTGGAGCAGTCTCTTGTTTTCACGCTGCAGACTAAAGGCTTATTTTAACTTCCAAGCTTCTTTGAGTGAGAGTCAAAGTCTTCTTCAAGTAAAGGCTAGAGTCCTAAAGAGAACATTGGATCGGACAAGCCAAACTTACACATTTCCAGCCTTCTTCCCACCTGCAGTCCTGACTGTTTCCACAGAATCTGTCCACTCTGGTTTCCCTGAAAGTGGACCACAGTTATTCAGGGAAGGAGCACACCTCTGCTACATCTCCTCTGCTTCCTCTGCTGGAAGTGCTAATTATGGGCATAGGCTCCTCCCTCTTGTCTATCTGCAACTTTTCCTCTTCAGAGTTCCACTCAATACTTAAAGAATGCCTCTCCCAGTTCACATCTTTCATCAGCCCTAACTTTCCTTCTTTTTATTAATCTCCCCTGCCTTCTGGGGGTTTCCACTTGGGTGAAATACTGTCATCCCAAATTCAATATGTTTAAACCTAAATTTATAAATCTTCCCTCTCTTAAGAAAGTTTAATGCCACATTATTCCAAGCACATACATGCTGTCAGCTTTCCGCTAGGCTGAAAACTCTGAGTTATTTTTAATTCTCAGTAAACAACTGCTCTAGTTCTACGTTCTCTTCCAACTTGTTCATCTGAGATAGCAGTTTATTTAATTTGCTCCCCATTAGTGACCCCATGTGAAGAATGACTGGACTGGGGTCTGCAACAGGTTCACCGCCAGACTCCCTGCAAAATGTCAACAGCACTAAGTCCGGTGAGGTTCAGAAACTGTTTGAGAAATAGGCACTCTGGAGAGTGAGTGAGCAAGCCAGAGAGAGAGAACTTGGGGAGAGGACTAAAGGTAAAAACTAAAAAGAATGGGGAATAAGATGTTATAAAGTGAAGGTGAAAATATACAAATTATTCTTTTATTGTTTTCAGAGCATTTGACAGTGAAGGAAAAATATAAGTAGTAGAAACAGAGGCTGTAGATGGGAAATAAATATTTATTGAAAATCCGTTGCCTGTATTGCTGGAGAGTCAGTAACACATTACACAAACACGGGCCTAAACTATGCTGTGACTTCTGTGTAAAATTACAATTATCATAATTCTAGGTCAAAATTATACTGCCTAACATTTTTGATAAAAGCATACATAATAAAGAAAAGAGCAGGTGCATCAGTCAGATTAAAGAAGATGGTGATTCCTCAAACCTCCTTGTGATCTCCCTGGAACTGGCTGACCTCCTTACTATCTCACATTTGTAATCCAAGGATAAATCGTCCTTCATGGCTAGTGGAGTTGTGACCAGACATGACCACCACAATGAAATTGAACACATTTAAGGGACTTATAAAACAAAAATGTAGCGTAGGCTAAAGTGTATGACTGAAACTTTTCATAGACCTCCTCAGTTTGCACATGTGTGACAACAGAAATGAGACTGATACCCATTAGAGGTCAATGACAACACGATTTCCTCTTAGTGTCTCATCTGTCATCAAGCAAAGAAAATATCCAAGTAGCATTTTGGTCACACAGCTCTGCATCTGAAAACCTTCCACTATATTTGGGGATGTAAAAACTTATTTGACTACTTTTCATTTAATTATGTATTTATCACTCATTCATTCATACCTACCATATAACTAACTATTACCTAATATTTGTACACTAGGCACTAAGAGTTAGGGGTAAAATGATGATGAGAAAGAAATGAGCCATGCCCTTCTGGAGCTGACCATCTAGTAGGGGACAAAAGCAAAAACCAAATATAACCAAATTATAATATAATGTTATGAGTATGATGATGATGATGATGATGATGATGCAAGGTACAGAGTGCTATAGAAACACGAGTTGAACCTAGTCAAAGAGTTAGAAATGGTTTATGAAGGGAATGAAATTTCAGCAGAGACAATAGATAGGAGTTAGCTGAGCAAAGAGGGAGAAGAAGACTCTCCCAGGCAGCTGTATCAGTAAAAGTAGGCTAAGGTATGCTGAGTAACTAAAAGATCTCCAAGGCTCAGTGGTTTATCAATTATTTTTATCTCATTGTATGTGTCCACCGTGGGCTTCCTGTTCTGTTCTTTGTCTTCTTTTCTCCAAAAAAAGAATACCATTGATGAATCATCTTCCATCTGGGACATTGCCCATCTTGCAGCAGAAGACAGTATGCTGAAGCACACAATGGCTCTTTGAGCTGTCATCCAATAGTGACACACCCCACTTATGTTTACATTTCATTGGGTGAGGCAAATCATGTAACCAATTTCACTGGGCAAAACAGGATAGGCTCCCAACAGGCAGGGAAGGGCACCACATTGAGAAGTGGACCTAATAGAAGAATGAAACCATCTAGTAATGGTATAAACATTAGTATAGCTTAAATTTGAATTGATCTTAATGTAGCTTGAGCTTAGTTATTGAGGCAGAAAGCGATAAGGCATGAAGCTGGGTCAGGGAGCATTATCCAGACCACGCATGCTTACAGGCCACATTCAGGACTGAGGGCTTTATCATAAGTGCTTTGGATGACCTCTGATGACCGATTGGACTGTGGAAATCTGATTGGAAAGAAGCCAGATTGGAGCAGGGAGGATGAGGGAGTTAGAAATTGTGGACCTTTATCCAGGTAAAAAAAATCATAATACTGAATAAAGGCAGTAGGAGTGGAAAAAAGCCCATAAGATTTAAGAGGTGTTTGGAAAATTGAATCAGCAGTAGTTGGAGAATGCTTGGATATGAGGGATTGACGGGGGAGAAGTAAGGCAGCAGCCCAAGTTCTGGTTAGCTCATTAAAGAGTAGTATCAGTTCCAATACAGAGAACACAGAGAGGGGTCAGGTTTGGGAACAAGATGGTAAATTACTTTCAGGACATTTTGAGTCTGGCTCTCCTGGAAGGCATTCCAGCAGAGGTACCAGTAGGTAGGTAAACATTTAGATTTAAAGTTATGGAAGAAAGGAAATCTGAGCAAGAAATGTAAATCTGGGACTCATCAGAATGTAGATTGTAAATTAAGTCAGGGAGCGACTGATATCTTCAGGGTGATGGTATGAGGGGAAAAAGTAGAAAGGATAAAATGACAATGCAGCCTTAATTAGACACATGTGTGACTCTGTCCACAGAAGAAGGGCATTGGTTCTTGAAGAAGAGTCATAGGTTTTACTTCCTCAGGGTCTCCCAAAGCGCTGAACACGAAGTGGTCAGAAGCACAGTAAGTTGTGAGTCAGACTGGATATCAGTTCCTAGCTTTGCTCATAACAACCATGTGTCCTTGGAAAATCCTTGAATCAACCATGTCTTACCTGTCTCATTCATTAAACAGGAGTGCTAACACCTCCACTCCACACTGAACAAGGTCGTCAGGACTCGCAAAGCTACATATGTAAGTGAAAGCTCTTTGGGAACTGAAAAGTATCTTTTAAATACAAGTTGGTATTATAATGTTCACACTAGGAGGGAAAATTCCTAAATCTATTTTGAGGCCTCATAAAATATGAAGAAAATGGAAAGTCCTTTGCCAAAGCTCATAAAAGCAAAATTGACAACATTTCTGATATGACTCATTTTTCCTTTGAAAACCAACTATCAGATAAGGGTCAGTTCCTTTTAAATAGAAACTTAGGAAAATAAAACTTTTAAGGAGTCGTTTAGAATGAGACTTTTTTTTTTTTAATCATGTTGCTCATGTTGAAGGTATCTATTACCTGTATGTAAGTTAACCTATGGCCCTAAGCCCAACCCCAACCCTAATTTTTGTGTTTTTCCCTTCAGGAAGATATATATGCATGGTGGCAAAATTGTTAAAATTTCCAACTTATGTCACGAAATTTTCAAACTTTCTTGTGGAACTCTCAGTATTAACCAAAAGTTTTGAAGATCTTATACCTATGAGAAATTAACTCTAGAGGACTTGTCTAGACCCCCCCGCCAAAAAAAACAAACAAACAAAAAAACCCCCCAAAGAACAAAAAACAACATGCTCCAGTAAATGCATGTTCTACAACTTACATTTTCAAACAGTAATTATGATCTACTTTTCACCAATTTTTATTTATTTAGATTAGAGTCAACCTTCGTTATCATTGTTTATGTGTTTTGCTTCATTGAAAACACTCTAGTGCCCACTATCCAAGCAGTTTGTAAGAAAGTTTGGACTTTCATGTCAAGTGTGATTTGAAACATTCTTAAACAAGGGTTTATCTCCAAAATATATAAAGAACTTACACGACTCCACTCTAAGAAGACAAGCAACCTAATTAAAAATGGGCAAAGGACTTGAACAGACACTTCTCCAAGGAGGACATACAGAGGATCCAGAGACACATGAAAAGATGTTCAGTAGCTCTAGCTATCAGAGAGATGCAAATTAAAACCATAATGAGACAACAC
Organism: Glossophaga mutica; assembly: GCA_039655065.1. NCBI lineage: Eukaryota > Metazoa > Chordata > Mammalia > Chiroptera > Phyllostomidae > Glossophaga > Glossophaga mutica. Next base: position 87,549,532 of record CM077311.1, read on the forward strand.
TTGACACTGGTCAGAATGGCCATCATAAACAAAGCAACAAACAACAAGTGTTGGAGAGGTTGTGGAGAAAAGGGGACCCTAGTGCACTGTTGGTTGGATGGCAGACTGGTACAACCACTATGGAAAACAGTATGGAATTTTCTAAGAAAACTAAAAATGGATCTATCTTTTGACCCAGCAATTCCACTGCTAAGACTATATCCTAAGAACCCTGAAACACCAATCCAAAAGAACCTATGCATCCCAATGTTCATAGCAGCACAATTTACAATAGCCAAGTGTTAGAAGCAACCTAGGTGCCCTTCAGTAAATGAATGGATCAAAAAACTATGGTACATTTACACAATGGAATTCTATGCAGCAGAAAGAAAGAAGGAGCTTCTACCCTTTGCAACAGCATGGATGGAACTGGAGGGCATTATGCTAAGCGAAATAAGCCAGATGGTGAAAGACAAATACCATATGATCTCACCTTTAACAGGAACCTAAACAACAAAACAAACAAATGAGCAAAATATAACCGATGATACTGAAATTGAGAACAGGCTGACAGTGACCAGAGAGGACAGGGGAGGGAATTTCAGAGGGAAAAGGGGAAAGGTTTATAGGAACAAGTATAAAGGACATATGGATAAAAATTATGGGGGTGGAAATGGGAGGGAGGTGGGGAGGGCTGGGGCAGTGGGCTGGGATGGGAGTAAAAGACAGAAAACTGTACAAGAACAACAATTAAAATAAAATTAAAAAAAGGAAACATTCCCTCAAGAATAGGGCTTATGCTTTCAGCTCACAGTAATCTCTTCATTTTGTTTTCATAACCAAAAATTTGCGCTCCAAACATGAAAACATTATGAAAGTCTCCATATGTCATAGAGAGCACTATGATTTAGAGGGGAAAAGAAATAACTTTCCCTGTACATGTAATTAAATGTCTTTAAATTTTGTAGAATAAAATGCTAAAGAGAGATTCAGGGATATGTAAATCATCCAATTTGTTTTGTCTTTACAGGTATTTTCTAAGCTACATTAATTCTAGTGGCAATAAATATGAGGGTTATTGACCAGCACTCAGCACCCCTACACCCAACATCACTAATCTATCATTATATACTTTCTCAGTGTGTCCTCAGGCTCTTTCTCAACACAATGCCCCAGGCAGCCACCTTCAATCACTTAGAGTGGACAAAAAGATGAATCATCCTCTTTGCCATCCTGATACATACTGATAAACAAATGTATTTCATCTAACTTCATCTATAGCAAATAGATCTTGTACATGAACTTTGTCTGTGAATGTAAAAGAAAAACTTTCCATGTAACTTAATTTACAATGTAAGCACTAAACCTGTAAAGATAACTGTTTTTCACAGGTATTAACACTACTTATGGAATTGCAGATTATTACTGTCCTATCAGTACTTTCTCTGTCATCTTTTACTATCATCCAAAAAATAAAGTGTTTGCTAATTCTTAATCACTAAATGCTTATTTAGCAATTATCAGTATGCTCATTTCAAATAAACTCTAAAGTTAGGAAAGGAAGAGTATGCTGATTTTAAGTCTTATGAAAACTTTGTTTTATCATTTCCATGACTACAGCCTACTTTTTATATTTCAGCTAATCTTTTCATTACTGTTTGGAAAGCAGTAACAAAACGGACATTTATTAGGCACTAATGTGGAAAGTTATCATTATTCTTCTGGAATACATCCTTTTGCTTCTCATTGAATGGCATTTTCCTCTTTTTCACATTCTTCTGGACTCTTCCAAATGAAACTTCACTAATTGAATTGCAAAGTCACACCATGGAGCTTTTGAAATCATGCAGATGTGTGCTGACAAAATAGCTATTTCAAACCTTGTTCATGGCCTTGAGAAAAGTGTGGTAATGAGTAGGAAACGAGATTTGTGAAAGAAACAAGCTGACAGGAAGCAGCTGTTTCTGTTTTAAACATTCCATCAGTGGGACCACATTTTCTATCTGTCCCCTTTTCAAGTCAAATCCTCAGTAGGCTCATTTTAGTCATTATTAATTGAATAGTAAACGTCTGGTAGGACAGCGTTCTGATAGTTGGAGTGAGCTGCTTGGTGAGTGTTATATTGCACCTCTGTCTGGGTACCGGTGGCCACTTGATTGTAGTGCACAGTTCTTACCGACAGCACGAAGCAGACGTCTAACTTCTATGGAAAAACTCAGTAATATCTCATTGTCTATAGCACAATGATGTGAGAACTTAAAAATGCAGTTCCTGTAAAAACACATTTGAAAATATTAGCTTTAGAAGTGTGCTTTGTACCAATACATAACATGTGTCTTGGTAGAGTCTACACTTAAAACTCACCTTCTGTCAACTTTGTGAGTCCTTGCTATGAAAATATTTTATGGGTACTTATAAAAGGCTTTTTACTCAAGAAAATAATCAGCATACATTTCTTCAAAGACGCTGTGTAAAACTATGAGTTACTCTGCACAGCTGAATGAGTGGTACCTGTGGCTCGTACTTGAGTTGTGGAGTGTGCAACTTACACAACAGTTGGCAGCCCTAAGATAAGTGTCTTGATATTCCTGTTTAGATCAATAGTTTTGATTATATAAAATAGGATTGTATGACCATTACATGATTCCTTGTTTTATATCAATACTGGCCCTAAAACAATACTGTTCCTTCTGTTGAAATACTATTCCTTCCCCCAACACTCCATTCATTTGCATGCACACTTCGCATTTCAGCTTCCACTTCACCCACTCTGGGAGGTCCCACCTCCCACCTGTGAAGATGAGATTGCCTTTATAAGTTCTCATATTTCTCTGGGGGTCCCTTTCATAGCACTTAGGCTGTTTTTAACTAAATAGTTGGCTATCATTTCCCAGCTCACTAATTATGGAGCAGGAGGCAAAATATTAAAATGTTTTGCTTACCACTGCATTTTGTAAATGTGTTAACCTAGACTTTATTTAATACATAAAACTACAGTGCATGGTTAAATCATTTTGAAAAATTACATGTGATGGTCTCTTTCATTGTGCCAACTTCAGTGACATCCCTCATTTGCGAATCTCAGCACGAATGTTTTAATTCTTTTTTCTTGCACCCTCCATTCTACAATCTCAAATAGCTGAAGGAAAATGATCTTTGCTCTTCAGGGGAAAATCCTTAATGTTTCTTTTTTCATCTTTGCTGCTTTTTTAATATATTTAACTTGGCAGCTATATGTTTTTTTTTTCCCTGAGAAAAAAAAAGACTGGGAGCCACAGGCCCTCCTAACGTGGGGGAGAGGAAATTTCTATTATAAACAGAGGATGTCAGATGTTTCCTTTTCCATAACTTCTAGGAAATTTATTATTACTGATACCTATCCCTCCTTAGGAATGAAAGTAATTTAATATAAATCCAAGAAAATACATCACAGAAAAATTGATTGGTTCCAGCTAGAGAAGCAGATGGTAAACAACCTTCTCATCACCCTGATGCAGATAGTTGCTGATTGTAAATTATACATACATATACATATATATATACATACATACATATATATATACACACACACACACACATATATATATATATATACACACACACTTTAGTTATTGACAAGTCTATACCATTTGATGTTAATGCAGGGTCATGATTTTATATTTAAATATTTGAGTTGTGTAGCGATAACTAGGTAGGGAGTCTAGGTAGATGGTACTGAAGGCATTAAAGTCAAACACTTGCGCAGGACTTTATAACTGTAGGTGCTTGAGGTTTCCAGTATAGGTCACAGCCAAAGTTGAACACTTTTTGAGAGTACAAGAGGCTGCAAAAGTAATTGAAATTATATAACTCTTGAAATTTTTTTCTAAAAAGATAATTTTAGTATATAGTGGATATGTATTTATTTCCCAAAGCATTTTCTCCCTAAGTTAAAAATGACATTTCTATAAAAATTAAAGTCCAATAATATTTCAAACCTTTTTATATTGACTATATTGAGTGTAACATAAGTGGAACTTTCAGTTTCAACTTTGACATGTAAATATCTTGGGAGCTGTCACTCCCACCTTTACAAAAAGACAAATGCTGGACGAACTGAAAATCAACTACTTTTTTAGACTCACCATAGAACTGAGTGGCATGGAAAGGCACAATCCCAAAATCTGGAGAGATAGAATCCAGAGAATCAGAGCTATGATCTGCTTACCCATGACAGAAGCCACTGCAGACTTACCAAACGGTAGGCACATTTAAGTGGTAATTTGGATGGATTTCTGGATGCTGACAATATACTGGGGTAAGAGTGAGAAACTTCTGGAGATCATAGTCTTAGAAGGGTTCCCACATTTTTGTGTATTTTACCCTGAGGAATCACATAATAAACTGATGAGAACAGATGCTACACTTGATCTTAAGCAAAAGGCTGAGAAATAATATTTACTTTTCTTCTTTTTTTTTATTTTGAGAGTTCATTTATTAATGTACTGGGGACAGTGAAACAAGGAAGGGCTTAGGATAGATGCTCTTCCAGGAAAAATGCCCTCCTAGCTATAGTAGGGAGAGACACAGAGAAACTGAACAAAAGAAGGTAAGAATTAAGCAGATATACAAATACACATACATATGTAAGTATGCAAGTATGTTACATATAATGGAGTTTTATATGTTATATAGGAAGTTACAGCTCTGGCTGGTGTGGCTCAGTGGATTGACTGCCAGCCTGAAAACTGAAGGGTCATCGGTTCAATTCCAAGTCAGGGCACATGCCTGGATTGTGGGCCAGGTTCGAAGCTAGGGGCACATGAGAGGCAACCACACATTGATGTTTCTCTCCCTCTCTTTCTCCCTCACTTCCCCTCTCTTTGAAAATAAATAAATAAAAAAAGAAAGTTATATATATTTACAGATGTTGAATTATGTAATGTGTATGTAATATATTATGTTTTATATATAGTGTATGTAGAGATCAAGCTGTCATTTCATTATAGGTGACTTTAGCTTTTTTTGGGGGGGTCACTTTTAAGATCTCGTTATCTTTGGTTTGGTCATTTCATCAAATGCATTTATGAATGGATTTTTAAAATTTTTATTTATCCCTCTTGTGAATTATTGGACAAAGAAGAGGAGAAATGACTGAACTAATTTCCAAAACACGTAAGTTGGTATCCCTTTTAGTATTGTGTCTTCACTAAATCTCTACTCTCTCTTGGTAGTATACTGCATACATCTTAACCTATCTACACTTTCATCCAGCTTTGTTTAAATTTTAACTACTTCTTTAGATCTATTTTCCAATTTGTTAATATTCTCTTCACTTATACCTAATCTGCTATTTAACTTTTCCATGAGATTTTATTTCTAATTACATTTTTCATTTCTGGAAGTTCTCTTTGATTCTGGTTTCAAGTGGTCAAGTTTTGTATTCTGTTTCCTTTTTTATATTATGAACATGTTTTATTTTTAAAATGTGTTAAACGCACTTATTGTACATTCTGTTTTGAATAATTTCTACTTTTGTAGTCCTTGCTGGTCTGACATAATTTTCTTGTTTCTACCGTTCATGGGTGTATTTTTCCTCATGTATGTGGTGATGTTCTTATTATGATCTCATTTTATCTGTAGAAATTACTTGAAGACTTTCTGTAATGTGGATTCCCTGGTAAGGATTTATGTTTGTTTCTGCCAGGCTCCTGTGACATTCCGAACACGTGACCATTTTAAAATAAAGGTTCTGCCTGTGGATTTTCAAGCACTGCATTTATATGAATTTCCATTCTAAAACTGTGGAAGTACAGGCTTGAGATCAACAAGACTTGGGAGAGTCTTGTTTCCTTTCCAGCGCCATTCTGAGTCAATACTTAAAGAAAGAAAGCCCCTGTGTGAAAATAACCCCGTCCAAGATTTCGAAGTGCGCTGTCATTTCCTACTAGTATTAAGTTTTGTCTTCTATCTCCCCAGCACATACTGCCCAGAATCCCAAGCTCTTGCCCACCAGTTGTAGGCTGATGACCTCAGAGCAATGCCGGCTACCGTGCCTGCTTACCAATGAAGCCCTTCATTCTTGTTGTCCCTGGTTTCGGCTTGTCACCCTCTCTGGACAATAGCCTAGTTAAGCTTTAAAATGGTGTTTACGTTCTTACCCAGCGTTGTCGGGTACTCGGGTACTCTCTGCTGGGAAGGGTGGCTCTGCACGTCTGCCCTGGAGTTGGAAAGGGAGGGACCGTTTTGTCACGTGCATTACTTTTATAATCAGATCAAAATAGAGTTGGTAAGACACTAGTTTCCCTTAGGTAAGTATGTAATATTGTCAACTGTTTAAACGAAGTATTTTATAAATATAAGAGCAGCAGCCATAATTGTCATTTTCATAAAATGAAATTCCAATAAGTCTGTTGCTGCATAATTAGCCTTCTCCTTATGTCAAAACAGAAATCTCTTTACTCTGAAGAAGCTTGAATCAGTTTCTTTGTTTAAACCAATGCACCGGGTGTGTATGCCACGTGGTCCTGCCTGGAGAGACCATCAGAAGAGCATCTCAGTCTCCCTGGCTGCCTTTTAGCTTTGGGATCTATGTGCTTCCCTTCTCCCAGAAGAAGCAGCATATGTGAACCACTCTCATGAGCAAGGCTCAGACAAAACATCTTGCTGTTGGAATTACAGGGAAAACTAAAAGCGAAGTGAATAACCATGCATTAGGTGTTTCTGGCACAGGCTCATTAGTTCGTTAGCACAACACATCACCAGTTGGTCACTCTCCTGTGAAGAATAATGAAAACCACCAGGCCGTACTCCCACTGAGCCGCATAGGGAGCAGCATATGATTTTCTCTCATACCAGCTTTAAATTAGGAAAGTATAACAAGAAGCAGAAAAAGTATTATCTGTTACAATATTTGAAAGGATAGTGGCTCTTTACTAACATATACTTCTCTTTCAGTATTCTTTGAACAGTTGCAAGTAGGTCTTTCTGCACAGACGGCTCTCTTTTTCATAGGTCAGTAGGTCACGTTGCCTTGGAAAGCCTCTCTTAAAATTAAAGGACTCATAGATGTTCATATATTTATAGTCACATATAAAATTCTCATTTTGACTAATTGCTTTCCTCTAAAAGTGATATTCTATTAGGAATTTTTTTTAAACTCTGTTCCAACCAACTCTACAGCGGACCCCTGACATAACGGACTGCCATTCTGTTAGGGAAGATGCGTGGGAACTTCACTTACAGGAGGTCTAGGGTTGTCTCGTAAGTCGAGTGCCTAGAAATAGAAAGTGTTAAACATTTTCAACTCTCTGTAAAAGGCATGCAGTTAATTAATAATTATTTTCTAACATGACTTACCATTAAAGGAACCAGGACTAAGTCAACCTTTATAACATTTGAAGAGTTGGGTGAAACATACTTGAGTATATTTCCTTAAGGTTTTCTTCTGTAAGTAGCTGTATTGAATATACTTTCCATGCCTTGCCTACCTGATTCAGTAGTCTTCCGTCTTCCTTCTTCCCCTCCCTGACTTCCTCTCACTCCTCCTTCCTCCTTTCCTTTATTCTCCCTCCCTCTCTTCCTCTCCCTCTCTTTCTCTCTCTTATTAAATGGATACAAACTACCCCATTTGGTTAACCATTGTATTAGGAAGTAAAGCTGTTGAAACTCATGTTCTCCATTGGTAGCTCAAACTAATATCAAGCAAAGAGATTAAGAGAATATATAAAGAGTTGGAAGTTCAAGTTGAAAACCCAAGCCTGTTATATAATGGTGTCAGGAATGTGTACCTGCCCAAGGAGTTCCTCAATAAGACAATTTTACTCCCTTGAAATATTTAGTGTTTCTGAATATGATCCTCAGCCATCTGAGTGATTTACAGATGCTAGTTAAAATGCAGGTTCCTGGGACCTGCCAGTATCCAAAGATTTTGATTTAATAAGTCTAAACAGGGACTTTTTATTTTGTATAATTAATAAGCTCTTTGCAGAACGACCAGAGTGATTCATACCCTAGGGTGATGAACCAGCCAGCTCAAGTTTGAGTCCTGCTAGCTGTGTGATTTTGGGAAAGTTATTTGATCTCCATATACCTCAATTTTCTCATATGTTAAGCAGATACAATAATAGTGTTTGTGGGAGGAAACAAATGCATAACATACATGGTGTTTAGAACAGTGTCTGACACAAAATAAACAATGTAAACAATTATGATTCTTTTTTGACATTTAAAATGTAGAACCTCGGAAAAGAATTCATTTGTCCTTCTAATGCCCTGGGGTGTTGTTATGACTTCAACTCTGGTTTTAAAAACAACTTGATTGAGATGAACGTACATAAAATAAAATACACCGATTTTAAATGTGCAGTGCCCTGAGTTTTGATAAATGCATGCACCTTTGTGACCACCACCCCAATCATAAATTAGAACATTTCCATAACCCAAAGAGTCCCTGTGCCTCTTTGCTGGCAACTTTCATCCCAGCTCCAAACAACTACTAATCTGCCCTTTGTTATTAGCGATTAGTTTTACTCTTTCTAGAATTTCATAAAAATGGAATCATGCAGTATGCACTCTTTTATTTTATTTTATTTTTCCTCAGCACGTTTTTGAATTCATCCATGTTCCTGTGTTTTTAGTAGGTCCTTCTTTTCTACTGCTGACCACAATGAGTTCATCCACTCACCTGTTGCTGCGAGTTTGAGTTCTTTCTGATTTGGGGCTGTAATGAATAGTCTAAATAATGTTGACAGCTAGTATTAGTTTTTCTGTTTAAAATACACTAAAGTCAAAGATGTGGAGTATGCTCTCCCTCCCAAGAACACGCCCATGCCATTCTTCCCTCTCAGGAGTGCATCTCCTAAACTCTAAGGGTTTCCATGAGACTGGTAACCAGGGGCACACTGGGCAGTGGCAGCTCATCCTGGCCTTACCCCCTGAACCTGTCTCCAAGGCCCCCCTTTCTCTGACTTTTCAGTGAACCAAGACCCCACTCTGGCTCACTGCAGTCACTGTGACTTTCATTTCTCATGTAGACTGTTTCTCAAGTAGCCCGCATAGATTCCTTCCTTCCTCTAACGTTTCTAGAGAGCTGAAGTATCCCTGCCTAGGCTCTCTCCTGCTGCTGCTTCTATCCTAAGCTCTTCTTTGTTTCACTGCCCTCAGCTTTAATAAATGTACTCTTAAAATTAAAAAAAAAAAAGAAAAGAAAATGTTTTTCAGCTTTTTGGTTAAGATCAAGTGTAGTATCTGTTCTCATCAGTTTATTATGTGATACATCCTCTATTCCCGCACAATATATTAAATGGCTTCTAGGAGCAGGGAGGTAGAACATGAGCTTGCTCTGCCCATTTTGTGCGTGGGTGGGGGTGGGGGACTAAGCTAGAGAAGGAATTATTGATATTGAAGACCTTAACCATAGATATGGACTGTTTTTTAGTTTGTTTTTGCAGACATTGTATCCTTGTATGGCTAAATGGTTCTCTTTAAACGTGTCAATTTTTGTCCATGTGAAGTATCTTTAACTGGATAGAGCAAACATAGTTCCATTCAATAAATGCCTTGAACAAATTTCACACTTATTTTACAGTATCCATTAACCCATTCATCTCAGGGACTTTTTATGTCATTGTCTCCACCATATATTTTCTTTTCAATCTCTTAAAGTCAATTGAATTGTAGGTTATTTCAATGAGGAGATATTTTAAAAGTATCATTAAATATATTGAGGTCTATAGGATAACAGTTTGGTCTCCTTTCAAAGCATAAACAATTTATGGAGTGCTAATGCTATGTAATGATATTAGGAATAAAAGAGTCAATATAACTTTTACCTTAGGACATAAAGTAAAAAATATAGAGATCTGTTGTGTGTTTTTAAATATGAAAATCAATAAACTCTCCCAGTACTGCCAAAGTGCGAAGATGTTATATTTACCTGGATAATGATGGCTTGGCATCTTTTGTAATAAGTTGAGGATTTTCTAAATCACCAAGCCTTGGTTCCTTTTTGCTTAATAGTTCTTCCTTCAATCTCTCTTTCTTTTCACATTTTACAATAAGCAGTAAGAAGATACCAGGCAATGCCTTCAACATTTTCCTTAAAAATCTTCTCCTTTAAATACGCAAATTCATCATTTCTGCATATAGCAGACTTCAGTTCGGCTGTGCTCCTTTCCGGAGGCTTCAAGGGAAAATCATTTTTCTAGGATGATCTGGCTTCTAGAGACTGCACACATTCCATGGAAATAACACCCTTCTATCCTCAAAGCCAGCAATTACTTCAGTTCTTTTCCACATTGCATCTCTCTGACTCTCTTTGACTCTGACCTTGACTTTCTTGTTTCCATCTTTTATTGGTAGGGATCTTGTGATTGCAATAGGCCCACATGGGTGATCTGGAATGATTTTCCAATCTCAAGGTCAGTTGATTAATAATCCTCATTCTATGTGCAAATTTAACTCCCCCTTGCCATGTGCCGTGTGACATGGTATATTCACAGGTATCAGGAATGAAGACACGGACATTTTTGAGTCAAAGGCTGTGGGCTGTTATTCACCCCAGCGCTCTATTTACTGTTAACAAACACCATTCATTTAGAGAAAACAGAGTGGACAACATTTCTATCACCATTAGAATCTTTCCAAGTCCAACTTTTTTCATGAGTGTCCTACCATGACTAGAAATTTAGGAATTCCAATCTCATATGGTCTGCTTTTCAAAATTAAAACTTCACATTCCAAAACAGATGTTTTGGAGTGGTAACATGGTCCTGATAATTACAAGTTACCAGTATAAAATTTATCTAATTAGGTGTATTTAAAACAAAAGGTGTGTTTGAAAGCAGATAGTTATCTTAAGAAGGAGTATAAAAGAATAATACAGAGGAGAATGATCATGAAATGTTTCTTATCTTTCTTATGTTTGACAAGTTATCCTGATTTGACAACTAATACAATCAGTGGTTTGTTAAAAAAAAAATAAAATGAATTTCAGCCCTTCAGTTTATGAACTTGTGGTGTTGGTTTGTGAACTGGACCAAGAAGCCAGTAGAGATGAATCCACTAGTGTCCTTAATTTATTTGAGTTGATATGGCAATAACATTCCCCCAAAAGAGAGAGAGAGAGAGAGAGGTGCGGGTTCTAAAAATCCCTGGGATTAAAGAAAATCCTACAACCTGTTCCCAGGTCCAACATACTTAATGAGTTGATTGTAGGTCAGTGTTTCTCAGGCTTTAATATGCATAGGAATCAAGGAGGATTTTCTTAAATGGTTCAGTAGGTTTGGACTGAGGCCTGAGGTTCCATCATATCTCTGACAGGATCGCAGGTCATGCTGAGGCTGCTGGTAAAACACAGACCACATTCTAAGCAGTGAGGGTTAGATCACATCTCTGGTTGGCATTGCCATTTGCAAGTGTGAAAAGAATACACATTAAAATGTTTTTGTACTGTTGTCATTGTGGGTACAGGGACAACAAAGCATGTTTTCTGCCTGAGCTGACAAATTTACCCAGGATTGCTTTCAACTAAATACTCGTTCTTGTTAACATTTTCATTAAGTTGGCATGACAGCTATCCTGTTCTCAATAAAGTGGAGGTAAGCAAGTTTTAACCTACACATCACCTGTAAGCCAGAAGAACGGACATGGAAAATGATGACATATTCAGGTGTTCATTCATCCACTCAACAGTGGATGAAAAACAGATTCATTTTACTGAATCCCTACTCCGAACTATGTTCACTGATAAGTACTTAGGCTGCAGAGATTACTTCTCTGGTGCAAAACACTACTTTCCTAGTGCAAAAGTACTTTCAGTATTTTTTTCAGGGCATATCAAATACTCAGATTAATAAATGGCTTTCACAATCACTTTTTGGTGGTTCCAGCCACACAACCCTAGACTGGTTGCTTTCTGCACATACCCAATACTGACAAAGGATGAGCAAAGACTACAGAACTGTCTCCAGCTGACAGTCTACCCTTGGCAAAAGTGAGTAACCCCTGGCAGAAATTACTGAGGTTAAATGTGATACTTATGAAAAAGTGGGTGGTCTACAGAATTTGAGGATGGTAAAAGCAGAAATTAACAACTTTAGCACATCACATTCCAGGATGAAAGGAATACTGACAAGAGTAATACCAGTAGAGGAAAACAAAAACAAAAAAATGAAGTTTTAGCCATGTGCATGACAACTAGAGGACAGGCAAATGAGCCCATTTGGACCCAACTGATCCTTTCACCTTATCTTCCTATACTTTTTCAATGTACTTCACATTTTTTTATCAAATGGTACCACTTCCTGTTTCTTGAATATCCATGTCACAGCTCCCTACCTCCATGTCTTCGTTCACTGAAAAAAGCAAAGCAAAACAAAAATGAACTTCCGTTATATTTTTATCCAAGTAGGGTCAACCCTTAAAGGCTTAACTCTAATGCTGCTCCCTTATGCAGTTAAGTCTCCTGTCAAAAAAATCTTTTCTTTTGTGCTTTCATATTGAATTTATTTTTAAAAACTAGCATGAGATTCTCTTTCCATTCTGTGTTAGTGGGTTTTTTTTTTTTCTTTTTTTCCTAGGTCTTAAATTCTAAGTATCCTGAGGACAGAAGCCCTACTGACCTAAGAGATTAACGTGGGTTGAGGGGTTGGGAGCAGAGGAAGAGAAGGTTTCAGAAGTGGCAGAACCAAAACGTGCAGCTTATAGCTATAAAATTTTGTCTGTTACTATGGCAGAGTTTATTTAATGCCTTGTTTGTTACTTGAATGTCTTGGGTGGGGGGCTTATTCTGATGTTTGCCGTGAGAAGAGCACAACCGACAAAAATGGGAGAGAATTTGTAAATGCAATGAGTCAAAAATGGTACCAGATTACATGTTAGGTTTGGGGAGAAATACAAGAATTGGAGATAACCATGGGCAATTTGTCCCAGAGTTCCTGGGTTTGAAGAAGGACCACATAATAATCATGAATAATTGTGAATTCACACTGAAACAGCATAATGGATTTTTTATTCTGAAAGTCAGAAAGGTGACTGAAAAACAATATCAGAAGCTAATTTTCTGTGCTGGAATGCACACATGGACACCACCCCCTTCCCCAACAAACAGAACTAAATGTACTGAATCAAGCAGAATCAGGATCTTACTGGAAGGACGTAAATGTCTGCAACCATAGAACTGCATTTGCAAAAGAGTAGTAGTGCTTTTTAACCCTGAACACCAGAACAAGAGAACCATCCGTGGAGACACCAACTTCCCAGCAGAAATGTTGGAAGTTTTAACTATGGTAAACTACAGTTTTTCCAAATCAGAGAAGAGTGGCGTTTTTTAAATTTTTTTAAGAAGCCAACTTTTTCCTGAGTTCCCTCCTTTTCTTCTTCCTCTTCTTTTGTCCCGGTCCCCATCCCCTCTTCTCTGTTTCCACCGAGTAACTGCTGGGATGGTGATTGGGCAGCTGGAGGGGCCAAGACTCGATTCCCCTGCCCTAGTCTGGGCGTAGTGGGTGGGACTCAGCCCAGAGCTGGTTTTCCGCAAGCAGATTTCTGTACACTTCTACACGTTCGCCTAGCGACACCCAAGCCCAAAGGCGGACAACCGCTGCGGAGCCGCCCCAAGGGACCCACACCTGCCGGGGACGGACGCGGCTGGCTGCCAAGGGACCCTAAGTGACCTCGCCATGGTGCGTTTTAGCCATTACTTTCTTTTTCAGTTTTTCGGTGCAGGGAAGGGAAGGGGTTTTGAAGAGAAGTCGAGTGTTGTAGGGAAAGGAACTGCCAGGGATCTTTTGGGGTCATCCGAGAAAGACAGACTCGTGGACACAGGAAGAGACCGCTACTGGAACGGATTGAATGCTTCAGAGCAGCGCGGGAATCGGATTTGAGAGTCACATCTCCTCCCGCCCAGCCTGTTGAGTAGGTAGACAGGAGTGAGCCCAAGTGGGAGCCCCGCGGCTGCGTGTGCGCTGGGTGCGTTTGCCCAGGGACCAGCAGGTGCCACCGCAGGGTCCCGGCTCACCTCCTCCGGCCCCTGACGCCCACTCTCCTGCATTCACAGTGCAAGGCGCGCCCTGGAGCTGCTGTAGATCCGAAACGCTGTCTAGAGATCCGGGAGGTCACCGAGTAAGTTGTCGCAGCATACCCACGAGTGTCGAAGCTCCCCAGAGCGGCGGCTACTTTCTCCGGGCCCCCAGCCTGGGCCTGTCCTCCAACCATCCCCCCAGCCCCCACCATCCCGGGAAGCCTCCCTGGCGCTCCCAGCTGCCCAGCGCCGGGGGTGGGGGTTGGGCGCGGTTCCCACGCGGGAGGGGAGCGAGGGGGCAAAGGAGAAGGCGCCGGGAGACCCGGCTGAGGGCCCGGGGGACCTACGACGCCGGAGAGAGGAGTACCGATGGGGGTGGGCTCCGGCCGACCGCGCTAGCGGCTGCGCTCGCGGAGCCGGGCCGTGAGAACGTGCTGGGCGCGCCGGGGCCGCTGCTCTCCCACGGCCCCGGCGCTGGGCAGCAGCAGCCTGCCAGCCCCGCGCGGCGCCGCGGCCTCGGCGCGCGGGAGAGAGCTGGAGCAACAAAGGGGCGCTGAGACCTTAGAGCCTGGGCTTTACCCCAGCTTCCACCCGCTTGCTACGGCGTGGGTAAGCGATCCGCCCTCCTCAAGAGCAAACAGCTAGGATCGCAGGATTCCTTAGAGAAAACAGCAAGAAACTTCCAGTGGGGCTCAGGGGCTTGACCAAAGTGTGTGTGTGAGTGTGTGTGTGCGCGCGCGCGCGCGTGTGCGCGCCCCAGTCCGTGTGCTAATTACAGTTTGGCAGTCTAATTTCCGTCTCACCTGGGGAAACGGTGAGCAGGGGTCACCCCGTCTCTGAGTGCGGGACCTGTGCCCAGAGCCGGTACTCAATGGGCTGAGCTGCCCCACTGTGACTGTGATGAGAGGGGCTGCGATGCAACGTAGTCATGTGATTTCTGGCTGTAGCTTTTGTGCGTCTTTCTCTTGCTCATTTGTTTTTCACATGCCTGTTCTTTCATTTTGCGCTCGATAAGCCGTTTACATCTTATGAAGTAAACCAGAAGGTTGCACATCTCACTTAATGGTAAATGGCAGAAGGCACCTGGGTTTCCAACATAATGGGAATCCCTCTGAGAGAGAGAGAGAGAGTGTAGGGGCGGGGGTATATATTAAATTAGAGCTTCATTTATAGCACAATAGTAGTGATTTTTCAGGGTCAGGTCTCTGATGCTGATTTCATTAAATGGCTGTTTACTTATAGGACTGGGCTTAGTAGGAAAATCGTTAACCCTCCGCTTCCATATATAAGATGTTGAAACACAATGATAGGTACGGATTTTCATGTCTTGATTCATAATGTAGAATTAATATGTTGCTTTTCCTAATATAATTATTTTTCTGCAACTGTGGTATTTCAGGTAGTGGTTTAGTGGTGTAATGGTTTTTACACCATTAACAATGTAAAAATGATATGATTTTTTTCATATGTAAAATTCCATTTCATGTCTAAAATTCCAAAGCAAACTTTAATTTATGAAAAAGCCACATGAACTTCGTTACTTTTTCAGTGGAGGTTGTCTGTGTAGCCTGTGCTTTCTGTTCAAACACCTGGTTCTGTGGATCTACTTCAAGGGCCATGAACTCCCCAAAATTGTATTCAAACAAATGAGTTGCTGCATCTTTAGGGAAATAGTCTAGAGTTCTCAGGTAGCTGAAGAGATCTGTGACTCAATAGAAAAATAACCACGAAGTTAAAATATACATGCATAACCTACACTTTTTCTTATCAAAACAATAGACTTTTTATATAAAGCCTTCTGATTAAATAGTAGGGAAAATTCTAGAATAATTAAATAGTGTTACAATAATGAAACATTTCATATAAAAAAGACTCACTTGTATGATTTTAAATGTATCAGGAAATGTAGGCAGGTGAAATTTATTTAGTAGAAACTTGTACTCTCTTTCTTCTTATACTGTAAGATCTCTTTCTAATTTATGACAAAGAAAATATATTATCTCTTCAAAATCCAACAAAAATATAAAGTACTTATCCTTGGTGAGGTATTTCATAGTGTATGGATATAAATAGCCCCTGAAAGGCCTTGTTTCTCAATGTTCTGGTGGGAAATAATGGGCCTAATACAGCTGTTATTTACAGAATGAGGAAGGAAATGTAAAGATATTTTACTTATACCTGGCAACACCAGAGGAAAAAAGAAATGTGGAAAACCACAATGCTTAGTATTAACATCTCTTATACCTGTGATTTATTAAATGATCTTGCTTTAAGGTATTATTTTAAAAACTGGTTTAGTTAATATTATATTGTATTAAAACTAACCTTGCTCTTTTTCTTTCAGATGTTAGGCTTATTATATACTTTTTTCCTGTTGTATTTTTCATTTTTTAGCACTTTCAATTGCTTCCTTGCCTTTTCTTTTTTTTTACCTTTTTATTGAATTTATTGGGGTGATATTAGTTAATAACATTATATAGGTTTCAGGTGTACGATTCTATAATAGGTCATCTGGGTATTGTATTGTGTTCACCACCCTAGGTCAAGTCCCCTTCCATCACCATTTTTACCCCTATGCACTCTTTTACTTCCCCCACTCCCCTTTCCCTGTTATTTATTCATTTGGGAATCTGTATGTTTTAGGTTTCTTTGAGTCTTCAATTGAGTTTTTTAATTACTTGGCTAATGTATAACTTATGTACAGTAAGCCTCACATATATAAAATATACAATTGGATAAGACGTGACAGATGAATACCTCTGTGAAACCAGCACCACGATCAAGATGAATAACATTTCCACCCCCCACCTAAACATTTTCCTGTGTCCCTTTCCAGTCAGTTCCCTCTTCCTCCTCTGTCCCCAATCGTCTGTCTGCTTTCTGGGCTTGCCACAGTGTCTGCAGTAACCAGATTTTATATAAAAGTAAATTACCATACACACCCTTGTTTTCGTGGACTCATTCACTCAGCATAATTATCTACTTTGTTGCATATATCTGCCGAATAATAGTTCTTTACATATATGGCTATATAAGATCATCTTTATTCAGTTGTGTGATGAAACATATTTTAATAGTTTCTTGGTTTTTAGCTATTACAAATAAAGCTTATACATTTATATATGTCTTTGTTGAAATATATTGTTTATCTTTTCCTTGGGTAAATACCTAGAAGTGGAAAAGCTAAGTGATAAGATATGTTTAATATTTTAAGAAACCACCAAACTGTTTTCCAGTCCCTCCAGCAGAGTCTGAGAATTCCAGCTATTCCGCATCGTCGCTAACTTTTGGCATTGTCAAACTTTCAAATTTTAGACATGGTTTTTGCCTCATGACTAATACTATTGAACATCTAAAGATTTATTTATTGGCTATTCATATACCTTCTTTAGGGAAGTGTCAGTTTTTGCCCATTTTTTAAATCTAATTGTATGCTCTCTTTTTGTTTTGTTTTTTAAAAGTGTATTCTATTGATTATGTATGCTATTGCAGTTGTCCAATTTTTTTCCACTTAATTCCCCTCTGCTCTGTACCCCCCTTCCCACCAGCATCCCCCCTCACCCTAGTTCATGTTTATTTAGCTCTAAGACTTTATATATTTTGGATTTAATTCCTTCGTTGATATGCATGGCAAATGTTTCCTCTCACTGTGTGATTTGTCTTTTTGTTTATTCAATCAGTGGTATCTTTTGAAAAGCAAAAGTTTTTTAAATTTTGATGAAATTCAGTTCATCATCTTTTATGTTTCATACTTTGTTTTTCCTGTTTAGACATTTTTGCCTCAAATAAGGTGACAAAGATTTTCTCACATTTTCTTCTCCATGTTTTATAGTTTTAACTTCTGTATTTAGGTCTGTGATCCAGTTGGGATTAATTTTGTGTATGATCTGAAGTGTGGATCAGAGTTCATTTTTTCCACATGGATATGCAAATGTTTCAACATCATTTATTGAAAAAGCTTTCTTTTCTCATTAAATTGCCTTGAGACATTTGTTGAAAAATTGAACAAACAAATGTCAAACTATTTTTGGACTCTATTGCATTGATTTTTGTTACTCTTTTCAAAGCAATACTAAACTTTTGATTACTGTAGTTTTACAAGTTTTAAATGAGTCTCTCACTGCTGTTTTTCTTTAGTATTGACTTAGCTCTTCTATATTTTCCACTAAATCTTAGCATCATTTTTTCAATGCCTACTAAAAAGAGATTTTGATTGGGGTTGCGTTGTATGTTTAGGTCATGTAGGGAAAATTGATACCTTAACAATGTTGAGCATAGTATATCTCTCTAGTTATTTGGATTTTCTTAATTTATTTTACCAGTGTTTGTAGTTTGGAGGTCTTGTAAGCCTTTGGTTAGATTTATTTCTAAGTATTTTACATTCATTCACATTATAAATGGATTTTTAAAAATATAATTTCTTAATTGTTTATTATCAGTACAGAAATTACAGTGGACTTAATATGAGCTTTGTATCCTGCAACCTTGCTAAAATTAGTTGTTAGGTCTAGTTATTGTGTAGATTCTTTAAAAATTGTTTTTTAAAAATATATTTTATTGATTATGCTATTACAGTTGTCCCATTTCTCCCCCCATCATTCCCCTCCACCCTGCACACCCCCTCCCACCCACATTCCCCCACTTTAGTTCATGTCCATATATCGTAAGTTCTTTAGCTTCTACATTTCCCACACTATTCTTGCCCTCCCCCTGTCTATTTTCCACCCACCATCTATGCTACTCATTCTCTGTACCTTCCCCCCTCTCTCCTCTTCCCACTCCCCTGTTGCTAACCCTCCATATGATCTCCGTTTCTGTGGTTCTGTTCCTGTTCTAGCTGTTTGCTTAGTTTGCTTTTGTTTTAGGTGTGGTTGTTAATATCTGTGAATTTGCTGTCATTTTACTGTCCTATTTTTATGTTCTTTTTCTTAGATAAGTCCCTTTAACATTTAATATAGTAAGGGCTTGGTGATGATGAACTCCTTGAACTTGACCTTATCTGAGAAGCACTTTATCTTCCCTTCCATTCTAAATGGCAGCTTTGCTGGATAGAGCAATCTTGGATGTAGTTTCTTGCCTTTCAAGACTTCAAATACTTCTTTCCAGCCCCTTCTTGCCTGGAAGTTCCCTTTTGAGAAATCAGCTGACAGTCTGATGGGAACTCCTTTGTAGGCGACTGTCCCCTTATCTCTTGCTGCTTCTAGAATTCTCTACTTTATTTTAATCTTGGCTAATATAATTATGATGTGCCTTGGTGTGTTCCTCCTTGGGTCCAACTTCTTTGGGACTGTCTGAGCTTCCTGGACTTCCTGGTAGTCTATTTCCTTTGCCAGATTGGGGAAGTTCTCCTTTATTCTTTGTTCAAATAAGTTTTCCACTTGTTGCTCTTCCTCTTCCCCTTCTGGTACCCCTATAATTCAGATGTTGGGACATATAAAGATATCCTAGGGGTTCCTAAGCCTCTGCTCATTTTTTGGAATTCTTGTTTCTTCCTTGTTTTCTGTTTGGTCGTTTCTTCCTTCTGGTCCACTCCATTGATTTGAGTCCAGTTTTCCTCCCATCTCTATTGGTTCCCTGTAAATTTTCCTTCATTTCACTTATTGTAGCCTTCATTTGTTCATCTAATTTGTGAGCAAAATCAACCAGTTCTGTGAGCATCCTGATCACCAATGCTTTGAACTGTGCATCTGATAGGTTGGCTATCTCTTCGTTGCTTAGTTCTAAATTAGCTCTGGGCTTTGATTTGTTTTCCTGTTTGTGCCATTTTTTGGTTAGTTCCCCCCCTGCCCTCTGATGATGGCTGTTAGGTAGTGAGGGGTGGAGCCTTAGGTGTCCCCCAGGGTGGGGGCAGCCCTGTTGCTGGGTAGTGACACTGTATGTGGGGGTGGGGTCTGAGAAAGAACAATGGCGCTTGCTCTGCTCTCTCTCGGATTCCAGTCCCTTCTGCTTCTTCCCCTTCACCTGGATTATCTGTGCATGAATGTGGGACCACCTGTTCAGCCAGCCGCCTTGTTCAGCCTCACCAGGTCTACCCTTTGCCACCCCGTGCCTGGGGTCCACTAGCTGCCGCCTGTGCACCTGGGGTCTGCTAGCTGCCACCTGCACACCTGCCAGCTGCTGCTGCCTGCACCCTTGGTCTACCAACCTCCACTTTTTCCTGCTGGGACCACACCCCTCTTACCAGTCTGGATGAATGGTTGTTGGACTTCCATACAGTTCAATTTTCTATCACTTCTAAATGTTTTCTCGTTTCTAAATCTTTGTTGTCCTTAATTTTGGTTGTGTGAGGAGGCACAGTGTGCCCATGTATGCCTTCATCTTGGCTGGAAGTCTTCAGGTGAGGAATACTCGACAAGACATGTGACTTAGGCGGTCATTTTCTCACACCCTGCCTGTTGCCATCTTCCAATGTAGACAAAGGCACTGACCCCCATTCTTGTCTGATGCGGTCATGGTTGTCACCTGATGTTAAAATGTCGGGAACACAGGTATTTAGGCCTAAACAGAGGACAGCAGAGAAGATTTTGGTTTACAATAGGTTATACCTTCTTTAGAAATTCTTACATAAATAATTATATATACATAAACAGACAATTTTACTTCTCTCTTTCCAATCTTTTTCCTTTTTTTCCCCTTAACTTGTTTCAATGACTGTGACCTAACCTCTTTACAATGTTGATTATATGTGAGAGAAGGAATTCTTGCCTTGTTCTTAATCATAGTCAGAAAATCTTTAGTCTTTTATTTTAAAGTATGACTTTAACTGTAGGGTTTTTAAATATATGCATTCAGATAAAAAAATTTAAAGCAATGATCATATAGCTTATCAAGCTAGTTCTCATTGTTAGGGTTGACATGGGAGTCTATTGTGATGTTATTCAACCTAATGAGGGGTGGATGTCTCTGTACCTTGACTTTTTTTGAGCTAACTTTGTGCACTGTATAGTAAGTATTCCTGTTCGGAGAAACCTATCAATATATACAATTCAAGAAATTTGTAATCTCCAAGACTCTTTTTTCAAATTTGCTATTCCTCTTAATGTAATCTTTACTCATTTACACTATAGTATTTCCTCCATTGCTCCTTATTTTCATTCACTTTTACTCTACTATTATTATTGAAATTTGTCTCAAAGAAGTCATATATTTATAATCTAAAATTCAAATGATATTTTCTCAGTCTTCTTGCTATAGACCGAATTGTGCCCCACCCCCAGTTTGTATGTTGAAGCCCTAATCTCCAATGTGGTGGTATTTAGAGGTGGGTTCTTTGGGAAATAATGAAGTTTAGAGAAGGTCATTAGTGGGGAGCCACACAGGGGGATTAGTGCCCTTTTAAGAAGTACCAGAGACCTTGCTCTCTCTCTCTTTCTCTCTGTGTGCCATGTGAGGATACAGCAAAAAGGGGACCATCTGAAAACCAGGGAAATAGACCTCGCAGAACTGGACCATGCTGGCATCCTGATCTTAGACTTCCAGCCTCCAGAACTGTGAGAAAATGAATGTCTGTTGTTAAAGCCACCCAGTCTCTGGTATTTTGTTATGGCAGCTTGAGCTGACTAATACACCCACTTACCCTCTTCAGACTCAACATACACTTCTTTTTGAACACATGTCCCCTTCTGTTTACATTCTCATGATATTTATCTGATAGCTGCTTCTCCGTGTTAGTCATAATATCCTTCTCAAGTTCTTAAATATGAGTTTTTCCCAGAATATTAAATTTAGCCATCCTCTCTCTCTACGTGCAGCCCTTTGACATTGAACAGATTGAAATAAACTAAGATAAACTCCCGACTTTAATGGCTTCCTTTATGTGGAGGAACACAAATTCACATTGGTAGTCTGTGAAACACTCCCCTGAAAACTCCAGTTTTCAAATGCATCTCTACCTAGATGCCCCATTCAGTTCAAGATCCTTGTATACAAAACAAAATTCACATACCTTCCCTCGAGTGTATTCTGTTACCTCTTTCTGTCGAAAGCACCCTTCTCCTTCCAGACAAAACTCTGAGTCATCTTGTTCCTCAGATCTAGTTCGTGGCCACTTGACACCGTTAATTTTGTAGTATCTCTGGCACCCATCCTTTCCTGTCCCCTGCCACAACTTCCTCCCTTCTTCAAATTCATTTATACCATGCTCCCTCTCTGGCATTCCCTTTTGCTAACATCGGTATGTCCAAACTGTAGTCATTTTCAAAAATAAGCTCAAATTCCATACATTACAAAAAGCTTTCTTTGATCATCCTTTGGCTGCCACTGGCTAAAAGTGATATTTCTTTTAAACATCATTAATTCTCTGTCTCTACCTATTGTCCACTTTTTATTATAGCCATTTAAGAAAATTACACACACACACACACACACACACACACACACTCATATGTATGCTCATACTAGGCTTTGAAGAAAATTAAAGAGAAATTATTCTCTTTAGAAGCTCAGCAAATATTGATTGAATTACAAATGAATTTATTAATAATTCACTATAATTTTTTTCAGAAAGCAAAGACATTCTATAGGATCCAAAGTAGCCACATTTTACTTGTATTTTATAGGGTTTTTTGGCCTATGTTTTACCCTATATACATTAATAGCCTAATAGTATGTTTTATTGATATTAGTTAATATTTACTAAATGTTCAATAATGCTGTGCTCCATGCCTATGATAAAGCAAAGACATATAGGAAACATGTGGTTTTCCAGCTAATTTCACAGTGAAGTGGAAAAAGAGGATGGGGAATCACATAAGCGTTGTTGGTTTCTTTGGCAGATCTTACTGAACTTTATAAATTTCTACGTAAAGTGAAATTTCTGCCTTCCAAAAAAAGTAAAAAAAAATGAATAATAAAATAGAAAAATAACTGATAATAATAAGATAGAAAGAAAAATAACTGATACAAATAATAAAAATAGATAAAATAGCTAATACAATAATAAAGTGGAAAAGTATATAGGAAAACTTTTTGAAAAATGTGTCTTCTCATATTTGTGTATGTACACACCACAGATACAGGGGAAACAAAGGGAAAAGATTGAGTAAATTTGACAAAAATAGAAGTTATCTGTATCTTTTCTATGTTTATACCAGCTGACTTCAAGCCAGTAGTTCTGTCTTTTCACTTCAGCATAAAATAACTCACTGCCAGTCTAAAGTTGGTTAAATTAGAATCTGCATTAACTAGTTATTATAGCTGAAAACATGCTTAACTTTCATTTTTGTGGCAAAGGCAGGAGAATGAGTAAGATTCTCAAGAAAACATGTTTAGAAAATTTAAAAAAGAAGTAAAGATAGTTTCTTGAGAAAATATAATACAAAACGTGATGAGAAAATCATGGAAAAGAGCCCGGGGAAGTATTCTAGAAGCTGAAAATAATTTATTAGTGTGTATTAATGTTAGTGTGATATGCAGATGGACCACAGGCCTCTGATGGACTAAAATGAAGTATTATGGTAATTCTCAAAGGACTAAGTGTGGAGCTTGAATGAAAAGCACTAAGTGTTAAATTTTTCTCAAAGCTGTAGTTGCAATTGTTGGGGATCCACAAAGGAGGAGGGCTTCTCTGCATTTCAGTGGAGGCGCATTTCAGTGGAGGGGATGGTTTGGGAGTGAACTCTGGTCTCCTGGTGAAGCTGCCTGAGTCCTGCCTGACTCTACACCTCAAGAGCTGGGCCAAGGAGAAGATTGGATTACGTAATCTCTCATGTAACTACCAGTTTTAAACTTCTGTTCTAAAAATGCATGTATCTTTATGTAGACTACTATGTAAGAGATACTGAAATGAATAAGGAAAATTGTGGTTTACTGTGAACAGGAAAATTTTTTCACTTTTTTTGGTTTTAAAACAATTAGGTGAGAAGGCATTAAAAGAATATGGTTGTGATTTTTGGATTTAATGGGAAAGACCTTACCATTTCTCAGCATATAGTTTATGAATATCCATATATATATACCTGAAAAGTACATGTTTGGAAGCCAAAATTCATTTCTGATAATGATTTCTTCAAATTATTATGTAAAAATTCGGATCTACTCTAGTTTCTAGAACCACAGAGGTTCAAAGCAATATTTTTCAAAAGGGAATCTCCTTAAATTCATGGGGACCCTCAAAGGGTCTCTCACACTGGCATTTCCAGAATATCATGGCTTCAGGCCCTTGACATGCCCAGCAGTCCGAGCTCCCATTTTCTTCTGTCTTCAATTTTTGCAGATAAATTTAACCTTTACATTCCCAGATTGTGTTTGTTCACAGAAGAATTTGAGTCCTAATCACTATGGTATATAAAAAGCCCTTCATCTCAGAACCACCCCAGAGCATTGGCTCTGGGATCAGATAAGCTGGGGTTCATTTCCTATCCTTGCCCCTCACAAGTTACTTAATCCATGTTTCAGATTCTTCTTTAATAAAAACCATTTAAAACATACACACACATACACCCTTTCTCTATAAAATTGTTGAGAAGATTGAATGGCATGCATCCGTTCTTCAAAGCCCTTTGCAACAGAGACCAGCAAACCGATTCTATAAAGGACAAGAGAGTAAATATTTTAGGCTTTGCTGTCCATGTGGATCCTGTCACAATTACTCATTGTTGCTGTTCTTGAAAGCAGCAGCCGTAGACCATTCGTAAATGAGTGAGCTTATAAATGCCCTGTTTTTCCTTTACTATCAGTCCTTAACTTTCGACACCAGACATGTGTGTTTTCCTCACCAAGTGATTTTCCAACACCAGCTGCATGTCCTTTGACTTCATTCAATTCCGACACTATTTATCTGGAGCAAGGGTCAGATCGCATAGACAAAAGAGCCTGTTCTACAAGAGCGCTCCCACTTCTCTTGACAGTCCCAAATCTGGGCCTCTCGTAGTTCTGACCCACCAGCTATAAAGTGAAGGTTCCCAGGACCCCCTCTTTGGGTTTGATAGTAAGATAACCCACAGAATTCAGGGAAACAGTTTACTTATTAGATTACAAGTTTATTATAAAAGGATATAACTAGGGAACAGCCAGATGGAAAAGATGCGTAAAGCAAGGTATGGGGGAAAAGACCCAGAGCTCTCAGGTCCTCTCTGGACACGCTGTCCTCCCAGCACCTCCATGTGTTCAACCTCCGGTCCCTCTCCTCCACCCAGAGATCTACCTGGGTGAGATGGAAAGTTCCAACTCTCTCATCACTTGGATGATTTCCCTGGCAATCAGGCTCCATCCTGAAGGTATCCAGGAGCCCCCAGCTTCCTGTTACCTCACTTTGGAGATTTCAAGGATTTTTTGGACCTGTGTGGCAGGAAACAGGGAAAGGAAGAGTGGGAAAAGATCAAATATATGTGTTTCTTATAAGTCACTGCATGGCTGTGGAAATCTGAATCTCATACTGTGTTCATGTATGGTGAAATGTTTCTCTTTTGCTTTTTATTCATTCATTTCACTATGTAAAGACTCTTCTTAGCTCGAGGGCTGGAGAAAAAATAGCAGCAGGTTGGACTTGTCCCACAAGTCATTGTTTGCCAAGCCCACTTTCAAGGGTCCTGGGTGTCTAGGATGCTCCTCGGTGGTGGTTCAGCTTTGCCGACCCTCCCAGTCCTGGCCCAGCACATGCATCTCCTCTACTGCCTGAGCCTCCCCGATACATTTGTTCCCCTTATCCTTGGTTTTCTCTCTGTTGGTTTCTGTGTGGCCAGTCCTACACCTGATTAATTTGTTCTTGATCACTTTGGGTCATATTCTGCCTCCAGCTGTGCTTGCATGTAAGTCTTAGATTTTCATGGCATTATTAGTTTGTAGTCCTTTTTCTCAAGAACCCTGGGGAAAGTTCCAGGGGTTGGAGTTGAGGAATCATGAGCATCAGTATTGTGTCTTCTTCCAGAATCTTCTTTCTAAATATGACAGCTCAGGTAATTTGACTTTGCAGTACCATAGGGTGAATTAAGGAGTTGAGGAATCATGAGCATCAGTATTGTGTCTTCTTCCAGAATCTTCTTTCTAAATATGACAGCTCAGGTAATTTGACTTTGCAGTACCATAGGGTGAATCCCTTCTTTCCCATCAAGGATAAGGCCACCTTAATATCGCCTTCTTGTTTAAATGTGAATTCCAATGCTCTCTAGGTGTGACAGTCAATCCCAAGATCCACTTCACTCTTGTTAGGCATCCCTGCATCTCCTATTTTGATCAGACTCTGGGTGACGTACCCTGACTTCACAATCTAAAAATAACATGCCTATGAGTGTCTCATCTCTCCCTGCACATCACCTAAACCTTCTTACAAAATGAGTAAACACTAAAAAGGTAAATAGATTAGAAAGTTGACACTAAATCGATATTAAGAACAGTTAGCTTATAAAAGCAGCGATGGGAGACAAGATTCTTTGTTCAGCCAATATTAATCATTTGTCTATCTAGTGTTCTAGGAAAAGAAAATTACATATCACACATTTGCCAGTTCAGCTTGATTATTACGAGTTTATTTTGTTTAAAAAAATTTCCGCATTAGAACTAATGTGGATTTATAGAAAAGAGTATGTGCACCAATGACGTAGGCTTTCTTGATTTATAACAGGTTTGGTTTAATGAGTAGAAAAAGAGATTTAAAATCTAGCATAGTCCTTCAATTTTTATTCTCATATCTTATTAAAGAAATTTGGCATGCAACTTATGAATTACATAAAATAAAACCAAAATAGAATCTTATTGCTGTGGGATGTGTTGTAAATGCTATTATTTTGTAATTCAATAAAAGAAACTCTAATTATTGACATAGGTATTACTTTCTTGGTATACATTCATGTTCTTCAAGTGAAGAATATTATATATATATCTATTTTAGGGCACCAAACACCTGCTATATACCAGAGTTCCTTTATAAAGCAATAAGAAAGGGTGCCATAGATTTAAAAATTTCAGGGTCTTTCTGAGAAGATGGAATACATTTGTCAATCATTTATCTAGGGACTTCTATTAGCATGATTCTATTGTATAATGCCTTCGTGTATATTATCTCTAATCCTTTCTATATCCCCGTTTCACCACCGTTTTATCATTTTGCACGAGGTGACAGAAATTCAGTGAGTGTAAGAAACGTCCTGCTAAGTAGTACAGTGTTTTTGATTTGAGGGTGGGAATGCACCTATGTGGAGGGCCAACTAGTCGTATGTGGATTTTCGACTGCAGGGGCTAGGGCCCCAATCCCAGCATTATTCAACTGTAATTGTGAGACTCAACATTCATTCACCACATAATTGGTGCCAGATATTTTCCCAAGTGCTTCCCATTTATTGATGTTTATTCTCACGACACGTTTATGAGATAGTTGCTATTAGTGTCCCTATTTTTCAGATGGAGAAAATTGAGGTGAAGTTAGGTTAAGAACTTGGCTAAAGTCACAGAGCTGGTAAGTGGTAGAGGCAAGAAGCAAACACAGACCATCTGGTCCCAGAGCCTGAGCTCTTCACTGCTGTACTAATGCATGTATACATACATGGACATGTAAGTATACATGTATGGTACTTATATATGTGCATGTATGAATATAGAAGTGTACATATACATGAGTGATAAACTTAAGAAATTACCATTGCAGAAGATGGAAAATAAGTGTATGGGTATATCTGCATGTACATGAAGTCAAAGATGTGCCTCCAGGTCCTCCTGATCAGCCAAAATGAAAAAGAAAATGGAAATTTATGATGTTATTAATCGTCAGTTCCATTATGCCACATAAATAAAATTGATCAGTCAGCCCAATTGTTTACTTGTCATGGATTTGTTTTTATTTTAAAAGTTCTGTCAGGTTACATTACCTAAGTCATAACGAACTCTACGGAGTCTTAGAGATCATAACCAGACTGGGTGATTTTCCCAGGCAGGCTTTCACTTTACTTGCAAATTTGAATCAAACATTGTTAAGAGTACAGTATATGTATTTCTGACATAATATGATATATATGTTCCTGAAAACACTTGTATGCTGCAAAGCTGTTCACTAAAAATAAAAGAACATATGGGAAGAAAATGTGCTAGGGTGAAACCAAACAACACTTATGAGCATTAGCTAAAGCAATAGAAAAATACACAGCCTTATTAAAAAGACAAATTAAAATCTACCAAATACTGCTACAGTAACTGTAGGTCTAATTTAATGAAAAATAAGTGGAAGTAGCTAAATGGGAATGGACTATAAGAGGGGTTGAGTTGAGACAAGGAAAAAATAAAAGAAAACTGTGTAATGAGTACTTTTAAAACAAGACACGTGGTCAAACTGAGCTAGGAAGAAGAACATGGGGTGAGCATTTATCTAGTATGATTGCTACTGTATAGTGACATTTCCCACTATTTTTCATTTGTATGAGCCAATTCACATCACAGAAATACATAGAATTTATCTAAAAATAGATAAAAATGAAATGGCTTTTTATTGAGTAAAAAGGAATTACATTTCTCCCTTAACTACTTTCATAATATTTATTTATTTCTCCCTCCATTCCTTCTGTAATTATTATATTTTCAGTAGATATATTTTTAAATGACTAAGTCTTTGTAAGCAACTATTTTAGCAATATAACTATGATGGGAATTACATAAGTGGCTGCAGGAAATAGTTTTATATATTTCAGGAACAAAATATTGAAACATTTATATGATTTTTCACACAACCTATATCCTAAGTGGCAATGATATTTCATTTGAAGATGCCAACTGCATATGTTCAAATTTTAGTGATTATCACACTAGAGTTTTAAAAACATAGACATTTAAGATTTGTAATTCTACAGGTTTTGTTCTTGCTCTTTAATTAGTTATAAGACATTCTATAAGCATTTTGATATAAAAACTGAGAATCACAAAATGCTAACTTTTAGAGGTTAAATTCCTCTGCTGTAGAGTATAATAAACTTTGCTATTACTTCAAAGATCTCCCAAGCCCCTAAGTCCAAAGGGTTGTGAATCATGCCCACTATTTTTTAAAGCTTTCTTTAAAAAAAATCTTATTTATTTATTTTTAGAGCAAGGGGAAGGGAGGGAGAAAGAGAAGGAGAGAAACATCAATGTGTGGTTGCCTCTCACGTGGCTCCCACTGGGGACCTGGCCCGCAAACCAGGCATGTGCCCTGACTAGGAATCGAACTGACAACCCCTTAGTTTGCAGCCTGCACTTAATCCACTGAGCTACACCAGCCATGCATGTCCACTATTTTTAATGAAAAATTAATGCAGCTTATTAAACGTATTTTGTGTCTCATACTATAGCTTTGGTGAGGCAATTGCCACCAGGAAAGTGGGTATTCCTGTGTTTTGAGTCCCTAGAGGTGAGGCTGCCGTCACCTTTAGAGCTAACCTCTTTGTTTTGGGAGGATAACCAGTATACTTACAAAATTTAAGGATTGAAGATAGCAACCTACTTTATACTTGCATGCAATTGTAGTCATTGGAAAGGGGACTGCCCTGTTCGGTAATATAAACTGGAGTCAGCTTTTCCATGTCTGAGCTTTTTAAGATGAAGAAATTGCTTTCCTAAAGGAGATTTTATCAGTACAGTTGGACTAGCCCAACTCTTACAAGGTGTCATGTAATCCTGAAAACCTAAAGTTTGTGCCTAGTCATGATTTAATAACCAAAGTCATGGGAAATGCATCACAGACTATGCTGATTGCTCTGCGTGGCCTGAGAGTCTTCCTTTGGCTGTGGTATTCAGAAGTAAATTAAACTCAGAAGGTATCCTTCCTTTTCTTCAGTGCCTATGTCTAATCAGTAGCCAAGGCTTGTGCATTGTCTCCCTGAAATACTTCTGCAATTGATCTACTTTTTCATCCTCAGGGAACCCAGATCAGCCTCCTGTCCAACTCAGGTCCATTTCTTATTGTGCCTTGCAAATTAGCTTTCAAAAGTCCAGTCTAACCTCTTCATTTTCTCACTTCTTAGTCAATTCAGTTGTTTGCCCTTAGAATAGGGTTTTGGTTCATTTAACACGGGTTACAGAGTCCCCGAATCCTGCCCTCTGCTTGTCTCGTCTCACCACCACCGCCTTGATTTCCCTGACCCCAGGCCCCAGCCAGGCTGGAATTATCGCAGTTCCTAGAACACGACTAGAGTGGCATTGGCCTCCAAGCATGCCGTTCTCTCTGCAACTCTCTTTACCGGGCTCAAAGTCACAGTTCAGCTCCGATGCCTCTTTCTCCTGAGACTGGATTTGGATCCTTGATTCCCATTCTTAGAGTGCTGTGTGCCTCCCTTTTTTGTAGCCCATGTTACACTTGGAACCGATGTGTCCAAAATAGTTTTCCTGCTGCACTGGAAACTCCAGGAGGACATGTGTCTGACACATAGTAGCCATGCATTAGTATTTGTTGAATAGAATGAAAAGTGAACGAATGAATGAATAAAATAGGAGATAATCCAGTGTATCAAAGAATATATGAGAGTGGAGATTATGAAAAAGAACATGCAAAGGACATGGAGAATTCCACTATACCGAGAGCCAAAAGATTCTTGAGGTTTATCATTTAGCAGCTTATTGTCGAATTTAGCAAGAAGGGTTTCAGTAACATAGTGGAAGCAAAAGCCAGAGTTGGAGGCTTAGGAATAAAAATGCTTAAAGAAGTAAAGATAGCACATAGGGCCCGATCTTGTCAGAAGTGTGACTATATAAAACCAGGAGTGACAGCTTGAAAGAATCTGTCATTTGCTTGTTGTTTTTCTTAACTTAGACTGGGAAGCCTTGAACATTCTCACCGAATTTTCTACTACTTTGTCCTGCTTTCCTGATATATCATAGGAGGAAGTTCTATAAATGTTTCCTACTGCAAAGTAAAGTGAAACACATTTTAAAAGCCCAATTTATGGGATTTTATTTAATATTTTTAAAATTTTGGAGGAGTGAAAATTTTTGACAATTTTCAGTCTACCCGAGAATTCAGCTGGTTCCTTGACATTTGTTTATGAAAATGGTTGTTACAGTTTGTACTGGACTATGCAAACTTTATCCGGACTAAGGCAGTTTGTTTTGAAGTTGTCTTTTCCTTTTAGCTACTCTTAAAAATTTGGACTTTGGAATTTCATCTTAGAACACTTCTACATCTTTAATCACAGATTTTGGCACAGTTAAGTGCTAAGACATTGATCAGTGGATGTATATATTTGCTTTTTTTTTTCTTACTGTGGAGATTTAGTTATTAGGTTCCCCCACCCTCCCCCAACACATACCATTTATAATTTAAAATTTGCTTTTTAAGACCCGCTGTTACAAAAACAAAAAAATGTTTTTTGTGTCAGAGACTACCTGTGGGGTGTTTTTCTCAGGTCTCTTTACTTGTAGAAAACAAGATTTTTGTGCTTAATTAGCTCCTAGAGTAGAAATAATGGAGAGCCCCCTTACCTGAACAATAAGGCACCCTGGTTATTAATGTGAGACCCATAGCTGGGGTATTATTCTCACCATAGCAGTTAATCACTTACTAGTAAGAGGGAGAGGGCATTCAGTATATTTGAAGTCTGTTTAATCATCAACTCTGGGAATGGCAACTATTACTTCGAGTTTCTGAGAACATATACCCCCTCACTGCTTGCCAAGGCTTTGTCACCAAATGTATTACTTTAATTAATTTGTTTTTTCCTTAACATGTTTGCTGTCATTTCTATCACTAGCTATGTATTGAATTGCAAGTGACCAAGTCATTTGTGAAGCTATTGCTGTTACACATAAAACACACCACTGGCTGAGTTGAGGAACCTATTCTGTATTCCTGGCAGGCAAGCACAAAACAAACATAGATTTCCAAGGTATCAGCACTGTGTGCATCTGTTTCGTAGTGTAATTTCATTAGTTGAACAGATGAAGAATGCTAATTAGTTTGTTTATACATTTGTGATTTAATGAGACTAAACACTTAACTGATCTTGAAGTAAGTACAACTTGTTTCCTGTTGCTGTTTTTAGGTTAATTAAAAACAGTGTTAGGCCTATTTTCTGGACGTTATATGCTGTGCAATATGGGAGAATCTCAAGGGCGGATGGCTGGTCAGCTGTAGCCTGTCACAGTGAGATTTAATGGGAAGAGGAGAATAAAACTATTGGGTTTTGGAACGAGTTGAAATTCATTACTAATGAGAATATTAAACTAATGAAAGATTTTATCATAAACTACATTATATCAAACTCCTAAATCCAGTACTAAATTCTAATATGTACCAGAATAACTTATTTTAGGAAGTAGTTCTATACCTTCATTAAATTCAATCTATCATCAGAATTCTATTTTTATCACCTTCCCTTTTATTTGAGTACTCCCCAAAAAATCCTAACTGTTCTTCATCTAATTTTCTCTTCTTCTAATTGCTGTAGTTATATTTTGATATAACTGAAATAATGGCAGTCAGTTAATACAGCTCTTCTTCCTGAAAATTAATACAAAATAATAGTATTATACTTTTTATAAATCAATAATTACTTAATACTATCTATTCTGATTTCTTTTTACTTACATGTTGTGCAAAACTTAATATGCATAGGCTATAATATTTTGGGGTGGCTGGGCAGAGGAGATGAAGTAACTTGCCTTATAGTCAAAATGGTGTTTGGATTAAAATGTTTCAGTTAACTTAGCTTTTTACAACCAGAGATCAGAAAACTACAGCCTGTCAGGCAAGTCTATGGCCTGGTTTTGCAAGTAAAGTTTTGTTGAAACACATTCATGTTGGTTCCTTTCATGAAGCAACAGCAGAACTGAGTCATTGACAGAGGCCTAGAAAGCTGAAGACAGCTACTTTCTGACCCTTTACAGAAAGGTCCACTGACCGCTCATCCAAACTGTACATGAAGACAGCAGTTAGTAAATAGTAGTAGAGTTATACTGAAATTCAGGAAAGCCTGAAAAATAAATATTTGTAGAATTGAGTATTAAAGAAATGTTGTTGAGAGTGTTAAATTTTTAGGTCTTTCGGAATCCAAGTTAGCATGCCAAACCTGCTGAGGTAGATCCCTCTTCTAGTCTGCCAGAATATGTTTTCTGCTCGAGAATATATAGAATTTTCCTTTGTACCTCCTTGAAGATGCATAAATTACATGTTGGTCATAGATTTGGGGTATGACTTTGAGTAATAGAGAGCATTGGCAGCTTTTTCTGGACATCAGCATCCTAATCTGCACCCATACCTAATATCCTGTGATCCAAAAGACTGTCAGATGTTGAATTTGGGTTTTTTATTTGTTTTGGTTCATAAAGTGGGTCATCCATTGCTCTAAACTTATAAGATAACTTATCTATGAAAATTTACGAACCATTGTTTATACATATTAAGATAGAACCTATTAAGAGCATGTAGGCACATAGGAAAGAAAAAAATGAGCTGAACATTAGTTGTAAAGACTGAAATACAAGGCTCTATCCTGGATCATTCAAATACTACCATCAAATGAGCAGGAGAATTATGTTTTGGTTTGCTTTTTAATGTAAACTCCTAAGCCATATCTTTAAGATAAACTAGTCCTAGTTTGTAAATTAAGCCTGATTATTTAGAAATTAGTAAAATTTTGTAATATGAGTTTGGGTTAATAGAAAATGCATGGACTGTGGAGTGAGATGGACCCACATTTGAACTCTAGCTCCTTCCTTTCCTAGCATTTCAAATGAAAGTGAATGACCTAAACTTTGGAGCTCTGGCTCATTGGACATAATGATACCTATGCCATATGGTGGCTGTGATGATTAAATGATTCCTGTGAGGCTTAAATGTAAGAACAGAGATCCCCAGCACATAGTAGAGATAAGTAAATGTAGGTTCTTTTCACTCTTTCTTGTGTCTTTGATTTTCCAAGAATGGAAATAGTTGGTAAACCCAGTTAATCAAGATCATTAGCATTGTTATTAAGCTGAACTCACAACCAAACAGTGTTTCATACCTGAAAACATATATTCTGTGTTTCAGTCTGAAAACATGTACTTAGCCATCAAATATTTAAGTATTTGGGGGTATATTTGGGAGACATTTGGTTTTTGCTGTTCTGATTTATCAGAAATGATAGTATAGTGAAAATGTAGTGGTATTAGCACTAATAAAATATACATTTTGACTTAGCTTTTGTCTTAAAACCATAATGTTCCACCCATGTGCAATCAAACTAGACCAAATGGGTTATAAAAATGGACATCAGTAGTTTGTGCTAATAAGGACACTTCAGAGAAAATTCTATTCCATTTGAAAAATATTGAAATGTTAAAAGCAATATTTTACTAGTATACTAAAATGCACACCTATTAAAGATCTTTACCAAATGTTCCATTCATTTTATAATTGACATTTCCACCAGAATTTTTTTTTACTGGAAAATGCAGGACTTCTGGCCAAGATGGAGGCGCAGGTGGACACACTGTGCCTCCTCCCACAAGCAAAATTAAGGACAACAAAGATTTATAACCCAGAAAACAATCAGAACTGATAGAAAATTGAACTGTACGGAAGTCCAACAACCATTCATCCAGACCAGTAAAAGGGGTGGAGTCATGTCAGGAAAAAGTGGAGGTTGGTGGACACGGGCATGCAGGCAGCAGTGGCTAGCAGATCCCAGACGCACAGGTGGTGGACCCGGGCACAGAGTGGCAACTGTGAAGACCCAGTGAAGCCGTGCAAGGTAGCTGGCTGACCAGATGGTCCCACATTTGTGCACAGATAATCCAGGCGAAGGGGAAGAGGTGGAAGGGACTGGAATCCGTGAGAGAGAGGAGCAAGCACCATTGTTCCCTTTTGGACCCCACCCCCACATACAGCATCACTACCCAGTGACTGGGCTGCCCCATCCTGGGGAACACCTAAGGCTCCACCTGTCACTACATAACAGCCACCACCAGAGGGGGGGAAAACAAGCAAACCAAAAAAGGGCTCAAACGGGAGAACAAATCAAAGCTCCAGAGCCAATTCATCTAAGCGACCAACAGATAGCCAACCTATCAGATGCATGGTTCAAAGCCCTGGTGATCAGGATGCTCACAGAATTGGTTGATTTTGCTCACAAATTAGATGAACAAATGAAGGCTACAATAAGTGAAATGAAGGAAAACGCACAGGGAACCAATAGAGATGGAAGGAAAACTGGGACTCAAATCAATGGAGTGGACCAGAAGGAAGAAACAACCAAACAGAAAACAAGGAAGAAACAAGAATTCAAAAAAATGAGGAGAGGCTTAGCTACCTCCAGGATATCGTTAAACATCCCAACATCCAAATTATAGGGGTACCAGAAGGGGAAGAGGAAGAACAACAAGTGGAAAACTTATTTGAACAAATAATAAAGGAGAACTTCCCCAATCTGGCAAAGGAAATAGACTACCAGGAAGTCCAGGAAGCTCAGACAGTCCCAAAGAAGTTTAACCCAAGGAGGAACACACCAAGGCATATCATAATGACACTGGCCAAGATTCAAATGAAAGAGAGAATTCTAGAAGCAGCAAGGGATAAGGGGACAGTCACCTACAAAGGAGTTCCCATCAGACTGTCAGCTGATTTCTCAAAAGAGACCTTCCAGGCAAGAAGGGGCTGGAAAGAAGTATTTGAAGTCTTGAAAGGCAAGGACCTGCATCCAAGATTGCTATCCCCCAAAGCTGCCATTTAGAATGGAAGGGAAGA
This sequence comes from Glossophaga mutica, assembly GCA_039655065.1. Classification (NCBI taxonomy): domain Eukaryota; kingdom Metazoa; phylum Chordata; class Mammalia; order Chiroptera; family Phyllostomidae; genus Glossophaga; species Glossophaga mutica. Next base: position 87,585,123 of record CM077311.1, read on the forward strand.
TAAAGTGCTTCTCAGATAAGGTCAAGTTCAAGGAGTTCATCATCACCAAACCCTTATTCTATGAAATGTTAAAGGGACTTATCTAAGAAAAAGATAAAACATAGGACAGTAAAAAAACAGCAAACTCACAGATATTAACAACTACTCCTAAAACAAAAGCAAACTAAGCAAACAACTAGAACAGGAACTGAAACACAGAAATGGAGATCACATGGAGGGTTAGCAACAGAGGGGTGGGAGGAGGAGAGAGGGGGAAGAAGGTACAGAGAATAAGTAGCATAGACGATAGGTAGAAAATAGACAGGGGGAGGGCAAGAATAGTGTGGGAAATGTAGAAGCTAAAAAACTTATGACACATGGACATGAACTAAAGGGGGGGAATACGGGTGGGAGGGGGTGTGCAGGGTGGAGGGGATGATGGGGCAGAAATGGGACAACTGTAATAGCATAATCAATAAAATATATTTAAAAATAAAATGTAATATGACTATACGATCTTTGCTTTTGCACACCTGTCTCTTTCTGTTTTCATGAGTTCCAAGTCACTCTCTTTCTGTTCTGACTTTCTACTATCCATAGACACCTCAGTCACCAGTGTCCTTGATCTGATCGTGGCTTCTATTTGTCACCCCACATACGAAGACTAGCGCACCAGGACAAGATCCACAGCAGAGGGAGGCCGCCAACACCATGTTCTGTACAAAGCTGAAGGATCTCAAGATCACAGGGGAGTGTCCTTTCTCCTTACTGGCACCAGGGCAGGTTCCTAAGGAGGCAGCAGAAGAGGCCGCAGGGAGCTCAGAGAGCTGCAAAGCCACTCTGCCCATCTGTCAGGATGTTCCTGAGAAGAATGCACAAGGAAGTCTTCCTCAAAGAAAGACCAGTCGGAGCCGAGTCTATCTTCACACTTTGGCTGAGAGCATTTGCAAACTGATTTTCCCAGAGGTGAGTGCTTCTCCTTTCATGATTTTACTGATACTTTGAAAACTGTTTTTTAAAAAAGTTTTTCTTAGAAAAATGTAAACACTTGCTTTCTCACTTTCAAGACTATGATAGATATAGCATATTTTCTGTAAATATACAAAAACATTCCCTTAAAGCTATCATATTCTTAAACTGTATTTATCTTAAAATGTTTAACATGTTGAATTCTTTTAGAAAGGATCCTGCATTCTGGCAAGCTTTATAATTTTGAGTGACTGCTCAGTTCCTTAGCATCAGCTTTCTTGCCTGTAAAATGGAAACAATAACAGTCTCTACATTCTAGTGTTTTAATGATCATGGAGTGAAGTGATCCATACCTCTTGCTGTAACATAAATACCTAGTGGCAGTTCACTATTATTTTAAAATTAACTTCCTTGAAAAATAACTTACTTTCTGCCATGTTCTCTTCTTCCAACTCAAAGAGCTTCATGCATCACCTGACAATTTGTTGGGGTGGGAAAATCTCCCTTGCCCTGCTGGTTCTGAGTCTAGAATCTCTGCTCCACCCAGGCCTAACCTGCTCTTTGGGGTCAGAGTCATGGTCCTGTGATCACCAATGCCTGTGTTGTTAGTTAAGGCACTTCTTGCAATAGCTCTGCCAACTGCATAATCTGGTGCCATTTTGAGATAAGGAGCACCTTCTTGGTCAAATAAATCTCTTACAAATAGAAGGGGCACGTAGAGGGCTCCCCCCTGCAGGGCTAAAGAGAACAGCAGCTGACTGTGTCCATGATGTCCTTCTCCCTACATCAGTGGTCAATTTTATAGAAACTCACTTAACCTATGAATTTGGACATTGATGTAGTTAGACTCCAGGTATCGTCATCCGCTGGTAATTTTTAACTGACTCAGTACCAAAGCACTGAAAAACCACAGACTCGCTGACTTTTAGGACTCAAAGGAACTTCAGAGGTAATCTTGTTTCCCTCTCAAGGACTAGGGGAGTTCAGTAACTTGACCAAAGTCACATAGTGTTTGAAAGGTAGAGCAATCACTGCTGTCAAGCAACATGGACTGGAGTGACTGAGAAAGAAGAGACTTGAATTGCCAGTTGGAACATGGATAAACTAGAATGAGCAGAAAGTGAAGGAACTTATTTCAAATATAATATTACCACAATAGAACTTTGCTTAATAGCCTTTGAAATAGAACCATCTAATTATTCTCACACTATGCTAGTCACTAGACAGCCAGCATTGGCTAGGATGAAGGATGTAGCTCTTGCCAGAGAGCTGGGTGGCGTCACAGTCTGGGAAGTGGTTGGGACTCTCATTTCCAAAGGCAGAGTGTGGTGCCCAGGGAGGAACAGATGGTGATGACGGGGAAGCTGGACCTCCTCCACACCTCTCCCAAGTCTCGGTGTTATTGTGTTGGCTTCATTGTTTTGTTTGATAGATTTTGAGAAGTCATACACATGTTACAACATTCCAAATACCAATGTAAACATTTTACTTTTTTCTTTGTATTTGTTTAGAACAATCTGCATTGTTTGTGAACTCATACAAGTAATCACTGAGATTTGACTATACTGTCAATGGAGCAGATGGTGAAGGCAAGGCTATACGAATGCTAAGAGGCATTACTTCTTGGCATTTTGGCTAAGATCAAGGAACACTTGGAAGAAGCAGAAGGAGTAGAGTTGGCATTCTTGACTAGAATTCCTCTTTGACAACTGAGGCCATCTGCCTTATGACAAAAAAATGTCCTCATGTTGGATACACTTGGACTATATAATAACAATCTAGATTGTTTCATCAACTGTGCAAACATCTGCATATCTTCAATTAAATAGCACTTTTTAATTTTTTAAGTAGACATTTACTTCTTATTATACTGTTTAGTTTCAGTTGTATCAATAATTCAAAGCAAGAGACTCCAAATATCATTTGACGGCGTCATAGTTTTCATTTTAGAAAATCAGATTTAACTTCCCAATTCATGTTTTTATGGGGGACAAATATTAAAATTTATTATCCATGGCAAATTTGAAATAGGAGATGTCGTTCTAAAGTAGTGAAATAGTAGGGCTTAAAAAGACCTGATTTATTGATGATCTAACTCAAATTTTCCCTTCTGTTTGAAGAAATCAAGACAATAAATTTAGGGCACTTGCATTTAGCAAAAGAGATAACTGGAGAGATGGAAAGGTCTGTGCATCTCATTCATACTTTATGCTCTTTTTATTATAATATTGTTTGCTCATTTTTCATGACTGTTGCTCCCCCCAAATCCTGTAAACTCTTCAGGCATAGTGCATTTAGGAGCTTGCAATGTAGTATTAGCCACGGCTGTAAAGCATGAGAACCCACTTACTGAATTGAATCAATTGAATCAAATATGCTTAAATAAATAATATCAACCTAAGTCAAAGATCTCATGAGACCGAGTGGATCCGAGGAGAATTGTACAGTTTCTAGATGTGTTTCAATACAGTGGGTTTCAAGAGGAAAAAAAAAGAAACAATTATAATTTATCTTTAAGAATTGAAATAACTTTGGTTTAGAAAATCATTAAAAACTGTAGAAAAGGTGAAAATCCACTTAAATGGTTAAACTATACTAATGAAATTTCATCCATTCAGCGTTCATAGCAGTGATACATCAAATGACAGTTATACCGGAAGTATTAATGTACAGTGTATTTGTCAGGGATGCACTTGTTTTAACAATGAACAGATATCTACCCTCTATCAAGTCAAAAAATAATCGTTAAGTAAAGAGGAACAAACTCGAGAGCGACACTTGATTTACTTTTGGGGATAGGCACTCCCTCCATGAATCAGAAATTCCATGATCCACAACCCTTCTGGGTCGAAGGATTGTGGATATAAGCAGACCCCAATTTCCCAAAACTCAAAATAGAGGCTCTCCCTAGTAAAAGGGAGTTTGAGTGCTCAGCAAGTAAAAATCTGCAGGAGACTACTGCATCTACTGCATACTATTTGTGTATGTTGGATTGTAGGGGATTAATTTTAAAGAAAATATTCATTTTAGTCCTAAAATTCCGTACTAAACTGAAGATCAATATATAGAATTGTTGGGATGTGTAGCATCTGACTGACCTGCCTAGAGTCTTGTAGTGGCTCATTGTACGTTACAGGGCCCTGACATTGGCTGCGGGTGACAGGTTTCACTTAAAGTTGAGTCCTGCCTATCACACTGTGGGTTTGTGTCATCCCAGTATCTAGACTCAGGATATATTACAGAAGCTACTGGGCCAAAGCAGGAAACTATGCACCAGCAGCCTTTACAGATAAACGTTTTGCCAGAAAAGTCTGTGGGTTTGTTTTGGTTTGCTTTCTTTGAACTTATAATAGTTTTCCAGAGAAGAAGTGGTATATTATGAAAATAGCTACAAAAGTCCGTTAACGCATCATATCACTAGAGTATACTATTAGAGCTTTCCTAGGATTTGAGCACCTTTGTCTTTAGGAAATCAAGTTCTGATTCAAAATGGTAAGTCAGGAATACTTGTGTTTTACTGACTCCAGCAATGGTAACACTGACCATTTCTCCTCCCTCTTACAATGACAGCATTTGCATTACATGGAAAGGGCTAGGAAAAAAAGTTCCTGGTGAGAGTGGGAAGGAAATAAGAGGTCAAGAAGGATCTTTTTTTTTAAATATATTTTATTGATCATGCTATTACAGTTGTCCCATTTCTCCCCCATCATTCCCCTCCACCCTGCACACCCTCTCCCACCCACATTCCCCCTTTAGTTCATGTCCATGTGTTATAAGTTCTTTAGCTCCAAGAAGGATCTTGACTGCAAAGGGTAGAAGAGTGTGAAGGTTTAATCAGGAAGATAAAGAGGGAGAGAATGTCTCCAGTAGCATTCAAGAAGAGGGAGAAAATAGTATTTATTTTATTTTTTTTCAATTATAGTTTACAGTGAACATTATTTTGTATTAGCTTGAGGTATACAGCATAAAAAGGAAAAAATCTTCAGTTGCAGAATTGGGTGGGTTTTCTTTTTTCATTGTCTATCAGAAGTTTCTGGTCAGAGTAACAATTTATATATAAGCAAACATAATTCAAATTATTTTAAATTGGAAACGATCTAAATTTATTTATAAGGAAGCTAAAAGAATAACACCTCTGCACTTGGGTCTCTCACTTCGCTGATATAATTTTACAGAGGAGGTCTTCATGTCTTTGAATGCTGATGGGGGAGTGTTATTCATTCATTCATTCCATCAATATGTATTGAGCATCTCCTATGGTCATGTACTGTTGTAGGTGCTGGACATAGTGGTGAACAAAACAGGTATCCTCTGCCCTTTTGGAGATTCTACTCTGGTGGAGAAGACAAATAATAATAATTAGGTCAGGTAGCAAAGGCATGAAGCAAAAGTGAGAGCTCATGAGCAAAGGCAATGATGTTCATTTTATTGATGAGCCCTTTGCCCATCTGTATATGTTTTTCAGGAAGAAAGAACTCACAAAACCCTTGCTTTCATGAGTTTTAATCCACTTCAGCATGCTGGTGTTAGGAATGCCAGAGTAACTTTCAACAAAGTAGAAGGCCCCCAAGAAACTGAAGTTTTCAGGCATCTGGGCTAATCTACTCCATTTAGAATCCTCTATTTAATGTCTCTCCTTCCTTAACATAAAGGCCACAGAGAAACATGCCCGCATTTTCCCTTCTGAGCATGCTCCTCCCCTGCCAGGCATCCCGCCCTCTGCCGTCATACAGGTCCCCAACTTTGCTTCAAATCTGCCCACCAGATAAGGCTCCTGCCAGCCTTTCTTTCATCCAGAAGCAGACGTATCCTCCCCTCTTCTTATCAGAACAGTCAGAGAAGTCACTCTACATTGTAAATTTGTTTTCTTTTATTTTTCTCAGCACTCGTATTTTTTTCAATAAAGTTCAAATTTCTTTTCTAAGCTCTATAATGCACATTAAAATGGAAAGTCCTTTTTTTAAGTTATTAACTTAATTTCTTAAAACAGAAGCTTGGCCTAATTTGCTGAACTCCACAGCCTGCCTCACTTGACCAGTGGAAACTCAGAAAGATATAAATAGTTCTTAAGGAGAAAGGAATTTCCCAACTTGGAACATAGCCAGAAAATTCTTCACTTTTCTCTGGGTAAACTACAGAAAGAGTTAGTAGTTACGTATACCCATGTAGATACATATAATTCTTACATGGAATGAGAAAGAATTAACAGCACTGCTTACCAATGCTCGGCTTCTCCTTATTAACTAGGGACAACAAGAAGTTAGGAAAAATTAATAGTCAGCAAGTATTTAAAATATGGTGGCTTATATGCAATACCTTACAGTATAGAAAAATTCATGAAATCCAAAAAAGAGTAAAACTGTAGGTGTTTGGTGAGGATTATTAGTTTAAAGAAAAAAACATGAATACAAATTAGGAAAAATCCAAGATATGTTTCAAATCAATGATCGGCTGATCTTAATGACAGATTGGAATTAAGGGATGAAAAGGGGGGAAAGATAGAGACAGTACCAGAACTTTCTAGACCAGGAGATGCAAATGATACGTGAAACATAAATTTGCATTTGGAGTTAAGGGCAGAGAGTCACTGGTGCAGCTGGTGTAGAATTTGTGAAAGGAGTAGGGACTGGCTTGGCTGGAGCCAGGTTGACACGAGGGCCTGGCAGCTCACCTGAGGGGTTTCCTGGCCCAGAGGAAGTGATGCCCAGGATCCCTTCATGGGAGACCTGACATTACCAGACTGATGTCTTCTATTCAGATTCCAACTCACCTGACCTTGTTCTGTGGTTGTCAGTGAGAGGATCCACCAAGGGCAAAGCCTGTGGTCTACGACCCACATCCAAACTCAAATTCGTGTGAGCTCATTGTTTCTTCCCAAGTTTGAAAACCCCGTGGAAAATCAATCCCACTTTCCAAAGTGTAAATTCATGACACTTCTCATTGTGATAATAATGTGTCTGCTTCTTTCTTTACAAGAAGCTTTCGAGATGAATGTTTAAAATATGTATCTTCAAGTATATTATTATTTAAGAGAATGTTTACAACTTTTCTTTTCAATTTTCAGTTTGAGCGGCTGAACCTTGCACTTCAGAGAACGCTGGCAAAACACAAAATAAAAGAAAGCAGGTAAATTGAACCACTTTAGTTGTATGAACTTCTTATTAGCATCACCGATACCACTAATAACCAACACTTACTGAAAGAATCAGCGTATTTCAGTTGCCCAATCTGGACTAAGTATTTTAGCTGCCACTAGTTTGAAACTGAGTGCATTTATTTTTTCCTATTTTATGCATCACTAAGCTCAAGTTTATGTAAGATACTTAGAACTTGATAGGGGGTTAGGAAAAGGCAGACCTGAGTTTCCAACCTGGGTGTTTCAGAGCCCGCCATTTTAGCCGTGTTGCCATATCCTGCTGCTTTTAACAAGCTCCCAGAGGCCTCTTCTTTCCTCCTAAAGGGTAATTTCTGCAGTCCTTTATAGGGAAGGCACGGATACCAAATGCTCAGGCACACTCCTTGCCTGAAGAATGCTGCTAAAGGGTAGGAGCAGGGTTCTGGTGTTCCTCCCCGCCACTTCTGCCCTTCCCCCCAGGTTAGACTTTCAGGTGCTGCATCAGGAGGAGACGAAATGGGAGAAGATGGAGGGGGTCAACTTGGGGGACTTGGGGCAGTGGCTATTAATCCTCAGGGGAATATTTCAGTATCTTCATATCCAGTTTGGTTATGCTGGTGTGTGCACTGAATTTCGATTGTTTACAGTTTTTTTCTTATGCTGTGTCTTTGAAATTTTCATTATCTAACTTTCTGAAGAAACTTAATATATAAGGTGATATTTAGAAACAATCTGATTTATATCATCAATTTTTCAAATATATCTTGGCACAGTTATTGCTGGTAGATGACTCGATTTGGCCTTGTTTTTGATTCTCTGGAATCCCAAGAATTATTTAATCTGCAAATGATAGAACATGTACTTGAGTTTAAATTTACAGAATTGAACATTGACATTTTGCAAACCAGTACCATTGTCAGAAATATTTTCTAAATTCATTCATCTCCCTACTGCTCACAAGTGAATAATCGGTTTTGTGGATTATCTGCATGTAATTTTCCCTGCTGACTAACTGGTCCCAGACTGCAGGCAGTGGGCTGCCAAGCAGGGGTCATAGACGGGTTCAGAAGGAGAGAGTGTGAACCCCTGCGTCTGACAGGAGCTTTGTTTACACGAGCGATATGCAGAGCATTCCAGAACGCCTCTGACCTTCATTCTCAGTCAGGCTGATACGATGGCCCCGAGTCAGTGTAGCCGCTACTGTGTCTGTCTGCTGAAATCCTTGGCAGCCAGTTTACACGAAATTTATTCTTAGGGCTTTGTGTTCTAAAATGTTTTTAAAGCTGGATGGGTACAAACATTCCATTAGGATGTTTTCCCACCAGTGTATCTCTTTTAAAAATCTCAAAACTCAAAAAATATATATTTTATTTGGATCGTGTAAAAAAAGATCTTTCAAGATCTTTCAAGTAAGATCTTGAGAAAAATCTTTAACCATTTCCCTGACCTCTTACAGAGCTGATCATACTTTTAAATTGTCCTAGTGGTAATTATATTCAGTTGTTGAAATAAGATGAGGGCCCTTTTTTTTTTTCTCATAAGAGTGCCTGTTGGTATGCCAAATGGCTACTCTCTGCTTTGCCTTCTTAGATTTCTTGGGTATGCTCTTTGTTCCTGGGTTTCTCCCCCATCTTTTTGGCAAGGTAACTGCCATTTCCACTGTTCTCATGTTGCCAACTGCTGAACATACCTTACTCCTTTTGGCAGACTACTTATTATCTATGTACCTTGAAAAGAAAAATACCAACATGTTAAATAATAAACTGTCCCTAAATGGAAGACTGGAGTTCCCTGCTCACCACCATCTATTCTTTAAGCGAATGAATTTAAGTAGAACCATTCCTGTATCTCGCTGGGGTGGTTGCAGGTAGAGTATTTGTTTTGTTTCTTTTTCTAGGACCTTGTGTACACATCATCATGTGTATGGACTCATGGCTGGTGTGTGTGTGTGCACGCACATTTGCTGGTGCATATATAGACTGATACCTCCTTTTCTGAAGATAAAGATAGGGAACTTATTTTGAATCATACTACATGCTGTTTAACTCACTTTGCTCATATCTCATATCGTAGGTGCTGGAAATTGGCAGAATTATAATTCTCTGAGAAGATTTGCGCTCATTCTTTCCAAAAATGAAGTTAATTAAAAAAGAAGCAAGTCTAAAGACTGATTAACATAAAATAATATGCATGAGGGGGTTTGGTGATGTAAGAAGGCGAGGCTTTGGGTGGTGCACACACCACAGAGTATCCAGATGTTGTGAGATATTATAAAGAAGTTCTATACATCAGGGTGCCTGAAGGTCTCTAAGGTCAACTAGATAATGCCATTTAGTGCTCCTCAACCCACTTAAATAAGAAAATATTCCACCTGCCATTTTAAACAATTGTAAGCAATATACCTTTATGTGATAAGTAGTGGACTGAGCAATTGTCCTTCTTGAAAATATTTCCTTTTGAAACAACTCTACATGTATCATGTTCTTTGAAACCTGTTAAGAATTATAGATTTATGCCTGTTTGTGAACTTGGCTTGTCTAATGGCAAACTGAACCACAAGCTGAACTTGAGTATCCTTTACTATGCTTCCAGAGTTTGGCACAGTTGCTCATAATTGGTCATCATTATCAAGAACCATCAACAAAAAGTTCGGCAGACATATATCAGCAAGTTGTCTAGCTGAAATTACCAGAACCTCTATCAGTCAAAATGTATGCCATTATATTATCAACTTCTATGCTACAGAAACCAGCACAGCAATTGAATAAAGAATAGATTTCTTTAGCCACTCAGTTTTAGACAAGATCAAGGATAAAATTTAATGTAAAGGTGTCGGAGAATTAAGTAGACAGGATTCACTGTGTATCTGCTTTAGAAAAAAATAAGGATACTTAAAAGTGACATTCATTGATGTGTTGGTTTTTCTTCTTGACTGGGTTTTCAGGAAAATCTGGGCAGCTTTATCACTATCCCCTTGTAGGCCATTTCATATTCCTGGTTCCCTGCCAGTGTAGACGGCCATAGCATTAGTCTAAGTGAAGGTCAGTTGAAAGGTAAGTACTTCATAAGAAATGATGGAACACTCTGTATCAGGTCTCTTGGGGGTTTCCCAACGCTGCTTGGGTTGTACACGTCATCTCCTTTCCCATACACTTGGTAGTCAAGCTTTGCCTCTACAGAAAAGATAATTTAAATGGTTATTTGTCATAACTTGTTATAATATGAAGTTTTAGCATTCATTTGTCAGTTTATAATTTAAAATATTGAAATAATTTCAGAAAATCTATGGAAAGAGAAGACTTTGAAAAAGTAATTGCAGACCAAGCACTTGCCGCAGGTAATAGAAATGTTTAAGTATATGTGTTTAGGAAATAACTATAATTTTAGAACTGATATTTTACCAGTAAACTAATATTTTCTATTAGTAAAAAATACTTATGGAACTTATATTTTCTCCTAAAATATTCATTTATATTTGCTAGTGAGTTCCAGTGTGAACTGTTCAATGTATTGCATTAGCATAATGAATAACTCTTTTCCATGCTATATATTTTTGTTTGATCTAAATATGTTTCCTATTCTTATAATGTTTATTTGCTGAAAATTAGATACAGCTGCATAGAAATCTGACTTGTAGACATTTACAGCTTCGGTCTTGATGTCGACTAAGGATTCCTGGTTTGTGCAGGAAAAATGCTATTCAGCAAAGTAAAACTAAAACAAACTTTAAAAGGCTCAAAACAATCATGGGAAGAGGGGTTAACGGTGTTCTCATATTGATACTTAGTTTAGAGAGACAAGTAGATGAGTAAATTTGTTGTACTGTCCTTCCACAGTTTGAGTACATAGCCCAACAAGTTAATTTTTTCTAAAAGTGTAAGATACTAAGATTGTAATAACAATAATAATAATAATGGTAATTATGGGTAATTATATTGAACCCCCTTAGAAGCAGGTACTATTCTAAACACCTTCCCCACATATCACAAGAATGCCATGAAAAGGGCACTATTTTTTCCTTAGTTACAGATAAAAAAATTGGTGGTGCACAGAGTTTAAAGAATAAAGGAGGTTAAGGAAGGAGTTGTAGAAAGTAATATATTCCAAACACATATTCACTAGAGTAACCTTAATCAATGAGAAGGATATTATACTCAGAGAAAATTGCTTTATATTATCTCTAAAAGAATGACAAAGTTGAGTTTCACGACCAGTGATTTCAAATGAATGCCGGTGTCTGCAGCTTATTCTCCCGGAGGCCCTGCAAGGGGGGTAGTACCTGTACATAAGGATAGACTGGTTTTGTTGCTACCAATGTGGGGGTGCTTTTCCTGAAAGGGACCTGACCCTGCAAATTCCACTTGCTCTTTTAGAGCTAAGTTTTTTAGGGAGATAGAAGTTGTACATTACACTCAATTGATCATACTTTTTCAAATAAATGATTGGGGATTTTTATTCAAAGTTATCAGAATTGTAGTAACTAATCTATACAGATAATTTGACTATAGATGGTTAATTTGGATTGGAACTCTTATTATGATATATAAAAGGAACTAAATCATCAAATAAAACAATGTTTAAAATAGTAGTAACAGCACAAATGTGGCAGAGAATGTGAATATATGCTTTCAGGAATTCCTGTGGAGATCATCAAGGAATCTCTCGGTGAAGAGCTTTTCAAAATATGTTATGAGGAAGATGAACACATCCTGGGTGTGGTTGGAGGAACCCTCAAAGATTTTTTAAACAGCTTCGGCACCCTTCTGAAACAGAGCAGCCCCTGCCAAGAAGCAGAAAAGAAGGGCAGGCTGGAGGATGCGTCCATTCTCTGCCTGGATAAAGACCATGATTTCTTAAATGTTTACTATTTCTTCCCTAAGAGGACCACATCCTTGATTCTTCCTGGCATCATTAAGGCAGCAGCTCACATCTTGTATGAAACTGAAGTGGCAGTGTCATTGATGCCTTCCTGTGTCCCTGATGACAGCAGCGAGTTTGTGAATCAGCCCTATTTGTTATACTCAGTTCATGTCAAAAGCACCAAACCATCCCTGTCCCCAGGCAAACCCCAGTCCTCACTGGTCATCCCTGCTTCTCTCTTCTGTAAGACATTTCCATTCCATTTCATGTTTGACCAAGATATGACAATTCTGCAATTTGGCAATGGGATCAGGAGGCTGATGAACAGGAGAGACTTCCAAGGAAAGCCTAATTTTGAAGAGTACTTTGAAATTCTGACCCCAAAAGTCAGCCAAACATTTAGCGGAATCATGACTATGTTGAATATGCAATTTGTGGTTCGAGTGAGAAGATGGGACAACTCTGTGAAGAAATCTTCAAGGGTAAGAGAAACATAATAGAATTTTGAATATAAAGTCAATTATTTCATATTAAGGACCAGAAACAAAAAAAGGGCACAAATACATATGTATCACTTCAAATATTTTGAGAAAACAATTCTCAAACACTTTTAAGGCTGAAATAAATTGAAAACAAGATTCTTTCTGCATGCATTCCTTCTTGACCCTTATTTCACAAATATTCAATGAATTCAGTCTACCTTTTAAAATCTTTATGAAGCATTTTATAACTAAATTATAAAAATATTTGCATAAAATATGTTTTCAATCATGAAATAACTGCCTTAATTTGGAATAAGAGATATTTTTCTTAACAAACACAAAAAACTACTTTTTGTTTTCTTATAGGACCCAACTAAATGGGTTTTTAATTCAATACATAATAAACATGGAAGAAATCAATAAATTGTTTAATTGTTAGAGGATGGGTGGAAGGGGATATTCTGTCACCTCATGGTAGAGAACTTCGGTAATCATTTACTCTTAGGATACAAGGTTTGCTGAATCATAGTTGATAGTGCAGCAAAACTAATAGAGAGGATAGAATACATATAAATTTTAGTCATGCATAACCTCAGCAGACATACTGTTCCCAAAATTGAAAACAGCTTTATTACTTTTTATCATAAGACCCATAGGTAAATGTTTAAAAAAATTGGTAACTGTAGTAAAAAAATCAAAGATATAACTTATGTGCATTTTTGTTTAAAACAACAAAGTACTATTTATAACTTGCATTTTATCACTAAAAAAATATTTTGGGCACCCTTCCATTACATTAGATATAAGCCTATTTTCCCTTTCAAAGGCTGTGTAGAATCTCATTGTAAGGTTTTCCTCTATGTACCCATCTGCTATTGAAGGACGTTGGGTTGCTTCTGACTCTTTGCGGCAGTGAACACACATGTACATATCCGTCCATACTCATCCAGGTAAATTGTGTGATCCTGGATGATCGCTTGAAGTGTCATCTCTCTTAGGCCTGCCTTGGAGCAATTATTTCTCCTGGCTGCTACTGTCAGAAGAATGTAGTAACAAAAGCAGCAGCATGCCACTTACTGAGAAAGCCTTGAAGAAAAAATTATTTGCATTGTTTACTGAGAATTATGATTTATATGTAGAGTATATTCTTTGAATGCCTGCATTTATTTTAGAATTAATGGTAAGAACTATAAGAATGCATATTGTTCTTAGCAGGTAGAAAAAATCAAGTTGAATACAAAAGGATTATCACTCTATCTACTTCTTTTGTCTCAAAAAGGTGTTGGGAACTTGAGTAAACCACAGGAATTGGTTCTTTGCTTCACAGGTTATGGACCTCAAAGGCCAAATGATCTACATCATTGAATCCAGTGCGATCTTGTTCTTGGGGTCACCCTGTGTGGACAGATTAGAAGATTTTACAGGACGAGGGCTCTACCTCTCAGACATCCCGATTCACAACGCACTGAGAGATGTGGTCTTGATAGGAGAACAGGCTAGAGCTCAAGATGGCCTTAAGAAGAGGCTGGGAAAACTGAAGGCTACCCTTGAGCAAGCCCACCAAGCCCTGGAGGAGGAAAAGAAGAAGACAGTTGATCTTCTGTGCTCTATATTTCCCTCTGAGGTGGCCCAGCAGCTGTGGCAAGGGCAAGTGGTACAAGCCAAGAAGTTCAATAATGTCACCATGCTCTTCTCAGACATTGTGGGTTTCACTGCCATCTGCTCCCAGTGCTCACCGCTGCAGGTCATCACCATGCTCAATGCTCTCTACACGCGCTTTGACCGGCAGTGCGGAGAGCTGGATGTCTACAAGGTAGGGCTGGAGCATGTCAATGACCATTGTCCAGGCAGAAGTCACTAAGAAAAAGCACAACTAGGATCCAAGTGATAATGCAAATGAGAGGCTGTCTCAGCAGGGCCATCCTGGGAGTGAGTGTTGTGCATTAATCAAGGGGGTGTCTGCCAGCCAGAAATAGCTCAGAATCTGCTCAGAAACAGAGCTAATGATAACATGAAAAGACTGTCGTGTTGTCTTCTCAAGGCATAGGCATAGAATGGGGGGATGATGGACTGAGTGGAGAATGGGGTGTAAGACCCATGATCAGGTAAAGTTTATGTAGGTCAATGAACATTACACTTGACTATGGAAACTGAGTTATTAAGCATCATACAATTCAAAGTATGGCTTGCACAGGAAAAACTTATCCTTTGTCTCGATAAAAGTAAAGAATGTGAGGATTATACAAATTGTATTTGAATAGATTAGTTCAATACAGAGTCAACATGATACTTTTTATGTAGCATGTTGATACATAAAAAGTGTATCATGATGGCCAGTTAGAAGAAATCCCAATTACCTACTTAAGGCATCATTCCCCTCTGTGGGGCAGAGGGGAATAAAGAGCAGAATAAAGAGGCCATGGGTAGAGATGCCTGAATAAGAGAGGTCTGTCTTCAGATTTAGCCTCCACCTGACATGCTTTGTAAACTGAGAAAGTTAACCTTTCTCATTTCGGAAACAGAGAAAATATTATCCACCCAAAGGCTACTATGCATGAATAACATAGATCACGTCCTCCAATCTTGATGAACGAGATTGTCGCACAGGTCATGGTAAATGACACCTGTTATTTATCAGGCGGCAGGACTGAGTGCCTAGGATGCACCAGGCATCGCTCCAGGCACTGGGGACACACAGGGTCGCCCCCAACCTGTAATAAGCTGCTGTTTGATTGCAACTATTATCAAAAAGAGAACTCATGAAGAGATTTCAAGTTCAGCCTGTTTTTTTTTAGAAGTAAAACATATTTTTTACTGATTGAAAGTATTTTGCGTTGTTTTAGACACGAGTATTAAGAATAGAGCCTGCTTCTCATTTGTGTGGCTTGAATCATCTCTTAATTTGCCACATAATCTGGAATTTCAGAGTTCAACTCAACACAAAATAGATGATTGAGGAGAAAACAGAAATTATTTATGGGAATATGAAAGCCCTTTTTTAAAATCTAGATGTTGGAAGTAAAAAATAAACTTCCTTTTTAAAATTTCTAACAGGAAATTCCAGATAGAGCTATGATCCCTTGGGACAAAAATAGGTCCATGGATAATTACAGATTAAATAATTGGCTCTGGTTAGGTTAAACTTGATGGCCTCTTGTGGAATTTATTGTATTTGTTGGTGGACAGTATCTATCTTGAGAATGTCTCCTTTCTCAGAATTATGAGAAGGAATTCTTGCTGTTCTTTGCAAACTGCTCTGATTGATAGCAGAAGAAAGTCCTCTTCAAGTTGAAAAAACATGGTTATTTCTGTCAAGTATTTAGAATCAAGCCTCCTGACCACCAGAGTTCCCTGACTAACCCAGCTGCAGCTTGAACTAGTCAATCACCTTCCTTACCGGTCCTCGTGTCTGCCTTCTCTCTACTCCTGATTTTTCATGAAAATACCTGGAGATAGCCATCAATAAATAAGAGTCTTCACCATAAAATGCATTTAAGATACACAAAGCATATAATCATAGGCTGACCTAGAAGTATCATGGCTTCCAAGCAATAGTCAAGTTTATTTATTCAGGGATCTAATCATACCTGGACTTTATTTAATTTCATTTTTTCTCTTTCAATTATTTTGTTGTCTGTTTGTTTTAGTATTTATCTATTCATCGTTTTAGCATATATCTACTGGTTATCTAACATTTTCCAGCATGGGTGGGTACAATCCCTGTGAGAAGAGATGATGTATGTTCAGGGGGGTGTTGGTGGTGGTAATGACAAATGCTATATTCCCATCTCACATGATGAAGGCTCCATTTCACTCAAGTATGTACAAAGTGCCACAATAGCACAGAGATTAGGCACCTAACTCCAAGTAGAGGTGAGGGTACTGCTTCTCCTAATTGGTAACATTTATTGAGCACTTGTGATATGTTAACCTCTCTGTTAAGCACTTACGCATTCAACTGACGAGAAAAATCTGATGGAGGCATTGCTACCTGGTTCATTCATTGGTGAATATACCAGCCACTGGTGATATAGGAGTTAATAGAATAGAAAAACTCGGAGAGCTTACATTCTACTGGAGGAAAGAAGGATAATAAACAAATGAGTAAATTTATAGTATTTTATGTGGTGTAATATTCCAGAGGGAAA
Source organism: Glossophaga mutica (assembly GCA_039655065.1). Lineage (NCBI taxonomy): Eukaryota > Metazoa > Chordata > Mammalia > Chiroptera > Phyllostomidae > Glossophaga > Glossophaga mutica. Next base: position 87,601,676 of record CM077311.1, read on the forward strand.
ATATAAAGCAAGTTAAGGGCAATTGTTGTTTCATAGAGGGTGGCCTTTCTCATAAAGTGTTGTTTTACAGGGGCTGAAGGAAATGAGGGACAAACCAAGTGGTTGTCTGCAGGAATATTACTCCTGGCAAAGGATTAGCAAGTGAGAGCATGTTTGGTAATTGTGAAGGAAAACAGGAGAGGCCAGTGGCATTGAGGCAAAGTGAGCAAGAGGGAGAATTACCAGGTAAAGTCAGGAATGAGCAGAGAGGCAGGTCAAGAAGAACTTTGGGCATGCTATAATAGGGTTTTGGCATTTATTCTGAGTGAAATGGGAAATTACTGTAGGTGTATGTATCTTTTTTTTCTCACTTTCATTTCTCCACCCTGGAAGTTTTGCATAAGAAGTACGAGATGATCTGATAAATGACAATAAATATTTAGAGGAGAGGAAAAAGGCAGCCATTACAATTTGGTGGATTTAAATTAGTTGGTAGCTTTTTGCAGCCAGTATCATAGAGAACACCGAGATTTTTACTATATGATTCGTAACTTGTGTTATATGTTCTACACTCTGATTCTTCCTGAGCTTGGGAAATGTGTTATGTGTAGGTGGAGACCATTGGTGATGCATATTGTGTGGCTGGGGGATTACACAAAGAAAGTGATACGCATGCTGTTCAGATAGCGCTGATGGCCCTGAAGATGATGGAGCTCTCTGATGAAGTCATGTCTCCCCATGGAGAACCTATCAAGGTAAAGTGGATCATATCTTGTCCAGGAAATGAGAGTAAATGCTTATTAGTTATCAAAAGAATGGTGTATTAGTCAGGGTTTAGTTGCAGAGAGCAAACTCTCTAACTTATTTAAGCAGGGAGAAATTTACAACATGGTATTAAGTGGTTTAGAGAATCATTACAAGGACCAAAGAAGCTATCTATAACTGGGGCTTTTAAAAAATGGCTCCTACAGCCAGAAATCAGAACCACTGCTTTTACCTCGATCAGGAAGCCGGCCTGATCAGGAAATACTAAACCGCTATAGTCATAGTCAGGAAATTGTTGTGTTCTAAGAGCTGCTGCCTCTACTACTGGCCACAGAACAAAACTACACCTACTCATTTGAATCAGCCACCTGGAAATCCTGCATCACGACCCCCACAAAATGAGTGACTGGAAGCTGGGCTTCCACCAAGCGTGCCACAGGAAACTCAAAGGCTCCCACGTTAGGCTCATACTCCTAAGCATCACAACGAATGTAGTCACAGCAGAAGTCCTGGTTTCCAAATCTCGTGCAAGTGTTAGCTGATTCACCCAACCTAATGCAGCTAGAAACTACCAGGGAGTTTGGAAAATGTAATTTTAATTTTCCAGTACTTGTAGGGGAAGACATCACAGTAGAATGAATGTTGACTATTAACCCACCAATGTTTTCCAGGACACATAAAGTTTAAAAATGTCTTGATGAGTCAGATCCCAGAATATTTTATTTCAGAGGAGAAAATAAAATTAACACACTAGGCATTGGTTTAATCAGTAGAACATGAGCTGATTGTCTTTATTTATGGCACTGATAGTCAATCTGTCACTTAATTTTTATAGGATAGGCCTCAATTGATGACCCAGAAATGGGCCTTTGAAGTGATTTTGGATCCTATCTGATATGCAATAAGATACATAGAGAAGAAAGAAAAAAATGTAAAGCAAAACTATAATATTTAGAATTTTAGTCTTGGTTCTCTTCAATATTAATAGACACCATACATGTAAATCTTCATAATTGTTTTCTAAGTCGACCATCTTCCCAGTTCTACGTTCAGGTCTGACACATTTTCATATATTTAGTGCTGTAAAAAAGCAAATCCTTTATTATGCATGGATTCTGTGCATCAGAAATTTGATGAGGCATAGCAGGGATACCTCGACTCTGCTCACAATATCTGGTATCTCAGCTGGGAAAACTCAAATAGTTGAGGGCATTTGGAATAGTTGGATGTACCACTTGGACCCATTCCAAGGTGTTTGCTTCACTTATATGCCTGGTTCTTCATTGCAAATAGCTGAAAAGTTGGGTTCAGCTAGGACTGCCATCCATGTGCTTACATGCCGTGTAGCCTCAGAGTAGTCACACTTCTTACATGGTGGTTTACGTCCGAGGGAATAAGATTGGTGGAAGCTGCATGGCCTTTTATGACTTAGCCTTAGGAGACACATAGTGACACTTGCCTTCTATTCTACTGGTCAAAGCAATCATAAGCCTGTCCAGAGGGGTAGCCAACAGGGCACGGGCTTTTACTGCCTTGTTTGGATTTTAATAAGGTGAATGAATGTAGATATTAATGATGAGATAGAAAAATAACAATGCTATGATAAATTTACCATATAGGAAGCTAGAATAACTAAGTACAGAGAGAGAAACTGATTTAATCAGAAGAATGCCCAAAGGGAGCAAAAACTTATCCATCTAAATGTATTTAGCTTGTGGCTGATATAGGCAGAAGATCATTTTTTTTTCTCATTATTTTTTTGTTTATACTGTTTTGTTGTTGGACATGTAAAACCATATTCCGTTAAGGAAGAAAAAGTCCGATGTAATAAACATCTGTTTGCTGCTAGAAATAAAACTGTGACAAACAATGGGCTTTAAAAATAATCCAATTCTTCATTTTACAGATGAAACTATAGAGAGAAATAACAAGACTTATAGAAAGTCATACTACTCATTTTAGTGGAGTTTGGTTTAAAATGCAGATCTTCTGATTCATAAGAGTGCTTTTGTTTGAAAATTTTGAAGAATTCAGGATTTGACATCTTATAAGCAAATAATTTGGAAAAGTTTCTAGCAGATATTAGAATGTAGCTATAGCCCTGGCTTGTGTGGGTGGCTCTGCCGATTGAGCACCAGCCTTCAAACTGGAAGGCTGCTGGTTCAGTTCCCAGTTGGGGCACGTGCCATGGTTGTATGTGGTGCTGGGGTGTGCGAGAGGCAATGAATCAGTGTTTCTCTCAGAGAGGTGTTTCTCTTCCTTTCTTTCTCCCTCCCTTCCCCTCTCTTTTAAATAAAATAAAATAAAGTAAAAAGTAAAGTAAAAAATAAAATAAAATATAAAATAAAATGAATCAGCTATAAAATGAGGCAGGACTTGAGTCTCCTAAATTCTAAATTATATCTAAGTTAGTGAGTACTTGGCCTTTGTTTAAAATACATATATCTAATAAAACTTATTTTTAAATTATCAACTGAACATGCAACTGGACAATTGTAAACATGACATTTGATTGTCATTTACAATATCCCCACTTAACTTGGAAGCAGTACCTTAAGACGTTGTGCATCCTCTAAGGTCGTCAAATATTCTGATCTTCTAGAAGATCCCACTTTAAAATATTCTGTTTCAAGAGCTCTCCAAATCCTTGATAACTTTCAGAATTTCTATATTTTTACTCCACCATATTCCAGATTGCATCTTATAACTAGATAAGGGAAGACGGTGGTTTTCCATGGGTCCAGATGTTTGAAACAGAAATTTTATATAAATATATATATGTATATATATATTCACTATAATCTGGGCCTCAGCAACAACTTCCTGCTTCCTCTGTTATTTTTTGCTTAAATGTTGGAATTCTTTTTCTCTAGCTGTTAGTCATTTGAATACTGGGGTAGTGTTTGGCATAAAGCTTTTTTAAAGCATTATTTCTAAAGCCACACACATTACAGAGTAAGAGCTAGCTTCCTTTGCCCCTCCTGACAGCATTTTGGGAAACAACTCCTGCAGCCCAGAAGTTATGTCCGCCTCACTTCATAGACAGAGCAGGTTCACATAAACAACCCATAGATGCTTTGGCTGGTCTCTGTGGTGACTGCAATGGATAATGTGTGGAAATTTGTCTCAGATATTGAAGAGAGGTGAAATAAGACTGCCTTGTGCGATAAACCTAAGTGCACAGAGAAGAGTTAAGAGGTGTGGCTGATTCTCCACTGGTCATTCTTAATCAGCTGTGAGGAGTGGAGGGAAGTTGGTTTGAGGTTTTGAGGAAGGAGGAACTGGTGTGGTGAGAGCAATTGACCCAATAATTTAGACAGGCCATTCAAACAACACTGAGAAGTGGAAAGTGCTTTACCAAAGTACTTTTTTGCTTGCAGATGCGAATTGGACTGCATTCTGGATCGGTTTTTGCTGGAGTTGTTGGAGTTAAAATGCCCCGTTACTGTCTTTTTGGAAACAATGTCACCTTGGCTAACAAATTTGAGTCCTGCAGTGTACCACGGAAAATCAACGTCAGCCCAACCACTTACAGGTACTGATTGCACTGATCCCTTGAAATCTATTCGTTTACTGTTGTAGTGGGAGAACTGGTATCTGGTCAAGAAGGAGGAAAGAAATATTCTACCTTGTGTGGACATCTGCACTGGGACTCTAGCTGCTATCCTTGGCTCTGAGTGCCATCATGCTTCCACTTAAATAGTTTCATTTTTCCAACCTGTTCTTCTTATAAATTTGATCTTTATTTGAAGATGATTTAATGAACATTTTTTCACCCCATGACACTCTGCTTGTGTTTATCTGTAAGTTTCTTTAAAAGGCTGGGATTTGTATTCAGAAGATATGTCTTATGAGTTCTAAATATAAAGCTTACCAGTTGTGGGATCTTGAGCAAAACCCTTAATAAATTCAAGTGATATAAAGGTTGTGATTATAATTATCATATTTAATAGGAAATATTGAGCTAATGTGGACAGAAAAATATTTTTAAATTTACAAATCACTTATAGTTTTATACAGTTTTATTTACTTAATCCTTACAGATTTATACATGTTTACAATTAATTTTTAAACATTCCAAACATACAGAAAAAAGTCAAAGAAAATATGATACCTACATAACCAATACTGGTATTTAATAAATCTCAACATTTTGCCATATTTGTTTCAGATCCCTGTTTTATAAAAGAAATACAATATCACAGTCCCCAGGTCCCTGTTCTCTAGCTGACACATGGGACTCTATATCCCTTAAGATTTGCAGGAACATCTGGGAACAAGTACTTCCTGAGGACAGGCAGGCTCTGAAGACAGAGGCGGGAAGGCACTGAGTAGAGATACAACACATGTTGCTGCTGTTTACCAGGAAGGAACATAGGTGGAAAGAAGCCAGGAGTGTAACTCTCTTCATTTAGTTTCCTCCAGATAAAAAAGTAAAGTCAGAGAAAAACAGGTTTGCATTCAGCCTGTTCATATCCTTTTATGACTTGCTTGGGATCCACTCAAAATTACGTTTTTGAGATATTTTTTCTTGATGAAATGTAACTCTAATTCATTTGTTCAAACTATTTCTCATGCAGCGGTGTGCTGGTAAACCAGTTTAGAGAGTGAAGGGGAGAATCCCTGATTTCTAGCATTTACCAATGTCTATGGCATAATACTCCCACCACGGAAACGTTTCAGTCCATTGATAGCTTGGAAAATTCCTGAATGTTTTCACAGTTTGATCTCACAAACCAGTACAAACCAGAACAAGCATGTCACTATATAATATTAAATATGTATTCTAGAGTATGAATCAGCCAGAATCTACCTTCTACCCATGGTTAGTTAAAGTGTATCCAGTTTTTTTATTATTGTAAAAGTGATGTGATATTCTTATACATACATTTCTAGATAATATGCCTATAAGTGGTATTCCCACATTGCAGGCTATACTCAGTTTCAACTTTACTAAAGATCAGTTTGTTGTCCAAATTGATTTTATCGATTTTCATTCCACTGACGGTGTGTGAAGGTTTCTCTTCCCCAAAGCCTGACATTATCAAACTTGTTGTTACCGATATGATGGGTGTTATGTGGTATCTCACTGGTGTGTATTCTTATGTAATTGACTTATTTAATTTTCCACCTATCCTAGACATGCATACTACTATCCCATTTTTGAAAGTTAGAAAGCTGACATCTTTGTTGCACTTTAAAATTAAATCTACCAGAGTTTGAAGCTTATACTTTTACTATGGGATTCTGTAGCTTTTCATTATATATTACCAAATCCTGTGCCTTATACATAACAGGCCTCAAGAAATATTTATGAATTCCTAATGAATCATCATTTTCATTGGATTTATTATTTTGCAGATTACATATTTATTGGTGCACTAATAGAAATTAGTTAATAGAATACTCACATGTATTCTACTTCAGGTCTGTCGTTCTTAGGCCTAGATTTCTACCCAGTTGGTTTCTTCAGTATTTGGAAGAGTGTCATAGTTCCAAATTCTAATGCAGCACCAACATTCTATTTCATTTAGATAGGACATTGTAGACTGGTGAGTAAGGCTGTGGTCTGCTTGGGCAGATGTGATGAGTGGTTTTCTGTAGAAGTTGGTTTAGATTCCAGAACTATTCAACATTTTTCATCCATGGCCTAAATAATAGATTAGAGTGATACTTATTAAGTTTGCCTTGAACAGAAAGCTAGGGAAATAAATGGGAAGAGCCAGTAACTTAATCAGTAGGATCAGGAATTCAAAATGAGTTTAGCACAATGGATAAGTAGTAAGTAGCAAAATTTTAAAAACTTAGGTAGAACAAATGAATTTAAGAAGGAAATACATTGCAAATACCAGATAGGAAGTAGAGTATCAATATGTACAATTAAATCTCATTTTAGTCTTACTAATCTTGAATCGATAAAAATTCTATTGAGAGACAAAAGTTTAAATATATATATGTGTGTGTGTATACATACATACATACATACATACATATATATAAAAGCTATATCCACATATGTGTGTGTGTATGTGTGTGTATATGTATATGGATATAGCTTATGTGGAACTTTCCCTTCACAGTTTTTTGCCCATGATTATTTCTCAGTAACATTTACAAAATGACTAAATCAATAAATGGGCAATGTTTTAACTTGTCCAATCTTTCAAATTTGGAAGCCTTATTCTATAACATTATATTTATGGGTTTATTTATTTATTTTTTGCTCCTATTAGACCTTTAGATTATTTGGGGTTTTATTTCCCCACTACTGTGAATTTATTTTCCATTGTACTTCTGCTGTTTGTTAACATCATAAGGAGCTTTCTGTCAATCACAGTGAGAATGGCGGGTTTGTTAATATTTTCAGGAATATTCATTTAGTTCTGTTGTCTTTCTGAGTAGACAATTATGTAAGCATTAAATTTTAATGGTTATATTTTTATTTTGATCTTTCAGATTACTCAAAGACTGTCCTGGTTTTGTGTTTACCCCTCGATCAAGGGAGGAACTTCCACCAAATTTCCCCAGTGAAATTCCTGGAATCTGTCATTTTCTGGAAGCATATCAACAAGGAACAAATTCAAAACCATGGTTCCAAAAGAAAGATGTTGAAGATGGCAATGCTAATTTTTTAGGCAAAGCATCGGGAATAGATTAACAAAATATATGCCTGGTGCTAGCCTTTGAGGATTGACTCCTTCAAGCATTTGTGGAATCTCTGAAAGCACTTTAGGATGCAGATGGTTAAAAAGCGGTATTAAAATTTCAGGAGCTGAGTCATGATCTATTCTTCTTCCATTTAACATGACAAAAATGTATGCACTTCAATACTTCAGTTCTTCAGTGAAAATAAAAACAGAACCTCGAGAAGTAACTTTGGGGGATACTTTTGTTATATAACAATCACTTATTATCTGTACTTAAAATTTAGCACATTGCACATATATCAGGTAATTGTAATGACCTGTACAATGTGATAGCGTCACTTGTATTCTTTGTCCAGGTGGAATGCCAACTGTGTCTGTGATAGTGCTGCCTTAAAAAAGCTTTCAAATAGAAGTTATAGTCTTCAATGCCATAAGCTCTTTGAACCTTTGAACTCTGAGTTTTATCATACTTTCACATTTAATTTTTGGCATACATAAAATAGATTGAGGTTTTTTTCTGTTGCACTTTTCTTTTTTTTTCTATTTTTAAGAAAATAAGCAATGATGGGTTAGATGCAATATGAATATAAAACAGATCTTCTGTAAATATCAAAGATTATTTTATAAACATATTCTCCATAACATAATGTGTCATTAACAATAAATATTTCCTTTTGTTTGACATTTTTTATTCAACATATGGTAAAGATTTTTTCATTGCTATTAGCAATTTAATTCCTATTCATTTCTGTGTTACAGTATTTAGAATAAAAGAGAATTAAGCCTATGTTAAAATGCAATGATATCATTTTGATTTATTTTAATCAGAAGCAACATGGGAGTAAAGTAAGCATTTGGGGAACATATAATAAAGTACAGAAGTAAAATATTTACATATACAGAGTAATCTGGGTCTGTTTCAGCAGACATAGTCTATTGCCATGCTGAGCTATATAAAATTCCAGTAAGAAAATCCAAGTTCAGAAGTAGGAAATGAAAATTGTTCCTTTTTTTGTAAGAGTGCATTTTTCAAGTATTTGTATTAAATACTTTAGTGTGTGTATATTTCCTAAAAATCATCAGGGGGTTTGTCTTACTAAATACACAATTATGAATTTTTTTATTCTAGTTGAAATATCTCAATGATATTGTTCAAAGAGAATGTTAGTGTCATTGAAGAAAAATTATGCTGTGATTTCATTATGAAAAATTTTAAATATTTTTCTGGAGCTTGAACTTTAACTTTTAATGATGTTAGTCTAATATCTCTGGTAAACTAAACCTAAACAAGGATTTGATTTTAAAAGAGCTCAACTTCAAAGCAAGAGAAAGATGAACATTATAATTTTTAAATTACTATTAGCAGAGCCATAGATACACTGAAATTTTATTTGGGCTTCTAAGAAATAACTCAGTTTGAAAGCTCTTTAATGATCTCTAGTAGTTCCCAGGCTACCCCATGGTGATCTCAGGAATAAAAGTAATTACCAATTGGCCTCTAATATCTTACATGTACCACTATAGATATTACAATGATTATTACTAAGTACTCCAATTTCTTGAAGGACTGAATGTGTCTCATTAAATACCAATCCTATTGTTGGAAAATATCATAGGTATTGGGAAAATATAGTTATGTGAAGTTCATAAAAATACTTAAAAGGAAAATAAAGACAAATACATTTTTCTTTCTGTAACTGAACACCTATCATAGGGAAAATAATAGAAGTTAAAGGAAATTTAAAAGCATAGAATCAAATGTCTCCTTTACAGAAATATTTAGCAGATCCCAATTTCATAATAATTTGTTTTCTTATTCAGATTGTTTTTCCTGAGAATTTCACAAGTTGTTTCTTCTGTTCTGATTTTGTTTTCATTCATGGCTTCTTGCCCCATTATTTTGTGTCAGGTTCACAAACTAAATTTGCTCTTTATAGTTATTTCTCAAGCAACAATAGAGTTCCACTGACGTTTTCTGAAGATGTTTGCATCAAGAAATGAAGAGAAATACAGAGTTAAAAAGTCTCCTCCCATTTTTCCTCATTGTTTTATTTCCATCTAGACTTTGTAAGAAAAGGCAGAGTTTCAACCCCAGTGAATAGGTTCACTTACTCATTCCCATTTATATAATCATCATTTCTTGAATGACTCCCATATACTAGAAATAATGCTGTTTTTGGAATTCAAAGATAAAGTGTGGTCCATTCTATCAAGAAAGGAAAATGAAAAATGAACATAAGATAATTTCAAAATTCTGTGGGAGCACAAAGTAGGAGACTCAGGGCTTGGAGAAGTGTCTTGGTCTTAGAGGAGTTCACAAGGAAGAGGGGGAAGGACTTGGTCCCAGCAAGTACACTAGTACACAAAAAGAAATGCAGTCTTGCAAATGCAAAGCATATCCTGGATGACATGCTGTCTGGGATGAGTTGGAGATGAGGAAAGTAAGGACAGAAAGTCTATTTAGATGCAAATCATGAAGAGGGCTGTTGTTTACATTAAGGTGTGTGATTTTGACGATGATAATGATGTTCAATTGTCATTATTAATTTTCATGGAGCCTTTTGTTCAAAACAAATCTTACAAACCAACAAACACAAAAAGAAGCAAAACAGAAAAAAAGCAGACCATTGGTTTCTGCCTTCCTCCCTAACAGTTTTTAAAACCAATAAACAAGGGAAACAGCAAATGCTAAAGGAAGAAATGGGGTGATCATATGTGTGTCTTTGAAAGTCATTGTCAGAAACAGCATGGATAGGCGGGATAGGCGGGATAGGCGTGCGTACGGATCTGCACAGATGACCAAATCGACCTTCTTCTGTGTCTCAGAAGAAAATGATTCATGCTATATCCTGGGCGTTTTTACCAGAAGTATGAACATAAGCTGGGATGTCTGGCATCGGAATTTCATATTACTCTCTAGGTCATTAGTCCTTCAGATCCTTTGGTGGGAAGGAGGGAAGAGTAGCTTCAGCATTTTGCTAACCTTTCCTTCAAATTCTTCTCTGTGATATTACCAGTCACACCAAGGCAGACCCTTCCAGGCCTGTCCTGTGGTTAGGTTAGAAGCTGTCCTAGGATGGAAAATGGTGCTCTAAGAAGGGCAGAGGGCAAGCAAGTGCAACAGCCTGCCTGTTTCACATAGTCCTGGGCATAGACTTGGCACCCTGAGATTCCCCAGCTGGAAAAGTGCCCACATAGAGCTTCACATACAAAGCCTGTGGGAAGTCTAGGGCCATATAGTGCTTGAAAATCACATTCGATTCCCTGTTAAAGCAACAGTTAATAGTCTCAAAGAGAACAAGTTAACAAATTATTGTAGTGGTTGAAGTGTATGGATTTTACCTGGAGAAATTAATAAGTAAAAAGGAATCTCTTTGATACATACTGTTGGGGTGGCTTGCTAAATCACTACCTTTCACTGAACACTGAAATATGAAGAGTTCATTTTGCCTGAGTGCGCACTTTGGTGCTGTGTCACTCTTAAATGGCAGTACTTACACAGTTAAATGAAGGCAGATTTAAAGGGTGGAAAGATGGGGGGATACGACTGGATGGTGGGAGGTGAGTCACCAGAGGGGTTGCAATTCCTGTAAAGAAGGGCTAGTCTCCTGCAAAACAAAAACTCAATGCACATGATAGAAACTCAATGCAGATGATAGAAAATGCAATTCCCTCATCTAATCACAGGCTAAAAGCAGGGATAGCTTTCTCTATTAAGCAGAGAACACCCAAATGTAACTTTACACCAAGGTTTACAGTGTTGTATGTTCTTTGTTTGGATTCTTCTCAAATCCTGAGAAATCTTGGTGTTTTGCAGTGAGAAGTGGAATAATCACTCCTGTTGGGAAAGCCAGGAGCTTGGGAAGAATGATATTTTTTAGTCCTTTGTGGTCTTCGTTGCCTTGAGCTTTCTTCCTTCTGCATGTTTGCTTCCAGATGTTCAGTACTGCGAGACTCCCTTTTAAATACTTCTTTGATTACATTGATGATGTGCTCTCCTTTGGTCTTCTTCCTTTAAGCCACATCAGACATTTCACATTGGACTTTATTGCCACCTCTATTTCTCTTTTTTGCCCAAACTATTTCTTTATTTTTTCCACCCAAGTTATTTCTTTGCTTTCTTCTTCATGTGCCTTTCTTTCCATATTCAGTACATGCCCCCCCATAGCAAAACCTTCATAAATGCATAGATTCTATTTTTTTAAGCAAAAGGGGAAAATAGTGATATTCTAAAAGCCAGGCTTCTTTTATCATAAGTATAGATTCTTTTCCATCAATTTATACTTAGTTTTGGGAAACTGTTACTATTTTAGATTTAAACACTGGGATAGAAATCAGGAAAGAATATAAATCTTCTAGGACTTAATCTTAGACATTTCTGGTAGAAGATTTTGGAAAAGTTTGTGCTGCCTCTCAATAACTTAATCATTTAATGTCACAATATTAAATTGCCAATACGCCTTACCATTTGTGTAAACTGCTTGCAGTGAATTGCCTTCTTTCCCCAAATAACTTGTATCTTGAAAAACTGAAAAAAAGCAAATAAAAATATATCAACATTTGGGAATTTAACTGTTCCTTCACCTCTTGCCACATATAAATTAAAGATGCCCTGTAAAACCTTATAACAGAAATTATATCCAGTAATCTAAAGTGGTGTTCTCCAGCTTTTTGGATTTCTGCAACTATGAGTAAAATATTTTAGTACACTAACAATGTATTTTAAATATAAAAAATAAGTATTTATAATATAAATATTATTAACACTTAGGATTAATAAATATAATATGCTATCTTCAAGCCTATATACTACAATACAGCTATAAAGCTTTTTTATTTATGAGTGTGAATATAAATAGAAATTTTAGTGTTCTCTTACCCCAGCGTATCATCCTTATATTTTACTTTGGAAACTGCTACAATTGGCTGGTGGGTCTTCACTTTGATTGAGCCATATCACTTTGAGAAGGTAGATAAAAGTCATAGAACATCACCCCTCCCAAAATGTGCAGATGATCTCCCAACCCAAGATTTACATGTACTTCAGAGGTTTGGGGACTTCCTGGAGTCCACCTCACTGAGGTAGCATAGATTCTCAAAGAACATAGGGGGGAAATAGTAAATAATCTTCAAAAAGAGAAGAAAATGAATAACTGGGAAAAGTCTGACTTTTGGGTTAAATGGGCCACTTTTGATTTTTGAGTAATAAAGGAAATATGTGCATTTTTTGTTTGTTGGTTTTTTCTGGTCCTATTCTGTGAAATGATTCATGGGCTTTCACATATAGGTAACTAAAGGTTTTTCTTTTGTTGTTTTTTCAGCAAATATTTAACATATCTCTCAACATATTTTTCTCTAGTTTTTGGTAAATGTGTATGGCCAACAACACCCCCCTTTTATCCCCTAATTTAAGTACTTCTTTTTCTTTTTCTCTATGTGAAAGAGGATACCTATTGGACTTTGCATTGAAAGCCTTCTTGATAATAACAACATTCCTTTTATTATAACTTTCATGGTTGCTTTAAATAATATGTTTATTTTGAGTTCTGCTTCTGGCAGAGTTGCAGAGTTTATCAACAAGTTATCCTGTGTCTCAGAAGCTTGTTAGATATTGCTGCTACGTAAATATTGTAATAAAAGTGTTTAAATAGCTTCTTAAAAGATAAAATGAGTTCTATTTAAAAGAAAAATGAACCATTTAATCAAATAAAAACAATTTTTGCCAACACATACAAATGCATTTGTTCTAACATAAGTTTGCTGCTACAGAGATAGGAAACCTCCAACACAATAGTATGGAAACCCAGGACCAACAACCATTGTTTCAGGCTTTTGCTGTGTACAGCTCAACCTACATCTAAAATTAAAAAAATTAAAAAATAAAAAAGAAACAAACCAAAACTATTGTTAAATAAGGTACTACTATAACCAAAATTAATTTCTTTAGGTATGTAAAGTTTCAATTTCCAACAAAACTCATATTCAGATTTTTCAAATCACATATAAAATAAAAAATGAAATAACACCCCCTAAATTTAAGAATAAAACAGGCTCTGGCTGGTGTGGCTCAGTGGATGAATGCTGGCCTGTGAAGCAAAGAGTCACTGGTTCAATTCCCAGTCAGGGAACATGCCTGGGTTGCAGACCAGGTCCCCATTAGGGGGCACATGAGAGGCAACCACACATTGATGTTTCTTTCCCACTCTTTCTCCCTCCCTTCCCATCTGTCTAAAAGTAAATAAATAAAATCTTAAAAAAAAAAAAAAAAAGAAGAAGAAGAAAACAGGACTCTGCTTGTGCAAGTTAATTGTTAGTGGCACAAGCTTTAAAGTCAGTTTGTCTCATTCTCAGTCTGTTGGGAAACAATTTTTTCATCTCTTACATTTTTGTGAAGAAACAGGAGTACTGACTGCCTTTGATCTACACTCTATTTTAAAGGATGTTTGTAGAGGAAAAAGCCTTAGAAAATACTGTCTCCCTGCAGAGCAAAGGGTAGGCAGGCTTACTGACTACTGTGTTCCTAAATTTGGGGCTTCTCTCCTCTACTACAACCTACTGTGTGTGCAGGGCTCACTTGATTCTCTTCACATTGCCCTGTGAAAATTGGGGCCCACGGGACCAATGTAAAATAAGGCTGATTCTCTCTGTCCACTGATACTATTCTGAGTAATAGTCTTTCGTCTCTGACCCAGGAAACGTGTATCTTCTGCTAGCATCCATGAAACCATGACAGTTTTACTTGTTAACTTGCAAGTAGAGTAAAATCTCAGACCTTTCATAGTAATTCATAGTTATTGACAGTTTTGGCATGAGGATGGGAGACTGACAGAAACATGACTTCCTAGAAGAGAAAAGATAGGGGTCTTGTGTGCTACTTAGCAGGAATGGAGGGAAGAGTACATGGGAATCAATAGCAAACATGGTGACTGAATTGTATGTTCCATAGGGTGACAAATGGTCCGCCATTTTATTATGTGTTAATAAGGAAGAATTAGGGAGGGAGTAGCATGCCAACTCTCAGAAATGTGGTTCAAAGTTGCCTAAACAGTGGCTTGGTTGTTGCTGACATTTATTTGGGTGAAAAACTTCACTTAAGCTGCCAGCCTCAAGTATACCTCATTGTCATAACTCATACAGAGAATAGTCCTGGGATACAGGAAGGTTCTGACCCTCTTCAGGCAAGAGTTACAGAGATGTACATTTACCCTCAATGCACAGAAAGGAAATCATCTTGCCCTATGAGCAGAAACCAAGTGAATTGTTAGAACTTTGGCTAGACCACTCGGGAGATGAGCATGCCAGAAACATAAAGTTTACATCAGCTGGGCAGTCTTAAGGCTTAGCCTTTCCTGTAGTATTTCATGCCAACCTTAGGTCTTTTTTAGAGAAGACAATCTTGGAATTTTTTTTTCAGTAGTCCTTGCTGCCATAAGGGAGTTTGGTTTTTTTCAGGATATTTCCCTGATACAGGAAAATTTTTATGGAAACCATAGACAGCACATTACTATGGGATAAACTGTCACCCCCAAATTCCTATGCTAAGATTCTAGTTGCCTGTACCTCAGAACGTGACCTTATTTGAAAATAGGATTGTAGCAGATATAACTATTTAATATGAGGTTATACCAAAATAGATAGATCCCTAATCTAATATGGCTGGTATCCTTATTTTTAAAAAGGGAATTTTGAACACAGAAACACAGAGAGAATGCCATGTGAAGATGAAGGTGAAGATTGAGGTAATGCTTATACAAGTCAGGAAATACGAATTATTGCCAAGAAACAACCAGAAGCTAGGTGAGAAGATGAGACAGATTCTGTCTCATAACCCTTAGAAATAGTCAACGCAACTGACACCTTGATTTTAACTGCTAGTCTATAATAAGAGACAATGAATTTCTGCTGTCTAAGCCACCCAAATACTTTGTTTCATCACGCAGCAGAGACATACAATTTTGATTTCCTTCTTTCTCCCTACAACCCATCTCTCACCACCATGTTCAGATAGGTGCTTATGAACTTTGATTTCTTATGGGGGCAAGAACTTGGTTAGCCTTTTTGGCTGGTAGGTGGGTACCTTTTGGATGTGTCCTCACATAACAGACTCTTCCTTTCATAGGAACACTAATCCCATAGTAGGGTCTTACGTTCATAATCTCATCTAGAACTAATTACCTCCCAAAGGCTCTAATTCCTTCTAATACTATCACATTGAAGATTAGGTAGAGCTGCAACATATGAATTTTAGGAGACACAAACTTTTAGTGCCTATTAAGTTTTCCGCGAGATCTCAGAATTTGGTTCAGAAAAGATACTCAGCACACAGTTTTGGTATTCTATTGTTGCTACAACAAAGTACAAGAAACATAGTGGCTTAAAAGAGCACAAATTTATTAGCTTATAGTTCTAGAGGTCAAAGGTCCTAAAATCTAGTTTAGCAGCGCGGCATTCCTTCTGGAGGCTGTAGGGAAGAATTATATTTTTTTGCTTTATTCCAACATCTACAGGCATCCTGCATTCCTTGGTTTACGGCTCCTTCCTTATATCACTCCCACCTTTGCTTCCAATGTCACACCTTCTCTGACTTTGACACTCCTGCCTTTCTCTTTTTTAAAAATTATCTTTTATTGCTTATGCTGTTACAGTTGTTCCAGTTTTACTCCCTTTGCCCCCCTCCACTCAACAACCCACACTGCCTCAGGCAATCCCCACACCATTTTTCATGTCCACGGGTCATGTGTGTAAGTTCTTTGGCTACTCTACTTCCTATGCTGTACTTTACAACCCCATGGCTATTCTGTAACTACCTATTTGTACTTCTTAATCTCCTCACTTCTTCACCCATTCCCTTACATCCTCCCCCCATCTGGCAACCATCAAAATGCTCTCCATATCCATGATTCTGTCTCTATTTTGCATGTTTGTTTAGTTTGTTTTTTAGATTCAATTGTTGATAATTATTTATTTTTGCCATTTTATTTTTCATAGATTTTATCTTAAATAAGTCCCTTTAATATTTCATATAATAATCTTTTGGTCCCTTTAGTTTTTTCCTTGTCTGGGAAACCCTTTGTCTGACCTTCAATTCTAAGTGATATCTTTGCTGGGTAGAGCAATCTTGGCTGTAGGTCCCTGCTTTTGAGGACTTTGAATATTTCTTGACAATCCCTTCTTGGCTGCAAAGGTTCTTTTGAGAAATCAGCTGATAGTCTTATGGGAACACCCCTGTAGTTAACTAACTGCTTTTCTCTTGCTGCTTCTAAGATTCTCTTTGCCCCGGCTGGTGTGGCTGTGTGGATTGAGTGCTGGCCTGTGAACAAAAGGGTCTCTGGTTCAATTCACAGTCAGGGCACATGGGCGGGCTGCAGTCCAGGTCCCTATTAGGAAACACGTGTGATACAATCACACATTGATGTTTCTCTCTCTCTCTCTTTTCCCTCCCTTACCCTCTCTCTAAAAATCAATCAATAAAATATTTTTAAAAATGATTCTCTCTTTATCTTTAATATTTGGCATTTTAATTATGATGTGTCTTGGAGTGGGCCTTTTTGCATCCATTTGTTTGAGACTCTGTGCTTCCTAGACTTGTTCATCTATTTCCTTCACCAAATTAGGGAAGTTTTCTTTCATTATTCTTTCAAATAGATTTCCAAAATTTGCTTTTTTTCCTTCTCCTTCTGGCACCCCCACAATGCAAATGTTGGTCCTCTTGAAGTTGTCGCAGAGGCTGCTTATACTATCTTCATTTTTTTTGGATTCTTTTTTCTTTTTGTTGTTCTAATTTTTTGTTTTTGCTTCTTTATGTTCCAAATCATTGATTGGACTCTTGGTTTCATCCACTCTACTGTTATTTCCCTGTAAGTTGTTCTTTATTTCAATTAGTGTGTCCTTTGTTCCTGGCTGGATCTGTTTTATGCTATTGAGATCCTCAATAAGTTTCTTGAGAATCCTTATAACCAGTGTTTTGATCTCTGCATCTGGTAGATTGCTTATTTCCATTTCATTTAGCTCTTTTCCTGGAATTTTGATCTGTTCTTTCATTTTGGCCATGTTACTTTGTCTCCTCATTTTGGCAGCTTCCCTGTGTTTGTTTCTATGTATTAGGGAGAGATGCTATGACTCCCTGTCTTGGTGGTATGGCCTAATGTAGTAGGTGTTCTGTAGGTTTCAGTGGCACAGCCTCCTCTATCATACCAGCTGGGTACTGGAGGTGTGCCTTATATGCAGGCTAAGTAGTTGAGACTTGATTGCTATTGGCAGGTCAATGGCAGGAATTTACTCAGGCCAGTCAGCTTCAAGGACTGGCTGTGACCACTGACTACCAAATTCCGCCCTCTGTGGAGGATCAGCTGTGCAGGGGCAGGGCGATAGTGCTCCACCATGGTTTGTAGCTATCCACTGAGTGCACAGGCCATGGGCTTTCTTGGGAGGTGCTGGCAATGTCAGCCCCAACCTGTGTTCTCAATGGGACCAACTGACATGCGCTATAAAGCAATCTGAGATGGCTGCTACTTGTACTGGACTTGGAGACTCCCAGGCAAAGCCAAGCTGTGAATCTAGACTGGCTGCTGCTAGTGCTGGGCCTTCAGACACTTAGCAAGGGGTAAAGAGGCTGGGGCTCACTGAGTTTAGCTATTGCTTGTTTGAGAGGTTTTAGGAAGTTGTGAAGCATGAGCCAAGATGAGCCATCCATGCAGAAATGTCATGATTAACAGTTTGGGTGGGCCTATAAGTTGGGTGAGATGGAGTCTCAGGTGAACTCCAAGGTGGGGCAAACAGTGTTAGCCAGGTGGATGGAGTCTCAGATATAGCATTCACCTGCTGATTCTGTGGCTCTGTGGCAGGAGGTCTCAGAAAAGAGACAATAGCCTCTGCCTACCTTTCTGTCTGGGAGAAAGCTGTCCACCAGCTCCTACCTTGATGCCAGACACTTCAGTTTCTCTTTGTATGCCATTGCCTTTTAAGCTGCTACCCTGGTGCTGGAGCTCAAAGGGAGTGCATCCGAGTAAGTTCATGAGTGAATTCTTTAAGGGGAACTACTTGGGACTCCAGAAGTTCCTTCCACTCATTCAATCCCTGTTGATTTTTGCAGCCAGTAGTTATGGGGACTTTTGCTCCGGCACTGAAACCCTGGGCTGGGGAGCCTGGTGTGGGACTGGGACTCCTTGCTCCTGAGATATCCTCCCAAATTTTTATCCAACACACATGTATGTGGGACCAGCCTGTTCCACATCTCTACCCCTCTTACCAGTCCAGATGGAGGTGGTTTCTTTAATTCCATGGTTGTCAGACCTTCATTCATCTTCATTTCTGATGTTTAATTTGCGCAAAGAGGCAAGCCATTTTTACCTATGCCATCATCTTGACCCTGTCCTGCCTCTCTTATAAGGACTTTTGTGATTATCAGAAAATCCAAGATACTCTTTCCATAATAATGACCTTGACTTAATCACATGTACAAAGCCCCTTTTCCCCAAGTAATATAACATATTCACAGGTTCTGAAGATTAATACCTGGACAACCTGGGGTAGGGGCGAAGAATGGAGAGGAGAGGATTTATGCTGTGCACCACGGCATTCCTAATGTTACATCGTGGGAAGACTTACCTCACAGCTCGGGATTTTCCAACTCAGTTTACTCTACTGTACCATTTTTTGTGTGTGAGAAAACTTGGTTTCATTAAAATCGCTTTTATCAGGGTTAAACTGGAAAAACCACAGATTCCATACCAGACCCAAAAAGTAGGTCTGAGTAGCCTTAGGAATTATTTGTGGTCTTTTTTATCGTTTTCTTGCCAGGAATGAAAATGAAAGCAACAGAATACAAAGAAGAAGGAAATAAGGGCAGTCCAGTCAATTGACTGCATATTATTTTGTTAGCTAGAAAAGAAAAACATCCTCCAGGGTGGTTTGATGCTCATTCACTTAGGATAATAGAATGGAACTAATCTAGAGCTGCTTTATTCTGCTGACTTTGGCTGCAATCTGCAGGGCTGGACTGATAATAAAGAAAGGGATTGGGAAATCCTGGTTTAGATCCTCTGCAGTGTCAGTGTGGGATTTAAGCATTATCTTAACTCAAACTCAGCACCTATGAAAATGAACTGTTTACTTTATTATAAGCACATTTCTCAAATGGATTATCAAATTCACATTTAGTGACCATTTACCATGTGTCAAACACTGTAATATATCCTTTACATATATTATCATATTTTATCTTCATGATTGCTGTATTTTCAGAGATTTAGAGAAGTTTAGTAACTCGTTCACTGTAGGGCCACAGACGATTGTCTTTATCTCTTTCATGGTATTTTTTCATATGAAGAATATTCAAATTCATATAATGCAGATGGAAAGTCATGTAATAAAGATAGCAAATCCAATGTGGATTAAATTATACTCTATATAAAATATATTCGTACATATTAATTCATTTGATCCTTACCTAGAAAAGGTATAAAAATTACTATTTATAATGTCTTTGTTTTATAGATAAGAAAAATGAAGTTCAGGGAAGTCATGTGAGTTACCTAATTTACATAGCTATCAAGCTGTAGATAACTTTTCTTTTGATTTCTGTCTACTCTACTAGGCATTATAACGATGCACACCAACTGTCCAGACACGTACATAGAAAGACTTATAAGGAAAGAGCTGTGGGTTTGGAATCAAAGATCTGCAATAGGGTCACTGAATCAAAGGATTCCCCTTAGAAATGCATGAGGAGTTCTTCACTTCTCTGGGCCTCAGGTCCCCACATCCGAAATGAGCAAAACACTATCTCCCTCATAAACAACGAGATAATGAAAAGGAAACAAAGTGTGTGAAAGTGCCTGGTAACTTGCAAAGATTATTTAGAAATAAGGTATTAAAAAGACTAAATAGCATGATAATTATTCCAGTGGAATAAATATTGTTTCACACTCTAACCTTTTCAATAGGGTGTTGATGCTTCTCAAGTAAAGCATCCTTAAAGGCCCTTTCAATATAGTTAAACCCATTTAGGTCTTTTTGTTTCTATATTTTAGCTTGACGTTTTTTGTCATGTGGGAGAATTATCAGATGGAGACACCAGAAATCATAAAGATCATCAAAATGCATTGTAAATTACATTTTATTAAATATGCATATAGTAGTGGGTGCATTTAGTGCAATTGTTTTGTTTCAAATGTCAGTGAAAATGAATAAATTTTAACACATCAACACAAATTAATTTCAACTTTTTTGTTGCCAATATAGTACCCATTCAGGGAAAAAGAACCTCGTGCTCTATGAAAATGGATTAATGGACAATTTACTTCCTTTTATTATTTTTATTCATGTTTGTTAGAATATGTATAATATTGTTATATCATTTAGTTAAATTTGGATTTCATTCTTAACAAAAAAGAAAAAGACAGAATTCTGAATAAAGAAGTAAATTTAGCTGAGAGATTGTTAGATTGTCACTTGTCACTCAGTGATTCGCATGTGAGTCTTTGGCTTATTTAGTTGCTAATTCTCTACAGTCAGTAGCAGATGATGTGTAGCTCTTTGAAGTTTATGAGAAACTTTCAAGCATGTTGTCTCATACAATCTTCTAGTACCTCAGTTGATGGAAGTGGACCAGGCAATGTTATCCTCATTATTAAGTGGGGCGTTTGATTCAGGTTAACTGGCCAAGCAAGAAAGAGACAAGGCTCATCTACATCTTCTAATCACCATGGTTCAGCTCCTTTCACTACACATTGTCTGCCCGTGGACATACACATTACATCTCTGTAAGGTAGACACAAGGAGTTTGGTCATATTAATGGTTGATCCTCAACACAGCAAAACATCGTCAAAAATAAATTAGCTAATATCTTCTGAGTACTAACTTAGCATGTGCCATTTACTGCTTTATGCATCATACTTGCATTAAACCATTTACTGTTCACAATAAACCTGTGAGGTAGATAATATTTTAAATCTTCTCAATACTGGAGTGTATTGATCTGTTATTTTCCCCATTTTATAAGTGAGGAAACTATAGTTCAAAGAAATTAAGTAACTGCCTCAATGTTTAATCTTTACAAAACGGTGAAAACCAGATAAGCTGACTACTTGCTACACTGTACTGTCCCCATTGCTAACTTTCTTCTTTGCTTTTTCAATCAAGAAAAGATAAAAAGAGAAGGGCCCAAACATTTGAATTAATGGCGCTCAATCTCTTCTGTTTCCATTTGTATCAGTAATATTCAGTATATAATTGCACAGAGACTATCAAAGAGCAGGGCTTTAATGTGATGTCGAGACGCTTTTAAGAACTGTGGGCTGTTTTGAACCAGACAGTGTAACTTGTGTGCTAGATTCCACCTTCTGCTGGTGAGACTGTAGGAGGGTATACTTAGCTCTGGTTCCATGGGATCTTAAAATCTTCCAGGGCATCTGAGGACAATAATACATTACTTTACTGTTATTTCTTGCCTAAGATTTCAATTTCTCATTGTTTCCCTACAAAGCAAAATGCATAAGAGGTTTCCTGATATAGGTAAAGAAAGTTTCACTATGTGACCTTTAAAATACCTTTCAGTGCTCAAAATAGATGAATCTTTGACAAGTTCGTGGTGGATATATCCTTACAAAAAACCTGATCATCTCTCCCAGCCACATAAACATGTGGGCTGTGTCCAGGATAAGGCCAGTTAGTTCCTTTAATCAATTTGACTTTGGAAGCATAACATTAGAGCTAAATGTAGTTTTCATAAGCTTTTCTTAGAAATAAAAATATTTTTATTTAATTATAAATATTTCAGTATATTATGATGATGACTTAATTTACTTTAATGTTTATAAGGTTAACATTCATACTAAGCATCATCCTTCATTCCCTTTAATTTCTTTCCATTTACTTACAGAGTTCAAACATTATATATACATATGTATGTGAGAAAACTATATGTGTATGTTTTCTATATGGAGAGAAAACTATATATATGTTTGACTATATGCATGTGATTGCATTGTTTGTTTAAAAATTCTGATGGCATTTTTTTTTAATTTATCTTTAGAGGGGAAGGGAAGGAGAGATGGAGAGAAATATCAATGTATGGTTGCTTTTCGTGCGTCCCCTGCTAAGAACTGTCGCTGGGAACTGTCCTGCAACCCAGGCATGTGCCCTGACTGGGAATCGAACCGCAGTCCTTTAGTTCGCAGGCCTGCGCTCAATCCACTGAGAATGATGGCAAAACTTTTTTAAAATAATTTGCTATAGAAGGAGTAACTTTAAAAAATGCTTCTTTTAATATTCAATATCTATACCTTTTCCATGTGACTAAACTTAGAGTTAATTTGCAAATTAAAAGGATATCTGAATGCCACCTATTTTATCAAATATCTTTTTTCATTGATTCAGAACAATGTCACATAATGTGTCATTTATTTTTTTAAAGATTTTATTTATTTATTTTTAGGGAGAGGAGAAGGGAGAGAGACATACAGGGATAGAAAGAGGGATCGAATCAGGAGCCAGGGCAGCAACCCAGGCAGGTGCCCCAACCAGGGATTGAACTGGCAGGCTTTCAGTTCGCAGCACAACGTCCAACTGAACCACACCATCAAGGCATATAATGTGTCACTTAGTATGCACTTCTTATTTTGCTTATAAGTGTGCTGAGTTCCTTGCTTTAAGTACTGAGTGATTGTATTAACAAAAATAGTGAAAGAGGTGACACTTGTGGGTCTCTCCAATAGTAGCAGCAGAGGGTTCATGAAAAAATGAATTATTGGGCTCTGAGCCATGCATATTAAAGAAGCATATGAATATAATGCAAATCACTGCATAAGTAATTGTTGAAATTAACAAACACTCTGCTCCACAGAAACGATCCAAAAATTGAAGTCCTGATTTCACGGTAGAAAAACTGGCGAAACACCAACACTTTCACAGACCTGAGAACATTCCCCAAAACATGTTCTTCTTTACCCCCAATGTGATACAGTTTGTTATCATCACTAGAAAAGCCTTGAAGACATTTAATACATCTAATACTTCATTTGGACATCTAATACATTTTTATTAGCTGAAAATGTGAGTCATTTCAGCTTACACTTCCTGACAACCACATACTGCCTTTTTATTTATTTACTATTTATGCATTGGACTGATTTTCAAATAGCACTGACTTTATGGCTGGCTAAGCCATACCCTAAGCTTCTGCTTTGCTTCCCTAACTGATTCTCTTCAGCTTGGGCCATATAGAGGAGGGCAATTTATTGCTTCTGAGAATATGGCATAACTTACTTGTGGCCTGTTTTCTCTGCTCCTTTGTGAGCAGCAGGGACAATGGGCAGGGAGGGTGCTTACAGAAATTCAGTGACCTCTTTTGGGTTCTTGCAGGGCTGGCGGGATCCCTTCTCTCTCTGATCATTGTATCCTTTGTAGTAACTTGTGGGCCAAACAAAAGTTGGCGATGTTCATTGAACAGAACTTCCTTGAATTAGAGAGAATGTAAAACAATTAGAAAAAATAGTATACATATTTATAAATGCAAATAGGTATTGGACAAAAGGTCAATAAGTTCAAACATTCACTAGACAAAAAGAACAATGAGCATGAAAGTTAGAATTTTGGATAGAAAAAAAAGTTGGCAGGGATTGTCATTATTCATTTTCTCTCCATCTCTCCTCATTTTTCATCTCTAGAGAGCAATTTTCTCCCCTATGTTTTACCTATGGAGAGTCTAAAGTAAAGACACCACAGCTCTGTTCAAAGGAAGACAGGTCAAAATAGGAGAAAAAGTGTTTTTTAACAAATTAAAAACATTATTTCATGTGAATAGAAAAAAACAAAAGATATGGAAAGTCAAAATACAAAAAGTAAAAGTCTTGGTCCCTCTAGCCACTGGTGTTAATTACAGACAATAGACATATCAAAAATTCCCTATACATCTTCCCAGAAAGTTAAGCTTATCACAATGTATGTGTATGTGTCCTTATTATTCAGATAACACTGTACAACCATTAAAAAGTTGAAAGTGAGCCCTCTCTGGTGTGGCTCGTGAGTTGGGTGAATCGTGATCCCATAACTGAAAGGTTGCGGATTCAGTTCCTAGTAAGGGCACATAAATACCCGGTCTGGGTGCATACTGTTCCCTGTCTGGGTGTGGACTGGAGGCAGCCAGCCCATGCCTCCCTCTCACATCAGTGTTTCTCCCTCTCCCTTCCGCTCTCTCTAAGAGCAATGAAAATATGTCCTCAGGTGAGGATAAAAAAAAAATGAAGGTGATAGCCTTCATGTGTCATTTGTTTATTTAAAAATATATTTTTCTGTATCATTTCATATCTAGGTTTTTTTGTGTTTGTGTAGAGTAATGGGCTATATTAATAGTTAATAATGTTTTAATATTTTAATAATTGTATAAAGCTTCATGGTATAAAAAGCTATAATTTAGTTTTTCATTCTACCATTGATGAAAATTAATATTTTATAAATCATTTGTTATTGTTTTGTTCATTTCTTATGTAATTTCTGCACTAATTATGCCTCATGATAAGTCTCTGGGTATGAATGCCAGTAGTTTTATTGTTTTGACATTTTTTCTAATTGTCTTGAAATTGTTCTCACAGCAAACTATTCACATCATAAAATATCACCTTGGCTTCTCAGGTCCACTTGACACTGTAGATATGGAAGCAATGCTCTCCTTCCCTTCCTCACTTTTGACCTAACCCTAGTCGGTTGTGTCCATGTAACTCAAACACCTTGTTTTAATCAACAGACACTTCCTTCTTCTCCTGCGGTGGGACTCCGAGCGTTAACTAACCCGAGTGCTTGGTAGATTACAGACTGGGGTTGGATTAATTGAAAGTCTGCCCATTTTGTACTTCGCCTTTTCCAGTTCATCAGGAAAACAGCAACAACAGCGACCAAATTCTGGACAATTAAAAACTTCGGATTCAGGATTCCTGGCTGTGACTTGGGATCAAGTGTCCCACCAGGATCAAGCACAGATCATTACTGAATCTTGTAGGTAAATTCAGTAACGAGAAGAACTGGTTTTGACACCATGCTCACCAAAAACTGTATTGCTGAAAATTTTAGCTGGCCCTTTCAGCTAGTTTCATTGACTGAAAGTAAAATGTGGGAAGCTCAGTATTATTAGCTTTAAGTTTACCAAAAGCTGTTGAGGGACCAAGCCACAAAGGAAATATTTATCTGCAAGATGACAATAAAGAAGAGGATGTTGAGAGTAAGAACCTATTCCTTTTAAGGCTTGTGCGTTGCAAAACACACACACAGCTCTACTCAGGTTTTCCTACATTGAGAGTATATTTGGTAGGACTACAATAGCTGCATTCTCCCTGTCCCAAAATTCATGCAAGGAACAAAACTGAGGCTTCTCTACCGTCATTGTTATGGCCTCGATTGAAAGCCTTGTCACTAGGGAGGGGGCGGGAAGGCCCTAGAGCGCAACAGTGGTGACAGCATATGAATTCCCTCCTCTGCCTCTGACTGGCTGAAAACTAGGAGGCAGCGGCCAGCCCCCCTGCGGCTCGACTCTCCATTGGCTGGGCAGAGATGACAATCAAGACGGGCCGAGAGGGCTGCGCTCATTCCAGCTCTATGCTGCCGCTGGGGTCCTGTTGCGCTGTCGCCTTTGCAGCCGCCGTTTGGGTCCCTCCGACTGTGCCTCTTCGTGAGGGCTGCCTCCCCAGCTCTAGGCGCAGACACTATGGTGAGTGCTCTTAGCCGGGTCAGGCTGAATACTCACACCGCAGGCGGACCGGCCTGGCTGCCTAAGGGAACCGGCCGTGTCACCGGAGCTTGGCGCGGGGACTCGGACAGCGCACCACTGGTCGCCGGAGCAGTGTCGCGGTTGGTCTGCGGCGGGGCTGGGGAGGTGGGAACGCTCTGGGTCGCGGCGGGGGCCGTGGATGCCTTTGGCAGCGAGGAGGTCAGCTGTATTGCACCGCGCAGCAGCTTCCCGTGCTTGGGAAGGGGACTTGCGGCCGAAGCGCGGGGGCTTCCCGGCTCAGGCTGGCCCTTCGGGTGTGGGAGACTGAGCGCCTTGGTGTAGGAGGTGAAGGTTCGCGTCCCCTCTGCGGCGCTTCCGCGCTGCACAGACTGGCAGGTGAATGGGGATAAGAAGAAGGTGGCATGGGGGTGGGGTAGACGGTGATGGAAAAGATCTGCCCTATATCGAGGTGTGGCTTGCGCCCCTCGGATGCCCCTCTTTAACAGTTAGTACATCGAATAGATTGTATTCAGAGAGCGGGGTACCAGGTTAAAGCACCGCAGTGACGGCAAACTCGCGCTCAAGCCCTTCCCACCCACAACTGGTCCCTAATTCTCAGGTTTTCCTCTGTCTCCGCAGTATGGATTTGTAAATCATGCACTGGAGCTGCTGGTGATCCGCAATTATGGCCTGGAGGTATGGGAAGATATCAAGTAAGTGACTGGCTCCTCGAGTTTAGGCCCCGCGCTGGCGCCGCGTGTGAAAGGGTCCCCAGGCTTCCTCGCGCGCTGTCGCCCTCTCCTCGATTGATTCATTCTCCGCTTCCTGCTGGGGTCGCAGGCGCGCATGGGAGATGCCTCCGCCTGCCACTGCGGCTGCAGCTGCGCTCCCACGCTCCGGAGCTGGACCCTGAGAGGAGGGGCGGCCCGGGCGGGGCGAGGCTGGGAGGGCGAGAGCCAAGTGAAGGAGCCTCTGGGTCACTGCGGCCTCCCGACCCGGCCTGAGCGTGGGAACGAGCTGCCAGCATCTGACAGCTCCCAGGCTTTGCAGGCCCCGCGGCTCCCACGCACAGAAGGGCCAGGGGGATCACAAAGGCCTCCACAACGTTCAAGTTCTCAGTGGCCTTAGAAACAAACGGAAGACCTTGGCTCCTTCAAAATTTACACACCTTGCCGACACAAAAGCAGTTAAGCCATTTCGGTATGCTAAAACTCGCTTCTCTTGAGACTATTTCTTGAGTAACTGTGAATCACGTACATTTATTCATTCTGAAATAAAGTGAAATTGGAATGCTTGCTCTTTCATTTTCCCCAGATCATCCCCGCACCCCACACCCTTTTGGTTGTCAATTGTCGAAGGGCATCCTAGTGTGTCAGTCTAGAAGTGTGAGCCCGGGACTTTGGGTGAGGGTTTAAACCTGTTGAAATGATGGGTCATCTTTGCTGCCACATTGAACAATTCAATTTAACAGAGGCTATTTCTTTTGTTTCGCTCTCATTCTGGTGAAATGCATTTAACTTATCGTATAGATGACCACAACCAACCAGCTAAACCAAAACCGTATTTAAGGATTTTCTAATTGGAACAACAATTTACAATGGGAACAACTGTCACATCCAAATGGAGGTGGGGGGCGTGGTACCTGGGTGGGCAGAGAACACATTGTTATCATATACGCTCATTTCCTGTCCTCACTGATTACACTTAATTGTATCAAGTAGGTGATACTTTTGAGCTACTTTTTCCAAAATATATTACAATTATTAGCAATCAATCCTTATTATGCAGTTACACAATAGGGATTTTTAATAAATATATTTCCATGGAAATAACCAGTATTAAATATTAAGCACTAAAATGCATCTTTTCCTTCTCTTGGGTCTGTATCAATGAGTGTTGTTTCATGATCCATAAACAATATTTATGTTACCCACAGGGCACATCTACATATTATAGTATGCAGTTGAATCAAATGAGAATCTAGGCACTAAGGCTTACTTTGGGACTTCGATATTCTCTGAACCTTACTAATACCTTCATAATTATTATTTTGTTTAGTGGACAGTTACATAGAAGGCAGACATCAAGAGCAAGGTTTTATACACTGGAACAATTATAGGATTATTTTTAAGCCATTTTCTTTGTGAATTTATGAAAACATCAAGCATATCCTTCACATGATGTTTTCTCATCTGTAAGATAGAAATTTCCAATTTTTCTGGTGGATATGCTGTGACAATGAATATTTTTTTTAGAGCACAATTAAAGATGGCTACATGGTTAAACAGTCATTGTGTATTTTAACTAGATTTAGAATGTATATCCTACCCATTATCAATTTAGGTCACTGTTAAATACAAAGATGAAAAATTATACATTGTAGAGACATTTATCAGAATTTTTTAAAATTAAATTATCAAGTGATATGTTTGTATTGGCCATGTTTCCCCCCAGATAAGGTCAAAATATCTAAAAATATACACATTATATTAATGTGAGGATTTACTTGTCAAATCACACTGACAACATTGTTACATTCTATTTTTAAAAACAAATTATTAATTTTAATTAACCATCAGTACCTTTTAACACACTAACATATCTTTAAGTAGTTTTGAACAGCGTTTTTAATTTGTTCATATGCTCATAATTTAAATCATTCAAATCATTTTCCCACTAAAATAAAACAAATCCTATTTTTTAAAATAAAATTATCTCAAGGATTATGTGCCTCTGAAAGGAAAACACTCTTAGTTAAACTAGCATTTGCAATCCAGGTGTTTGTTTTTTACCCTTCCCCCGCCCCCACAGCATCCTCTGGGGGAGCTCATCTGGTCTTGGGCACAGTTTAGTATCTGGACTAGAGCAACATAGTACAGTGTCCTGTATTGAGTAGATTAAAGCAGCAGGACATTGGTTTCCAGCCCATTTGGTACCCCTGAGGGATTATTACGAAGGGCTCTGTGGAAGAGCATATGGTTATCCAAGCAGAGAGATTCTCACCGCCTACAGGCGGGTGAGGAGAAGTTGGAGTAGTTTAATTTGAAGTGCTACTTGGATGATCCTGATCCCTTCTCCCGACCTCACCCTCTGTTCCAGGGAAGATCACTGCAGTCAGCCGTCCAAGATACTTTTAGTTTTAACTTTTCATAAAAAACTTATTTTGTCTCCATGAGTACCAAACTCCTTTATCTTTATTTTTGGTCTGTGAGAAACTATCTAAATTGATTTTATAAAATTGTCATAATGCTTTTTTGATTTGGTAGGAAATGCCATCCATCCTTCACGAGAAAGGATGCCAAACATTTAATGACAAATAAAATCCTAACTAACAGATTCCAGACAGAAAGTTCTAAGTGGATAAGAGCCAACAGTGCTTCATTGTAAACTCAGTATCCACTTACACTCCCAACGCTGTAACCATTTCCCAAGAGCTTTGAATTGCTTTTTTTTAAGAAAAAGAAAAATGTTAGATGGAGGGTAGATAAACTTTCTTTTAACAGGTCAGATAGTAAATATTTTAGGTGCTGCAGACCAGGAGTCAATATTGAGGATATTATATAGGTGCCTATATAACTATTAAAATGTAACCATTTGAAAGTGTAAAAACCATTCTTTGCTCCTGGAGAAGACAAAAACAAGCAGTAGGCTGAATTTGACCAACTATCTGTAATTTGCCTACCTCTGATCTAGACCATATGTATATGTTAAAAAAAAAAAAAAAACGCAAAAGAGACCTCCGAATGTACTCCAAATCTTTCATTGGTATCCTTAAGCTACCGCTCCTAAGGGGTGAGAAAAATCAACTATTAGGAAAAAAACAAAACAAAACATGAAGTCAAGATATACATATTAGAACAGTATCTGAACACCTGGTTTTGTCATCTCTGTTCCCTCTCATCAGCCCTAGCAAAACTAACCTTTGGGTCAAATGATAAGGTTTGATTTTCGAATTTTTAACTTCACTGGACCACTGCTGAGCAGCATGGAGTCTTGGAGGTAAGCCAGGCCATTGCAATATTTCAGGGTTTTGCTTTGACAATATGAGATAACCACAAAAATCAAGCTAGGTCTTTGTTTTCCTACCAGTCTGTGATTTTTGAGAATTAAAAAAATCATAGGACCATTTTATTGGGTGGGTCAAGAAGTATTTCACATGAAAGTGAGCACCAGAGGGTAAATCAGAAAACCTGTGTTCTTTTTCTTAACCCAGACCTAGTCACGGCCAACATTAACTAGACGTCCGTGCTGCTTGCAAGGAACAATGTCCTTTAGACTCTTTCTATAGCAAATGTTTTTCTTCATTGTGTTGGGAAATGATAGTTCTGGGTGGATACTCTGCAGACATCAACAGGAAGACACACTTAAAGAAATCTGTGTGACTGACCCAGTTCAGAGGGTGACAACTCAGAAAACATGCATACTTGCAGCTTTTTCATTTGCTACTTGGCCGCTTTGTTCATTGAAAGGGGAACAGTGGGAAAATGTTATCTTTGTTTACCTCTAGCAAAATGAAGCATCTTTTTCTGTATTAAAATATATTGAGGTTAAATAAGTTTCTATTCCAGGTAAACATTCTGTAGTATTGATTGTACCTGCTTGTTACTGTGGCTTTGTTTCTGTTGCGTATTCTGATCTACTTGCCCTTCATTATTGAATCATGAAATATGAAATTGATGCTTTACTGAAATTCTTTGAGGTCAATCTTCAAACCACTCAAAGGTGGGGACCTTTCAGTCCTTGTGTCCCAGTTGCTTTCAGCACTCCAGCCTCATGGGCCAATTTTCTTTTTCTGAAGCACGCTGGAAAAAAGTGCAATTATATATCAAGAGTCATGTTATTTTGCCAAAATCCATGTCCTTCATGAGAGCATTTACTGTTACTGTTTACAGTTCTTGCATGAGTGAATATAAGAAATTGAAAAAGACTGTCCCTTACTAACTAAAAGTGAGTCCAAGCAGGAAGCCTTCACTGCATTTAAAGTTTCTCACTCCTTGGTAGCTCTCTCAAACTAGAGTTTGGCCTCCATGGATTAAGACTCATTGGGAATCATTGGGTTGAGTTATTGAAAATTAAGAGACCATGCATTTTTTTAAAAATCCTCATCTGAGGATATGCTTATTGATTTTAGAATGAGAGGAAGGAAGGGGAGAGAGAGAGAGAGAGAGAGAGAGAGAGAGAGAGAGAGAGAGACATTGATATGAGAGAGAAAAATTGATTGGATGCCTCTTGTACACACCCCAATCAGGGACTGAACTTGCAACTTAGGTATGTGCCCTGACTGGGAATCGAATCTGCAACCTTTTGGTGTCCAGGATGACACTCAACCAACTGAGCCACCCAGCCAGGACAACAATTTACATTTAAAATTTTTAAGATGTTGTATGCATCTTAAAAAACTATCTATGTTTTAAAACTATCTATGTTTTATATGGGAGATTTTCATTTTAATAATGGTTGGACACTAGTCCTTACAGCTTACTACAATGGACCATCCCAGGATTTACTGACAACACCACACTTATATATTGTCTATTGTATGGCATGTGCTGTGATAACGGGTTTTATAGGATCAGGACCCCTTTGAACTATCATTGGTCAGGTCAATTGTTTGATGTATCTTGACCTCTTCTGTTTCAGATCGTACCTTGTTTTGAGACTCCTTTTCAAGGTGCCTGTATTCAAGCTCTCCCACATTAGAATACTCATTTTTTTTCACGCCTCCACAGGAAACTTCTTTACCTAGCCTAAAAGAAGATCCTGATCTACTTTATTTTGTAGCATGTATCACCTCATAATAGGTTATAAAAATTGAGCATATGTTATGTCTATTGCTTATTGCTTGTTTCTGCCACCTAGAATATAAGTTCTATGAGGGCAGGGAAATTCATCTCTTTTGTTCATTGGTATATTAAAAAGTGCTTAGGAAAATGTCTAGGGCATAATAATTGCTCAAATATTTGTAGCAAATCTCCTTTCCCTGGGTGGGGCATGGAAGGCATGGTGGAAAAGAATGAAGAATGATCCCAAATCCCCAGATTTTAAAGATAAATATAAATAAGGAATCCTAAATATTCTGAACAATTCATTGGAATTCAGTGTGAAATTTTTAATGGAAATGATTATTTCCTTTCATGTCCTACTGTTTAATTTACATTTCAGCCTCCCTCCAGGGATCGTGCTGGGCTGATCAGTTCAGGAAGTAAAGCTTAAAAGATAAGCGAGCTTATTTTATTAAATTGAAAGATAGGAAAGAAAGGATGCATTGACTCATGGTTAGGGAAATTCTAGGGAAATGGCCATCCCCCTATTTTATTTAGAGGAACTTTGTCATCTGTTTGTATCTCATTCATTTAATGGTTGTAATGGATTGGTGTTTCTGAGAAATTGAGTTTCTTATGGAAATACATGTCATGTGATTTACCCCAACTGGAAGAAACAGAAGAAGGCACAGTGAGAGCATGAACTAATTTGTACTTTAATATATATTTAATTAAATTTTATTACAATGCCCTAAATCAGAGGCTTCAAAAAATGCCAATCTGTAGACCAATGCTTTTCCATAATAAAATGTTAGTAACAAAATGAGAAAAAATAGACTATCCATATTCTTCAAATCAACAATTCCATTACCAGGCACTTATTCTATTTTATGCAGAAATATTTTTAAAGATTTTATTTATTTATTTTTAAAGAGAGAGAGGGAGGGAGAAAGAGAGGGGGAAAAACATCAATACGTGGTTGCCTCTCATGCATCCTACTGGGAGCCTGCATAACCCAGGCATGTACCCTGACTGGGAATTGAACCTGTGACCCTTTGGTTCACAGGCTAGCACTCAATGCACTGAGACACACCAGGCAGGGCAGAAATATATTTGTTATTTACAAAATATTCATCACAACATTGTTTATACTTGTGAGAAAATCAAAGCAATCTAAATATCTGCTAAAACTTTAATATGTCTACAGAATGTAGTTTTATGCAGTTAAGATATAGAAAATATTTAATAACATGAAGAGATGTCCACCAAATAGTAAGTCAAAAAGGAGGTTTTAAAGCAGTATAATCTCATATGTGTTATTTATACAACTGAATTCAAACATGAATAACTTGAATGTAATATTAGCAGCTGTTATCTCAAAATAGTGGAGGATTTTTAAAGTTTTTTTCTTTCTCATACAAATGGTCCTTGACTTACTATGCTTTGACTTAAGATTTTTTGACTTTGCAATGGTAGGAAAGCAATATGCATTCAGTAGCAGCCATATTTCAAATTTAG
Organism: Glossophaga mutica; assembly: GCA_039655065.1. Taxonomy (NCBI): domain Eukaryota; kingdom Metazoa; phylum Chordata; class Mammalia; order Chiroptera; family Phyllostomidae; genus Glossophaga; species Glossophaga mutica. The sequence goes on from CM077311.1 coordinate 87,635,048, forward strand.
AATATTTATCCTTTCCCTGGGCTAGTGATGGGCAGTGCAACGCTCTCACATGAGGCTGGGTGGTGGCAGTGAGCCCCGGCCAGCTGCGCCATGGATGAGGGCGAACAATTGACACACCGCAGTGTCTTGTGTTGCCAGCACTTTTTAGATACTGTAGTTCACAAATTACATGAGCTATCAACGCTTCATTAAACAACAGGTTTTGTGTCAGGTGGTTTTGTCAAATTGTAGGCTAATGTAAGTACTCTGAGCACATTTTAGGTAGGCTAGGTTAGGTAGCCTTACCTTTTGACTTACCTTATTTTTGACTTATATTTCCAACTTATGGGAAGTTTATTGGGACATAGCTCCAATAAATATATGTGTGCAATCATGACAACTATTAAAAATGACTCTAATGATTTTTTATTAATATTGTATATATTTTGAGCAACTTTATTTATTAAGCTAAGGATATGTTAGAACACATTATCCGTCCACTTGACACTCAAACTTCAATATGTTTGAAACACAGCTCTTGATCTTACCCCCGTCCGCTCCAACAGTCTTTCCCAATTCAGCTACTGGTGACAACATCTATCCAGTTGCTCACGCCAAAACATCAGTGTCATCCTTGTGTCCTCTCCTTCTCTCACACCCTGTATTCAGTCCATCAGCATATCATGTTGAATTTGCCTTCAGAATTCCCAGTAAGGACCACTTTTCACTCCCTCCATTAATTCCTCTCTGAACCGAGTCCCCAGCATTTCTCACCAGCATATTGGCACTAGACTCTTAACTGGGCTTCGTGCTCTGGCCTAGACCCTTTGGCCCATTCTCAATGCTGTAGCAGGACTGACCCTTTTAACCAGGTCTGCTAGTCTCGCTGCTCCCATCACAAGTGCTAGGACCCTCCATCTCTTTCAAGTAAGGGACAGAGTCATTCCAACGTCCAACCCCAGGTTACCTCTCTGATCTGTCCTCTTACTCTGCCTCACTTCTGTTCCAGCCACGATGGCCTCTGCCGTTCCTCCACCTTCCCAGGCTGCTTTCATCTAGCCCTTGGCACATGCTCTTCCCTCTGCCCAGAACATGCTTCCCCAGATGGTTTATAGCTCCTCCTAGAGCTCCTTCAGACTCCACACAATGGCCAGCTACTCAGTGAGGCTTCCAGCTATTGAACTTGAACTACCCGGCTTTATTTTTCTCCAAACAACTTACCATTATACGTGTTACTAATTACTTTCATGCCTCTTATGTCTCCCCTCCTGGAATGCGTATGTTCCAAGAGGTCAGGTACTTTTGTTTGTGTTACTAAATATTGTGTTCCCACAGCCTAGAACAATGCCTGGCATGTATAGGGACTAAACAAATAGTGTTTGCTAACTGTTTATTAAACCAAAAGTTAGTTCTTGATTATATTTAGTATCAGATGTTGTAACAGGTTTGAAAATACTTTATAAAAGTTAGCCCTGCTAAAATGAACTTACCTGTATCATTTTAATTTGGGGAGGGTGATGTGCAATCATTTCCTCTCAACCACTAGACTTTTAAGTACAACACATTGATTGAAACAAATTTGCCAAAAACAACTTCTGTTTTATAGGAGATATAAAACCATTGTTTATACAATCATGGTAACTATATAACTTGTTCTCTTATTCCAACCTTTTCCGTTTCTCTCTCTCATTTTTGTTTTCCAGAAAGGAGGCACAGTTAGATGAAGAAGGGCAGTTTCTTGTCAGAATAATATATGATGATTCTAAAACTTATGATTTGGTTGCTGCTGCAAGCAAAGTCCTCAGTAAGTTGAATATAACTTCCCTTCTTTGGCTAAGTTACACACAGAAGTCCAAAGGAATGTACAGTCCCAGATCACGTTGTATAATTATGCAGGTTGTACATTGCCCAGCTCTGGGAGGGGAGACGTTTACACGTAATGGTAGGCTCAGGCTATGCTGAGTCCTATTTTTCCTTTTGCAGACTCTTCAGGGACTAGAGGAACTCTCTGCCCTGTACCCTCCCCACAAAAAGCCATGTATTGGGGAAGAAAAAAAATATTGATTCTTAATGTAATAAGTTAATAATGTAAGAACTTATGCTATGATGTCAACAGCACAGTATTTACACAAGTGTAGTATGCAAAAAATAATATTCCCAAATCTCTTTTGTAATGACAAGTTTTGTTAGCTATTGGTAGAAGAAACAGGAAACAGATCTGTATCAGACAAAACTCACACAAAGAAAGCAAAATTCAAAGAGAAATCTTCATGAAAAAAAGTCTTTCTCAACGTAAAGTCCTGTTTTCAGGGTGCTTAATTTGTCACCAGGCTACAGTTTGGATACAGTAAAAAGAAGTTTTTTAACTTTGCCAAATATAACTAGAAGAGCAAATATGACCTACTGCAGAATGAAAGAATTAGAAAAAAATGATAAATTGTTACCAATAACAGAAAAAGATACAATCTCATTAGTAATCAAAATTGAAACAAATATGAAATATTTTTCATGTACATTTGTCAATTTTTAAAAGTTAAATATCTAGTGTGGTCAAGGACAGAGTTTAAAAAGAAATCATACACTTTTTAAAAAAATGTTCAAATCTTTTAGGAATATTTCCTAAAGAAATTATTAGATTCAGCCCTGGCTGGTATGGCTCAGTGGACTGAGCTCCTGCCTGTGAGCCAAAGGGTCGCAGGTTCAATTCCCAGTCACGGCACATGCCTGGGTTGTGGGCCAGGTCCCCAGGAGGGGGCGTGCAAGAGGCAACCACATTGATGTTTCTCTTCCTCTCTTTCTCACTCCCTTCTCCTCTCTCTAAAAATAAATAAAATCTTTTTAAAAAGAAATTATTAGACTCATTTGCATTAAGGTTTATGTGTGCTTTCACTTCAAAGTTACTTATATTATCAAAAATAGGAAAAGACTTAGCATGAAGCTGGCTTTTGGTGTTGCTTTTGCAACTGCCAATAGCCATTGATGATCATTCTTCTCTTCCTTTGGAAGAGTAAGAGGCAGAGAACGCAGTCTGAGTGATTTAAAAAAATTGGAAAAGCCTATATTTGGAATAAGGGAATTAATTAAATTGTTGCATCTCTATGTTGAGTGAAATAGTGACTCAAATAGATTTTACAAAGACAATCTTAAAGTTTTAAGAAATAATAATAATTGGCTATAAACAAAAATGCAGGATATTAGGGTATATATTATATGCATCTGACTTATTGATATGTATACTTAGGTAAAGAAGAATCATTTTGCACCAAAATATTATCAGGTGCATTCTGGATGATATTCAAGATCTCCCTGTATTTTCCAGAAAAAAATAAGTTGCACATTAAATATACATTTTAAAAAAGCTCAAAATTAATTAACTAGTTTGTCATGGAAGGTGAGAAACTGATTACTTTGCTATTAAATACAAACCTACACTGTCAGCATGGTAATATGTTGTCTTCTCAGATTTCATTGTATTGCCCGCACCAGAAATTGTTCATATGATGTATATTCACTATGCACAAAAATTGAGGATATTTAATTTTTTATTATGCATGTATCTTCATTGTTCCCATTAACAATATTCTACCTATAACAGAGTTTGTTTTTGTTATTCTCTCAAACCTATAAAATAGATCTCAATGCTGGAGAAATCCTCCAAATGTTTGGGAAAATGTTTTTCGTCTTTTGTCAAGAATCTGGTTACGATACAATCTTGCGTGTCCTGGGATCTAATGTCAGAGAATTTCTGCAGGTAAGCAAGTTGAAGTCTTGCTGTCGAGAGCTCTGAATTTGTGATTCTTGAACCTAGGCTCTGCCTAGCATTCTTTCGTTCAGCCAGCAAGATGCGTGTGTCTTGCTGCTGAGATGGCATCGTGGTGACGTTCTTCTTAATTCACATAAAATAATAGTTATTAGAAGGTCTCAAATACATTTTAACATTTTTGCTTCATAATTTTTCTTCAACTTGTGGTCACTGACAGTAAATATGCAGGCTTTGAATTAATGTTCTTTGAAAAACTCATCATGGCCTATTGAGGTTATTCCACTGCCTTTTTTCTAACGGTTGTATTTGCTCCTAGTTGTGGTTTTATGTTGTGGCTCTACAATGCGGTTTTATCATTATTTTTTTTTTGTAAGGTATTCCTAGTTTGTATAGCTTTGTTAAATAGTATGTCAGTATCTATGACATTCTATCCGGAGCTTGTTGTTTAGGAAGAAGCACCCTGGCTTTCAGGTGCTCTGCTACCAAAACAAATTTGAGACCCATTACTCCGAGTTACATATTAATTGACCTGCTATAGAAAGGAAAAGGAGAGACCTTGCAAAGGCAGTTTCAGGTGAAGGGAAAGGTAACTAATAGCACCAAAGGCCTTCATCTTAGATTCGTATAAATTACCTTAAACGTTTCGTACTAGTAAAGTACGCATTAGATGAAAGGCTATTTTTGGATTGTCTGCCCTATTTTAAGCACAGGCCATTTGTGAGATCTTCTTCTTGAAATGTGTTAACAGTTGAAAATGTTGTGGTTGTAAAGGATATTTCCAAACTGGCTGCTCAAAGCAGCCAGATCGCGCTGGAAAATGATGTCAGTGCAATACCAGCTGAACCAAAGCCCAGTTTGGAGGGAATGTAAACGACTTTCAATCCAGCTGCATTATTGATTTAACAGCCGAAATAAGAACTTGAGTGTTTAATCAAAATGTCTGTTGTTTACACAGTGACATTTTTCTTATAAACTTAAAACAGCATTAAATCAAGATGGAAACCGGTCTGCAAGCCCCTGCCATGGATTTACCAAACTACTGGTGTCTAAAAGCGCTGCCACTTGCAAATGAAGCAGCTGTCAGGAGATATGTAAATTAAACTTTAACAGGCTGTATTTAAATTAATTATGTTAAATGGATTAAGGTTAGACATTTAAAAGTATTTTAAGACTTTGGATTTTTAAATACATATTCCATTTTTTAATACTGTCATCTTATCAACCAAGTTTGAATTTGCATTTTCTGTCTTAGTTTTAGCTTTCTCCCAATGGCCATATTTACATAAGAAAACAAATATTCAAATATTTTTACAAATTGTTTTTGTTACTTCATCTCATTATGACTATCTGCTAAGTCTGTAATGGTGCAGTAAGAGATCAGGCAGCCTCCGGTGTTTCTCTATGTTGAGAGTTGTGCTAGTTGAATAGGATGGCCACCAGCCACGTGTGGCTGAATTTTGAGTGTTCTATTACTTTCCTTCCTCCCCTCTACTTTCTCTGGAGAGTTTACCATTATCTAGAGATTGGATAATCTCCCTGTCTCTCTCATGACTCCCCCAATCTCTTCTCCATTCTGTGACTAGTGATTTTTCTGAAATGTAAATACATATTGTCATCATACATACACACACACATTCGTTTATTTTTTATTTTTTTTTACTTAAACCCTTCAGTGATTCCCCACTGTTCACTGGGAAATGTCGAAAATAGTTAAAATGATTGAAACAACTTACATTCCCTATCCATTCTGCTTCTTCCTTTCTCTCAGCCCAGCCAAACAGAACTTAAAAAAAAAAAATTATTATCTTCTGAGCTTCTGCATCTGCTCTTTCCTTTGTCTGAAACCCTGTTCATGCTCCTTTTCGCCTAGATAAATTCTGTTCACCCTACTATCAAATTACTTTTTCTGGAAAGACTTTACCCCTCTTTTCAGTTTCTAGGCTTGCTCAGTCAGGGTCATGGACATTTCTCATGCTTTCATAGCACATTTATTTTCCCAGGCATAGTTGTCTCCCACTGCTTATCGTTTCCTGTTTGTTGGGCTGGAATGTAAACTTCAGGAAGCCAGAGACCATGTATAATCTCTTAATGATGGTATCTTCACAGATACAATCTGTATATCTGGGAATGAATGAATATATTTATTTTTTTTTAAATGAAGATTTGCCCTTTGTGTAAATACAGGAAGCAAATACACCAAGAGCTCAAGATCAACTGTTTTATTAAGAATAACAAACAACCCTTTTCAGTTAAACTTCATAACTTTATTTACAGATGAACCAGAGATTGAATAAAGAGGAATAGACAGCCACACACTAAATTTCCTTGAGTCAGGAACTTTGAAAATCAGTCATGTTTGATAATATGTGACCTCTGGGACTGTCATCCATGTCGATCCATATCTGGGTTACCAAGTAATTTTTAGGGGCATTCCATGGTTATCACATTATATATTCTTTACCACCCCAATGATTTTATAGAGGTAAAATAAAATTAAAATGAGCATCGAAGGGTGACTATTGAAAAATAAATGAGCAACATACAATCTCAGAGATGAGTCAGGATTTAAACGATGGGCCTGTTTAAATATGCATAGGAATCTCAGTTGAATAATATTGCAAATATTCTTTCATAGCTTGCGGGGAAACGTTGGCTTTTGGAGTGGTGGCAGTCCCCCCGCCCCTCCGTTCCCTCAGTTCATTTACGTGGGGGGATCCTCTGGCAGAGCCTCTGTTCTGCTTGCCCTGGGATCTCCAGTTCACAGTGGGTCAAGGTTCTGGCCCCCAAAACACACACTGTGGTTTGGCCAGCCCCCCATCCCCATGAGTAATCCGGGATTGATGACAGATCTAAAATCCTTAAATGTTTGTGCAAAGTGTTATTTTGGGAAATGTGAGGATTTTCCTGAACAGCTGTAAAATTCTAATACTTCCCAAAATTATTTGTCATATTCCTTAGGAAAAAAATGCACCACTCATTTCATTTTTAACTTTTTAATTTCCAAAGGACCTGTTTTTTCAACATCCAAAATGTCCATTTCTGTAACCTGCAGTTTTAAAGTTGACAAGTGAGGACTTTTAAAGGAAGATAAGTATTTTAGAATTGTAACACCTTTCTCTTTGGATAATTGGTATATATTTTCACAATTTTACAATATATTGATTGCCAAATATAGTATTATGTAAGTGAGACTTTTTAAAAACATGAGTTTAAAAGCTTTACTTGTTTAAGAAAGGAAGGATGCCTCATTCTCTTTCCTTAAAAAAGAGGTTTGCAATGGCTGATTTTCAAGATTACTTCCAGATCTAAACCTCAGTGATGTTCCCAAATGACACAACTTCCTCTTCCCCATCCTCTCAGATAGGATTCTTAGAGACTGAAACATCTGTTTGTCTCAAAACTTGTCTCTACCCACTTATATCGATCCTTTAGGGATTTTTAATTAAATGCCCTTGAAGCAGGAAAAGGAACTAGCTAACTGCTAGAAATTTTGCCTCTGTTAATTATGCATGAGCTCAATTTGCCATGCATATTACAAAGAAATTTTGCATTTATTTAAAATCATTCTAAAAACTTTAAAAAATAAGGAACTTCAGCGTGTTCCTCAGAGGAGTAATAAATTCTCTTTTGCTTCCTAAATCTGTGGAGTGTGCTAAATGTAGAACTCCAGTACAGCTTCCCAGGATGCCAGAACGATTTTTCCTCCTTGAGTGATAAGTACTAGGTGACAAGATGAACTAGGCTTATGGGTCGCAGGACTCCTGAGAAAAAGTACGTTCACTGTGCTTGTAGAAAAAAAAACAGTAAAATTGTGTCAGAACATCACAAAATGAAATGAAACCTCAGAGTAACTTTTTGGCATCTGGAGGCAAAATAGATAGTGAACCTGCTCACTATCACTTTTCTGTTTCCAAATTTGATAAAGCTGAGAAGAATGAAGGGAAAGCACATTTGAGGTTTTCTTTATTGATTCTTGGGAATCTACTTGTGCTGGAATATATGTATTTACTTTTTTTCCCCTATGCTCATCCCTATGTTTCCCTTCTTTGTAATGTATATACTTTTTCTTTGTATACCTGCTTCCATGGGTACATTTAGAAATATAGAGAATACCAGTTTAATATATAATTCTTGTTTTCCTGAATACATTAGTCTTATGGATGAAAAATTAGCTTTATATAGGTAGCATGATAAACTGTAGTCAAGATTTTCTCTGGGCTATTTTGAGAATCTTTTTTATGACCTTTGATGTGACTACAAGTAATTATAGTCTAACTACAAAGAAAGGACATTTTTAGCAATATAAATGTACTCAAAAATAATTTAATTTTTAATTGCAAACTCCAGTTCTCATAATAGACAGCCTGCGGTAATCACTTTGATTTTGAAAGAGTAAAACCAAGCCAGGAAAGCTGTAACTTAAGAAATCCTGGGAGTATTTTTATGTTAGATACTATCTAAAGAAAATCAATACTACATTAAGTGGTGTTAAAGCTTTCATGCTGAAGGAAAGCATTTTACTTGTCCATGTAATTAATAGTAAATTCGATAAAACAGTAAATCTCTGGAGAGTTGGTTACCACAAAGACAAAAGATGACACACTCTGGCTTCAAATATTTTGCTTTCCTACTTGCTTTGAAGTGATGCATTTGAGCAACATGTTATTAGCAACATTAGTACCTTTATATAAATTAAAACTGCTCAGCATTTAGGGTGGAAGTGCCTTATCTCTTTGTGACTCATGGTGAAGAAATGTGCTAATATCATATTATGCAACATGAAAATAGATGAATATGAAAGTGACACAGGCATTTTGACTTATATTTAAGTACTTAGTAGAAGAAAATTTTAAAAATTAATATTAAAATACATATTTCAAATTATTGACTCATTTTTTTTTTCTTTAAAATGAGCTACAACACAGTGGCTGGGCCTGACGATATTAGGTATCTACCTAAATGCAGTAGCAAGCTCGATTTCCACTCTGTGGTAAATGGAAATAAGTATAAAACTCTTTTGGTTATTTTTTTTTCACCTGATTTTCTCTCAATATTTTTTGCAACATCATCAGAAGTGTATGGGATCTGGGAGGGTTATGAAGATCAGTCTTCATGTCTTCCCTTCTCAGAAAAGAATTCCCCTGAGAAAAACTTGTAGAAAGAATGCTTTGTATTACTCGACCAAGAAAAATAGTTTGGGGACGTATGTGTGTGTATACATATACTTTACATATATATATATAAGTTCATATATATATGAACTTCTAGTTCTTAGTGTCTGCCATATTGGATTCCTTTTACATGCCAATAGCAGCCTCTAGAGGCAATGGGGATGAACTGACGTTTCTGTTAAGAAGTGGACTGACTTGATTTTAACAGATGTTGTTTAGGGGAAGAAAATTAAAAACATTTTGCATAAAGGCAACTGGGTGTTCACCCAATTGAGGAGACTATTAAATCATGTGTTTGAATCAGCATGTCAACCTTTATGACCTAATTCAGGCCTCATCTTTATTTTGAATTTTCCAGATCCCATTCTTCCAGTCTGAGTTGTTGGGTCCTTTATATGTGCATCAGAAGCCATTCTGCACATTTGTTTGTGGAATAAATTATGAGCTGCTTAAAGTCAGGGTCCTTGCCATGCAGATTCATATCCAACCTTATACCCTTCTTCCAGCCTACACCACGTATGGGCGTGTTTAATAATGAGCATGGGATAACTTTATAGACTGAATGAATGCTTGAATGGAGGAGACAGAAAATTAAACCACAGTGCCATAGGTGCCCTGGGGGAGAATTTCACAAAACTGGGCCCCCATAGAGAGGCCTCATATTCACTCCATTTTCTTCCTGGATATTTCTGTTTCTCTAAATTGGCCTCTTTGAGACATTTGGAACAAGAACCACAGTTCGATGTTGGCTCATCTCTAGCACCTTCTTTTTAGAGACATTCTTTTAGGCCCATGGCATTCTGAAATTATTTTGTTTTTTCACATTCTCTTTATCCATAGTCACCAGTTATTGGTAGGTTACTATTTGCTTAGTGTATTAGTTTTTTTTTTTTATTGCTATCACAAATATAAGTGCTTAAAACAACACAAACCTATTATCTTACAATTTTGTAGGTTGAAAGTCTATAACAGGTCTCACTGGACTGTAATCAAAGTGTCAATAGAGCTGTGTTTCTTTACATAGTATCTAGGGCATAATTGTTTCCTTGCTCATTCAGGTGTTGATAGAATTCAGTTTGATGTGTTATAGGGCTGAAGACCCAGTTTCTTCACTGGCCATCAGCTTGGGCTGCCCTAAGGTCCTGGAGGCCTCTCTCCATCCTTGAACATAAGTCTCCTACATCTCAGAACCTGGAACAAAGTATCATTTCCTTCTCATGCCACCATCTCTTTGACCTTCTGTCATTGTACTTCTCTCCCTGTCCAGGAGAGAGTCTTAGCTTTTAAGGACTCAGTCATCATTCATGTGATGAGCTGGGTGCACGGGGGTCATCCAGAACACTCTTCCCAAATCAAGATCGATTACCTCAACCCCATCTGCAAAATGCCTTTTGCCATGTGAGGTATCATATTCAAAAGGATTGGGGTGTGGAAATTATTTTGCTTACTGCACCTGGGATGTGCTAAGTGTTTCATATACATCATTTTAGTTACCATGATTTTGTCAGAAGTGAAGTCTTAGAAAAATTGGATAAAGTACCAATGTTACCATTAAATGACTGTCATACATATACAGCTGACACAAACTTCTATAGATACATTTATCTTTGCTTTAGCCCATAACTACTTCTTTTTTTTGTTTCATGGAATTCTCTTTATTTATTATTTATTATCACTGGTTATTTATTATTTCTTAACATGTATTAACTGTTAATAGCCACAGATGTTTTTCTTGATTACTCTACCAGAATTTCGAGTTTTCTGTGGTTCTGCCTTACAGATTCCTCTCAGTGCAGCAAGGGAAGGATGTGCTATGTGAGTGTTTACTCGGCTGATCTGCTCACTAAGCTCAGATTGAGCCTTCTGTCTTTATCTTGCTTTCTGGAAGTCCTGTCATGTGGAAGCATTATTTATTCATCACCATTTCCTCTCTATTGCAGAACCTCGATGCTCTGCATGACCACCTGGCTACTATCTACCCAGGTATGCGTGCACCTTCCTTCAGGTGCACTGATGCAGAGAAGGGCAAAGGCCTCATTTTGCACTACTACTCAGAGAGAGAAGGACTTCAGGACATTGTCATTGGAATCATTAAAACAGTAGCTCAGCAAATACATGGCACGGAAATCGACATGAAGGTAATGATCAGTCATGGAGACACTTCCAAACTGTAGAAAATTAAAAATGACACTCAGTAAATTTACCTTTAATTATTACAGCTAGTGGACCTCACCAGAGACATATATAAACCATAGCAGTGGCAACTGCAGAAATCTTCTACATTTGGCCTTGGAATGCAAGGATCTAGAGGAATACAGGCTACTTTTTTCCTTGCAGCAGCAGATTTTTCTTTTTATACATTGCTCAAGGTCACATGAAATTTAGTTTGCATTCTCTGAGAGCACACACTGGCTGGAAAGCAGGAGGATATGCAACTGGCTAAGCTGTGCCCTTCAGAATACAAAAACACCGTATAAAATGGATAAATTCTAAAATGTAAAATTATTTTACTGTTCATTGTTCTTTTTTCTTTTGTGGATTTTGTCTGTCCATGAAATATCATTGGAGTATCTCATATTGTGAACTAAAAGTTTTGCTTTAAAAAAAATTAGATTACTTGGAGAAAGAAGCCAGATCTCAAGCTTTAAAAAGGTTGATAATACAGACTGCTAATTTTAAGTGATAATTCCAAGGTATTAATACAACAATTGTTCATTTATTTTAGGCATGTGTAGTATTTGTATATATTAAAATTTAATATTAACCCTCTAAATGCAATTTTCCAAACCAGTTTCTTAGGCATTTAGGTTATTTTAAGTAAATCGAAATGCAGATCGTTAATACCATTTACCCCTTTGACATCCAGGTTATTCAGCAAAGAAATGAAGAATGTGATCATACTCAATTTTTAATTGAAGAAAAAGAATCTAAAGAAGAGGATTTATATGAAGATCTCGACAGATTTGAAGAAAATGGTACCCAGGAATCACGCATCAGCCCCTATACCTTCTGCAAAGCTTTTCCTTTTCACATAATATTTGACCGGGACCTTGTGGTCACTCAGTGTGGCAATGCCATATACAGAGTGCTTCCCCAGGTAAGTGACGTCATGCCACCTTGGGGCCTGAGACAAAGGGCCATAAAGGTGCTATTATTACACGTGACCATTCATTCATTTAACCTTTTTACTGTGTATTGGTTGATGGTTAGCACATTGTATATTATATAAGTTGTTTAAATGTGAGCTAGTGTGTTTAACCATAATGCTACTTTTCCTACAACAGGTATGTATATATTTTTCTGAATAACAGGGATAGTGAGGATGCTATACCCTTTTAAAATGAGAAAACGGGTAACTTTCTAGTAACAACCAATTTTCACCTATTTTATTCATTGAATACATATTCATTGGCTATATAGCATTTGAAAATAGCTTTCAAAATCAAACTTTGATATTTTCAGGGAAAAGAGAGAATTTAAACAACATTAAGAGGAAAAAGACAGAGATTATTAAAGTGAGAGTTAGTAGAAAAAGCATCAAAGGACAATGATTTGAGTGTACATTTGATTTGCGTTATTCCGATCCATTTGTAAAATTATTCCTTTCTACTCTACCAGTTTTTGGAGTTGCACATGACATGTATCTAGAGATACTTTTGCTTGGAGTTAAAGAGACTTGATAATATGGGGTTAGCCTAGATGGGATCAGGCATAAACCTATAAATCCAGAAACCTGGGCTCTTACTCTGGCTTTGCCTTTCCCTCATTGTAAGACATGAAGTGTGTAACTTGGCCTTTCTCTGTCGATTTTCCCTTTGTTACAGCATGAGGAAAGAGAGCAAAAGACGCACGTTTAGTTGAACCACTTGTCCATTATGAGCAGTCAATAACTGTTATTATTATTATTATTAACATCTCTTGATAAACTGTGTTTGCTGGTGCTCTTGATATTTGAACTTCATTTGAAACCATTGGCATTTAACACCTCATGCTACATTTTAAGAGATAAATTTCCACTTTTTTATACTTTGAAAATGCTTCTTTTATTTCTAACAGCTTATATTTGGATCCTAGTCATCTGAATCCATATGAGGTCTATGTTCATGAAACTATTTGATGTCCATTTAATCACTGAGTTGCACGGGTCAAGATACGAGTCCATAGCTGAGGAAACTTTCCCACAAATTAATGTATTTTTGTACTTAAGTATAATTGAGCTGGTTTAACCTCATATCAAATAACAATTGTTTTAAATGATTGTGTTCTTTCCTTTTTATCTACATTTTAGCTCCAACCTGGCAATTGCAGCCTTTTGTCTGTCTTCTCTCTGGTCCGTCCTCACATCGACATTAGTTTCCATGGGATCCTTTCACACATCAATACCGTTTTTGTACTGAGAAGCAAGGTAATAATTATTATAAGATATTATTTTATTAAACGTGAGTAAGTAAGGTGTGTTACACTAGAAGTGCTCTGGAGGGAAAAGTAGCTGCTATGTCATTCTACAAGCTAGAGGAGGTATAGTGAGCTCAAAAGGAAACCGCAAAGGGAGTCCTATTTCAAAGGCAATGTTATTGATTTTTGCTTTGCCTGAGAATCAATGGGACTCTGTCATCTGATCAGAATTAATAAAAGTAAGTGTAGAGAAGGCCTTGCTAGGACAATCCACTTTCCATCTTTTACTCCCTGTATAGCTACAATGTCCTATTTTAGAGTCAGAAAAACTAATACAGATTTTTTAAATAAAAACCTCATCCACTTCCTTAAAGTGTCTCTTCTTCAGGGTTCCATTTTTCTTGTAGGGAAAAAAAGAGTGGTAAAGTATTCATTCAGTTGATCATTGATAACAGCTCTCACAGTGTCTGTCTTTGGGACTGGCAGAGCGAAGATGTCTGAGTCCACACTTCATCCTTCCTGCAGCCCTCCCACAAGTCCTACGTACACACACTTTGTGCGTTTGGAAGTATTTCCAGTTTCTCTGTGAATGCAGGGGTGGGGAGTGGAGAGGCTTGGTTTATTCTTTGATAAGACCTAGTGTTACATCTTGTAACCATAATGGAAAATCAGAAATAATCTTAGAAACTTTAAATAGATATGTGAACAGTAGTACAGCTATTGCCTCTCTGCGTTTGAAGAGACAGTCAATTCACTTGTTTGCTGTGTTTGTAAGGGAGCCACTATGCTTACGCCTTGGCGGAACTCTGGTGGAATGCCCTCCCCTCTTCAAATTGGTGCCTTTATTCTCTCTTATGGTTTGCTGGGAAATAAGGTTTGTGTGTCCTTTTTTTTGTGATGGATTGTGAGGTAGAAAGAAAGTTAATGGTTATGTCTTGCCTTTTCCAGGAAGGATTGCTGGATGTAGAGAAATTAGAATGTGAGGATGAGCTGACTGGGACTGAGATCAGCTGCTTACGTCTCAAGGGTCAAATGATCTACCTACCTGAAGCAGATAGCATACTTTTTCTGTGTTCACCAAGGTAATACACTTTACATGAGTTATAATGGATATAAGTACTCCTCTTTAACTACCAAAGCAATTTAATAACATGTTACTCATCATGTCTACATATTCTGAAGTGTAATTAGCTTTTACAACTCTTATTAGTATACCTCTTTATGACAAAGAGAATGTCACTTAGCATTTGTAATAAATTCAGAAGAAATCATGTGTTCTATTTTATTTGCCATGTCTTAATTTGCTGAATGTTTATGCCATTAGGTCAACCTATAGATAATCTGCAGTTGTTCTGAAGTGTAATTTGAGTTTACAATTCTTATAGTCAACTTTTTTATAAGAAAAGTCAACTAAAGGCAGTTTTACTTCTAAAATAAATAATTTCAAGATGGTTAATTTAAATTTAGAAACAATGTTTGTAGTATATTAAAATAAATATTAAAAAGACACAATTTGATTACATTTTCTAAATCAATTATTTTTATTTTAATCTTATAATATTTGTTTTCCTCTGCTTATGGGCAGATATTTTATAGTTTTTAAGCAGATGATCTGGTCTCTTTCCAGAAGCGTCTATTTCTGCAAGTGAACTTTAACTTACATATCCATTTTAACAAAATCTAAAGAGACCAAGTGCTTCACTAGTAAACAATTGGATCATTTTTGTTTCTAAATTGGAATGCTAATTTTTCCTTTGATTTATGGATATTTCTCTGAGAACCTACTATAGGGAGACATTTTAGTAATCCATAATTCTTCTGTAAAATCTCTACTCAGTTATGCAATTTTAGAGAAATTATTATTGTGGATGCTCAGAATTACTTTGCATTTAAAGATTTCAAACCAATAACATATCCTTAAGACATTAAAACCAGAGTAAATTTTTAAGAAGCTGCTTTTCACTTACCAGATCTTCACTGAATCAATAAATATTATTGTCCTAAAAATAACTTAAGTTGCAAAGAAACAGCAAATTTAAATGCTATTGCAAATAAATGAGAAAAATTAACGAAAATAAGTGTAGAAGAAATTAAAATCAGAAGTAAGAGTAGCATATAAAATACATCTCAGAAAGTCATACATACATAGCATATTTATTGAAGATGAGTCATTCATCTGGTTGTAAACTTTTAATCATCATATTTAAAATGGAAAAGCTATAAGTTACAAGAGTCAGAGACTCCCAAAGGAAGAAATGAACTAGTTTCTCAAAAGAAGCACAATATCCCTGCTAAAAAGAGGAAAAATAAATTGTTTTTTCATCTTTTGATAACAAGAAAAATGTGTCATAATAAATCACAGCTTTGTGCTAAGTAACTGAGCAGATTTCATAGGGCGGTTTTCCGTCATTATCTTCCAGTTTAGGCTGATGGCTTCGAAAAGTGCGATCTGGGCAAGATCCATTTTATGTTCATTGTTCTTTGGTAGATTTTGAGTTCTCTACAAGACTGAAGTCATAATCTTTGCATGATTCTCTGATGTGTTCCTTCCTCAGCCTGAGCAGTGTTAGAATGCTAGGAGATGGCAGGGTGGTACTCACTGACAGTAATCATGGTTGATACTGTCATGTGGTGACTGGGAATGCTTTTGTCTCATTTCCCTGTATAACAGTGTGATGAATCTGGATGATTTGACCAGGAGAGGTCTATATTTGAGTGACATCCCTCTGCATGATGCTACACGTGATCTCGTTCTTTTGGGAGAACAATTCAGAGAGGAATACAAACTGACCCAGGAACTGGAAATCCTAACAGACAGGCTGCAGCTCACGTTAAGAGCCCTAGAAGATGAAAAGAAAAAGACAGACACGTAAGTCTGTAATCTTGTGTGTAAAGAAGGGCATGGCTGTTAGGCATCATGGATTGTGACTTTACTACAGTAAAGATTAATAATCACAGTAGAAAGGCATGGGGGCCATTGGAGCTCTGGAGTAGTAACTAAGCTCTTCCACATCACTTAGGATGGAATTGTATACACGGAAATGAATCAGTCTCAGTGGTGCTGGGAATATGTCTTCTAGTTTGACTAGTATCCTGCTCTGGCTATTATAATAAAACAACACCTAGGTTTAGGTTTGGGGTTTTTTTTTTTTTTTTTTTTTTGTAGACATTTGTTTCTCAAGGTGATATAATTATAAACCCTTTACTATTTATTTCCTTTAAAACTAAGTAGTTCTTCTGTTCACATTTAATTTTCAAATATAGCTTTAAAATATTTTATAAAATTTTCTGTTTGAAAGTTGAAATGAAAGACTGGGGAAATCCCACTAAAGCTAGGAAAAATGAGGAGAGCTCAGCTCCATGTTGTACATTGAACTTAACAGAGTACGCCCTCTGACCAGAGAGAAGAAAAAGGGGGGAGCTTTCATCTGTTCCTCTGAGCCCTCATACCAAGAGCCCCAACGTCTCCCTGGTTCCTGCTTTTCTCCACGTAGATCCACCAGCAACAATCCTTCTCCTGTTGCGTTTCCCTTGCTTGTTCCCTCAGCACGGTCTCTGATGCTGTTGTAGTCTCCATAGTGACTGTAGAAACAAAATGTCCTCTAGACCAATGTCTACCTGTCTTACCAGTTTCTTCCACAGGAGAGTGAGGCATGAATGAGACTGGAGACAAATCTGCTTCTTTCAGTGTTACTTTGCAACCATGGAGATCAGTTTCTTATTCCAGAGACATAAACGTGCTATCCATAGTGTCTCAGAGCGGTAATGACAACTTCCCTACTGTGACTACTGTAACAGCAGGGTCAGAGTGCGGAGCTACAAATGAAAACTTTGACATTTTTTTTTGTTTTGTTTTGTTTAGTGTTTGGCTGATTTTGATTTGGTTTGACTTGGTTTTGCCTTGGGGGCATTTTGTTTTTACTTATAAATATGAGTAATATTTGAAAGTAGTTTTAGAGGTTGTCCTACAAGAATCCAGGCCTTTACAGGGCAAATGACATCGATGTTCTGTGAGATGGCCTGTAGGTGCACAAAACCTAGCCCAGCATTTCTTACCATGGCTGTTTCCTAATCCCACTAAACAGGTTGCTATACTCTGTCCTTCCTCCATCTGTTGCCAATGAGCTGAGACACAAGCGGCCCGTGCCTGCTAAGAGATATGACAATGTGACAATCCTCTTCAGTGGCATCGTGGGTTTCAACGCTTTCTGTAGCAAACATGCATCTGGTGAAGGGGCCATGAAGATTGTCAACCTTCTCAATGACCTCTACACCAGATTTGACACACTGACCGACTCCCGGAAAAATCCATTTGTGTATAAGGCAAGTCCTGACCACATTGTGACGCAGTGCTGCTCAGACCGTCCCTGCGGAGGCACTGCGGTCGGTTCTCTGAGAACAGCTGTGGTACATAGTAAGCCTCCTTATGGCCAGTATTAATCAACTTAAATAATCACCTCTTGCTATAAACCACTCTCTTGCTTGTAACTAAAATGAATGGAGCAGATGATTCTGTAGTTCAAATGAAATGTTCAGCAGCTTTTTTTCATTTGCATGAACAGAACTGTGCATGTTCTTTATCAGACATAATATAAGCAGAATGTTCATTTTAACGATTTGTAAGAGACATTGTTATTGAAATGTGTAAATGCTTTGTACAGTAAAGAAGTCATGAGCATGAGAAGACAAAAGTGCATAAAGTATTTCTGCTCTTGGTTTCAATGACAAACAAGTATGGTATCGGAAAAATGGAGTCAGTGGAATATTGCTTCATAAAGGAAAGAATGTTAACTACATTATCCCCAGGCATCTGGGGTAAAATAAGTGTCACCAGAGCTCTTTATTTTATAGTTGTTTTCTGAGGTACAGTGTAACACTCGGTGAGCATATCATAAAAATAAATAGGTAATGGCCATGATAAATCATTGAATTTCAGGTCTTGTGCTGTCAAACCATCACTGTTTCAGGGGAAAATAAGACAATACCTTGTTCTACTGAATTGTCAGGGTATCTGAGGTGAGAAACCAAAACTTACAAGTGGAAAAATGATGCTGAGACTAGACCTTCCTGTAATCAAACACTGCAAATGCCATGTGTGTAAATTTCAGATAACTACAAAGTTTTACGTTGTTGGAGTTGTTAGAATTTTCAAACAACTAAGGTGGAGGAAAGTTTGAAATTATTGATAGTCTTGGCAAATACTTTTTGTATAGGAGGAGCAAACGAAATGATCATGTTTATGCTAACCAGTCAACATCTAACCATATGTGTTACATTAGGTGGAGACTGTTGGTGATAAGTACATGACAGTGAGTGGTTTACCAGAGCCCTGCATCCACCATGCACGATCCATTTGCCACCTGGCCTTGGACATGATGGAAATTGCTGGCCAGGTTCAAGTAGATGGAGAATCTGTTCAGGTTAGTAAGTAAAATACATATTAAAAGAGTAGTAGTAGACCCTTGTAGACAAGCTGATTCATATTCTTATGGCAATCATTAATTATGTATAAGGAAGGGCATCTTCACAACAAAGACCGAAATGTTTTAAAGATCCCATGGCATTACATTCTTTCGGAGATGGCACGTCTCTTCACCTGTCTGAAGTTACTTAGCCAGCCCCAGGTACTGGAAGTCATGATGATGATGCAGTAAAACCTTCTGTCCCTTCTGGGTTTAGTGTTGGTCCCCCCCCCCCCCCCCCCGCAAACTCTTTCCTGTATCCCATGTAATTTGCTAGGTTCACATCTTTGAAATCTTCAGACTTTAGAAAAGGAATGGCAGACAGATTTTGTGAGGGTTTTGTTTTTGTCTCTAATACACTTGAGTTTTCTAGGGAATTCTTGCACTTTTTGTACGAGGACTCCTCATTATTCTGTAATATAAAATAAGCAAATATCAGTGTGCTAGTGATTGAAGTTGTTGAAGCAAAGTTTTGATTTCTGCAGATAACAATAGGGATACACACTGGAGAGGTTGTCACAGGTGTCATAGGACAGAGGATGCCTCGTTACTGTCTTTTTGGAAATACTGTCAACCTCACAAGCAGAACAGAAACCACTGGAGAAAAGGGGAAAATAAATGTGTCTGAATATACATACAGGTAAGAGAACATGCCTTGGCACTTACGGATTTGAAAGGAAAATGCCTGTCTGCACGTGGTTTAACTCTGCGAGCAGTTTTGTTTCCTTTTAAGCAGTCATCACCATCACTCTTGGAATTGTTTATTTTGTACTTGAGTGGATTGTGTCATTATTTCCACTTTAAGTGATTTCACACCCTCTTGGAAATCCCTGATGTGGTCATTATTCTGAAAACCTTGAGTTACCTTTATGTGTGACTTTAGTGAGTGTCCTTGCTATGTCTTTATTTCCAACTGTGGTACAGTCGCTTTCTCTGGGCAACCGTGTTCCATAATTTTCTCCTTGCTCCCTGCCCCATCTTTCAGATGCCTTATGACACCAGACAATTCAGATCCACAGTTCCACTTGGAGCACAGAGGCCCAGTGTCCATGAAGGGCAAAAAAGAACCCATGCAAGTTTGGTTTCTCTCAAGAAAAAATACAGGAACAGAGGTAGGACTAGTCAGAGCCCTGTTTTTTGTTTTTTTTGTTTTTTTTTTTTTTCCAAGACAGTCTCTACATATGGCAAGCTGAATCATAATCACCAAGAATACACTTCATTTGAAAAGAATTATTAGTTACAGAAATGAACTTTCAAGTAAAGCAGCAGAAATATTGCACCATTCATGAGCCAGTTAGAACAATAAATACTTCTTAGGGGATTCTTTTGGTTGCTGGCTTTTGAAACTAAAACCAAAAGCACTAGATGGAGAAGAGCAGTTCTTTTTTTCTTCCTCTGCAACCTGGTTCAAATATGACTGAGGTGGTGGGCTGTGAGGGGAACACCCAACCTTGTTCTCTCAGCCCTTAAGTTATTGTGAGAACAGCATCAGAGTTTCTTAACCATGAGGTTTCAGATCTTTGTAAGGGCCAAGCTATCTCCAAATGTCGTTGTTCAAGGATTTTTGGAAATCCTGATCCTTTGTGTGTTTGTCCTGGAGAGAAGAGTGATTTATAATCTTCCAGAATCTATTATGAATGATTTTGTAGGGAAGCTCTGGGTTCATGATAGAGCTGTGGTTGTACTCCAGCCAGAACCCATATGCTGGAGAGGATCTCGCAACACTGGCCTCCAAAAGGGCATCCTGTGACTGCCAGTGGGCTGTACACACGAAGGTCAGGCCCTGCCTTTTCCCACTCACAGGAAGCGGGGAAGAAACAAGTTTGCCACCTCGTTCCCTTATTGATGTATTGGTTCTCTAAAGAGGGTGAGACTCCTTGATTCCATTTGTTTCCCCGTATGTGTACATGTCCTAAAAATGCTTTTAAAGTGCCCCAAGTCCTAAAAGGGATGGAACGTCAAGTTTTAAAATACTCATTTTTGTCTTCTTTCAGCTGTTTTTACTAAATAATTTACTTATGGGGTTGGTAGGCTTAGCGATGTTTTCTGAGAAGTTAAACTTCACCTCCAGTGTTTCTCGCTGTAGTTGGGTGGCCCTCTTTCACCCAGAGTTATGGGGGAATTGCCTTTGAAAAACTGAAGGTATGAATGCAGGTCATACTCTTACAGAAAACTAATTTTTCCCGGGTACTATAAGATTTATTATTACTGAAAATTAACCCCTGTTCGCTTACACTTTACTAAGGAAACAAAGCAGGATGATGACTGAATCATGGACTGTGGGAAGAAGAAGACAGTGATGGTCAGTTCCAGTTATCCCCTAACATGCGGCAAGCCTAGGAGCAACTGTGACCTACGGATCCAGATTCTTGCTTTGTCTTTCTCAATTCCCCCAAGCCTTTCTCCTAGGCATATCTTTATTCATTATTCAACTTGAGCTCTGCTTTCGATTCTTTTCCAGGTTTAATATATTATCTAAAGTTTGGCTTTAGATGTGGATAATATGCGCTTCGTGTGTCTTCAAATCTACTACAAGCATTACTAAACATGGTGATTTGTATGTAGTAGGCACCTAATAAATAACTGTTGAATTTAATTAAATGAAACTGAACAGTATTTGGCCTTGTATATACAGACATGGTGTCCCAAATCTGTTTCGCACTCCATATATATACATGTATATTTTAATGACTATAACGTACAACAAACTTTATATCATGTTGGTGTATATCATTGTAGAATTCATTTTCTAAAGGAGTGAATTGTAAGTTTTAGGGGGAAAAAGTGATTTATTTTCAGACTCCCAAAGTAAGAATTACTATGCTAAGAAAATAGTGACTATTTTGAAGTATGTCAATTTCTCTTAAGAAATATAAAGCACGCATTTCTGATATTAAAATATTTGGTTGCTCATTCAAATCATGTGGCAAATTATAATTCCTCTAAAATACTATCATTTGTATTCTGTCCTTTGTATTAAATCTCATTAACTACATTCAGCTGTCCTGGAAAGCTGCAGTATTTAAGCTACTACATTGGCTTTGGATATGTGTTAGGGACTCTAACCACTTCCAAGAATTAAGCTGGGACACTGTTAATCAGAGCCATCCCTGGCCTTTAATTTCCAGAAATGAGCATTTTTTTCTTAGCTTAGAAGGATGGGATTATATCCAGGGCATCATGTTCAGAAAACTTAGTTTAACTACAACATAGAATGCATTCCTATTGGAATAATTGACCTGTTATTCTTAAATGTCTCAATAATTTATTAATACCTATCTTTATAAAATATAGTGCAACTACTTTTGTGTAAAAATGTTTGTCAATTTAGTATTTCATATCAACACATCGATACATGTATAAATGTGCTATGTTAATGTGTAAAAGAATCTGCAATAAATTATTTTTTCCACTTGCCTCTCGACAGTTTTTACTTCAATAAAAATGACATGTTATTTGTCATTTTATTAATGCTATTTTTATAAATGCATTTTAGGATTTTACCTATTATAAGCTTTAAATTAATTTAGGCTCATTGCTGTTATAAAGTTTAATGGCTCCTCTCAGACATAGTCTAAATGCTGTTTTTCTTTAGACCAGCAAAATTAGAGAAACGAGACTCGACAAGGCAAGGGGCGTGGGTAAGGAATACACAGATCAACAAGCAATGGCATCAGCTCTTGCGGTGCTCGCAATCTTTCAGAAATGAAAGAACATATACAAATAATAAAAATTTGTATGGCATTCGTAGTGACAAAACGTATTCAACGTGACAGAACAAGCACTTACCAAATGAGAGATGAGAGGGAGCACAGCGTGGAGTGCGAGAAGGAGGAGACAGGGAGACCGGTTGGATTTTACGTTGGTCTAGTTTAACTGTGAATTAATACCATGGAAGCAAGGATCTGCATCTGCTCTAGTAGCTGTGGACAAGAAAGGGACTGCAGCCCAAACCTACCAAGTCCAGGGGAGTCATGGCTGGGCTTCATAAACTCGGAGACAGAAAGTACCCACTTAGGGTGGTCTGAACAAAAAAATTCCTAACTAAAAGTGGGTCATGGCCAGTAGTCCCATCCTAGGCCTGTGGCTTCTTGAACAAAGGTCACTCTCTACGTTCAGAGAGCTTGTTGTGTTTTTGCATCTGAGATAACAAACCTCCCAAATCTCAGAGTAATCCCCTCTTCCACATCCTCAGGGCACTCCCACCTCTCTGAACAAGCGGCCACAGAACAGCTGTAAACGTTAATTATTAACTACCCTGTACCCTCCCCCTCCCCCAGCCCACCACAAGGTAAAAGATGTGTCTCTCCGTTTTGCTTTTTATTCAATCCCAGAGGATTTCCCTGCTTTGCTTTTTCTCGCCCCTGTAATCTACCATCAACGGATTTCAGGTAACTCTCTTGAGTCTCCTCCTTTGACTCCCATGTATAAATGAACTGCAAAACTGCCAGTATCCAGAGTATTTTCTCCCTTCGCCAAGATTTCACTTCTCGGCACTTGTGGTCATTTTGGCTCTAATAAACTCTTAGAAGACTTTTTCTTAGGCAGGGTGTTCCTCTGTCCCTACAGCCTACGCTCAGTGTCTCTAGTTTCTCTCCTGTTTATCCCTCATAGGCGGCATGTGTTGTGTGCATCAGGTCTGCTTTGCATGAGGTTATCTTTCTTATTTCTAAATTTAGTGAGCATTCATCAGTCTCTTTTATTGGCCCTGATGACTACTTTATGCAGCCTTTAAAAAATTATTCTCTTGTTATTGCTTATGTGAATTTCTTTCCCAAACATTTTTTTTTTTTGGTATTTTAAAAAAATAAAGACATGTTGAAGGAATTGTACAGGGTATAACCATACACCTACACCTAGATTTTATAGTTATTAAAAATGTACTGTATTCTGACAAATTCATTTTCTGGCATTCTGTGCTCTGTAGGATTGAATTTGTTTTTTGAGATACAATTCACATACTATAAAATTAACTTTTTTAAGGTGTCCAATTCAGTGGTTTTAGCATATTTACAAGGTTGTACAATCACCTAATTGCAGAATATTTTAATTACTTCATTACTTCAGAAAGACATCCTATAACCATCAGCAGTCACTCCAAGTTAACTGCTTCTTTCAACCCCCGACACCCACCAATCCACTTTCTGTCCCTAAGGATTTGCCTATTCTGAATATTTTCTATAGTGATATTGTGATTTATACTAAGAAATTACTCTATATTTGGTCTTCCTTTTGGTCCCAGTTTCTGGCACAAGTTTCTGGAATTTCTTAAGTGATAATTATGACATAGGTTTCTTTGCTATTTTAATGATGACTTTGGGAATATATCATAAACCTAAGGACGGGGGCTGGTTTCCTGTGGAGCCAACCTGAGTAGAGAGGGTTGGAACTTTTAGTCTCTCCATCCCCCACCTCCAACCTTCAGGGAGGAGAGAGAAGCTGGAGGTTAGAACCATGACCAATGGCGAGTGATCTGATCAGCCATATCTCTGTAATGATATATTCATAAAAAAAAAAAAAAAAAAGACCAAGTTGGAGAGCTTTCATATTGGTGTGCCTGGAGAAGTGTGCCTAGAGAGAGAGATGGCTGGAGAAGGTTCAGAAGCTCTGTGCCCTGTCTCCATGCCTTGCTCCATGCATCTCTTCCCTCTGGCTGTCCCTGAGTTATATCCTCTTAGGTAAGTAAAATATTTGAGTTTGTGTGCCACTCTAGCACATTAATCCATCCCAAATTGGGGGCTGTGGGTATCTACAGCTAGTGGGTCAGAGCACAGGCGATGACCTGGATTTGCAATTGGCCTCTGAAGCGTGGACGGTCTTATACGACTGAGCTCCAAACCTGTGAAATCTGATCCTATCTCCTAGAAGAGTGATTTTCAACCAGAATGCTGCAAGAATTTTTAAGACATGCAATACCTGACTATTTGGTCAGGGACTCTGCTCTCTTTTGCCTCAATTTGTCAGGTGAAAAAAAAAAATTACAACAACCAACACAACAGTAGCCATCTGGTGTGAATGAATTGAAATTCTGCCTATTTTTTTTTTTTTTTTTGGTCAGATCAGCAAAAATATATTTTTGGTGTGCTGCAGAATTTTAGTAATTAGCCTATGTGGGCCATGAGATAAAAAAAGGTTGAAAATTGCTGCCCTGGAAGATAGTATCAGAATTGAGTTGACCTGTAGTAAACTCAGCTGGTGTCCAGAGAATTGTTTTGTGGTGTGGGGGAGCAGGGAAACCCACATTGTAAATGAGTAGAGAATTCTTAGGGAGGGAAAAATAATTACTTAGGTGCTTACCCCTAAGTATGTTCCTCTTTTTGCCACCCTCTCTAATGGCTCTTAGAACCTCTGGGGGGCAGCAGAGAATGCTGTTCAGAATGCCAGTCTGAAAAAGGACAGGGAACACACAAGATGTCTCAGAGAAGTGCATTTCACCTTCTTGGTTCCCAATCGACCATCACTTCCTATGTGCAACCTTGAGGTAATCTCTTCCACCAGCCCCTCGGTTCAAAGGAATGTCATAAAAATAATTATTTCGATCTCATTACAACCATTTGTGTTCCATGAAATTTGTTCACGCATATGTTCTTGGAATTTCACCCAAATGTTTCCTGTAAAATCTGTAGGAGCTATGGAAATTGGCTAAAAGAGTCAATTTGTGACAATAGCTAATTGTTCAGAATTATTGCAGGCAAACAAAGTTGTAGCTAGCTCATGTTAAAAGCTATGAAATACAAGTGAGAAAGTATTGTTTATTTACAAGGAGAAAATTGGAGAACCCTTTATTTTGCATTAATAAAATATATTTAAACAAGCAAGCAAAATATAACTAGAGACATTGAAATTAAGAACAAACTGACGGTAACAAGAGGGGAAATGGGAGGGGATAATAGGGAGAAAAGGAGGAGGGTCTTCAGGAACATCTATAAAGGACACATGGACAAAACCAGCGGGGGAGGGATCAGGCGTGGGAGATAGGGATGGTTGGGGTGTGGGGCAGTGGTGGGGGGAAGACGGAGAGAGCTGTACTTGAACAATTAAAAAATGATACAAAAAAGAGAAAAAATGCATTTAAATGATTTTTCCTTGTTGCTTCTACCATATTGGAGAGAGGAAATAGCATACGGTAGATTAAAAAAACAAACCAAAACAAAAACACTGGACAGAGAGCCAAGGGCCCGAGTCTAGTTCCTGCAAAGCTAGTCCTGCAGTTTTGGCAAGTCATTTACTTTCTTAAGATTCAGTTTCTCAATCTGTAAAAAGGAAGCTGGACGAGATGTTATCTAAAGTTAATTCTTGCTTCAAAATTGCATTATTTCTTTGGTAAAAATTCCAGTGCGTTGATGCTATGACTTTGGCCTGGCCTTTCCCGAAATACTTAGAAACACAATTTGAACTCTTAACTGCACTCTCTGTAATAGTCCAGGAACACAGAGTAGATCAAATGAGGGGTTTTAAAGCTAACTTCTAAGAAATAAACAGTTCCGAGGTACGACACAGGCTAAGACAGCTACTGATTGTTCTGTTCTTAGGCCATTGGGAGTCTTAATGAGAGCAACAAGGTGGTCCATGAGGAGTGAGGGATTCATATTCTGGAAACTGAGACAAGGTGAAGGCAAGGTCTGAAGGAAGTATCAGTCTTAGGAAGTGCATAGAATTCAAATCTACAACCTGACAAGAAAGCCTAGATGTCTGTCCAAACAAGCCAGTAACTTGGAGAATTAGGGAAAGATTTGGGAGTTACCTGTCCCAGGTCCAAAACCTTTTGCAGGACGCCAGTTTGTGTGTGCAAAGGTGTTCTTGGAACATATTAGTTTAATGATTTTATATCCTCAATCTTAAGTACAGAAAAGGATATTAAGTAATGGGGTGGTTGTAATTCCTTGATGCATTGGGATAACTATGTTTCCATTTAAAGCACAATATTTTCTAAGGCTATTTAGAAAATTGCAAGATGGTTTATCTATCGGCATGGTTGAATAGAAACACAATGTCAGACATAAATGCAAGTCACATATGGCATAAAGTTTTAAATTTAAAAACATCTAGGAGCTGCAAAGAAACAGGTGAAATTGATTGTAATAATATATTTTATTTAACCTACTATATCTAAAATACTATATTTCAACATGCACTTGACATAAAAATTATTAATGAATGAATCATTTTACATTTTTATTTTATCCTAAGACTTGGAAATCCAGTGTGTATTTAATATCTAACACACATCTCAGTTCAGAACAGTGTTAAAAGATAAAATGAGGCATATTAAATATTTTAAGAGTTTATTTGAGCCCTGGCCAGGTAGGTCATTTGGTTAGAGCATCATCCTGATATGTCAAGGTTGTGGGCATATACGGGGAGCAACCAATGAATGTATTGGTGAATGGAGCAACGAATCAATAAATCGATGTTTCTTTTTCTTTCTTTGTCTTCCCCCTTCTTCTCTCTCTCTAACACCAATAAATAAATTTTTTAAAAAATGAGTTTATTTGAGAGAAAAATCCATTCCAATCAAGCAGCACCATATAGGAAGTGGTTCTACCAACAGGAGTGCAGAGAAAGACTTTTCTAGAATTAGGAAAGTATCAATTGGTTACAGTTAAAAAACCTAGGCTGTTTTAAGTGCCCATGAGTAGATGAGTGGATTAAAAAACTAGTACATTGATACAATGGAATACTACACAGCAGAGAGAAAGAAAGAGCTCCTACCTTTTGCAACAGCATGGGTGGAACTGGAGAATATTACGCTAAGGGAAGTAAGCCAGTAGGTGAAAGACGGATACCATGTGACCTCACTTATAACTGGAGCCTAATAAACAAAATACACTAATGAGCAAAATAGAACCAGAGACATGGGGACATGCCTGTAAGTGAGGGAGGCTGCAAGAGGGGAGGGGGGAGATGGACACTGTTTGAAAGAAGGTGAAGGGATTAGTCAAAGAACACGTATGAAGGGCCCATGGACATGGACGATGATGTGGAGAACGGCTGTGGAGGTGGGGGCATTGGGTGGAGGCGTTGAAGGGAGGAAAATTGGGACGACTATACTAGCAGAAACAGTAAAAAAAAAATTCATCTAGAAAAAATGAAATAAAACATAGGCTGTTTGTGATTGGTTCTTTTTACGTTTCAATTTCCTAATCCAGCGGCATTTACATGTATAGATTCAGTGTTGTCGGTGTAAGCCGCTGAGGCATTAGAGCCACATCAGTTTAGTGGCCTCCTGGTTTAATTAATTTGACATCAGCCGCTTTTTTAGTGCTCAGTGGTCACATGAAGCTGGTGGCTGTCATTGGATAGTCCACGTCTAGATATACAGGAAGCTGAGTAGCTTTTACCTAAAAATGAGTCATCATCTTAGATTTCTTATTGTTTTGTTTCCTCCTTGTTCGTACATTGAATCATACCTTATTATTTCCAAACACAAAACAAGTATCTGAATAGCTCAAAGGGAAAATGGTCATTCAATAAAGAAACAGAAAGTGTATGCTTATACTTTTTGTTTTAATTGATAATATATAGTTTTGAATAAAGCATTTCCTTTGAACTGAAACATTATGTACATATGTATAGATGGTGATAAGAGTAATAAAGAAAATGAGTTTTCAGGGATTTTTAACAAACTATTTAAGAAAAAGGAAGTGGACCTTTTCAATAAGTTACTAACATTACCAACTTAAAGTTTTGAGATAAAAAAAGACTTTGCATTTTCACTTGACAATTCTTTTGCAAATTTTACATAAGAAGCAATTATAAAGCCTTAAGCAATACTTACTATCTTTTGACAAAGCTAAGACTCTTCATAAAAAAGGTCTAACTCATCATTCAGTTACCACCCACATTCCATTTTTCTTTGTCATTTGTATTTTTGTTACAGGTTGTTCACTCAACCTACTATGTCTGCACTTGACAAGAATATCAGAAAAATACTAACTAAAAAAAGAATTATGCAAAAGGTGATTGTAGAGTTGTTGTACACTTGTGAACATACGAGTGATTTTTACTTGGTCTGTGCTTAACAGAATGTATCAGAACTTGGTGGAACGAGATGTTCTTATTGTAGAGTACGTGCCCTTCTCTGTCAGTTTACCAAAAGTTATGTCTAATTTATGAACTCTTGAGATTTAAAACTCTTTAATAAACTTCTTTGCATTTCTAAGATTTTACTTATTTATTTTTAGAGAGAGAGGAAGAGAAAAGAGAGGGAGAGAAACATCCATGCGTGGTTGCCTCTCACACATCCCCTACTGGGGGCTTGGCCTGCAACCCAGTCATGTGCCCTGACTGGGAATGAAACCAGTAACCCTTTGGATCACAGGCCTGCGCTCAATCCAGTGAGCTACATCAGCTGGGGCCTCTTTTGCATTTCTTAACATGTAAAGGCCTTCTACAAAAGAGTTATTTTAAAAATAGTGTTCACATTACTATAAAAGTTTCAAACTCCATTTTAAAATGTACATCTCTTGAAACGTTGTGTTGCATTGTAACAACTAATCAAACTTAGTGGGCACGAAAAGCTTGAGATCAGAGGTGATCAGAACCCCTCCTGCCGCTCAAACTCACAACAAAAACTACACCACCAGATGGCAATCAGACAATACTAAAGTCACCCAGCGCCCCCATGTGTCCAACATTGTTTGGAACATTTTGCATGTATTTAACCCTTGCAGCAACCCATTGAGTAAATACTGTCATCACCACCTCCATTTTACATGGAAGGTCAACTACAGCACAAAAAGTTTGGGTGACTCGTCAAAAATCAGAGAATGAGTCCAAAAGCCAGGAACTAACTATACATTCAACTAATGCCACAGCCTATGCTTCCAGACAGTATGTTCTGATCTCTCAAATTTCATGTAAGCAAAGCACTTGGCAAATGAACTTCTGCTGAGTGTTTGGACAGGAGATGATTGGGCATCAGGTAACAAAATTCTAGCTAGACAAATGACCAAAATTATAACGGAGATATGAGAGGTGGTTTGGGCCCTCGTTCTCCTGACAAACACCGAACAAGATTGGAGGCCTGAGGCACAGATGGAGAGCCAAAACAGCTCTAGCCAAGGGAACATGATGAAACTCTTTGTGGTGGCAGCAATCATAAAGACAGAACAAGAGAACCCATATGGTATTGCAGTTGGAGAAGTGTCTAAGTGTAAAACGCTTATAAGCTGCCTAAAAACCAGATTGTCCCTGGAGTGTGGATTCAGGTTGTGGGATTGATTAATTCCAATAGTGAGCTCTGATGGGCTGCAGAAGTAGGGAAAGAATGCCACTGACTGTCTCCTTCCATTAAGTCATCGGCTAAAAGTGCTGGCTCTCTGGGTGTGGAGAGAACCCTCCGGTTGATGTCTCTTTGTTGCACCCTGCCTCCAGTGCTAGCATTTTCATTCATTTATAGAGGCTGCCAATCAGGGGACCTTAAAAATGTTTTTTCTAAGACTTCTAACAAGGTCTCCCAGAAATACAGAAGAAACGTCCCTGATTTCCCATTTTAAGTGAGGTCTGTGCTGCCATAGTGCCTGGCTAAAACCAGTTGGCATTTTTCTATCTGATATAATTTTGATGACTTGTCTTTTTGTTCAATGGACTGTGAAAACCTCATGTCAGAGACTGCATGTTCTTTCATTCATGAAATGTGGACAGATATTTTACCAGTACACTAGAAAGGTACACAAATACATTCAGGACATTTGAATGGTTACTGATAGGAATAATATTTAATTAAACAGTTAATTCTGGTGTGTCAGCACATGCAAATTTTAACTATGATTTAAAGTGGATGTTTAAGTCATCCAAGCTAATCCTTTGTTTGCTTCAGTCTTCTTTCTATATGTTTTAATGAAGACAGATATGTAAGACCTGATGAAATAATGAATTTGCCTAAAAGTTGTCAGATACTACCATGGGGAGAATAACCGATGGCATTGTGGAAGTTGTTGAACAATTTTGAAGTGCTTAATCTTCTTTCTTATTTACTCATACCCCCTAACTCTAGAAAAATGTCTCGATTGATCTAATTGGACTTGGGGATTTAAATCACTTCTCTTGAAACTTGTGTTTCTGCTATTACTCAACCTTTATTTAGATTTTGGATATAGGGATTCTAATGAGGTCATTTCTATTTTTGTTAAGTTTTGGAAGTAAGCTTTCTCTCACTTTAAATCTAAAAGTAATTACTCACATGCCAGCATTCACTATGCCTTCAGAGAAAGAGTGATGCTTCTGTGGATTTTCAGAATTTTAGTAGTGAGATGACTTAGTAAAATTAGTTACCAAACAGATGGAACAGTCCCTACATCAGATATCTTTTCCTAAGCCAACCCTTCATTTCTTGCTGAATAAATGAATTTATTAGTTTTTTAAATGAGATTAAATAAATTATTTTTCTGAACAGTTTCTCATTCTTTTTTCTTCATGACAAGGAAAATTGTAATAAATCTTCGAGGGTGGTTACTCACAGGAATGGTCAGAACTCAGTAGACAGACCAACAGCTTTCTGGGGTATATGCTCACTTATTACACTTCCCCACAGTAAGCGTCACATTTACTTTAACAAGTCTTCTCACACCACAACTAATAACCCCCAAATTTGGCCGATATTTGTATGTACTTAAGCCTACTTATGAGCTGTGCCATACAAGCTCCATCATGTTAAAAGGGATAGAGTTTAAGCAGGGCTCTGGACCACCCTACTGACTTTTGGCATCTCAATCTCCCTGGCAGCTTTAGCGTTTTCATGATTCTGCTGTAGTTTCTCCTTACTTTTCTGATGTTTCTTTTTGTCTAGGGCATGTTAGCTTCCATCCTGATGCTTAATGTCCACCGAATTCTTACAGCAAAAATAAGACACCTATGCAAATACATCAGTTTTGGAAAAGTCTCAGTTATAATCTAATGGAAAATACAATGGAGAAATATGAATTCTCACATTCTACCATTGGCTGTATAAATGGGTACAGTTATACCAGAGAGCAATTTGGCAATGTATAGTCAAAGTGAAAGTGCATATATAAAAACAATCCAGCAATGTCACTTCTAAGAACAAAACTGAAAGGAACTGTGTACAGTTTCACTGTACTATCTTTGCTGTAAACTATTGGAACAATATAGATATGCAATATTTGGGGAAAATGAATAAATAAATCATGATATAGTCAGTGTTTTGAGCAGCACTCAAACTGTATTTTCATGTGTTAGTGTGAATACACAGTAAACATGTGAAATGAAAAAGCAAGTTTCAGACTAATATATACAGCATATTTCAAAATATGTAAATTCTGAGAGAAATATGGCAAATTTAATAGTTAAGGTAAATCTGAATGGTAGGTACATTATTCTGTTATTTTCTCAAATTCTTCAACTTTTTATTACTAATCAAAAAGAAAAGGATCAGTTGCATCTATCTAATTTTGTATTTTAATATCCGTACATAGTGTTCAATTGTTTTAAGTACTGCCTTATTACAATATTTAAGGAATTCAAGAAAAAATGTTATACTAATTAAATGCCTTACTATATTTAGACAAAAAAAAAAAAAAACTAACAGAAAGTAGAAGCTCAGGGAAACTAAACAGAGAAGGCATAATCTTAAAGAATGGGAAAGATTATGGAATTTACATGAAAGAGAAGGCTATTGCTGTCAAAGAAGAGATGACGAGGATAGTTATTGAGGAACAAACCATTATGGCAAATTTGTGGGACAGAGAAAGAAGTGCCAGGGATAAATGTGTTGGGAAAGAAGTTTAAAATGGTGCTTAACATATAAGGTGGTTAGCTGATAAAGGGTGATTAAAATTAGAAGCTGTAACATGATTTGAGATAAGAGAATTTCATGATAAAAGAAATATTTAAGGAATTATTCTGGCAATATTATCATGTAGATAATTGTTGAGAAGAGATTATAGCATTCCAGAGGACAGTTGCCCAATTCCAGGCATAAAAGCATAGATTAGGGTTTTTATCCATTCTTGGGATTTTAGGGTCTTGAGATATAAGTATTTTTAATTTGACTGAGCATTGTCAAATTGTGTTGTCCTCATTCCTATAACAATAGCACTTGCTTACAATTAAATTTGAAAACATTTTATGATTTTCAAGAGTTATTCTCATGTGGTGGGGAAGGAAATGAGACCTAGAAGTAATCGCCAGAAAGAATTTAGGACTGGCATTCTATGACTCGATGATTACTTTTTAAATACATTTGACAAAGTTTCTGGACAATTCACCACTGACTGGATATTCCTAGAGGCCAAAAGCAGGTTAATTTTTTGAGGATTCAAGAGGAAGATACTACAACATTTGAATTTCCTTTCTGGATTTAATAAGTACATGCAGGTATTTAGAGAAAATGACAAACACTGTGTACTCCTAATGTACTACAGAGTTAACTGTTTTCAAATAGACTTATTTTAAGTATCCATCTATATAGGAAATAGATATAGATCCTGCCCCTCCAAAAGTCCATTATAGAATAGAACTCTTAGGACAAAATCAATAAATAAAATTATGTTGAATTTTAGTGAAAATGAAAATCTCAGAAATTTTATAATTCATAAATTATGTATATTATTTCCTGAATAAAGAAGGATCTTGTCTCCTTATACACAATTTTCTTTTAATTAGGTCTAATTTACATATTTCACCGTAAAGAATGTCTTTTCTCAGTATAAAAACATCCATTCATTTAAAGAAAATTTATGAAATGCTTATATAATCTCTACTGTTCTAGGTGCTATGAATTCAATGGTGTATACAAAACATGACTGCTTGGTTTTCTTTTATGTATAAATTTACATATAGAAATACAGACAGAGATAAAAATATGCACAGGGAGGTAGATATTTACAATGGGTTTTATTGAGTCTCCAAAACTGTAATATGAAATTATGTAACATTGAGTTAGTCATGAATGAATATGAAAATCCAGTGGAGAACAAAAGCAAAAGTTTTTGTCCTAAGTGAACATCAGCATTCTTCTATGTTATTTTTATTTCCCAGATGATTCTGAGGGGGACGAGCCCCTGGGTTCACTTCGGGTATCTTCAGCAAGAACAAAATGCATATCCAGTAGAAATTGGTGATTATATACTCGATAATTTCTATAACTGTAATCATGCTGGCCCCACAAAACAGGCCTAGTTGACCTCCGACATCTGCTGTGATGAAACCAATACATTAAATAAAACATGCTTTTTTCATAAAAAGGAGATTGAATATTACTAGAATTTAAGTTATTTGAAGCTAATAAGTTAATTAAAATTGGTATATGAAGATGAGTCCATTGTATTACTTTAAGTTTGGTATAAAGTAAAAGCAATTAGTGGTATCTTAAAAATAATATTCATATAAATCATCTCAAAAAGGAGAGAGAAAAGGTGAACATACATTCATATCCAAAATATAACTCAGAGACTTTGGAGACTGTTAGTTCTTTCATAAAATATCCTTGACAATTACAAATTCATTTCCATGTGCTGAATGAAGAGTAGAAATAGGACCTTCAGATGGTATTGTTAGGTGATGATTTTTCCATCGACGTATATTTCTAAGCAATTTGTGACTTCAAGTGTCCAAACTATTTCTTTTTAATATTTCATTAAGATATATTAACACAGCACTGCCATTTTCTTAAGAAATTTTGTAAACCCATACTTGTCTTTATTATATGTGCTTTTTAAATGTGATAAAATCTGCACAGCATACATTCTACTATTTTATCTGGTTTTAAGTGTACAGCCCTATGGCACTGAGTGCATTAACACTGTTGTGGGACCATCCATCTCTGCAACGTTTCCATCTGCCTGACTGAAACTCTGTCCCCATTAAACAATAAACTCCTCGTTCTCCCCTCCCCCAGGCCCTGGCAACTATCATTCTCTTTTTTTTGTCTTCATGAATTTGACTATTTTGCACTGTCTTTTAAAATAAATTACATCATTTATCTTTTACCCATTGCCTTGGGCCATACTTAGGACCACGCAATTTTTGTGAAGTGTGATAATGACAATACAGGCTTGCCCAGGAGCTTTGAGGAAGTTACTCTCTATCCAGGGGCTTGGCTGCCAGTGTCTGACTACTGTCATTGCACCTGACTCTCACACCCTCTGCTGTCTCTTATGTGACTCCCCTCTAATATTCAGGGAGATCTAGGAAATCAGTGACTCAGTTTATGAAGGACTGTATGATGAAAGAGAGTGAGCACAGAGTGGTCACAACTTAAGTGCTAAGTTTTGCTTCCCCAGGATCTTCTTTTCCACTCACTCTGGGTAGAGTTTTATGTGAAGGTCTGAGATGCCTGACATTCTACCCTGATGTTGCATTGTTGAACACTCTATTGCTGAGGGGCGAGGAGATGTCTGAAAGGAAAGTAAGATGCTGTGTGTGAAAGCCCAGGTGAGGTTTGCTGGAGGTGAGTCCAGGGAGTAGAAAAGTGTCAGATTTAAATGGCAGGTGAATGACAAGCACCATTGATTCATTTCCTCCATTAATATGCTAACCTTAGATACAAAAGGAAAAAAATCTGATAGATTTTTTTAATTGAGGAGCAATTAAATTACTTTCCAAGTAATTACTTACCAAGTAATTCAGACACACTCATTGCTTTTTGCTGTTGGGTTATCTTATAGTTTAGGTCACTATAGTTTATTTCAATGTTTACAAGATTATCCCTGGGGATAGAAACAGAATTAAGCTTAATCAAGATTGTCAGCACAACTCTTAATTCTTATTTGACAAAAGTAACATCCATTTTTGGTTCAGATGTTATTTAATGTGAAATTAGATCCATCATAGTTGTATTTAATACTTATCATAATACCTTCACTTGGAGGTCACTCTTGTCATGTTGATATTTAGGGAAAATAATTTTTCTCTTACCCAATAAGTTTTCTATGCCTCTTTCCTGAGACTCTGGAAAAGTATATCATTAAATTTCCAGAAATTATACAGCCATGTAGTATGAAAAATAGACATTTATTGAAGAAGATACAAGAAACATTGTACACAGGACAATGACACCTCAGTCCCCTTCAAAGTAGGCACCTTGGGACCTCACACAGTTCTGCCAGTTGCCATGAACTGCCATGTTGTATTTTCCTGAATCCCATAGATAGTCTGAAATCTCTTCCCTTTCAAAGGTGATTTTAGTTTTGGGGAAAGCCAGAAGTCGCAGGGAGCCAAATCTGGGCTGTAGTGGGGCTGAGTCACCTGGGTGATTTGATGTTTCACCAAAAAACTCTACACAAGACGTAATGTGTGAGAAGTTGAGACTTCTATCTCAAACTTCTATTATATATCTAACTGCCTCCTGGTATTTCTACTTGGATGTTCATTTCATATTTCAAGTTCAACATAGTCCAGGTCAAACTCTTAATTTCTCTCCCCCTTATAATTTAATACCATTGCAAGCCAGTCCGGCAGTAAACATTTAGTTTACTGTTAAACATACGCGCATATCCAGAATCCAACCACCTCTTACCACATTCACATACTCTGCCTCCCGCCACACCAACCTCAGTTCTGATCTACCCACATGCAAGCGTAGGGTTTTCCTCTGCATTTTGTTTTCCTTCCTTTTGGAATGTAATTCCTTCAAATAATATCAAGACCATCTCTTACATCTCTTTTAGGTTAGCCATTTCCAAAGTATGGTCACAGACCAGTACAGGTGCCCAGTATCTTTTTTGAAGGCTCACGGGGTTAAAATTATTTTCATAGTATACTAACATTTATTTGACATTTTCATTGTGATTAGTATTTCAAGAGAGCTGCAGTAGTCACTTTTTACAGGGAACATCATTTTTATTTAAAAATATTACTGACAAATTATGCTTACCCAGACTATGACATTTACAGACATTTTCACAACAATGAACAAAATGGGTCTGTCCATTCAAGAAAAATAATTAATAAGATTTGCAGTCAAGGATAAATTTTAAGCTGAGCTTTTATGCTAAAGTTAAAATTTTGAAAAATTTGTGTGTACTATGTAGCTTGACTACTTCAAAATTTTAAAAAATTTTACTAAGTAATAATATTAAAATTAAATATGTATTATATGATAAAATGAATTAATATTTGGGAGATCCACATAACTCAGAGAATTTTTCTAATGGCCAATAAATGATGTTCAAAAATATGTGTCTTAAAAGATCCATTGAAAGTACAGGATGAATGGATATTAGTATGATAGAGTATGAAAAGTTCATTGATATGTTTTGATATTTCACTGCTGACAGCTTTGGAATGTCACCATTCCCTCTTCTTGTCCCGTGAGGCATAAGCTGATAAGAAAGCCCATCACTTCCTCCACTGGCACAGGGAAGGTTAAACATAAAACCTCTAGCCCATCTTTGGGATCTCTCATGCAAGTCCTACCCCATAAGGCAAAGTCTTAAGACTGCAAAGGGACTTAAACCCCAAAGTTCAGCCCCATTGCTTTAGGTCTTTGTTCAATTGTCACTTTCCCAGGATGATCTTATTTGATCAGTCTTCAACCCTGCGAACCCTTCCTTACTCTGGCTTCCTCAACCTCCTTTTCTGCTTCTTTTCCTTCCATGGCCCTTACCAGTGTCTGAGATGACTATTTGTATTTATTGCCCATCTCCACCCCAATGGAAAGAAATGAAACAGTGCAGGGCTTTTGTCTTTTGTGCACAGGGTATCCCTAAAGCCAACAATGCTCCTGAATCTTGACACTTAACAGGAGCTCATGATATGGACAAATAAGGGGACAAACTGAAGATGAAACTAATGAATAAATGGATAAATATTAACTTGTCTGTCTTATAAGGTGCAAACTAATCACCTGGTGATTTTCAGTTATCAATAATAATTGTTATTAAGAATGGATTCTATTAGCATTATTTCCTGGAATTATGTGCTGTTCTTTAAAATATCTAAGAAAGATAACTATGAATCACTCTCCTTATTGTTTACAGTTTTAGAAATCAATGTTCTCAAATATACTTAATTCAAAATATATCATTAATATGTTTACTTATTTTTCATTGGTTTAACCCTGGGTAACAGGACAATGTACTATATTTAAATCGATAATGAAGGGGGTATTGTAATATTTACAAATAATAAAACAATTTCCAAATTGATGGAAATAATAAAGTTGTCTTGGAAGTCTAGAAATTTTAGTAATATTGCAATCTTTTTGTCATTCATTGTGTTCCTAATTTGTATGC
Organism: Glossophaga mutica; assembly: GCA_039655065.1. NCBI lineage: Eukaryota > Metazoa > Chordata > Mammalia > Chiroptera > Phyllostomidae > Glossophaga > Glossophaga mutica. Next base: position 87,673,014 of record CM077311.1, read on the forward strand.
ACACTGATAATAGTGTTTAATTTACCAAGCACAAAACTCATAACCAGGTTCAAACATTATTCCTCTGTGTTTTTGAGAGAAGATAAGCCCATCCTCTATAAAAATATTGTGATATTTACTCAACTTCTCTTAGGTAGGTGAGGTGCCCGGTGCTTTGGCTCTCATTGAATCTGTGCATCACAATGACCATAAAATTGTTGAGGATTTAAGTCCAAGAATACTTGTTTGTATCAGGAAATGAATGCTTATAAAACAAAATCTGGATTTTAATAAGTGTGATGACATCAATGAAAAAAATTGAGTGACTTTATATATACAAAACACTGAAGAAATGATTCCAGGTGCTTGACTGTGATGTTGTTTTAAAGGTTTTGAACACAACAAATGATTTTATACATTTTTACTTGAAAATGTGTCAAACTAAAACAAAACAATTTACAAAATTCTTTTTTTTTTTGTTTGCTAATAGAATTGGCCCATATTCAGCTGTCATTTGCCCTTATATTCACTTTCATACTGCCTGCTTCAGTCAAGGGAAGCTTTTTATCATTTTCTCACTGGGGTTCATCAGCTCCCACAAGAGGCCCAGGATTGGTCAAAGAATGGGATAACTTTGTGCCCCAGGAAGAAACACATATGGGGTTCATGATTAAGTTAGAGATTCCTTTATAAAACAATCTTATTGCTAGTAAGGTTTCACATCTGCTCCCGAAACAAACTGCATTTTTGGTTTTTGATTTATTACTCTGATTTCTGGTACCTGTTCACAAACCAGTTTCTTAGTTATATGTGTGACTACTAACCATCGGCTCTATGGAGGATTTGGATACCCAAGTTCAGCTGTATTTGTTCAGCTACTTGCCTTAGCTTTCGTGGTAATGATCTCCAATATTCACAACAATGTAGGGTGCCTACATGTCAATTATGTGATAAGATTAATTGTAGAACAATTTATCATGAAGGGGAGCAGAATATTGTTTTGGAATTATTTTATTCCAAATTTTATTTGAAACTGTTTATTTTAAATTAAAATTACTTAATTTAAAAAGAGCCCATGAAAGAGGACATTTTGACCTTTGTTTGTCCCCCTGAAAGTAAAAATAAATCCCCATATGAAAGGTGCCCTCCCCGTACCAAAGACAGGGAATTTAGGGCAAGCAGGCTGTATAAACAAACCTAATTACTTCTTCACTAATACTACTGCAAGCTCCAAACTCTTTGTCTTGTCAATTTTAACAAATGTATTGTTTCTTTGTCTAAAAGGTATAGAAGCTGCCTTCATTGGTCGCTACTTTGAGTCTCATGGTTTTTATGGGCTCCTAAATGTATGACATTAAATTTGTCTTCTTCTTTTAATCTGTTTTATACCAATGTAATTTTAGACTAGCCAAAGAACCTCAAAAGGAAGAAGGGAAATTTTTTTTTTTTTTTTTTTTTTTTTTTACCTACAACAATAATGTAAGTTTTAGGAGAAACAACACAAAACAAAAGAAAATGATGTCCTCTGGGATCTTCTAACATGTTTATGCATGGGTTTCTTTTCTTATTCACCAATGTGCTTCCAAAATCATGCCTACATTCTCTGCATATTAAATAATTTTAAAACTCAGATCTCTATCAGCCCAAAGTCATACAAAATGCTTTTCCTAGTTCATATTTAAGTATATAATAGAAGTAATACTATAAGTGAATCAGTTTCCCATATTAAAATTGGATATAAAGAGACATCTGTAGGAGAAATGGTGTTAAAAATATAAATGCACATTTTCTAGCTTGCCTTTTTTTTCTGTGCTATAGGTTTGAAATCATACCCTATCAGCCCTGTCCAGATGAAAATAATTTTTCTTCCTGATTTGCAAAGATCACTTTACTAAGTATTTACATGAAAAGAGCATTTCTCATTAGATGAAAATAAATACCAGGCTAAAACTAGAATTTAAATATGCTTCCAGATTTTGGTATTAGGTTGCACAAAAGTATATCAGCTTATTTTTATTATAATAAATATAAATATAAACACTAATGTACTATATTACTATTTCAGGTCCTCTATTTAAAAATACAAATAAAAAATAGACAAATATAAAGGCTGCTTCCTGATTTTTTTTTAAAAAAAGTTCTTTATGAAGTTTGACTTGTAATTTCTAAGAGGCAGCATGGGGTAGCATAAAGAGACCTAATTTAATCCTTGGTTAATTAAATTGGAATTATATATCTCTGTGGAAAAAATATAAAGTCCCAAACCATAGGTCTTGGGCATAACTTCTTTCTGTGCCACTAAGCACCTTCAGAGAAGCATTCCTTGAAATACAGCACTTCAGTTTTCTCACCTATAAAACAAGAATTATGATTTGATCTCCATCTGTCTTGTACAGTTATTAGGAGACTCAAACTATACAATATACAGGTAAAGAATTTTGGTATTTTAAAATATTTAAAAATTAACTGATATTAAAGCATTATTATTTTTCCAAGTTGAGCCAAGTAAGATCATGAGCAAATTACTCAAGCAGGCCTCATTTTACTTTTCATACAATTAACTTAAAGAATTGAAAGATATGATCTTATTTACTTTTAAAATTCTAGTGTTTCATTGTTAATTCAGTGATGGAAACTATTACCTCTGATGGATCAGAATTTCATTTCCTGAGACTTGGAAAGTTTTGAGTAAAGAAAGTATTCATGTTAATAACAAATAATTGATGAGACTAAAAAGGTTACCTGATGTATTTTTGGCTTTGATTCAACTTCTTAGAAAGGTGTTTCAAAGCTTTTTGACTTGGAAAAGTGGAATAAGAAACAGTAGCTGGGTATTCTGTTTCTTCACAAGGAACAGGGCAACTGGAATTATGTGTTCCCATTGTACATAATCCCTTAACTTCGATGTGGTCTGAAATGAAAACCAGAACAGAACATTCAGAGAAGAGGACTATTTCACAGCAGGGAGGGGCAGAGCTTTAAAAAATTTATTATTTTATTTTTAATGCCAAAAAAAGTAGTTAACAAATTTTATCACTACGTTCTTACAAAAATATTTATATTTTATTTATGTTTAGTATATATACAGCAACAAAGTTATACAAGGAAACAAAATATAAAACATAGGAATTTGTTATTCTTAAATTAGTTGTCACTAGATTCAGATATTTGTTAGAAAAAAAAAAGAAACTCTTTCCAGAAAGTATCTGTGCTCAGTTTTATAAAATATTACACATTATTTTGTTTCACTATGCCTGTGTAAATTACTAACGTTCTTAAATTTAAGAACATTAGAAGGGCCCTCTTACAGTCTTTCTTTTATTTCTTTTATGGACTATTCATAGTATAATTTAATGTCTTGTGTTACTGTGAACAGCTTTCATATAAATCTTGAAAATAAAAAAAAAATATGTTGAGCCACATACCAAGTGTAGGAGAAACGCAGTTGTAAAATTTTTGTAGGTCACACTCTATCCCATTTCCTTAAAAAGAATAGATATAAAATATAGAGACTTCACAATTTATAAAATAAATGACATAATGACAAAAAATACCTTCCTTCCATCCATCCATACATACATATATCCACCAATCTATCCATCTGTACATTTATTCTTTTGCAAAAAAGTATGAAACCTACTAATACTATATGAAAATATACTTTGGGAAGAAGAAGAATGTTTTTGTTTCTTTCCATGTTTCTTTCCATCTGTGTATATTATTCTAAATTCACTGAAGTGGATAATAATTTTAAAATGTCGGTGGCTTTGAAATTTAAAATTGCCTTCACATTTATCATCTCATTTCTTCCAACTCCAATCCTGTGATGTGGGAATCATCATTTTACCAATGAAGAAACTCAGGTTCAGAATGTAGCTTGCCTGAGCCGTCGGAGGAGAGGGATTCACGCCTCCTTCAATACACTTTCTCTCCTACTCCCTCTATCCATTGATTCATGTATGTGTGCATGTGTGTGTGTATGTGTATGATTAAATCAGACACCTTACCTGGTAGGCTGCCTTTCAAGTGGTAAGATGGGACAGGTAAGTACCAATATTTGTTAAGCATGTGCTATGGGCCTTGAGACAGATTGTGAAATCAGTATGTATCAGAGCTGGTGTAATCTCAGGCTGATTGTCAAGCCTTCATCTTTGCATCTTAGTACACTGTTTGCTGCTGTAACCCACGTGGTCTCTGAGTTAGCCTGAACGTTTAGTCAGTAGTCCTGATAATAACCAAAAGAGATTGTACACTTACAGTTTGGGGATAAATCAGGGCTAACCATCAGGAAGTTCTCTTTGTGAAGGAATTGAAAGAATTACAAACAAAACAGAAAGAAACTACCTCCAACATTAAGTAACAAACCACTTTCCAAAGTGTGCCTTACTTCTTGCAGTGATATTTCTCCCATTACAAAGAACAATAAAATTCTGGAAACAACCCATACCTGTAAAGTGGATTTCGAGGACTGACTCAACAAATTGTTAGTGGAATTATTTTAGCTATTTTGTTTAATGTCTATAAGTCTCAATTTTTTCCTCATCTATACACACACTTAAAAAGAATGTATGAAGATCAAACCAAACAAAAATCTTATCCTGAAAGCAGTTGGTATATCCTAAAATTTGTGCACATCCCATGCTTTGTGTTTTATATTTCACCTTGTCTAGTTTCTGGTTCATACCAGTTATTCAGTAAGAAGTAATACTTTTTAATATTACAAACATTATTCTCCATCTATCAATTCAGGCTTTTTTCCAGCAACTTTGAAAAGATCAGAGCCAGAACTAATAGTTCTATAACAGTTTTTGGAGGGCTCAGAAACCATTAATCAGAATTTTAGAAACAAGGAAGTAATGATTCTCAAAATTTTTAAGAAGTAGTTTGCCAAGTAGAGACCGCTGTTATAAGAGCAGAGATAGCATTAGTATACCTCTGTATGGGGAGTAGTGTAGTGTAGAGAGAAAGAGTGTACGTGTGTGTATGTGTGTATGTGATAGGCCATAGTAGCAAACTTACACAGCCAAAGTTCTTGTGCTTTTAATGCACACTACATTTCTTTATAAGTACACTGGAGAACGGGAATGAAGGACATATGAATAAAAATAGCCAACACTTCTACAGAATGTATTCTGTGCCTGCCACTTACTAATTTATTATATTTAATTAATTAATTAGTTATTGTATGGAGAGAGATAGGGATAGAGAAGGGGAAGGAGAGAAGCATTGATGTGAGCGAGAAACATCCATCGATTGCCTCTTGTACGTGCCTGGACAGACCTAACCCATGACCCAGGCATGGAATGGAACCAGTGACCTTTGGTTTTGCAGAAGTACACCCAACCAAGTCATACAGGTTGGAGACTATTCCAGGGGCTTTTTAAACCACTTACATACTTGTTTCAATCTTACCACATCTCTATAAGGTAAGGCATTATTATTCTCTCTATTGCACAGGAAACACACAAAGGTTAAGTGACAAGGTCACATAGATGAGGAGTTGGGGAGCTGAGATGAACAGCCTGGGTCAGAGGCAAGCCTTATCCACCCTGCTCTTCTGCCTCGTGCAACACTTGCCTCAAATATTCAGGGCTCTGGAAATGTTTCAAATTGTGTGAGAAGAGAGCATGGAACTTCTTTTCTAGCCACAAAGTAAAGAGTTTCCCCATAGTGAAATATTCAGGGTCAGTAAAATTTATATAGATGATCTAATTTTCTTTCAAATTGAGAAAACTATAATGAACAGTTTTAGATGTATGCCTCTACACAATTTTATATTTTGAAAATAAAAATTAGCCACTGGCCCTAATAACACACTTTTTTAAAAAATTTTCCACAAATCTCTGCTGTGACTCCTTTGAGTTAAAATGTCATTTGAGGTTGTATTTGTCAAGAAGAAGTAAACAGAATCAGATAAGGGGAAGGTTGCCATCCTTCACTTACCAGGAAGCAGAAAAGGCAAACATCCACACTGCTTCTCTATGTGATGTGCTTTACATTCCTTCAGGCAACCAGAAGAGCTGTAGGTGCCAAAATTCTGCAGCTTGATGTCAGGGTTGCATTCTCCCCAAGGATATTCTTGATGAACTGTCTTAAGATAATGTAAACACCTGGTTCAGGAGATGTTTCTGAGGCAATCCACCCCTTTACACTCCAAGAAGAGAGACTGATACACATTTTTAATTTTCTCTCAAACCGTTTCGATTTTGTTTTTACTTGACTACATTAGCCTCTTTTGGCCACTCTATCAACCTGAAAAATCTCTGAAGGTCAGAATAACAGTGGTCTCTTAATGTGTATCCCAAATGCTCTGTACCTATAGTAAGTCAATAAAATCAGACAGACTGATTGGTGTAAACATTGGTCATATGAAGATATTATCACTTGTGGAAATAGTGTTAGTATATTAATTATCTTACCCACAAAAATTACCAAATTTTTTTATCGAGCACCTATTAGGTACCAGGCAATAAGGTAAGTGCTTTCTTTGTGTGAGTTCACTTAAACTTCATAATAACTGTGAAAAAGGAAACGTTACCTTCTCCTAGATACCCCCTTCTCGCAGTGTACAGAGAAGAGAAGGAAATTCAGGAAGTTAATTAACTAAGTTACAGAGCAAGTGACTGGCAAATGGAAACCCGCAGACATGTCTGACTCCAACATTTCTGCTTTCCCCACTTATTTTTCTCCTTCACAAGATGTCCCATTGAGAAAATGCACAGCTCAGCAGGTTTCTCCTCATACTCACTGAGCCTTTCCCACTCGAATGAGTTTTAAAGTTACCTTGGATTTGCTAGGTTTGTCAGCTTTCACTTATATCATATATGTGAATTCACTGTTTTTACTAAATGTGTGTTTATTAATAAAGGAAAGTAGTCTGAAATGAAACGGTGGGATTTCAGTGGTATTCTAAAGACATGGGATATTTTTCTAGTGAAAAATATTATTTACACATATATGCAATCATTACCCACCTTGAATTCCCTCAGAATACACATTTTGCTAACATTTACCTTAACTTGGCGGATTGTCACCCGCGCGTGCATCCCCACAGGTGATGATAAACCTAAACCATCAAACTGTGGCACCTTCTTTGGCGAATGGATGACAAAGATGATCCCAGTGTCAGCAAAACCTAGGGTGGGGTCATCAGTGAAATCCTCCTGAAACAAAAATACACCCCTCTCATTTACATATTTATACCAATTCCACACAAGTTTGAGATTTAGCTTTATCACATGATAGAATTTGACTTACTTGAAATCAAGTATTTCTTATCACTATTAATCTCTTTTTATAGACAAGCTGTGAAAATGAAGCACCTCAGGCAAACTTTTTAGGGTCCAGTGACATTTTGAGGCTTTGACAGCTTTGTATGGACCACTTTCACCTAAGATGAAGGCCATACATTGCACATATTTTAGTCACCTGATGTCCTCTGGCTCTTTCTTTACCTAATGGCCTCTTAGTTGCTCTCTCCTTGGCTCTTCTCTTTGCTTCATTTGTTTTAGAAAATTATTTGGCATTCTTTTTCTCATCATAATTAAAATCTCTACCTTATTTCAAATTCAAATTCATTTTCCCAGAAGAGTGAAGATATACCATGTTGGTTAACCCAGTGCTCTTCTTTTATCAATCTTATGTCAGACGAAGAAATTTAAGACTAAAGGTCTGGAGACTTTGTTAGTTTTAATTTCAGGCTATAAGGAGAAGGAATGGATTTAGAAATATGATAATTTTTCTTTTGAATGGGTCAACTGCATTATAGAATTACATTTAATAAACATGCTTAATCTTCCATTTGTAACTCAGAACACTATTTCTCTAGGGACTGTTATTACCCTGTAAGAAACACTCAACTAGCTAACATAGAGAAATATTTCAGCACCATTTACTTATGGAATGTTGTGTTGAATTTGCAGGTTTTAATTGCATTCGGATAGTATTTAGGAAATTCCAGTTTGTAAAATTTGTATTATATTTGAAATGACCATATGGTTAATATTTGAACTACTTGAAAATATTAATCAAATAGATATACAAGCAGAGTTATATGCATTGCACTGTACACTGCTGTGTTTAAATGTAAAGAAAATCATTTTGAATGTGATACAAGAGGAAGTTATGAGACATACTTGAAGAGAAATTCTTTGAGAGTAGCCAATGGTCTCATTCACTTGGATTGGGAGGTGGGGTAATTTAATGGTACTTGGGAGAGACTAAGTTTACTTCTCATCCTTGGCATTAATTATGTGATTTGGGATAGTTAATTCATCAGCATTTCAGCATATTCATTTATAAAACCATAATAATGGAGTCAAATACCTCTAAGTGTTTAATACTAAATTAGTTGTGCAAGGTAAAAGATGAGGAATTAACTTGAGTGAGAGCTCCATCAGGTACTCTTCAATGCTGCATTTCTTAGGGGTCTGGACATTTAAAACCTAAATACTTAGAATTTTTTTAGGCAATTTACACAGTTAGAGAAATTAGACTTAGTTACATGCGTCTAAGTTTTTTTTTTAAATACATAGCATCATCTTTAATTAACTATATATTTTGAGTTAGAATTTTTTAAATTTTGTGGCATGACCATTACCTGGAGTCACGGTAATAGTAGTCAGTGGTATAGCTAAAAATGTCCAGGTTATGCCTTTAAATTTTGTCTTTTACATCTCTAAGTCAATAGTTGTACCCATAGACCTAAAGTTAACTAAAACAAAATTATATCTAACTGGTAGGAACAATTCGACAGGGCAGAATATCCTAATCAAATCTTTAGAAACCCATGTTCATTGCTGTGTGTCTTCAGCTCAGGCTCGGTTTAAGGGAACACAATACCTGATTGACATTGAAGAGCAAGCTTAAGCCTCGGCCAGAGACACTCACTTTTCTTCTTGCTTCGATATTTTCACCATGATTAAAAGTAAAGCAATTTCCATATTCTGTGAAGACATGTGCAAAATCCTTCAATATGAAAACAAACCAAATAAAACACAATCAGTTGGGTATTTGGGTCATTTCTAAAGTTTAAATTGCTATAACTTTTTTTCTTAAATCACAGATGTCTAAATGAGAATGCAGAAATACCAGAAAGAGTAAACAGTTGAACGATTTATGCTTGTATTCTATATTTACATTAATTAGTACTATGCACTAGTCAATTTGTATGTGATTATCTAATTAAGACAGTTTCATATATAATTTAGCATATTTTAAAAACATTTAAAATTATTTGTCTTGTATTTACTAAGTATTCATGAAAACATGTTTTACCTGTGGAGAACCCCCTCAGCATTCTTTTTTAAAGGGCTGCCCCTCTCCCACCCTGCATGGTCACAGTGCAGCGGCTATCACGTGGCTGTGCTCTTCTGACCCTCCCCCTACACCTACCTCCACTGTGGAGGTGCACATATGACCCAAGCTGGGCCAATATATATTTTTTTAATCTTCACTGGAGGACCTGCTTAGAGAGGGGAAAGGAGGGAGAGAGAGAGGAAGAGAAAGATAGACAAGAGACAGAAATATCCATCGGCTGCCTCTGGCACACATGTGACTTGGGACCAAACCCACAACCCAGGTGCATGTCCTGACCAGAATCGAACCCTCCTACCCTTAGGTCCACAGGACAATGCTCCAACCAACTGAGCCATACCAGCCCGAGCAGATGGGCCAATCTTAATACCCTCCTGCCTCATGTCAGAGATTGGTTCAGGAATTAATATGTTTCCCAAGCAGAGCTAACTCGAGTCTTCCATGGGATTAGTAAGTGGATACAGGACTGGATGACATAGGTAACTATGATAATTAGGGGCTAGATCTGTCAGCAGCCACCCTGGCTCTGTGCGAGGAGGACTCATGTGTAAAGAAGCCAACCAGAGTCATCAGCTGGAAACTGAAATAGAATGTTAGCCGTAGCCCCAGAGTCCCTTGCTGAGCCTTTCTGAAGCCAGTTCCACTCTGAGAGCTAGCTCCCACTTAATTAACTCAGTTCATTCCTTTTACTCGTTAACTTACCAGAGATGGGTTTCTAGAATTTGTAACTGAAAAAGTCATGTCTAATACAAAAATTCCTTGGTGATAAGTTTCAATACATTTGTAAATAAAAAGCAACACAGAAGAGCTTCTTCTCTAAGTTGAGTTCAGAGCAGGGCTTCATCTCTGTCAGAAGTCTCTCAGGCACTGCTTCTCTGTTTACTGTGAGCTACAGAAGTCTACCACGAAGATCAAGAATTGTGTCCCAGAACCAAGAATGTGTGACTCCCCTAACAACACACGGCACAGAATTGCTGATACAGGAAGTAAGGCATCGAATTGCCTGCATTTCCTTTTGCTAACAGATTCCAGATATGTCAATCACTTTATCTTAAATGTAGGTAAGTTACACAAACAAAAACAAGATGTTGCGAGTGATTAGAGAAATACATATAATTTTTATAGTCAAATGCTGGGGCCTTCTCATTTTCTATAATCTCTAATGCAATACCACAAGCATAGAAACAGAATGTTCGTTGCTTAGTGATAATAAAAATGCCATCTTGGAATATATTGTTTGGTGATAAATGGGAAAAATTAAAATATCCTCTTATGCCAAATTTGTTATTCTTTTGAAAGGATTATCCTGTAAGAAAGGTAACCAAAGATTTCTGTTCTCTATCTTTTCTTGTCCAATTATTTGAAAAAGAAAATATGTTTTATATATATATTCCACACATCCTGCTATCATAAGGTCAACCTAGTGAAAAGTAATTTTTGAGAAAATTTAGATTGCCCGTGGGCATAAACTTTATCTCAGCGTGAAACAGTATAATAAAGTAGCTTGTTATATTGATGATATTCAAAGAAGCAAATCATTACCTGGGAGCTACATGGCTTTCCAAAAAAGTCGCATGCCAACAAAGTGCTACTGTTGAGATAAAAGCCATTTTTCTTGACAAACTCTGTAATGCTGAAGTTTTGTTGACTTTCAAGAAAATCAGTCGCCTCTTTGAAACCAGTGGAATTTGCATGGATTTCCTGGAGATGGAGGACTTTGGATACAATATTCCATAAGAAAAAAATAAAACCATATTTGGTCACAGCATCAGTTTGGAACCTATCAGTAGAAATAAAGACAATATTTAGAATAACGGAAACTCGTTATTATGTAGAGGACAGAGACAAAACATCTGGACCCTCTCAGCTTCTCCAGCTTCTCTCCTATACTTTCCCTCATTCATAAAACAGCCAAACAAAATTGCAGTCCTAAGAGATCTTTGTCACATCCTGCAATTTACCTGGTATTTGTACATATAGTTTCATTTACCTAGAATACCTTTCAGACCTTGATGTGGATCATCTTGATGGATATTCATGACCCCATATGAAAAGAGAGGTAGAAATGTGCAGTTGTTAGGATACAGACTTTGCAGCCAGATTTCCTTTGCCATCGTGGTGGCTTTGTACCGTGTTTGCATGGCTATGCTGGAGCTGTATTTGCCAACATCCCCTTCCTTGTATGTATCTGGTTACAACCTGAAGCTCATTGTTGGCTAGAAGCTATGGTCACTCACACTCACTCAACTTGTGACATGGGACAACAGCCGGGATGACATTTCTTTCAGCTCCTGTTCAGTTTCTTCCTTTGGTTTCTTCCAATCCTGGGTCAATGACAGTGCAACCTGGAAAATGTGCTAACTTATCTGGTAGGTCACCATCAAGATGGGTGGTAGCAAGAAAGAGAGACCCACATTTTCAGCTTGTATACATGTCCTTCATATTTATCTTTCTTTCTGGCTGCTGACCTTGCTGACTTCAGGCCTAGCCCTCGTGATTCGATGGGCCTTAATCCCTATAATACTACTCTTATTTTATGTCACTCATACTGATTCTGTTTCTGTGCTGCAGCCATGATTGTCATAGCCACTTAACAGTGTGACATAGGCAAACTTTAAGTCCCTGTGACTTTTCTAAAGTTGATATATGTTACTATCACCTAGCTCAGAAGGTTATTTTCATGAGTAAATTATCTTTCCTCAACCATTGAGAAAAGCACCTGAAATTTAGTCAATGTTAGGTAAATATTCATTAAATAAATACTTCATTATTGCAAAGTGTTTTCCTGACAACCAAAGCAAAAGTAATCTATTTTCTCTACTATAAGTAATTTGTAATTCTCCCATTTAGCTGAGCAATTTCTGCCTTGTGTAATGTATGGTTCTTTAATTGCATGGCTTACGTTCCTTTCAAAATGTGATTAGTGTTTTGGTGCTACAAATCTTGAAGCTGAATGAACTTTTTCCAAATTGACTGCTACAAGGCATGGAATGAAATGTGTTACCCACTCTTAATAAGTGTACAGGGCCATGTGGCTGGCGTATAACCTCACTCCTGTCCCAGCTTTTATATTTTATTCTCACTTTCTTTTGTATTATCTTTTATGTAATTTTTTTCTTTCTCAGAGAATCCACATTAGATCCCTTCTCAGTCAAGGTAGGGCATACACAAAACCAAACCAAAAATGGAAAAACCAACAAACAAACATCATATAGTCTTTTAGAGATTAAAAAAGACAAACTACTTCTATGAACAGTCTCTAATATAACACTTTAGCTAACCAGGTTTGGGTTTTGCAAGACCTGCCTGAAAACCACCAGCCCAGGTTCTAGAACTTTATAAACATCGTCCTCTGACTTTGCTGTTTTTTAGAGAGACTCTCAAGCCTCCATCATGGGGGTATTCTACCTAACTACAGTATATCTGAAAACTTCATTTTTCTTTTCAAAAGTATTCCTCGTGACTTTCTGAGGAGTTAACAGTCTACATTAGCAGCAGATATTGATGTGAAGAACAGTGTTAGCCATAAGTTGAGCAATGGGCCTTTAGTCTACTTTGGCTTTCTCACTCTCATTGACTCATAGGAACTGTTCCAAAGTCCTGTGACCTTGGAATCCCACACAGGCTGAGTCAATACGGTCTCATGCAACATTCACTAGATTCTCTTCAAGATGATTATGCAGAGAAACAAAGGAATTACCACATGTGTAGGAGGCACAAATATGATAGATAAAAAGGTTAAAGGAGGTGCATTTTTAAATACATTTAAAAAGGTTTTTTATTACGCTAATAATAGTTGAGACCATGATGGTAATTTAAGAAGATGATTTCAACTTAATAAATAAAATCTGATGATATTTGGAACAAAGGAAGTGAAAATTTTTGTGAGGTGTGTTGTTCAGCATAAAACCAAAATGTTTTGCTTCTGAGTTTATTTTCAACTTCAATTCAAACTTCAAAATTCTTCCAAGAATATTCTTTTAGAAATCTTGCTTAGTTATAGTTTGCTTTACTCTTTTATTTAACGTACTGGTAAGAAGCTAGTAATAGAAAATAATAATAAAAGTACGTTGACTTATTTGAAGAACTTAATAACTGATAACTAATTAGTAAAGCAGTCTTTTATATATATATATATATATATATATATATATATATATCAATGTCTCTAACCGCACTTCCCCAAATTATATGACCCAAATGAATATTAAGTCCAAATTGGTGCCTAACTCAGTCCTTCGCTGAGTCGCTGAGTCCCACTAAAACAAATCTAAGTCTAGCATGTATTAACAAGAAATTTGTGTTTTTAAAATACTTTTATGGAGAGGAAAATGTGAAAGAATGTCTGCTTCTTGCACTCTCCTATGAACTAATTTTAATACCTTATAGTTCTCTCACTAATCAATAAAAACTTTGACATTTATTTTATATTTGTATGAGAGTCATAATTTTGTCATTTACTTGAAATCTTTTAAGGCATTTTTGCATTTAAATGCAGATTTGTAATAAACAAAGAAGTATAGTGATTACTGTAAAGATAAACAGAACTTGAGTTACGTGTTTTAAAATAATGGGTAAAATAAAATCAGTAGTGACTACATCCAGTCATTTTCTCTGATATTAGTAGAAGAAAACAGGTTCTTGTTTTCTTTAAAAACAGGAGTAGCTTTGAGCACTTATAATGAAAATGTATGTTGAATTTTATGGTAAAGATATTTTAATGGAAATTTTTGACACAGACATTTGAAAATCACTCCAAGTGTTAAACTTTCTCTTTTAATTTCATTTTACATTGGTATTTTTGTTTTATATTTATTAATTTGTATCATTTTTATTAGAATTAATACACAGGGGTTATTATTATCATTTGTTTATTTTCATGACTGTTACCACAAATAATTTTGTCATATAGAGTAGGGGGCTATTAACAAGTGGTCCACTCTGAGTTTCATGTACACTGGATAGGCCCTTGGTACCATAGCAAAAGGTAAACCCTGCCTAATAATGAGAAGTCTCTCGGCAAAATTTTCTCATCTCAGGGATCTATTCCTGCTGTTAACACACATCAGCGCAAGGAGTGTGATGATAGGGGTCTGTAAACAGTCTTTCCAGTCCCTAGATGGTAACTTTAAGCAAATTGCAGTGTTCATTAAACCTTACTTGCTCTCCGTGAATTGAAGGCAATGCCCCTTAGAGCAATGGTCTTCACACTGGGAAGGGCATGTGCCTAAGGGTACCCATGAACAAAGAATTTTAAGGGAATGCATTTCTAGATCCTCTACTCTTAATAAAGAGCCTGCATTCACAAGATTTATTCTACCATTTATGAGAGAGTTTTTGTCTTTCACCCCTTACAAAGCTTAGCATATAATGAATGCTGGTGTGTAACCACCTCAGGGCTCTTAACAGAGGCATAATTAAATTATAGCTTGACTCAGGGAAACCTTGATTAATTCTTAGATACCTGCACCAATCTTTACTTTTGTTAGAACACATACAATTTAAAACACTACAAGGCAATAGTATTGAAAATCTTTTGGAGGGGCTTGATTGTTTTTACTTTTGGGGACCTTGATACATGTCTTGAATTCTTGTAAAACTTGCTACAATATCTACTTTATATTGAGTACCTGTCCAAAGAATGCTTCAGGAATGAGACCAAGTTGATACATGTTACCTCACCTAATGTAACAGCAAACATGTGAAATAGATAATATATTATGATTTTTATACATACAAAAAATTGAAGCTAAGAAGGTGATTTGTCCATGGTCAAACAGCTGACAGGTAGGGGGTGAATCTTAAGGAATCCCTACCCTTATCCCACCTCCACAGCCCCTTCTAGGTGAAGATTTTATGGGTGATCTTTCACGCTTGACCATGGCCAGTTGAAGGGTGTTGCCTGGAAGGCCTCCTGGGGAGATGCACTTTTTCCACAGCAGACTTGGTACACGGTTGGGAAATTGCAGTTTTCTGGAAGAAGTTGTAGTCAAGGACTTAAGACAGTGACAGCACAGTATAAAGCCAAGTGTCAGGGCCTTGTGTGGCTGCACAGATTACACACCCATGAAGACAGCCCTGCGTCCATTTCATTAAATGTCTCATCACATACACATCAAAGCATTGCATGTGTCTAAACTTTTGCACAGTAGTTCTCTCTTCAAGTTATTTCTCATCTCCACCTAGAAAGTGCCTGGTCATCCTTTAATAGTCAGACTTCATAACATCCCAGATGGAGACTGTTGTCTTCTGTGCCCTCAGAATACCTTTAGTGAATTGCACAACCACCATACATACATACGTTGTGATTGCATGTTTCTCTCTTTTTCACTAATTAAACTTTTAAAGTACAAGAATCAAGATGTTTACATCTATTTAAAGACAGGGCTTTTTTTTTTTTTTTTTTTGCAATGCATAACATGTAAATATGAAAGTTAGAAAGGAAGAAAGAAAAGAGGAAAAATAAGTGAAAGAAAAAATCAATAAGCTTTTTTTGCTCCCTAAATTTATGTCTTTAAGTACAATTTAAGAACTTAGATTGTTTCCCATGTTAAATAATGCATAATAAAACTTGATTTCAGTCATCCAAGAAAGGTTGTCCTCCTAAAGTTATAGAGACTTATTATGATTAAAGAGTCATGTTTACCTGTTCAAATTACAAAATGTCACAGCTGGGAACTCGATCTTTTCCACATACTGAACGTCTACAGATGTTGTAGTTGGCCAGGAGAAGTAGTTGACCAGGCGACTGTAGATCTGCCATACCACCAGTGAGACTGAGCTGAAGACCACCACCAACCAGATCACTTTGTGAATTTTGCTCCGGTTCCGAACAATATTATGTACCCCATGAAAGGAAGTGGAGATGGCAAAGTCATGGTCAAACTTCTTTCGGTCAGTGAGAGACGGCAGTGGTTTCTTTGAAAGGTAGAGCTTTATCCTTCCCAAGAGTCCTTATGATTTTGTCCATAAAATAAATTTAAAAAGTGAGTTAGGAAACCTTAATATTCTCTGTAAAAAAGGCAATTCACATAAATTTAAACAGTTTACTCTTTTTATGTATGATACATAAATTTTGTGTTGAGTTGCATGGTCTATTTAGGAATCAAGAGGCAGCAGTGCTGACTGCATGGGTCGAAGGGGAATATGCTCAAGCTACTCCTGGAATGCTTCTTGTTAATGCAAATGTACAAGTGCCATCATACTTTTACATGTTGCTCCCTTTTTCTAAATCAACCCACCTTCCACACGCTGCTTACAACACATGATCTTTAACGAAGTAGCTCTAATTTTTAAAATACTCTTTCTCTCTGAACAATCACAAAGTTTCTTGGATGCCATGAACAAAACCAGGCTGCTTCTTCTGAGAATTGTAAGTGGAGCTAAAGCACAATCTGTGTCCAATGGTGGCATATTGTATGGTTGAATGAAGTGTACATAGATTCATCTGCTTTGATACACGACTATTTTACTTCAGTGGGTTATCTAGTTAGAATGTTTAAAGTTGCATTATTAGTTAAGCAATCTATTTTCCACCTCTTTAAAGGTGAATTCATCCTTTCAAGCTTATCAATAACCAATCAAATCATGCTTATTGATATTATTTGATAAGAAACCAGTAAAGGTGACCCTAAAGATTTCATGGCAGTGTGTAACATATTGAAAATTCTTTTTTGGTTTAATTTGATTTTATTTTTCTGTAGAAGATGTACAGAATTCTTTTGCTGAGAGAAAACTTCAATATAGTTCAGAGGATAAGATGGCCTTAGGAATGGAAATATCTGATTTCTGGTCCAGGCCTCACCTCTCGTGATTTGTGGGACTTTAGCCAAGTTTCTTTTTTTTCTTTTTCTTTAAAGATTTTATTTATTTTTAGAGAGAAGGGAAGGGAGGGAGAAAGAGAGGAAGAGAAACATCAATGTGTGGTTGCCTCTTGCACGCCCCCTGCTGGGGACCTGGCCTGCAACCCAGGCATGTGCCCTCACTGGGAATCGAACCGGCAACCCTTTGGTTCACAGTCCACACTCAATCCACTGAGCTACATCAGCCAGGTCTAGATAAATTTCTTAAACTTTCTAATTCTTTGTTCCTGACTGTCCTGTGGGAGCAATAGTCCCTGCCACATAAGCATGTTGTGAGTATTAAAATAAGATAATGCCTGAGAATGATATGGAATGTTACCTGGACCATGTATGGTAAGCCCTCAATACTAGATATTTCTGTCATTCTGTAAATTTAGTTGTGATGTGGTAAATGATAAAATACTCAGGATTTTGAAGCACTAAAATCTTCATTTAAGAAATGAGTTCTTAGTGGTCTCACAAATGCTTATAATTAGGTTGAATTAATTTTTATATCTTTTGCTTTAATTCAGCGAGTATCATTTTGTCAACTGATCAGCATTAATAAACTACTAATAGGTTTTGAGTGTTACTCATCATTAAATCATTATTAATACTTCATAAGTCTCCTATCAATTAGCTAAGCTTAAGTCGTGGATATATGATAATACATATATGAATACGTTCTAAGGAACTCTGAACAGTTTGAATTTTGACTAAACTTTAAAGTAACCTTACTTATGTTTTTATATCAAATTAGGATACATACATACACATATATACATATGTGGATATATAGAGTATAATTTATATACAATATATGTATATATGTATACATATGCATATGTACATATACGTATGTATATACATGTATAATATAATTGGCATAATTCCAGGGCAAATATCAGAAATATCAGAAAAATTATTATTATTATTCATTAGCAAAGTAAGTTTAATAATGGTCTTTTGTGCATTGTTACAAACACATGCAGAGAAATGACTCCAGTAGAAGGACAACTTAGTCTTTGGGCACCTGCAATCTCCCTACTACAGAGACCGAAGCTGTCAGAAAGGGAAGAATAATGTGGGAACCAGCAACTGGTCCACAACTGGTCACAAGCATTACCCTGAAAAATATGTATGTCTCAACGTCATCTGTCAGAAATTAGCTCCTTCAATATAGATCTACATTTTGACAATTGCTTTGGCTGTACTAGAGTATCCTCAGTTATTTGCTAGGGTTTTAAAAGAACTTTTAAAAATATTATTTGAGATAAATAGTGAAGAAAGAAGGCGATGTATTCCTGGGAGGAAGATTAGGATTGGTTTAGTAAACAGCCCATTTGCCTAAAAATCAGGAAACTTCTTGTTTTCCTGACTGCATATACATCATGGAATTAGGGCAAATGGTCCTTGCATTGAATACTGATCTTTACAGAAACATTTCAAGGAACATCACATAAATCTTGCTGTACTTTAAAAATAAAACCGGTAGATACTTGATAAAAAGAAACCCCCTTCAAAAAAAATACAACCACCACCAAAATAAAACAACTACAAAAAGATTCTAGTATACAGTAATATTTTAAAACTATTTTTGACATCCTCATGTAAATTATTCCTAAATAACCAAAACTGTATTACTTGGGTTATAGTCAAGTAACTATCAAAAAGCACATTTCCCAAATTTAAAAAAAATCCCCTTTTCCCTTTGCTAATTTCTAGCCTTTGGAAATGAAAATCATAACTGTTGTGAGGATTTTACTCTTTACCCACCTTTCTCAGCATAGACGTTTGATTGCTCAGTCTGCTCCATTTGCAATTTCAGTAAGCAGGAGTCCTTAGGGTATACCCAGGTTTCACCAGTAACCGTGTCCCTTTTGTGGCTTTGTATTAAATACAGCAGTTGAGGTTGTCAACACGTGGGGGCCATTTAAATGTTTGTGTTGCTATGTTTTGCCTCAGAAAACATATAACTGGCAAACCAAGAATACTGGCAGAGCCAGCTATGTGCATTTATGGACTGAGGGTCAACTATCATAGAGTACAACCCCCCAACATAGAATTAGGAAACCATTTTCACAGAATTAGAGACAAACCACAGATATTTATCTGTGGTTTTCAAGTATCCCTAACCTGGCTAGCAGACACTAATGGACCCACCTGGCAGAGTCTCCTAAGCCTTTATTCTACCTCTCTCTGTATACAAGGTTGAATCCAAATGCAGTTGGAATGAAATCTTGGGCGTAAAGATGTCTTCCTAGTGAAAGTTTTTAAGTAACAGATGAAGCAGTTTCAAAACAGAAATAGTAATCAATAAAAATGACAAAAGAACCCCACCAGAAAATAACTCCATAAGAAGAGATCATTGATAACTGCATGTAAATTCGATAAAGCACAAAGGCCAAGCATGTGTTCACACTGACACTTTTTGAGAAATTACTAGAATTTTTATATTAAATTATAAACTAGAGAATCTGCGTTATTGTGTATTAACAACACCATCTCCTGACCAAAGTCAGGAATTGCATGCATTCCTATTTCAGCTTAAGTGTTACCAGGGTGGTTTTATAAGTACATAACCACTAACCCTTCATATTTATATTTTACGTATAGTTTCTTGGTAAGTCAGTGTTCTAACTTGAAACTAATCTCATATGGAAGCAAACTAAGAAATTTCAAGGATTTAAATGAAAGAACAGTCAGATCCAAACTGTGTTTCTGTCAGATGGATAAGTTGATGTTACCTGCTTAGGTGGCTAAAACTTTTTCTTAATATTTATGGAGAAGACACTATTACGGAAGATGTCATAGATTTTGGGTAAGTGTGCTTCCACAGTTGTTTGTGGAACAAACACTTTCTAAAAATACTTCTTTATTCTCCTTTTTCCCCCTTCAGTCTCAGGAATTGAGGATGGTAAAGATAGGTTTTGAATGTCTTTTAGAGCTGCATTTCTGGTTTTGCAAAGATTTGAAAGATAAAGACAAGTCCTCTGAATTTCCCAAATGATGTCATACCCTGACCTACTTGTCCAGCTACACTCAACCTCAATTTTCTTCCTTCCCTCTGGGTACATACTTTTATTTTAAGTACCTCCTATTTTCTTAATTTTTCTTTAGGCTTTTGCAACAAAGCTATAAACAATATTTTTTTCAGTATATCTAATTAATAAATCCATTAAGGATGGATGTGTATGCCTTCTACTTTATAATATTAGGTAGGGAACGCTCCTTAGTGAGACATGTACAATACAGTCAAGCAAATCAGGTAAAAGAGACTTTGTTGCTTCATACAAAGCCTGTTCCAAATATAGTACTTTGCCCATAAACTTTTACCTTAATTCCATCAACTCTTACATTTTTATCTGTAGCCTCCATTTGGGCAACAGGTTTTGCTTTTATAATTCTGGGTAAAAAGTTGTTCTTGGCCAGACATAATATCCATTCCTACAAAACATTCAGAAAAAGGCAATATAACATCTTAACATAAAGCTTGTATAAACTTTCCAATTTTTATAATTTTATCAATCTTTACATGTTTATATATTTTTTGAATCAAATTGTAGCCTGAGTAAGTTCTTCACCAATGGGTTTTGGTACCTCAGTTCATGGAATGTCCATATCGAGGAATTCTGGACATTTTTCTTTCTTTCTCTTTCTTATTGCCTGACCATTTTACCGCTTTTGTGTGTACAAATGAACAAACAAAGTTTCTGGGTCTCCAGCCAGGGCTCAAACTTCAAGCCAAGGGACGTAGCCTTTGCCCAATCTTTAATTTAATAAACTGGCCTAACCACTGACCTAAGAGCTTGCTGGTCAGTTTTCTCATTGTAAGCTCTGCCTTCCAGCTTTTTAAATTTCTCCAAGCCAGTGTAAGCAGAGCGGACTTGTGGCCCTTCAATGTTGGCAGACACACAAGCGGTCATTTTGGCTCATACAGCCTTCGGTAGTGCTGTTAAAATTTTGTTTTAACTGCATAAATGTCCTTTTTATTTATCCACCTGCCCCTATTTTTTAAATAACCATCTAAATATTTTCACCCTACTGGGATGAGTACTGTGACTCTTTTCTTCATTTCATCCTCACTGATATTCAAAACAAGGTATACCATTCTATTATATTTGATTCAGAAGCCCTTGCTTTTGAGTGAACATTCAGTGATCAAGTCTAACTGGAACATTGCTTGTAATAACCATTATAGTTTACTTGAGGACTGGTAACACTTTAGCAGGACACTAACCATAAATGGAGTTTAGCCCATATTTCTGTCTTGTATTGTGGAACTTCGAACTGGACAGTTACCAAGTTCAATTCTTAGGACATGAAAATTTAGGTTGTCTTTTAGTAAGATTTCACCATTCTTTTTTCTTTCCCCCTTTTTCTCCTTAAGTGCAAGACAATTTACTTCTGATGTACTGATCTTTTACAATTCTCCAAATGTTTGAAGGAAAATAGGAAGGGGTCTGAGTGCACTTTGATTTTTCTTCTAATTTCTGTCCTTCCATTTTTTAAGGGGATCTTAATGACTAGCCATTATAACAATATGAAAGTCTGTCCTTCCTTCCTTCTTTCTTTTTTCTTTCCCTTCCTTCCTTCCTTCCTTCCTTCCTTCCTTCCTTCCTTCCTTCCTTTCCTTTCCTTTATTTTCAATTTAGAAGTTTTTCCAGTTCAAAGGATGCATCATCTGCCCTTGACAAGTAGAATCCTGATATTGACTCAAACCAATTAGCCTTTTTATGACTTAACTGTGGAAGCCAGAGGCATCCCCAAAAGAGAGTGCTAAAAGGTGCAGCCCTCATGAGACAAAAGTTTACACCCAGAGTTAGAAAGAGCCATTCCAAAACACAGGAAAAGCATATGTTTTCCCACCTTTTGAATGGGCTGTTTAGATTCCTTAAGCTTAGGTCTACAGCCCACTGGGATGCCTGCAAGATGTATATGCATATGAATCCTCTGATGGGTGGGAAACAAAAACAGAAGGTACTGTTTTCACCATCTCTGAGAGGAAATGGATAGACACAGGAACCTCCTTTGAGAGATTGACACAGGCAGACAGAGAGCAAGGTGCATCCTGGAAAGTGCACCGTTTGGATGACGAAGGCAAGAGAGAAAATATTCTCGATGGTCATAAGGCCAAACTCTCAGGACATATAACAAAATGAAAGAAGAGACACCAGGCAGAGAGGGAATCACAGAATTAACAAAACCCATGAGTACCCATAACAAAAAAACAAAAGTTGCTAAGCCCATGAAACTAGTTTTATAGATATTTTCTCCTAACATAAATTAAGAAAAGTTGGGGGCGGGGGAGACGTGCCACTCAGCTTCCACCGAATTCTGCAGGGAAAGATCCGGAGTCTGACTTGGCAAGAATTCCTGCTTTTGCCGGCTCATGCTAGGGGTCTTTCCACTGCCGCAGCAGTGCCCAGCTGGTACGATATCCTGCTCACAGCACCCACTGCGGGGAGGAAACAATGTCCCTTTACCCTCAACATTCCCCCAGCTGGTCTCATTGTCAAATAGTCATGGAACGGATTAATAAGAGAAATTGACATGCGTATGTATGGAAACCCCCCACACATGAGAGATCCGGAGAGAGAAAAGGCAAATAAATGAGGGATGTTGATGACATTCTGAGCTGACAGCCAGGTGAGGTGCCTTGGGCCTTCAGAGGAGAGGCATTATTTCAGGATGATGAGAAGAGCAGATATTTAGTAATTAGAAGTTTGCCCTGCTCTATAGATTGGTCATAAAATGTTATTTTTGGTGACTACTCTTATTAGAGACAAGGCCCCTAACTTAAATGTTTTCAGGGAGGACTAAAAGTTTCTCATGAACACGCAGAGTTTGAATTGCCTTCAGCTCAAAATAATTTACACGCCAAAGTAGTGCATTTGGGGGAGGTCTATTCTGAACCTCTACACAGGAAAATGTTACATACCTGTGACATAATCATTCACAAATATTCATTCTACCATGGATATATCCCAATTATTTGTATATTCACAAAACCCATCCCCGCTGGTATGCTTTGAAGGTTATGCAAATGAGGTGTTCACTCGGATTTTCTGTCAGGGTCTGTGACTGGCTCCTTCTGTGGGAGGTTTCTGTTTGTCACTCAGCTCCAGACGCAGCGTTAGCAAAACTCAGTATTGAAAATGTTTTTGGCATGGAAAGTCAGGGAAGTTAGGCATTACAAATGCTTAACTTGTAAGCCCCGGAAATTGCAAAATTATGTGCCCACATAGTACATAACCTCTTGAGTAAATGTTACTTAGACAGGGTTGAATTATCCAAACATTCTACCTGCAATTACATGACTGTGTCTATGTTCTCAACTTGGGTCTCTTATCTCTTTGTGCAATAGATCATTTGTGAAAATTTACGTGTTTTCCTATCAGTTAGAACAAAAATATCGATTTGCCATTATCCTCATACCTTTGGGAACTATTTTATTACAGCAGTTTTTTAAGTAGTGTGCCTAGTGCATCTCACAGTAAAAAAAGAAAAACAAATAAGCAAGCAGACAAACAACTCAAAGATGGCAAAATTTCAAAACTGAATATTCAGGAGACACAAATCATGAGGGATAATATAATATACATGGTTTTAAAATTTTTATCCATGTGGATTTTAGACACCACAGTGGGATAAAATGTTGTCTCCAAAATTCATATCCACTCAGAACCTAAGTGTGACTTTATTTATAAATAGAGTCTTGCCCTGGCTGATGTGGCTCAGTGGATTGAGTGCCAGCCTGTGAACCAAAGGGTCACTGGTTCGATTCCCAGTCTAAGGCACATGCCTGGATTGTGGGCCAGGTCCCCTATCCCCAGTAGGGAGGATGTGAGAGGCAACCACACATTGATGTTTCTCTCCCTCTTTTTTCTCTCCTTTCCCCTCCCTAAAAATAAATAAATCTTAAAAAATGTTTCTATCTTTAAAAAATAAATAAATTCTATGCAGCAGAAAGAAAGAAGGAGCTCCTACCCTTTGCAACAGCATGGATGGAACTGGAAAGCATTATGCTCATCGAAATAAGCCAGGCGGTGAAAGACAAATACCATATGATCTCACCTTTAACAGGAACCTAATCAACCA
Source organism: Glossophaga mutica (assembly GCA_039655065.1). Lineage (NCBI taxonomy): Eukaryota > Metazoa > Chordata > Mammalia > Chiroptera > Phyllostomidae > Glossophaga > Glossophaga mutica. Next base: position 87,697,250 of record CM077311.1, read on the forward strand.
AACAAACAAACAAGCAAAATATAACCAAAGACACTGATATAGAGAACAGGCTGACAGTAATCAGAGGGGAGAGGGGAGAGAATTTCAGGGGAAAAGGGGAAGGGTTTGCAGGAACAAGTATAAAGGACACATGGACAGTAACAAGAGGAGGTGGAAACAGGAGGGAGGTGGGGAGGGCTGGGGCGGTGGGCTGGGATGGGGGTAAAAGGCAGAAAACTGTACTTGATAAACAATTAAAATTAAAAAAAGACTTTCACAGACATCAATCAATCAATCAATCAGTCAATCAAAATAATCTTTGTAGATATAACTAATTAAGGACTCGAAATAATTCTGCATTTAGGGTGGGCCCTAAATCCAATGACCATTGTTTTAATAGAGAAAAGAGAAGATTTGGACACAGAAACCTTCAGGGAGGAAGTCAGTGTGAAGAAGGAGGCAGAGATTCAAGCTGCTACAAACCAAGAAGCTCCGGGAACCAGCAGAAGCTGGAAGAAGTGAAGAAGGGTTCTTCCCTCGAACCTTCGATGGGAACGCTGTCTTGGTGGCACTGTGAGGTAGAACTTCTGGAGAACTCTGTGAGAATAAATTTTGTTTATTCTCCAGCACATTTGGGGTAGCTTGTCATAGCAGTCCCAGGGAATTGTCATGCACACACTGAAAAGAAATCAGATGAATTTTAACTGAGGAGTCATAAAAAGTTATGAGGTTCCTTGACAACTACAAGAATTTTAGGCCTGATGACATAGCCTAGCTTTTCTGCCTTTCAAAGGTGACCACTGAGGTTATACATGAGGTGAAACTCTTTTGCAGCAACATGGAAAAACAAATGGCAATGCAGATCAATGCTAAGATATGTAAATGATTTTAAATAAACATATTACACTGTCAATAAATACTTCATCAGTATCTGTGTCACAGCACAAGGTCAAAATCTCCATAATTTTTTCAGTAAATCAAGAACAATAATAAATATCTTTATACTGTGCTTGGGTTTAGTGGTAAATTCCCAGGAATAATTATTTTATTAAATAAAGAGAGAATACCTAATGCAGTCCAAATGCTGCTTCCAGATGCTTAGATGCGTCAATGAGCAAAACAAAGGTTCTTATTTCCATGGAGCTTCTAGTTCAGTAGGAGATGGCAATAAACCTAATTGGTAAGGTATCTAATGCATTAGGAAATGACATGTGCTAGGGGATAAAAGAAGTGAAACATAGCAGGAGAGATCAACAGTCCTCATTTTGAGGAGATGGTGTGGATTATGGTAATCAATAGGGTAATCAGTATAGGCAATCTTGGGGAGATGAAATTTGAGCAAATTCAGTGTAGACATACTTGAGAAGATAAAATATGATGAAATGCTTGAAAGCAGTGAAGAAATTACTCAAGAGTAGAACATCCGAGGCACTCTGCCTAGCAAGAGCCAAGTTTCGGAGTGGAAGTCACATGTTTTGGAGGAAAAAGAAAGAATCCAGTGTAGTTGGTCTGTAACAATGGAGAGTAGAGAAGATCTGAAGGACAATGGGAGGGCATGCAATACTGGGCTTGTGGGCCATTGTAAAGATGTTGTTTTTTTATTTTAATAAAATGGATAATCTTTGCATGTTAGCTTAAAGAGAAAGTGACATGATTCAATTTACTCTTGCTTAAAATATTGATAATAACATGTGTGTTTATTTGGGAAAGGGTGGTGAATAGGTGGTAGAAAAGATTTAAAGAGGTTGTTGGATTCTTCTTACATTTTAAAGGTAGATTTCCTGGTGGATTACATGTGAGTTATGAGAAAGAAAGCAGTTAAGGGTGACTTTAAGATTTTTCACCTGAGCAAAAAGATGGATGGAATTACTATCGAATGAGATAAAGATGGCTTTCTATAGATTTTGTGGATGGGAAAACATTAGCTCAGTTCTACACCTGTTGAGTTTGTGATGTTTTTAGGTCATCCAGGTCTATTGTTGAATAGACATCTGAAGATATGAGTGTGGAGTTCTGGAAGGAGGTCTGGTCTGTAGATGGGTATTTGGGAAATAATGGCAAATGTTTGTATTTAAGACAATTATAATGAGTCAACACAACAAAGAGTATAGCTAGAAAAGATGACCAAAGATTGATACCTGAATGTCCAACTTTAAAAGCTATGGGAAAAGAAAAGATGATATGGAATGCCCAGTAAAAGTGAGACAGGAGAAAAATCAAGAGAGTGAGATATTCTTGATTTTAAATGAGGAAAGTTAATTATACAGGAAAAGTGATTGATTTGTTAAACACTGCCGAGAAAGAGTGGAGTTCAAGATTCTCAGAGGAGGAGGAGAAGAGTTCAAGAAACTGAATAACGAATCTGTTACTAGGATCACACATATATTGAAAATTCTAAGGACTAATGAAAAAGAAGCTTTGAAGAGAATGACAGCAAGCAAGTAGGTAAAGTCATTGACAAATATAGGACGATGATGCAAGAGTCAGTAGATAATAGCAACAATGAGGAGTAATGTTTTTAGAAACAAAGGGAAAAATAGTATAAAAACAAAATTAGGAAGTGGGTAGAATTTCTTTTTTATTGAATTTATTGAGGTGACATCGGTTAATAAAATTATATAGGTTTTAGTTGTACAATTCTAGAATATATCATCTGTATATTGCATTGTGTGTTCACCACCCCAAGTCAAGTCTCCTTCCACCACCGTCTATGTCCCCTATACTCTGTTCTGCCTTCCCCCACCCCCTTTGCTTCTGGTAGTCACCATACTTTGTCTATGAGTTTTTTCTTTTTCTTGCTTAATTCCTTCACCTTTTCCACTCAGCCCCATAACCCCCTCCTCTCTTACAACTGTTAGTCTGCTATCTATCTATGAGTCTATTTCTATTTTGTTTGTTAGTTTATTTTGTTCATTAGATTTTACATATGAGTGGAATCATATGGTATTTGCCTTTCTCTGACTGGCTTATTTCACTTATCATAATGTTCTTCAGGTCCATTCATACTGTGGCAAAGGGTAAGGTTTTCTTCCTTTTTAAGGCAGGCAGAATTCCATTGTGTAGATGTCCCATGGTTGTTTTGTTCACTCATCTATTGGGCTGAGTCCATATTTTGGCAAATGTAAATAATGCTGCAATAAACATAGGATGCTTAAGTTCTTTTGAAATAGTACTTTTGGTTCCTTTGGTTATACTCCCAGAAGTGGGGTTGCTGGGTCAAAAGCAGGTCCAGTTTTAATTTTTGGAGGTATTTCCATACTGCTTTCCACAGTGGCTGCACCAATCTGCATTCCTACCAACAGTGCATAAAGGTTCCCTTTTCTCCACATCTTCCTCAGCACTCGTTGCTTGTTGGTTTGTTGATGATAGCCATTCTGACAGGTATGAGGTGATATCTCATTGTAGTTTTAAATTGCATTTCTCTGATGGTTGGTGACATTGAGCATCTTTTCACATGTCTGTTGACTATCTCTATGTCCTCTTTAGAGAAAAGTGAGTAGAGCTTCTAACCCTCCTTATGGTAAAAGGGTCAAAGGAAAAAAGACAGCCATCACGGGAGAAGTCTACTTTAAGAATCAGTATATTTAGAGGGGGTTTTCAGTAGAGAATAGTAACTGATTAATCAAGAGATACTGATTTGCTTACAGCTCTTCAGATATGAATGTCTATACTAAGAGTGAAAAATTACATAATAAGAATGGTCAAATATATACATATTTATACTATTCAACCTAAGGAAAGAAAGCTTCACTAAAATTATAATATTAAAATCAACTATTTTTCTAGACATTGGAAAATTTGGGTAGTATATGACTCAGGTTAGTGATAAAATATTTCTGGGAGATGGAACTCTACTGATTCATTTTTGATTTGATGGATTTTTGTGTTAATATTTTGTTATAAAATGTGTATTTTTATTTGAATAAAGGAAAATTTATACCTAATTTTTCCTTGGGATCTTTTTATTTGATATAACCTCTCCACTAAAGAAAATAAGGTTTTGAAATAAATTGCTGAGTGAGAATGTTTCATGTGTTTTCAATACCTAGTTGCATAATAATTACAAAGGAAAACCAGAATGATCAAGAGGTCAATAATGAAGGAAATCAGAATATGTCACTTCAAAACATCCTTCTTTGACATAAAAATTATTCCCCTCTCATGGGTGTTAGTATCAAAAAAGAATGGGCATTTTTCCAACCCACTCATCATTTTAAACCTGGGGCCTAGAATATTGCTTATATCATAACCATGGTGTTCAATATTCTGAGCGAATGTTATTAGTACAAACTGAAATAGACTTACGATAAATGAGATTTAAAGGGACAATTAAGATTATTGATATTTTGGTACACTGTTTTAAGGGATTTTTTTATTAAAAGAAGGATGGTGGAACTAAGTGACTTTTAATTTATAAAACCTAGGCTGTATTTAAAAGATGTAGGATATTATGAAATAAAAAAATACTATGTAGAAAATGCTAAACACTTGTTTTTATACAATATGAGTTTGGGGGTTTCTCTTGATTCTTTATCCTATTAACTTTGGATACATTTCTTCTCATTTGCCTACTTAAACATACCGAAGACTTTAAGCAAGTTGCAGGCTTTCGGGCCTTTCACAAACGCTTTCCTTCCTGGAGACACTAATGAACTCCACCACAGGGATCCCATTCTGGATATTGTAATTTTGTCAGTAATGAAACAAAAGTTAAATTAAAAAGTCATTAATATAAAAATCAATTTCTTTATTGCATAAGATAGTTTAAGGTATTCCTGGATTTACAGCAATGCAAAACCTGGACCTTAATCCTCCCTAAAGAGGAGAATCAGTAAAAATACGTGCAAAAGAAAAAAAAAAAAAACCTCAGTTTTCCACCTATTGGTGTCACTTTTATTTTTACACAAAATACTTAACTTCTTGTCACCAAATGTGTGGAGGTATTTTCCACACCAAGCAATTTGCTCTTTCTTTTTTAGAATTACTGATAACGATTCTCACAATCAATATAGACTTTATAGACTCCTGGACACCTGAAGACCAGGTAAAAGAGTGGACAGCCAGTTAACCTGCAGATCCAGCCGATGAGAGATTGGCAAGCCTGTGGCCATATATGTCTCCACCACACAATGACTGCTTGAAGGGGAAAAAGTGGCCCCCACAGACGGGGACGCTGCCCCAGAGCAACAGAATACTGAGGCCACAAAGAGCTCCCAACCAAACACGTGGGAGAGACAAGAATACCGTTCATTGGGTGAGTGGGGGAGGGGGGAGGGTCCTAGTGTCTTTCCCACAGACTTCCTCTGGCAAATGAAACACACTTGATTTGAAATTACTGGTTTTTTTTTGTTGTTGTTTTTTTTTTTTAAGTCAGAATGGTTGAAGATCAGCAAGTTCAAATGGCCTTTCTTGTTATTATTAAAGTAACAATGCAAAACAAAAAAATACCGAATGGGAGTATGTTCTCCCATTCTGTGGGTTGTCTTTTTATTTTGTTGATGATTTCCTTTGCTCTGTAAAACATTTTTAGTTTGATGTAGTCCCACTCGCTTATTTTTTTGTTGTTGTTTCCCTTACCTAGGTAGATATATCTGATAAAAAATTTCTATGAGCAGGTTCTGAGATTTTGCTGCTTATGTTTTCTTCTAACATTTTTATGGTTTTGGGTCTAACCTTTAAGTCTCTGATCCATTTTGAATTTATTCTTGAGTGTGGAGTAAGAAGGTGGCCTAGTTTCATTTTTCTGCATGTGTCTGTCGAATGTTCCCAATACCATTTATTGAATAAACTATCTTTAGCCCATTGTAGGTGCTTGCTTCCTGTCAAATATTAATTAACTATATAGGTGTGGGTTTATTTCTGAATTCTATATTCTGTTCCACTAATCTATATCTGTTTTGATGCCAGTACCACACTGTTCTGATTACTATGGCCTTGTAGTATAGTTTGGTATTAGGTAGCATGATTCCTCCAACTTTGTTCTTCTTTCTCAGGACAACTGATGCTATGCAGGGCCTTTTGTGGCTTTATATAATTTTTTGAAATATTTGTTCTAGTTTTGTGAAAGACACCATTGGAACCTTGATAAGAATTGCATTGAATCTATAGATTGCTTTGGGTAAGATGGACATTTTAGTGATGTTATTATTCCTATCCATGAACGTGGTATGTGCTTCCACTTATTTGTATCTTCTTCAATTTCTTTCATCAGTGCCTTATAATTTTTCATGTACAGGTCTTTTACATCCTTGGTTAGATTTATTCCTAGGTATTTTATTCTTTTTGAATCAATTGTGAATGGTATTGTTTTCTTAATTTCCCTTTCTGTTAGTTCATTTTTGGTATATAAAAATGCAACTGATTTCTGGATATTAATTTTGTATCCTGATATTTTACTGAATTCCTTTATCAGTTCTGGTAGAATCTTTGGAGTTCTCTATGTACAGTATCATGTCATCTGAAAATAAAGACAGTTTTTACCTCTTCCTTTCCAATTTGGATGGCTTTAATTTCTTCTTCTTGTCTGATTCTTGTGGCTAAGACTATCAGGACTATGTTGAATAAGAGAGGTGAAAGCAGATATCACTGTCTTGTTCCTAATCTTAAGGGGAACCCTTGTAGTTTTTTTTTCCTTGGGTATGATGCTGGCAGTGGGTTTCTCATATATGGCCTTTATTATGTTTAGGTATGTTTCCTCTATTCCCACTTTACTGAGAGTTTTTATCATAACTTGGTGCTGCATTTTATCTTTTGATAAAATTTTATCAAAAATAAAGTTTTTATCCTTCATTTGTTTATATGGTGAGTAATATTTATTGATTTGTGAAAGTCGTACCAACCTTTCATTCCCAGAATAAATCCCACTTTATCATGGTGTATGATCTTTTTGATGCATTGCTATATTTGGTTTGCTAACATTTTGTTGAGGAACTTAGCATCTATGTTCATCAGGTATATTGGTCTATAATTTTCTTTCTTTGTAGTGTCTTTTCTGATTTTGGAATTAGGATAATGCTGGCCTCGTAAAGTGAGTTTGGGAGCCTCCCTTCTTCCTGAGTTTTATGAAATAGTTTGAGATGTAGAGGTGTTAGTTTTTCTCAGAATGTTTGGTAAAATTTACCAGGGAAGCTATTTGGTCCAGGGCTTTTGTTTGTTGGGAGGTTTTTTAAAAAAATTTTTTTATTACTGCTTCAGTTTAATTAAGTATAATCAGTCTATTCAGATTCTCTGATTCTTCCTGATTTATTTTTGGAAGATTGTCTGTTTTTAGGAATGTATCCATTTCTTCCAGGTTGTCCAGTTTGTTGATATACAATTGTTCATAATACTTTTTTACAATAATTTGTATTTTGGTATCAGTTGTTATTTCAACTCTTTAATTTCTGATTGTGTAAATTCGGGTCCTTTCTCTTTTTTTCTTGATGAGTCTGGTTAAAGTTTTGTCAATCTCTTTTATTGTTTCAAAGAACAAGCTCTTGGATTCATTGATCTTTTGTATCTTTTTTTAGACCCTATTTCATTTATTTCTGTTCTGGCCTTTATTATTTCCTTCCTTCTACTCACTTTTGGCATTGTTTGTTGTTCTTTTACCAGTTCCCTTAAGTATAAAGTTAGATTGTTTATTTGAGCGTTTTTTTTTTTTTTTTTTTTTTTTTTTTTGAGATAGGCCTGTGATGCGGATCCTGGCTGGCAGGATCTGTGTGTTGTGGCAGCTATGAACAAATACACACGGACTACAGAAGTCCTGTGGAGAAAAAGGGCTGGCTTGGCCTCTCTCTCAGTGAGTGAGAGAGGGCCCCAACCCCTACCCAGACAGACTTTTATTGCTTTTCTGGGTACATTACATTGAGGATGGTCCTCATTTACTATGCACAAGTTCACTGTAGGTGATTACCTTTTACAGATAACAAAGGAAAGAATGTTGCTAATCACTTCAAAGAGCAGGATGTTGCAGATCAAAAGCAAAAGTGGTTGAACTGGTTACACTCCATACTTGGGAGGTTTAGCACAGATTTTAGGAAGTTACTTTAGAGATAAACAGTAAACATTTGCTGCCTCAATCCAGGGTGAGGGAATTTTAGCAAAAGCAAGTCTCATAGCAGCCTAGGTACAATGCAGGCCCGATTCCCCAGAGGAGAACCTGTCCGTGGACATGGCTCCTGTGTTTCAGACCTCACTTCCCACTGGCTTTTCCAAGTGGGGCTGGGCTACATTCCCACACCATACAAAATGGTCCCCTATAGGTCTGTAATGTTATGAATTTCCCTTTTAGGATTTTTTCCCCAGTGTCTCACAGATTATGAATTATTGTGTCTTCATTTTCATTTGTTTCAAGCTATCTTTTGATTTCTGCCTTGATCTAATTGTTTACCCATTGTTTAATAACATGTTATTTAGCTCTTTGCATGTTTTTCAGTGTTCTTGTGATTGATTTATAGTTTCATAGCATTGTGATCAGAGAAAATACTTGATATAATTTCAATCTTCTTATATTTATTGAGATTTGTTTTGTGTCCTAACATGTGGTCTATCTTAGAAAACGTTCCATGTGCACTTGAAAAGTATGAATATTCTGTGCTTTGGGGTGAAATGCTCTGAAGATATCAATTAAATCCATTTGATCTAGTGTGTCGTTTAAGGTTGCTGTCTCCTTGTTGATTTTCTTCCTGGAGGATTTATTCATTAAAGTCAATGGGGTGTTAAAATCCCCAACCATAACTGTATGTCTGTCTATTTCTCCCTGTATGTCCATCAAGATTTGCTTTACCTATTTAGGTGCTCCTAGGTTGGGTGTGTAAATGTTTACTAGGGTTACATCCTCTTGTTGGATTGTTACATTTATCAGTATGCCGTGTCCTTCTTCATCTCCTACCATAGCCTTGGTTTTAAAGTTTATTTTGTCAGATATAACTACTGGTACTCCAGCTTCTTTTCTTTTCCATTTGCATGGAATATTTTTTTCCAACCCTTTCCTTTTAGTGTGTGTATATCTTTTGATCTGAGATAGGTCTCTTGGAGGAAGCATATACGTGGGTCTGTTTTCTTATCCATTCAACTACCCTCTGTCTTTTGGTCAGAGCATTTAAACCATTTACATTTAAGGTAAATATTGATAGATACATATATAGTGACATTTTATTGTTAGACTGCTTTCCTCTGTTTTTTTTCTTTCCTTTTCCTCCTCCTCCTCCTCTTCTTCTTCTCCTTCTTCTTCTTCAAGCAAGCCCTCTAACATTTATTGAAGTACTGGTTTGATGTTAACAAATTCTTTAGTTTTTTTCTTATCTGGGAAGCTCCTTATTTCTCCTTTGATTTTAAAAGATAGTATTGCTGGTTAAAGTAGCCTTGGTTGTAGGCCCTTGCTTTTCATCACCTTGAATATTTCACACCACTCCCTTCTAGCCAGAAGTGTTTCTGTTGAGTAATCAGATGCCACTCTAATGGGTTCTCCCTTGTAGGTAGTTACCTGCTTTCTTCTCTTGCAGTTTTTAGGATTCTGTCTTTACAACTTGTTATTTTAATTATGATGTGTCTCCATGTAAGCCTCTTTGGGTCCAACTTATTTCGGATTCTCTGAGTTTCCAGGACTTGTGTGACCTTTTCCTTCACCAGATTAGGGAAGTTTTCAGCCATTATTTCTTCCAGTAGGTTCTCAATCCCTGGCTCACTCTCTTCTCTTCTGGTATTCTCATGAAGCAGATATTTTTACATTTCATGTTGTCCAAAGTGTTTCTTAAACTCTCTTCTATTTTTAATTCTTTTTTCCTTTTGCTGCTCTGCCTGGGTATTTTTTTCTATCTTGTCTTCCCAAACACTGATTCAATCCCCCGCTTCATCTAACTTACTGTTTATTTCTTCCAGTGTGTTATTTATTTCAGATACTGCATTTTTATTTCTGACTGGTCCCTTTTTATGATTTCTATGTCTTTTTTCTCATGCTGTTGAGTATCCTTATAATCATTACTCTAAACTCTGTATATGATAAATTGCTTACCTCCATTTCGTCTAGTTCTTGTGGAATATTCTCTTGTTCTTTCATCTGGAGTCTGTTTCTTTGTCTTCCTATTTTGGCTGCTGCTTTGTATTTTCCACCTTAGTTGTTAAACTAAGTCATAAATTGATCACTTGTTAATCTAATCATGGTACAGTCAATAGCCTGGCTTAAGCACCATAGGGTGGGGCAGAGAGCAGAGTAAGTCCTGTGGCAGTGGTATTGCTTACCCTCAGGCTGATGCCATTCAGAGAGGAGTGCTCTGCCTGAGAGTAAGGGCTCCTGCAGTCTGGGGAATAACTAAGCATAGGGATCCTAGCCGAAGATGTTGCCAGAGCCTTTCAGTAGTAGCTGCCTGTGCCAGGTGAGCTTCCCTTTCCAGCTGAGGTCATCTTCCAGATGGTGGTTCCCAATGGCCAGCCCTAGTGCCTCTTCCCAAGAGAACCTCCAAGCACATGGGAGGCCAGACCATAGCAGCCACTGTAGTTTTACATCTTTTTTTTTTTTCTTTTTCTGCCTGCAGCCTCTTCCGTAACTCTGCTACTCCAGCAGGTGTTTTTGGGCATCCTTGTACTCACACAGGGGTCCCTAAGCCTCCGATGTCTGAGTGCCTGGTCATTCTGGGATTTCCCCCAGCTGAGCCTGTTTTTCTTTTATTTTTACCCCACGCTTTTGTGGGTTCTTTGGAATCCTACTCACAGAGCCAATTGTTGAGGGAAAGTCTCACAAGTCTAAATTCAGGATCGATTCTGAAGACTAATACATAGTTTTTTTTTTTTTTTTTCAAATTCATAACAGCTTTAATAGAAGAAACTTACATACGTGGGCAAAACAGCTGCTCCCAGCAGTGGCCGGCCAGGAGTAATTCACCCCCCTCCCAGGACAGAGTTTATTCTTTAAAAGGATTAATAGGAAGAGTTAATATTAAATGGCAAGTAGTTGTGTAGACCTCTGGAGAAAATAATGTCTCACTAAATTAATAGACAAGTTAAAATAATATCAGGGAGTTATTACATTTTATACATTCATTAAGCTCTTTCTTGGGGCATGTGATTTTCCTTTAGGCAACATCCTGATTCAGCGAAGTGCGAGGTTGCAGAGAGGCAAACATTCCCCAAAAGTTCAACAGTCACAGAGAATTCACCATCTCCCAGACGCCTTGCTTCTGGAGCCATATTATGTCTCTAACATGAATTCCTTTACAGTAAGCAATTGCCAGAATGTTCTGTAAAAACCCAAAGGGAATATGGGGGATCTAGGATGTGGTTTTGATGATTTCCCAGTTACTTAGAACATGGCACTTTCATGGTGTCACCCTCCTGTAAAACTGCACTAAACATCATAATTTATTTTAGAGTCATAAAATCAGGATGTTAGGGTGGATTAGAATCTTTGAAATCACAATCAATTTTAAGCATCTTTATATATTTTTTGAGGGAGGAAGTTGATATGTATGGAAGTTACATCATTTTTTTATGTGACACCATTAGTGGTAGAGCCAAGACTAGAGAAAAAGTTTCTGGCTACTAGTGACTTTGGTAGATTAGATGTGAATCCACCACTCTAAAGGGTCAAATTACGAGGAATGCTGCCTCTAGGTTCTTAGTAGCAGTGCACTAAGGACAGGGTGATGGAACTTCTGCCCCGGGTCAAGGCTCCTCAGTAGAACTTAGACCAATGAATAATGTTTTCCAGAAAGCATGTTTTATCATTAACATCGTTTGAAACTGTGGACACATTATTACTGTTTTTAAGTAATCTATAGACCAAGCATCCCAATGTGGATGACTCCCAGTGCCCTGTAATTGGGATGCTACAGGTGAACTGGAATTGTCCAGTAAATTTCAGTACAATATAGCAGCCTGCTGCTGATTATGAGATGAGATTTAGGCCAGAAGTCCTGTGCAGGTAAAATGGAAATAGGGTCTGAGCATGTACCCTGTCTCTGTTCTAAACTGATTTCCTTTCCCCAGAGACATTCAAGTTCAGTTTTTTGCTTAGGACTTGTAAGAACATTCTAATCTGAGACTAAGTATTTGTTTTTTTACAAGCTCATCATCTTACATGTCTTAATACTATGCTAAATGCGTCCTGGGAGTAGAATAGTTATAGGTTTATTTTTTAACTTGGCTTTTATTAATTTATTTAATATTTGTTATTCTGGATACAAAAATAGAACTGGTCAAGTCATATAATTCAGTTTGTCAGACTACTTAACTATTCTGGCAAACAAACTGTCCCCAACGTAAATCCATTTGGAAGTTTACAGAGGTTCAACTTATAAACCAGTTGAAATGACAGCTTAGCTGAAAGGATACAGCTGATTGGCAAGTTCAGGATGAACAGGATAAATAAAAGGCAGCAGCAGAACATCCACGAAGGTCAATGACACATTTTCCATCTAGAGCCACACCTCAGTGCTTCTCAGAGTGTTTTCAACATGAGTGGCTGCCCGTTTTTAAGAAATAGCCTTAGGTAAGTATTTGTCCCTATTCTAAATATGGTTAGGCTCTTAGAAATGCTGAACATGAACACTTTAGTTTCCAAATTTCAAGAGCTGAAAGCTGTCACCCTTATTCCCTTGTTTAATGATCTTTTTAAATAATTAGCAATAAGAAAATTTTAATCACTCATATTATTAGTTACTATGTTTTCTCAAGATCTATTTTTTCCATCACTCATTTAATCTGCAGGCCTCCTTTTGAAAAACTATCTTTAGAAAGCAGTGAAGAAGATGAATCACAAACTGGTATAAATAAAGCCAGCAAAGGAGGACTTATCTATGGGAATTATCTTCATGTAAGTGGCTGATTATCTTACAATGTTTAGCTTCCATTGTTGGGTGTTTTGTTGTCTTTTTTATCCTCAGTCATCAAATAGTTTTCTGGACCTAATAATACCTTTTTTCATAGAAATTTATGCTTTTCAATTTTGAACAATTGAACATTTGTTTGAACAATTCAAGAGACTCATATGAAAATTAATCTCTCTAACAGAGGTACGGTAAAGGCAAGGAATGTAGAATCTGGGTAGAAGAGTATAAATGATCAAATTAGTGTAGATAACTGGAAAATATTGTACAACTTATATAAATAAGACAAGGTCACTAAACCCCAAATGATTCCAGAAAAAAATTCTCTTTTAAATCTTTTTTATAAAGTAGAAATTTTTAAGTCAAATATTTTCTTGACATCATTAATAAATAAAAGAAGGATGATACAAATGAGGTATTGTAGATTATTTGGGGGTAAATTTTAGTCTGTTTGTCTTCTATATTGTTTAAGCAGTGAAATGATTAGAGCTCTTGGTGCCTTCATCAATGCAGTTCTAAGGATGAACTGATAAAGAATGTTAAGCTCTTCTTAGAACAGGCTTTTTAGGGAAATAGAGGAATGGAAGTTTCAGAGTCAGCTAAGCAAGTTATCAAGCTCTTATCACACTTTTTCAAGAGACAGAAGAATTGTGCCTTGATTCTCAATGAGTGTAATAACATTTGTTATAATAGATCCTACCACATATAAAATTCCTCAGAAAAAAATAAAAGCCACAAATTCAACTCACTATTTATGAGGAGACTCACTAATTTAAAAGAAAATAGAATAGGGTCTGAGAATTTGAGAATTTGGGTCATTTTTTCAGTATAGTATTCTACTTTATATTAAAGTTGATTAAAACCAAGTTTTGCAATTTCAAAATCAGTCACTCATTTTTTTTTTAGTTTTATTGCAATGCAATTAATATATAACATTTTGGAAGTTTAAGGTGTACAACTTGTTGATTTGATACCTTTATATATTTCAATAGGATTATCAGTACCACATTGAGCTGACATGTCAATCACGTCCCATCATTACCATTTTTCTTTAGTGTGGTGAGAACATTTAAGGTCTGCTCTCTTAGCAACTTTCAAGTATATAATACAGTGTTGCTTACTATATCTAATCACTATGTTATAAACTGGATCCCCGTAGCTTATTTATCTTATACTGGAAGTTCATACAAAATCACGTTTGCCATTTTTTTTGTTTGTTTATAGTTGGAAAAAATTTTGAAAGCACAGGAACTTCAAAGTGAAATAAAAGGAAATAAAATCCACGATGAACACCTTTTCATCATAACTCATCAAGGTAAGTTGCACAAAAGTTTGGACAATAACTATTCCACAGGCATTTTGTATCAATAATGAGGAAACTACAATTATTTTAACTGTAAAATGGTGAAAGCCCAAGGAATCTGCTTTGTTAAAAATGCTCAAGATATTTTGCCATCAGATAAATTCTCACAGAACCTTCTACTGGGATTTGAAAGTCTTCTTTATGTTACTTCACTGCTAATTGGATCAGGTTGAATTTTTAAGCTTCGTCCTCAATCCAATAAGACATTTATCTTGGAGTTGACAAAGAATTTTCAAGCTAACATATTATTATTTTTCAACTTGGAACTTTAGAAAACTGCTTTCAAGAAATACATTGCTCAAATTTATTATGAGTTTACATATTCACATATAAATCTGGTATTTAATAGAAATTGAAATTTTGTCTAAAATGCGTGTTTATCCTCTTTAGACTTAAAACCTCTAGGCACTGTTTTGTTTCTTTTTCATGTTTCAGTGACACTTTGCTTTGCCTTAATATTTTTGTCTTTTTCTGCTTTTGAAATGAGCTCTCAATTGCAATATGTCAAATTGCATTAAAAAGTGCCAGCCACTGGCACAGTATAGAAAAGCCCTCAAGTAAGGACAGATTGCAGCAACAGGTGGCAAGAGGGGTGAAATGAATGGAGCAGTGGTTACAAATGTTCACAAGAAGCTAAAACTATTCAACTGGTTGTGCCCTGATGTTAGCACAGGTCATATTAGTCTCCACCTTGGTGGCTGGCTTCAGTGTAGTTCGGTTCAGATTCTACAGTTTCTTCCAGGGAAGAGCTCCTGATTTGAACTGATCACAGGGTAGTACTGGACATCAACTGGTTTTTCAGAATGCTATTGTAGACCTGATAGATGTACTGAGAGACTTCAGCAGCTCTGCACTTCAGCAACAGCATCCACATGGGGTTTCCTGGCTGGGTATGTAGCTTAGCCAAGATCCAAAGGCCATTAAGTGAACGTCAGAGGTTGACACAACATGCCCTGTCCTTCCAAAATCCTCTTGGCAATTGTTGTTGTTTCATGACTTGCTGAAAATAGGGCCAGCATTTTAATAACATTCCTTAAACTGAAACTGAAGTTCATCCTTATTGGGAATATTCTTCCATGTTGCAAGGAAGATCTGACCCTCCATTTTGCCACCATCTACAGAAAGCACATGGAGTAGGATGAAGGAGACATCCATATTGTTTTTCACAGCCACCTGCAGGTTATCCGGAGGTTCCATGTTCATAAGTGGGCCCAAGGGTTCGAGAGGCAGGGAGACATCAATGCTCTGGTTTGGTGTCAGTGGTGAATGTTTGGCCAGAGGAGTGCTGGGGATGACACCAAAGCCATTCTTGTCAAGCTGACAGCAAAGTTTCATGTGCTGCAGAGCTTTGCTGGGGAAGTGCGTTTCCATATGGATGTGCCCTTGGTGATGAGTAAATGTTTCAGAAATTCCCAAGCCTTTAGTCTTTACTGCAGACAGCCAGACAGCCTTAGGAGCCACATTTCCAACAGGTGCCATGCCTACCCCTGTAGGGAGTTCAAATCGATCATTCAGACCACTGCTGGCCACAGCAGCTATAGGTTAAGGAGCAAAGGTTGCAGGCACTGATGACGTGATGAAGAATTGTCCCACTGCCAGACTTCCTCCAGTGCCCTGGCCAAGGTCACTGCAAAGCGAACTATCTAGTCCTCTTCCCAAGAGATCCACTGCTCCTACCTACATGAGGATTCTGCGGCACATTGATTGGAGGACTGAGGTCAAGGTTTAAAAGGTCCCCCAGAAGGTCACTTTGAGAAGGAATAATGGTGGGTGGCTGTTCCAGGTTAGTGGTAGTGGCAGTGCCAATATGGTCAGTGGTTTTTAACGTAGGAGTCCATAACTTTGGGACTTTAGAAGGTCCCTGAACTCTTTGAAATTGTATGCAAAATTTTGTTAATATATATCTTAAAGAGGTCTGTGACCCCAAAATATTAAGATCTCTAACCCTAACGCTAACCCCAACACTTTGCTAAGTACTAAGGGAAATAGACGAGTAAGACAACATTTTAGGTTTAGACTGTTCCTATATGCTTGTCCTCCTATAATATTCTAAGTTCCCAGAACCAAAACTTTGTCAAATACATTAGGTCAGTGAATATTGAATTTTCAGTTTATACATAAAGTAACCCTTCTGCTTCTCCACATAACTTCATCTTCCAATGGGAAGGCAGAATGAGATCATGTGCTATATTGTAAAAGTCTTAAACAATATATTTGTTGAGAGAAATCAGTGTAATAATAACAACTATAAAGCATATCAATAATGCACATGACATATTAAAACATTCAATAAAAGGGAGCTATTGTAAGTTTATCACTAATATTTGGTTGTAGCATAAAAAGGGCTATATTAATATTTATTAATTTTTAAATTACATTTTTATTTCTTTCAATGTATTAACCATGTCTTTTATATAATTATGGTCAAAGAGGCTCCCAGAATTTTCCAACTGACAATGGTTTTCTCATTGCAGCTTATGAACTCTGGTTTAAGCAAATCCTCTGGGAATTAGATTCTGTTTGTGAGATCTTTCAGAACGGCCTCGTAAGTTATTGTCATAATATTGGTTTCATACTCTTTTTAGAGAATGTAGAAAATATTATTAATGAGAAAAATTTAACACCAAATGGTGAAATTTTTACTTCATGAAAAAAAGCTTTTCGGTGGGAAATAGTGTAGTCATACTTTCCCAATGCCATTGCTGCTTCAGCTCCACATTGCATTCAAGTTTCTTCCTTTTTTTAAAAAAAAGTAATTGTTTTAATCCACACCTGAGGATATGTTTACTGTTTTTTTAATTTAATTGTTTTTTAAGTACAGTTGTCTTCATTTTACCCTCACCCCTCCCCTAGACCCCAGCTGTTCCCACTCCCCACCCTTGATCCTACCCCCTTTGGTTTTGTCCATGTGTCCTTTATACATGTTCCTGAAAACACTTCCCCCCTTCCCTCCATCATCCTCTCCCACCTCCCCTCTGGTTACTGTCAATTTGTTCTTAATTTCAATGTCTCTGGTTATATTTTGCTTGCTTGTTTGTTTTGTTGATTAGGTTCCACTTATAGGTGAGAGCTAAGTATCTAAAGCCAGGTGGTCAGATTCCTTTCAAATTTCAGTTTCAAGCTCCTCGTTTGGAACCTGTTTTTTTTTTTTTTTTTTTTTTTTTTTGTGCCCTGAAGCGTAGTTGTTTTAGATGATGGTAGATTTCAGAATAGCTAATATACAGCCTTTAATTCCTAAGTACCAGAATTGTATTTCTAATGAATATTTGTTACGGGAAGAGAGGAACAATAATGAGGAAAGTAAACAGGAAGAGAAGGAGGAGGTAGGAAAAAAGTAGCAAGAGGAAGAAAAAGAGAAAAGAGTTGAGGAGGAGGGGAGGCCAATGAAGAAAAGAAACGAGGAGGACCAGAGTGGGAGAACAGCAGAGGTTTGGGTGATGGCAGAAATCTGAACTACACTTGCCGGCCCCGACCCTGCTTCCTGCTCTCACAGCCTCCCAGACACAGGGCGTGGCCAGGTGCTCTACCACGAAGCCCCTGCTCAGGAGGGGCTGGGGAAGAGAGAACAGCCATACACACACAATGCTCTTCTTTGTATGTGAATACAATTCCCTTGTATGTCAATGGCAACTAGTCCCTCTGGAAAGAGCAGATTTACCCAGGTGTTGCTTAATCCTCACCTTTCTTTTCCATGTCACCTTGATCTTTATTCCTCAAAGGAAACTTACAGGAAAATTGGTTTAAAATTAGTGGGTTTTGTGTCCCAGAATTTACTCCTAACTTGCTTCCATGTAATTTCCTATTTGTAAAGAAAGAAAAATCACTAATTTTACAGACATTCCCTGCACACAATCCAGTTACTACTAGTTCAACATGTACATAGGAGGGGGACTCAAAAAACTCCAGAATTTATTTATAAAAAAGTGTATTTATTCTTACATGTTTAAATGCAGTCACCTTCCAAGTACTCTCCATTTAATGCAAGACAACCATTGAGTTGTTTGTTCTCTGCTCAAAACAGTTTTGGAACAGAGTGATTTTAGTGCTTCTGCTGTTTTGTTTCACCTCTTCCAAGTCCATAGAACATTTCCCTTTGAGAACTCTTTTTTAAAATCTAGGAAAACAAAAACAAATTGCTTAGGGTGAGATCAGGTGAATAGGGAGGGTAGCACACTGGGGTCATGCCATGTCTGATCAAAAACTGCTCAGTACCATGTCAGTAGGTGCGCTCAGTAAATCACCCCTCATGAAATGGGCAAATGTTTTAAAAGAGTCTTCAAAAAACATTCACTGAAGCCAAGCACAGCCTCTCACAGCAACTCCAGCTGGTACACTGACACAGATGGTTTCCTAGAACACTCACCTAGCAGGGGAAGGTTACACTACAAAGGACCAACCCTCCAGAGGATAATTCCTGTTTTTTTTTTTTTGAGTCCCCCCTCCTACTTAAGGCAAGTTTTCATCCCAACATTCCTTTTTGAAGTAAAGATAAAATTAATAGGAATGTACTGTTTGTGGACTATTTTTTATCTTCTAAAATCTAGAATTGATTACTCAGTGTTTTATTTCTTACCCATCAGGTCAGGGATGAGAGGAATATGCTTAAGGTTGTTACACGAATACATCGAGTAGTGGTGATCCTTAAATTACTGGTACAGCAGTTTTCTGTTCTGGAAACGATGACAGCCTTAGACTTCAATGACTTCAGGTGAGCACCTGTGGCTTTGTGATAATGCAGTGGGGTTGACCTTCTCACTGTCATGGGGTCAAAAGAGAACTTGTGTGTTGTGTCACAAGAGGAGTCTGTTCTACTGACACTTTGTCATTATGAGTACCTGGGAGTCTTAATCACAAAGCATTTGAGGAGTTATTAAAACATTTCATCATTTAATTTTACATAAAAATGTAATGTGATCAATTAATTTCAATTCATCATTGTGCCATGATTTTACCCAAAAGGTATTCAAGGCCACTTATCAAAATGGCTAAAATGGCTTATATAACTCATATAACTAAATTTCTAAAAAATTAAAAACTAAAAATACAAGAGAAACTGGAGTAATATGTAAAGAAGGATTTCAGCAAAATTATCAGAATAAGTTATGGATTGATTTATAAAGTTTAGGTCTACATTTTTAGGCAGCCAAAGTCATGTGTATATGTGATATATATATGTGATATATATGGTATATATATGATATATATGATATATATGATATATCATATGTATATATGAAAAAACTTTTTTATATACCAAATTTGTAAGTAGATTTTCCTAGACCATTAGGTGCATTTGATGGTGTAATATGCCATCTAACACGTCTGACAATCAAAGAAAATGTAAAGGAATTCCTTTGTGGTTGATTTTAAAAAGCATAGTCTTGGTACCAATTAGATGAAGGATGCTGACAAAGAGGTGGCTGTATAGGGTAGGAGTAGTAACATTTTGATTGCCTATTTTGCCCTGTGGAACATCCCCTTCATTTCACTTGTAGTATCTTATTGGTGATCATAACAGTTGTAGGTAGTGACATCATTAATAATATTTAAAAATGTAAGTTTTAGGAGGGATTGAATATTTATAAATTATAAATAATCTTTTAACACTATTAAAAAATATTGTTCCATGTCTGCCCATCTTTAAGAAAAAACTTAGTACACATATGTAACATTTTACAAACTACACAAACTTTTCAACTTTAAATTGATGGACAGATATCAACAATGATGTTAAAGTAGCTTATTTCCTTTGTTTCAGCAAGGTGCAAACCATAGGTCCAACTCCAAGCAGTTGTGTGTCTGTGTTCTTGATGATATCTAGGGGAGTGAAACTGAGAGCCTCTCACAATAGATAAATCAATACAGTGATTTCCAATGTCAACACATTTTTTTTTCTTTCTCTTCTCTTCCCCTATTTACCTAAAAGAGAGTACTTATCTCCAGCGTCTGGCTTTCAGAGTTTGCAATTCCGACTATTAGAAAACAAGATAGGTGTCCTTCAGAGTTCAAGAGTACCTTACAACAGAAAACATTATCGCGATAACTTCAAAGGAGAAGATAATGAAGTGCTGCTTCATTCAGAGCAGGCGAAAACACTTCTGCAACTAGTGGAGGTACATGCTCAAATACTATTTCCAAGGTCTAACTTAATACATTTTTTTCTTCTTTCACTTTTTAAATTTATATTTTATTGATTATGCTACTACAGTTGTCCTAATTTTTGCCTCTTTGCCCGCCTTGACCCAGCACCACCCCCCCACTCCCTCATACAATCCCCACACTATGTTCATGTCCATGGGTCATGCGTATAAGTTCATTGGCTACTCCATTTCCTATAGTTTACTTTACATCTTTTTACTTTAGCTTCCACCAGAAAAGAACTGTATAACTCCTATCAAAGTTTGGTCACAGTAATTGTAATAAGAACAGAAAGTATTTTTACAAAGACTTAAATGTGTAAATTTAACTAATTAGAGTAATTAAAATATTAAGAACTCTTGAGAATTTTAGAAATATCTATAGAATCAGTTATATGTTAATATCTAATCTTTTAAACATCCCTACTAAGCAACATTTAATTAGCTTATTTTTAAACTAAGTGTGGTTCATTATGTAATGAACTTTAATTTCTTCAAAATATTGTGGGTAGGGCAGGGGAAAGTGGTGGTGGGAAAATGGAGACAACTGTACTTGAACATCAATAAAAAACGTTGAAAAAATATTGTGTAATCAAATAGTCTCACAAGTTGTGTATTTTTGTGAATTAAAGTATATTACTAAGAGTATATACTCTTCAGAATTTTTTCTTTCATATTTTAATCCACCATGGGTCTATAATAGTTTTGAGAAATTTCTAATTTGTTTATTCATAAATAAATTATTAAATAAGTATTGTATTGTCTTGATTTCTTTTACAGAGACTTTTTCTTTGCAGATGAAACTTTTACTTTAGTGAATTATGGAGTTGGGTTAATACATATAATGTGATATACCAGCTTACAAAGATAGGGAAAAAAAGAATCAGAAAGCTGATTTAAAACCCAAAATAGGTTAACTGAGAACCCGCAGAGATGCAGGAATTAGGTTTTATTTAGATTAGATTAAAAAGGCTTGCAGAGTATTAAAATAATTGAGTAGTTAGTGGGTTTCAGAATAGTTGATTATAACATGCTCCTGCATTAATTACATGTCATAATTCCTTCAGAACCTAAGACATAAAGTATTTTTAGAATAAATCAGAGACTTTGTCAAAGCAACATATGCATATGTTTGTAGGTATATACCATGTTTTTTGGACTATAAGACTCACTTTTCCCCCCAAAATTTGGGAGAAAATGAGGGTGCATCTTACAGTCTGAATGTACCTTACCTGGCTCACTGTGTGTGTGGGGGGGCAGCAGTGGAGCAGGGTCACAGGTTATTAAATATTTTACCACACTTTTTGCTTCAATTTTTTTTCTATTTTCCTCCTCTAAAACCTAGGTGCATCTTATGGTCCGGTGCATCTTATAGTCCTAAAAATATGGGTAGAACAAAATTGTGATTTGTGATAATATATTTATAATAAATAAAGAGTAGACATCAGCGATATGATTTTCTGAAACATTAAGAGCTGAAAAATAATAGATTTCTATTTTCAAATGAAGAAATTGAAGGGAAAGAGTTCACACACACACACACACAAAAACCCTTGTTGCATGTATTTCTCAAATCCATGAAAATTTTCTGTTTCAAGTTCATAAATGCTAGTTATAATATATCTTACATATTTAAAATTTTATAATATATTCACTTAAAAATAATGTTTACTTAAGGCATGGCTGGAAAGAACACCAGGTTTAGAACCACAAGGATTTAACTTCTGGGGAAAGTTGGAAGAAAATATTGTTAAAGGCCTGGAAGAAGAATTCACAATGATTCAGGTATT
Organism: Glossophaga mutica; assembly: GCA_039655065.1. Classification (NCBI taxonomy): domain Eukaryota; kingdom Metazoa; phylum Chordata; class Mammalia; order Chiroptera; family Phyllostomidae; genus Glossophaga; species Glossophaga mutica. The sequence continues at coordinate 87,719,322 of CM077311.1, forward strand.
TATGATGCCATACATAAATATAAGTTTACTACAAAAGTACTGGAAATTTTTAAAAATAACTATCCACTTATCACTTAAACTTTAACTTTTCTTACATTCTTTTTCTTTCATAAATGCATCTGCTTAGAATATATTACATGGTTAATTTAATTTTATTTATGTACAATAAAAATTAAATTAAGTTTATTGTAGGAAAGATTTTATCTTTAAAAATAGATGAGATTAATAGATCTTTTTCATTTCCACTGAAAATTTCAGATTATGACCAATTCTAGATAGAGATAGGCTCACAAAAGATCTGTCAACCAACTACACTTAATCATAGAATTTTCCCTTGGCTCTGGGTTCTTCCTAGTGGTTCTCAGACAATGTCATGTTTCTCATTTAAGAAAATACTATTGATTCCTCATGTCCTTCAAATTACAGGCTTCTTCCTTTCTTCATGACTGAATGCATTGAAGTGTTGTTTTAATTCTATGTCCTGAGAGGCTCTTTCAGGCAGTACTTCATGCAGAGACTTTGAAGTCACACTGCATGGATTCAAGTTTCACCTCCACTTCTTAACTGGGTGACATTGAATTTCTTCTGCAACTTCTCTTTGCTTCATTTTCATCATTGATAAAATAGAAAATAAGAGTATCTACTTCATAGGATTATTGTGAGTATTAGATTAATATTTGTAAAGTGTTTTAGAACAGTACTTAGCATAATTATTTCTTTTTTCTCATCTAATCGTCAACACGATCCAGTCCGTCTTCTTGTCCTATGATTCACAATTGACCTCCATGTACATAAATCCAATAGCCATTTTTTGTCTTCACTTTTCTTGAGCAAACAGTGACATTCAATACTAATGACTACTTACTCTTTCTTAAGCACTCACCCCCACCTGCCCCGCCACTTTGGATTTGGTACACAATATTCTGTCTTCATCTAATTCTCTGATCCTTCTTTGTCTGCCTCCTTTACTGGCTCATTTGTATCTGTCAGACCAATAAATGTAGGGATTTCCCAAGGCTGCATTAGCTTACGGATTTGTATCCTTTCTCTGTGCTATTTCACTAGATGAACTCATTTATACCCACTGCTTCAGTATCTACTTATACACTAATGATTCTTAAACATTTACCTCTAGCATAGATATCTCCTTACATTTTAGATCATATATTTAATGCCTTAATTTATATTGCTCCTCGTCCTCTCAAAAACACACTAATTTAAAAAAAAAAACAAACCTTCAAAAAATTTCCTTCCATCCACTCTAGTATCAACTTGGTCTTCTCCAAGTTTTTCTCCTATAAACTGTCTAGTTTGTCAAGTCAGACATATATGATTGGATGTTGGCAACTTTCCCAACCACTTCTTCAAGTTATCACAACATGCTCTTTACTTAACCCACAAAATAACTCTCAAGTATCTCCTTTTAATCTACCACCACCCATCAAGAGCAGATTCTTATTGTTTATCACCTGGACTAAAGTTGTATTCTTTCAACTATTTTACAAGGCTCCCCAGTATGGCTCTATTTCAATTTACTCCCCATACTTCGGTTCGAGTGACCTTTTCAAAATGCATATCTATTCACATTTTCCCTTTAATTGAAACTCTCTGATACCTTCTCATTTTTTTCAGCATAACCATAAAAATATTTAACATAAACTTCAAGACATTTTATGATCTCATGTGTGCCAATCATACTAAATTTTCTTTAAGCTATACTTAGTTATTTTGCATTTACCACCATATACTTTTATATCTTATTCCCTTGGCTTGGAATAGTCTTCCCCTGATAATTCCTTTTCATTCTTCAAGTCTTGGCTCAAGGAAAACTTCTTCAGGAAGGTCCTTCTTGACCTCTTTACTACGATTAATTTATCATGGCACTATATTGCTCCTATATACCACTGTGTGTTCATGGTCACAACTTAATGCTCAGATCATTATTTGTTCTATGTCTTATTCCCACCAGATAATATATTACATAATATCAAGGGACACAATTTTTGCTCATAATTTTATTGATCACCTGAACATGACATTTGCTAAAAAATGAATATTTAATTGGCAACAGTATGCATACAAGTTTTTACCAAACGGTTTGGTTTTTCTGAGAAAGTGAAGATAATTGAGTTAACTAATTTTTGCTCCAACTTAACTGAGTTGTAAGTAGAGCATGTGCTATAGGCAGAAAAGAATTTTCTTAAGCCAATCAATAGATATAAAATGAATAAAAATACTAGGGTGAAATATAGCTGAGGAATTATATTTACAGAATTTAATACTGAATATAGAGTTTCGGTTGTGTTTCTAGTTTTCCTGGCTAGGAATTCTTAATTTTTCCTGAGTGGAATTGCTTTACTTACTGTGTTAAATAGTTCTGTCAAAAAGTAGATCAATATTGATCACTTGTATCAAGTTATGTCCTCTTGAATCCATGAAAAGAATATTTGAGATGAACAAATCACCTAAACTAAAATAGAAGGATAGAACTAGTGACTGTGAAGAAGAGTCCTTCTTATAAGCCATAATTTCCAAGTTCTAATATTAAATGAAATGTTAAATACTCCAAGTACAACCTTTCTGCATCTGGCAAATTTACTTCTCACATGCAATGTTTCCTAAAATTAGAATCTACTCTCTCTCATGAAAACACTAATGCAGTATTTTCCCCAAAGGCTAAAAAAGAGTCAGAGGAAAAAGAGGAGCAAATGGCTGAATTTCAGAAACAAAAAGAGGTATTACTCTCCTTGTTTGATGAGAAACGCCATGAGCATCTCCTTCATAAAAGTAGGTATTTTATTCTAAGGATTGTTTCCTGGCATTTTACTACTGTGACATCAAAAGATCAAACCCCACTTGGGGGAAATGAAATAAAAATTGGTATTTCACTCATAGAAACAAGAATTGGTTAATGTTATCTATTATATTAACAGGTTTAAGTGCCCAGTGTCCAAAGACATTGATAGAAACTTTAATGATATATCAGACCGAGGAATACCAAGATACATTGAAAATGTTCTTTCAAGTAGTTCACAGCCTAATAGGGACAGGAAAAAGACAATGACATCATTGTAAATACTACAGTAGAAGTAAGAGAGGGAAGGAATAACTCCATTGGAAGGGCCAGGGTGGCTTGGTCAATGAAATATTTCTCAAGCTGACCAAGAAAAACACACATTTAGACTTCTGGCATAATTAATATTGAGCTATTAGTTTTTGAAACTAATTGACCATTATAATAAAATACTTTTATTATTTTACTCATTTCTTTTATCTGTTTGAAACTCTATGTTCATTTTTTATTCGGAACTTTTATTCTAAAGTATCTATAAATATTTTGGGAAAAGATAGAACAGAAGTAAAAATTAATTTTTATAATACAAGTATAAGGCATAGCAATATATGAAATTAGTGTGAAATTCTATAAGCTGAGAGGTAGTCAGCCTTGGTTTTCTATAGAACTTTAGTAAAGAAAACAAAATCTTGTTTTCCTACAGATAGAGCAACACCTAAATTTTATATAATGATTATGCTCCTTGAAATCAAGTGATTTTAAGTAATTCAAGTAATTTTAAGTAAATTATTAAAAACTACTTTCAAATGAAACTTGGAATAAGTCTTGTTTAACTTTTAAAAAGCCATCATCTATCTATTTTACTTGAACAATCCATTCTATCATGGAATTTAAGTAGTTTCTCTATATATGACTTTCATAACATATTAAAGGTTTTGAGAATTTAGGGTATATATATATATATATGTGTGTATATATTTAACTTGCCTTTTAAATTCTAATATTAAAACAATGATCTATATGATAGTCTTCCAATTTCAAGCAAAGGGATACAAATTTTAACCTAAAAGCTACATTGTTTTCTAAAAAACATAAAACAATTATTTAAGGTGATGGTGCCAAATTAATACGACTACCCTAAATGACCTATTAAATTAAAACTTGCTCTGTGTCTTGCAGGTGAAAGACGACTATCGTACAGAGCATTGCAGGGGGCCTTGATGATATATTTTTACAGGTAAAAGCAAATTAGAAAAGAAGCAGAAGTTAAAACTGTGGATTGGATATAGATAATGTATCAAGTATAAAGCCTATAAATTGCAATTATAGTTCTAATAAGTTATTTAGTTTTGGAGGAAAGCTTAGGGAATAATTCATTGTGAGATTTCATGAGGTTTTTCTCTCTCATAAATAGTAAAGGTATAACTTTAGTTTTGTAGTTAGTTTTAAAAAACCCATATGAATTAATCAAATATTCTTTTAGGAAGAAAGACTCATGTACATGGACGACAGTGTGGTGATTGCTGGGGGGTGGGGGTATAAGAGGACTAATGGTAATAGGGAAAATACAATAAAGATTAAACAAAAAATGTCTACTATTACATGATATTGTGTCCAGAAAGATCACCATGCTATCTGCCTCAGAAATGATCATGGAATGCGTTCCATCTTTAAACAATGTTGTGGAGTTATTCCTGTTTTATAAAGGAAAAAAAGAATGGGTAAAATGAAAACATCTTATAAACTGTCATTCTACTTATTCAGCAATTTCAAGTACAATTGCCTTCACTGTTTAATGCATTTGAGGTGTCCTTTGAAAGTCCACATACTCTTTCACACACATGAAGATCTCACCTTCATGTTTCATGAATTAGATGGATCAGAACAATGGGTAGCACACTAGCAAAAACACCTATATTTACTGGATGTTTTACTAATTTGTATTTATTTAATTTGTAATCCTCTCAAATATTTTTTCAGAATGATAACAAACCAAATTTTTTGACTCTTTTCCTAAACTCTTACTAAATGTATGCCACTCAATTTTATGTATCCAAAGTAGAAAATTTACTGAGAGGGTTAAAGGATTGGATATATACTACACATTTATATATTTTGGAGGAAATAAAAAGCAGTCTTTGTTTTTTGATTTTTAATATCTTTGTTCGGAAAAAGTTTACTATACTAGCTGGAAAGTCTGAGGTAGTGTATGTATGTATCTATCAATGAGGATCAATGTTAGGTGTGACTCTGGCTGGTTACTTCATTTATATTAACATGGAGTAGTCTAGACTCTTCATACAAATGATGTAAGGTGAGAGGTAGTGTTGCCATTTTTGAATTGAAGAAACTGAGACTGATTGGGTAATTGAGAGATGCCACAGCTTCCAAGAGCAAAGTTGACATTTGTTTTCAGGTAGATTATAAGAGTCATGTTCTTCCCAACACACTAGATTTGCTTGAATAAATTTCTTCTTATTCCTCCTTTAGGGAGGAACCTAGATTCCAGGTCCCTTTCCAGTTGCTGACTTCTCTCATGGACATAGACACACTCTTGACCAAATGGAGATGTAAGCCTTCCCCTTCATCCCTATCCCATAACTCTTCTCCCTCAACCTTGTTCCTTTACCCATTTTCTCTATCTGCCCTTCTTCCTGCTGTCTCTTTTCTTCCATTTTTTTTAGAGTGAGTTGTTAAAAATACCAAACAAACTTGACAATGATTCTTGTCTAGGGTCTACTCATCCAACATACACAAAGGCACAATGCCTGGAGCCCACAGTAACTTTGAGGACCCATAAAAATATTGTATTTGATCATCAGAAGGAAAAAATAAATTTTACGTCCAAATAAATGTTTTACTATATAGCCAAGATTAAAATGAAGCAGAGAATTCTAGAAGCAGCAAGGGATAAGGGGACAGTCACCTACAAAGGAGTTCCCATCAGACTGTCAGCTGATTTCTCAAAAGAGACCTTACAGGCAAGAAGGGGCTGGAAAGAAATATTTGAAATCTTGAAAAGCAGGGACCTACATCCAAAATTGCTCTTTCCAGCAAAGCTGTCATTTAGAATGGAAGGACAGATAAAGCGCTTCTCAGATAAGGTCAAGTTCAAGGAGTTCATCATCACCAAGCTCTTATTATATGAAATGTTAAAGGGACTTATCTAAGAAAAAGAAGATAAAAAATATGACAGTGAAAAGACAGCAAACTCACAGCTATTAAGAACCACACCTAAAACAAAAGCAAACTAAGCAAACAGCTAGAACAGGAACAGAACCACAGAAATGGAGATCATATGGAGGGTTAGCAACAGGGGAGTGGGAGGAGGAGAGAGGGGGAAAAGGTACAGAGAATAAATAGCATAGATGGTGGGTAGAAAATAGACAGGGGGAGGGCAAGAATAGTATGGGAAATGTAGAAGCTAAAGAACTTATGACACAAGGACATGAACTAAAGGGGTGAATGTGGGTGGGAGGGGGTGTACAGGATGGGGGGAATGATGGGGGAGAAATGGGACAACTGTAATAGCATAATCAATAAAATATATTAAAAAATGTTTTACTATATAATAGTAACTTATTCACCTTTATTACAGTATAATTTAAAAATACAATTTTAATATTTTTTAACGGAGGAAGAGACCCATAAAGAAAAATGACCGGAGCTCATTAAAATTGCACTATGGCCCTGCTCTCCTCCACTGTGTTAGCAGACTAAATGTAAACATGGTTGGAGACAAACAGGATTCTGAACCAGGTGGGGTGCCAGGCAACCTGCGGGTCTCATCTGGCTCTCACAGGTGAATGTTCCATATGGCTAAGTGATAAGGCATGAGTCCTTTTCTCAGAAGCAACAGTCGTTATTGACCCTTTATTTTTAGAACATTGTGGAACTAATAGCAGAAAAGTGTCCATGGAGTTAATTTGTGTGTTTGCCTAGATAACCACGTGTGCCTGGTGCACAGGATGCTGGGCAGCAAAGCCGGCACTGGTGGGTCCTCAGGCTACCACTACCTGCGTTCGACAGTAAGGTAAAGGCAAAGACTTCTTTGACTTTTTTTGACAAAAAGTTTTGCAAGTGGCAGAACAGGGTTTGAACCCAAATTTGACTTCAAAGGCCAATGCTCCTCTGCTATAAAATGGCAACAGTTACAATAGTGGACTAACAAACACAAAAGCAATTTTTAGTGTTATAAGCACTTTGATGAACATTTACTGTGAATCTTAAGATGGCAATTCTATTTTTAAATCCATTTATGTCAGTTACTTGGCAGCTACTTTGCAGGTGGGAAATATCCAATGAACAACTGAAAACTTTGGATGCTTTAAATTCATTATTTTGACTACTGTCCTTTAAAGGTCAGAAACAGGAAAATAATGAGACTAGGTTGTACTTTGAACCCACCTGGTCAGGATCAATGAAACATGTAATATGGTTTTATGAACATGAACTTTGGATACAGAATAAAAATGGAGCAACTTTAATGCTAATAACACAATGTAATACATGTGATATACACAATATGTGATATACAATATTGAGTACTAATTATTTATGGCAAAGTACTATCTGAGAAAATGTTTTGGTGAAAAGTTTTAAACATTTCATTTCAACAAATCTAAAACATCTGTATGTGTTTTTTTCCAGTGACAGGTACAAGGTATTTGCAGATTTATTCAATCTGTCAACATATCTGGTTCCCCGACACTGGATACCAAAGATGAACCCCATTGTTCATAAATTCCTTTACACAGCTGAATATTCTGACAGCTCTTACTTCAGCAGCGAAGAATCAGATTAAAACTGTCTGCAACAATCTATGGAGAACACAGATTTCTTCATTATTTCTATGAATTTTCATGAACGCAGGATGCTAATGTAACATATGTATACACATAGTTAAGCACTGTGGTGCTCTGATTCAACCTCAGAAATAATTTTACTGTATTTATTGTGATAAGACTAAGCACTTTTGTGATAGCACAGGGCATTGAGATAAGAAATTAAATCAGTTACATTCTAACATTGTACATAGGGTATTTTCCTAATGAAAATCTGATGTCCCCTGATGTTTACCTTAATGTAACCATTTCATGTAATCATTCTCATTGTTTCTCATAAGCTTGCAAACTTCAACTATTTCAATTATTTTATGTAGTAAAATATGTCATTCTCTACAAACTTATTCAATAAAAAAGATTTTGAAGTAATAAAAATTAGTCTTTCTGCAATATAGTGTTGTAGAAACATTCCTTGTATTTGTTAGGACTCTTGGTGCTCTCAGTGAAATCTATGTGAAGACTGCCCGAAGGAGGTTTACCCGACAATCACTCCAGTGGCTTAAAGGGCTGAGAGAGCCTGAGAGCTCCAAGTCCATCAGGATGGACCAAGTTCCTAGAGTACTGTATTCCTGGAACACTTTGTGCTTCCTCTGTGTCTCATCTCTTCTGTGTAGGTGTTGGCTTTAGTCTTCCCTGATGTAGACCCACTCCTCCTCCCTCAGGCTGGGTCTCAATTTTGGCACCTCTGAACTCCCAGAAGGGCAAAGAAACTCTCCTCAGCTCCGATGCTTATGGTCTGGGAGGGACAGACTACTCAAATTCATAGGATTGAGAGTTCCTTCAAGTGAAGAATGTTCTTTCCAGAAGAAAGGGGAGGTAAAGAGACCAAGCAACGACTCAGTTCATTTCTAATAGCCATTAGACTTGAAGTTTAGATCAGATATGAGTTTTAGTCTTCTTTTTCTGGCTTGGCCTGGATATTGGCAATACTTAATTTTTTGCTATGAGAAGAGTACAAAATATTATCAAAGGAATCTAAAACTTCCATTGATATTGACCTGGGTAATTTTATACATAGCAAACAGCAAGTTCTAGTTGGAATTGAACTATTCTTTAGTTTCAACTACACATTTTTTTCCTTATGTAGATCATATTGTTCAGTCCATCTCTAAATTACGTTGAATTGTTTTTGCCTGCGTGGCTCTGTGCATGGTGTATGTATCCATGTACACAGTACCTCGTGGTAGTTAGGCTGCAAAAAGCAATCAGTACATCCTGGCACTGCCATTTAGTAACTGTCTACTTTGGTGCAAACACCAGTTTGAGCCCCAGTTTCCCATCTATTTATAAAGGGGATAAAAGTACTTATATTCTTTGCTTTTCTCCTCAAGTAAAGAAAAGTATGTTAATAGATGTTCTGTCACCAAGATGCTTTGGAATCTTGGAATAAATGCTATTTTGTTAAGGTTTATTCCTTTGACAGACTAAATCATTTGATTAAATTTGTATCTATATTTCTTGGTGTTACAAAGTTAAATAGTTATAAAAATTTTTTTCAAAGGATATATCAGTAATTCTTCATGTACCTGTCAAAACAATTTGCAACGCCAGGTTCTACTCTTGCCATTGTTCAAACTTGTTTCTAGTGCTGACAAGCCACTTTAAATAACAACTCTTTTTTTTTTAACTTTTTAAAATATATTTTATTGATTATGCTATTACAGTTGTCCCGTTTCTCCCCCATCATTCCCCCCACCCTGCACACCCTCTCCCACCCACATTCCCCCTTTAGTTCATGTCCTTGTGTCATAAGTTCTTTAGCTTCTACATTTCCCATACTATTCTTACCCTGCCCCTGTCTATTTTCTACCCACCATCCATGCTACTCATTCTCTGTACCTTCCCCCCCTCCTCCTCCCACGCCCCTGTTGCTAACCCTCCATATGATCTCCATTTCTGTGGTTCTGTTCCTGTTCTGTTTGCTTAGTTTGCTTTTGTTTTAGGTGTGGTTCTTAATAGCTGTGAGTTTGCTGTCTTTTCATTGTCATATTTTTTATCTTCTTTTTCTTAGATAAGTCCCTTTAACATTTCATATAATAAGAGCTTGGTGATGATGAACTCCTTGAACTTGACCTTATCTGAGAAGCGCTTTATCTGTCCTTCCATTCTAAATGACAGCTTTGCTGGAAAGAGCAATTTTGGATGTAGGTCCCTGCTTTTCAAGATTTCAAATATTTCTTTCCAGCCCCTTCTTGCCTGTAAGGTCTCTTTTGAGAAATCAGCTGACAGTCTGATGGGAACTCCTTTGTAGGTGACTGTCCCCTTATCCCTTGCTGCTTCTAGAATTCTCTGCTTCATTTTAATCTTGGCTAATATAATTACAATGTGCTTTGATGTGTTCCTCCTTGGGCCCAACTTCTTTGGGACTCTCTGAGCTTCCTGGACGTCCTGGTAGTCTATTTCCTTTTCCATATTGGGGAAGTTCTCCTTTATTATTTGTTCAAATACATTTTCCACTTGTTGCTCTTCTTCTTCCCCTTCTGGGACCCCTATAATTCGGATGTTGGGACTTTTAACGATGTCCCGGAGGTTCCTAAGCCTCTCATTTTTTTGGATTCTTGTTTCTTCCTTGTTTTCTGTTTGGTTGTTAATTTCTTCCTTCTGGTCCACTCCATTGATTTGAGTCTCAGTTTTCCTTCCATTTCTATCGGTTCCCCATGCATCTTCCTTCATTTCACGTATCGTAGCCTGCATTTTCTCATCTAATTTATGAGCAAAATCAACCAATTCTGTGAGCATTTTGATGACCAGTGCTTTGAACTGTGCATCTGATAGGTTGGCTATCTCTTCACTGCTTAGAGGAATTGACTCTGGGGTTTTCATTTTTTCTCCGGTTTGAGCCATTTTTGGTGGGGTTTTTTGTTTTGTTTTGTTTTGGTTTTAGTCTGGTCGCAGCTATTACGTATGAGGGGTGGAGCCTTAGGTGTTCCTCAGGGCGGGGCAGCCCAGTCGTTGGGTTGTGACACTATAGGTGGGGGCGGGGTCCGAGAGGGAAGAATGGCGCCTGTTCAGCTCTCTTCTGGACTCCGGTCCTTTCCGCCGCTTCCCCTCCACCTGGACCACCTGCTCACGCGCGCGTGCTGTTACGTAGTGAGGGGTGGAGCCCCAGGCGCTCCCCAGTGTGGGGCAGCCCAGCCGCTGAGCTGTGACGCTGCATGTGGGGGCAGGGTCCGAGAGGGAACAACGGCGCCTGCTCCGCTCTCTGGACCCAGTCCCTTCCGCCACCCCCGCCCCTGTGTGCACGAATGTGGGACCCCCTGGTCAGCCAGCCGCCCTGTACGTCCTCACTGGGTCTGCACAGTTGTCCCCCTGTGCCCGGGGTCCGCCAGCCACCGCCCGTGCACCTGGGAACTGCAAGCCGCTGCTACTTGTATTCCTGGGTCCGCACCTCCACTTTTTCCTACCGCGACTCCGCCCCTCTTACCGGTCTGGATGAATGGTTGTTGGACTTCTGTACAGTTCAATTTTCTATAAGTTCTGGTTGTTTTCTTGTTTCTAAATATTTGTTGTCCTTAATTTTGGTTGTGAGAGGCAGCACAGTCTGTCCGCCTACGCCTCCATCTTGGCCAGAAGTCCTAAATAACAACTCTTAAATGGATCACAAAGTCACTGTAAAGTTGCCTACTTTAGAATTCGCTTTGACATGCTTGTGAAATCACCCCCAGGAACGTCTTGATGGTTTTCATTGTGAAGGCTAATTACTATGTATAGGTCTTATTGCTTTTGTCTTAGCCTCAGTGGGTGAACTTCAAGTAGTTCATGATGGCTGGAGCACAGCATATGTCTACACAGAACCACAGAGGTTGAGCTGAGAAGGAGCTCTCATTTGCAGGAGTTGGCATGTTATCTTTTAGGCATCAGGGAGTCTCTGGTTTAAACAGGGAAATAACACGATAACATTGTCTTTAAGAAATGTAAATCCAAGGGACACAATTTATAGCGACATTAATCAGAATCATCAGGAGGGCTTTTTAAAGCAAAGGGTTTCACAAATCCTCAGGTATTTTCTGGTCTGGGGACTATACTTTTGAGAACCATTGGATTAAGGAACACGGGTTTATTAGGTACACTCAACCCACTGAACCACACCAGCCAGGGCTGGGTAGACTACTCAATAGTGGAGATGAGATACTAAAGAACATACATCAAAAAAGGAACAGTAGAAATGGAGAGGAGGCAGGTGACCAGGTGATCGGTTCCTAAGGTATAATTGGCCTGATTAAATATCTAAGGAGATTTCCCTTAATTTTACCAATTGGGTGATTACTTAATGTTGATGCTGTTAACTAATAAAGAGACTCTAGGAAGTGTAGCAGTCTTTCCCTCCCTCCCTCCCTCCCTCCCTCCCTCCCTCCCTCCCTCCCTTCCTTCCTTCCTTCCTTCCTTCCTTCCTTCCTTCCTTCCTTCCTTCCTTCCTTCCTTCCTTCTCTTTCTTTCTCTTTCTTTCTTTCCTCTTTCTTGACATTGCGGTTGAGGTGTCTGTGGAGAAAACCAAAAATGAAGTACATGGATTTGGAATGGAGCAAACTCGGGTGAATGTAAAGCACATTAACACTGTGTTTACAAATGTAAGCCACACACTTCTGGAAATAGTCTTCTTAACACAAAGTCAAATAAAGGCTGTTTTATTATAAATGTCATCAAATTCAGAGAAGTTGTAAGATATTAATCATTTTGTAATTTTAAAAAATTTTTAGCATTTAAAAGTGTATTAGAAAAGCATTTATATTACACAAACTTAGTTCTATTTGACATACTTAAATAATTAGAATATTGATCCATTAAGCTATCAATGCTTATCTTCCTGGAACATTTCTAAACCCAAGTCAACACATATTCTTTTGAGATTGGTTCTGGTTGGTGTAAGAAAAAGAAGTATAGTGTTTTGTTTTTGATTTTCATTTCTAATAAACAGGATAGATACAAACCAAAAGAAAAATAAAAAACAGGATGTCCTCAATTTTTTTTTAGTGGTTGCTTCTACATTTAAAATTTCACCTTTGTAATATATTTTACATTAGAAAGCAACATGGAGGGATTGAGCAGGGGAGGGGGGAGAGAGGGAGAGAGGGAGAGAGAGATAGATAGATAGCTAGAGAGAGAGAGAGAGAGAGAGAGAGAGAGAGAGAGAGAGAAGAGAGAGAAGAGAGAGGGACTCAAGGCCATGGACAACAGTGTGGTAATTGCCAGCAGGAGTGTGGATGGGGGTGGTGGAGGGGGGTATGGGGGCAATAAATGGTGTTGGAAGGAGACCCAACTTCAAGTGATGAACATACAATACAGTGTACAGATGGTGTGTTGTGGAATTGTGCACCTGAAATCTGTATAATTCTATTAATTGGTGTCATCTCAATAAATTCCATAAAAATTAGGGGGTGGGGGGAAGAAGCAACCATGAGTTTTAGAGAAGAAATACTTACATCTGTAGTCTTTGATTAGATTTTCTCAAATAACATTTAATACTGTTGCAAAATCAAAAACTCAACTCTTATGCTGTGAGGTTGTTCCCCAGCCCCACATGATGACTGAGGTAAGGAACATGGGCATAAAGAGCTAAGAACCAGACAAAAGCCAAACGGATGAACAACAAAGTAGTTAGAATGGGAGTCTGGGAAACATATGCAGGAAACCAGGAAAATGGAGAGCCTGAGAAACTCACACTCTGGCTGATACCCCAGATTAATGACATTAGGCTTTGAAAGGCATATTACCTACAAATAATGGGAAAAAGAGAAAGGCGAGAACTTAATGTTTGTGGCTTAGATAGAACAAAATATATAGTTGTAGAATAGAAGTGAAAAATAAACAATGAGACTTCTTAGCCAGGGAAGTCAAACAACCAGGAAAACTTAGGAGTATCACAGTAAAGAGTAAGAGAAAGAGAGTGGGAAAATATGGAAAAAGATATTGTCCTTCATTATAGAGAGATCAAAGTAAGGAATGAAGTCTAATGGAATCCTCCCGATGATGAAAATTTCCAAAAAATTCATTTCTCTCTCAGGCAATGCTACTTGAGTTTTTCTTATCACACAGATGCCATATAATTTATTGTCATTTAATTGCTACCTTGTAAAAAAGTGATTTTTGTCCTTTTGTTTCTTACTACTTGATCTCTCTGCAGTTCAAGGGATAAGCACTGTTTGTTGAGGTAAAGCTATTGGTATTTCAAAATCCTTATAAAATTTAATCTCAGAGGGCTGAGAGTATAACTGTGAGAGGCACACATAATTTTAGGTTGGCTATTCTTATATATATGGGCAAGCTAAGGCAGTGGTTATATTCCACAAAGGAAAAGACATTCTAATCACCTCTTTAATCCTACCTGAAGTATGACATTAAGAATAAACAAATAAAAAAACAAACAAAACAGCAATCAAATAAAACCAGTTAACAGCCTCTTCAAAAGACCTAAGATATATAAAGAGACCTGAGTCTCCTAGTTTGAGACTCAGTCCAAAGTAGGAAACTATTTTTCGGGCCACAGTGCTGGTGTTCTTCCAAATGACTATGGTTGCCCATATCTCCACATAAGAAGGGAACATTCTAGAACTTAGTTTAAACGCTGCTAGTCCCTAGAAACTTTTGTGGGTAGTTCCTAAAACCTAAAGGTAAATAACACTGAAAATGAAGAAGTACCAGCTACATTTCATTATGAACCTTCATTTTTGTGGTTGTTTCTTGATCCAATCAACATATCATACAAATACGGCAGAAACAGAATCTGCAATACCTAAGAGAAAAAAGAAGAAATTATGAGAATGAGTCTATTCCTCTTTACATGCCTTTTATATAAACAAAACAAAACAAAACAATTTTCATTTGGATTCAGAAAAAGCATCTACTAAGGAAATAATTTAACAGTTATAGCCCTCAATATAAACATAGCAACCTAAAAAGCAGATATTAGAGGATATGACTAATATTTTTGTTTCAAGAAACTACAATATAACCCAAAATGACTTATTAACTGAGGTGATAAAATAATTTATAGAACTATTTTTTATCAATTGGCTAAAGTGAAAAATTATTACTATAAAGGTGATTTGAGTACATTGGAAGCATACTATGGACTGGACAGGCTTGTAATTTTAATATATTCAGAGTGTCTTCTTTTATATTCAGCTCGAAGTTTTCAACACCAGTTAATGACTCACCACAAATATTCCCTCCCATTTTGACATGGGCATAGCCATCCACTCCCCATGAACTTCCCCATGAGTTCCGCACAATCCAATATGGAGTACTTCCTACAAAACAAAACATGCTAACGTACCTGAAAAACTCATGTTGGTGTTAATGCATGTTAATTTAAATGTTATTTCTTGATCAGTATAGTAACTTTGAGAAAACGATTAAAACTGTAAGGGAATGCTAACTTAAGCTAGCTAAGTAAACCTGAGCTGTACTTATGTCAACACTCCAATTAATGGAAAAACATGTTTGAATTCATTTCATTTAATGCAGGGCCTGCATGAAACGAAACACACACATATTTCCAGGGAATTAGAAAAATAAAAATAAAAATAATTGTTAGGTATATGTGATAAAATAATAGGCATTTGTTTTCCCAACAATTATCCTAAACACTCCAGAGGGGAAAATGCACATTATTTAAATCAGTAATTATCATCATTCAAACAAATTGTCTACCAAAATTGATAGGCAGAAATACGTTGGGGTCATTTGTCCCCAGAAGTATTTTGAAAAGTTGTAAAAGGTCCTAGGAGGACTTAGACATAAGAAGACCAAATTTTAACCTTTTGAAGGATGGCAATCACTTGTTAATCACCCTAAGCTAGAAAGCAATCAATCAAGTCTTACCAGCACTCACCTGTTTTGTCAAACCCAGTTATGATCACTGCATGGTTGGCTTCGCCACTAGAGCAATGATGCTGAATGATCCCTCCCAGATAATCTTGCCAGCTCACTGCATCTACGATCCCTACCAAAGGACCAAAGGTAAGAAGCGCTTTTGCCATTTTGTCTTCTTGGTCACTACCAAAAGAGAAAATACTTGTTTAAGAAGTTTAGTTTTTAAGGTAAGAATATTTTATAAAAATGATCTCTTTAATTTTTGTACGAATACAAGTAGGCTTGGTTGCAATTACAGAAGACTTAAACAATGGAGGCTAAAGAAGTCTGTGATCGCGGCAATCTAGGGCTGCAGTGGGGCTACGGGATATCAGGGACCCAGGCTCCTTTTATGTTATTATTCAGCCATGTGAGGTGTCCATTCCCAAGGTCAAGTAATGGTCCAAGATGGCCACAGGGGCTCCAGATATTGAACACATATTTCACACAGCAGGAAGTGGAAAGAAGAGGTGCTATATCCCTGTTGAAACTTCCCAGAAGTAACACACACATTCAGCATACATCTGCATGGATCTCATTGGCTAGAACTCAGTCATACGGCTAAGTCTAGCTTCAAGGAAGATGGTGAATGACGTTTTGCAACTAGCTGGCTGGCCAAGTATCCAGCTGTAATATAAAGATTCTTTTAATAAGGAAAGTGGAAAGAGGGGATGCATGGAAATATCTCTGCTACACCACGTGAAAATCAAGAGACTGATCAACTTACGTTAGTGAATGTCAAATACAGAAATTACAGTGAAAGATTATCCCAAAGTGGTAAATACATTATATGATAGAAGAAAGGTTAAGACACCAGAGAACTAGTACTAGATTGTGAAGCCTGCAAAAACACAGTTATTGCTTCCACACTCCACACATGGACATCTAATGATAAGTCTTACGTTCACAACTTTCAGCCTTCACTGACTGAAGTATGTGAGTAAACCATTATTTACATTTTTAAAGGTCA
Organism: Glossophaga mutica; assembly: GCA_039655065.1. Taxonomy (NCBI): domain Eukaryota; kingdom Metazoa; phylum Chordata; class Mammalia; order Chiroptera; family Phyllostomidae; genus Glossophaga; species Glossophaga mutica. The sequence goes on from CM077311.1 coordinate 87,735,781, forward strand.
GCTTTGGAGGGGGAGGGCACTATAACCAAGTTGCTGGTATTTCTGGCCATGAAGACTTGGTATTTGGTAGATTATTGCTGCAGCAAGGCATGGGTGGATCAGTGGCTGGAAAGAGTATATAATCCTTCATCATGACCAACCAGACATCAGTTCCTATCAAGAGAATATTTTCTCCACAGATGAGGGAAAAAAATGAATGCTTAACAGCAGAAATGACTGAAATAGAAACTACACATTCATTCTACACATTTATTCATTACCTTTTAACTTGAAGATCTGTTTTTTTGGGAATCTATGACCAGCCATTTCTAATTTTTGGTACTGTGATAGTAATTAGTATTCATTAACATTATCCTGAAACAGGCAAAATTATATAATTCCTTAAAAGGCATCATGGTGGGGTATAGGCTTTGAAGTTCTACATACTGGGGTTCAAATTCCAGCTGTACTTTGGAGTCATTCCACCTACCTTGTAGAATCAATATAAGGATAAAATTACAGGTGTAAACTTTGAACATGCCTAATACATTTTCCTCTAAGTTAACAAAATACATTGTTTCTTTCTCTCATTTCTAACATATCTAATATACTAATTTTTCTCCGCATAGGCTTTAGTGTATAATATATATTTTATTGTACTCAATTTAAAAAACATTTTGTAATCTATGATAATCCACTGTTTTGTCCTCTTTAGAAATTATTACATCTAGCATGCCATACATATTTTCATTTGTTTTGTTTGTTGCCTGACTCTATCACTAAAAAACCCCAAGGAAGGGTTTTTGTCTATTTGTTCACTGCCAAATCCCTATAACCTGAAAGTGTAAGTATTTGAACGAATCAATGAATAAATCAAAGCCAGGTCTTCTTGCACAATCTATCACAGTTAGCTTAGCATTGTATTATCAGAGAGTTTAAAGTCCAGTGTAAACACAGAGATGTTTTTAGGGACCTCTTTCTGTTTAATCACAGGGGTGGATAAACCCTGTTTCAGGCCCAATGCCAGTGACCTTTTTAGATTCTCACTCTCACTCTCCAACTCAGACTAATGCCTCTAATTCTTTTGTTTCTTTCTAACTTTCTCCGTTACTACCCATGACAAGGGATTCCCTGAATCTTGTTCTAGTGACTTTTTGAAAATTGTGCCCTCTTGTACACACACTTCACTTATACTGTCAAGGGACTGAGAGCTCACAGAGGCACGCTTTCTCATTTCGGAAAGTGGGTTGCCTTTGTCAGAGGAGATGCTGACCACTGTACTCAGTGACCCTGCACATGCTATTACAGATCCAGTGTCGCCTGCCGTCTGTGGAACGGAAGCTTTCTGGCACATGGTTCCTACAGTCACCCTGAGTGCCCGTGTTGGGGACAGGAGCTGTGCTGACAATCTGCCAGTCCTCTGACACACTTATGCTTATTGAGAGGGATTCCATTTTGTTCAAGGGTCCAATTTCACCCTTGATTCCCTTCGCATCCCATGGGTAGGCACCATCTGGATGCGGAGTTTCTGTTTATGTTCAGTACCAGTGACTTAGAGGGCAGTCGCCTCATCCAAATTTAATTTAATTGCTCTGTGTTCTCTGTTTCAAAAGACTGCACAAAGCTCCCTTCATATTTAAAAACAAACCAAACAATAAAGCCAGATTTGGGCTGAGTCTTTCTCTTTTCTCATCATTTCTGATCATCTATTTTGTACTACATCGAATAGTCACAATAGTCTCTCGCTGGCTTTGAGAGTCTCATACAATTTGAAAGCATTTTTAAGTGATTGTTTTCCCCTGAATCTGTCCAGAGTCAACTTGCCCTTCAAGCTGTGACACAAATTGTCTTCCTCAGCTTTTTCTTATCTATGTCTCACTACCCTTGTGCCAGTACAGGGTGCGCTGCAGAATCTCTCTCCAGTAATGTTTCTAATGTGGAAGTTTCAGTTTATGCTTTTCTTAGAGTTGACAACTTGAAATGCAAGGGGCATAGAGGGTGTTCAAGGAATGATTCCTGGTAAGTAGACTGCTTGATATTAGCTGGAGCATCTATACAAGACCATTTTCCACTGATTCCATGGGAGGATTAAAATATACTAATAGTAATTACGACACCTAAAATTGGTAAAAGGAAGGTGGTAAATATAAATTATACCTTTAACCAGATTTAATGTGTTGATTTGAGCTTTATATTTTTATTATAATGACACATTAACACCCACGTAGATTGTATTTAAGGAAGAACATCCCTAGCACTCCATGGTGATTGACAATTAGTCTCTCTAGTAGAAAGTAGGTTTGAAAACAATGACAAATATGCATGAAGCCTTCAACCACGTTATTAATTCTGAATAGTCAACAGATCATGCATTAAGAAATAGGAAGAAAATCACAGCAGCATAAGGCATTTACCTGAAGTCATGTGCAGAATAACCTTTGATTGAAAATCCAGAATGTGAATCAGAAAAGTAATGGCAGAGGCCATTCTGTGCTTTAAATGGATATTCTGAATCTCTCACCAGTTTAACTTGTGTCTAAAAAGAAAATAATCACCCAGACAACTGTATTTGAACATTAATTAAAAAAAAAAAATCAAACAAAAAATAAAAAGAAAATAATCACCCAAAGTGTTCTCTGTCATGCAGTTGTTTTAAAGGTCAAACAGAACTTTCTGCAATGTGTCAAAATAAAATTCAACTTGGCCACACCTTTATCATGCGGGTATTCTTTGGGTAATTAAAGATCTTAAATCCAATCTTTAAGTGTTTGTTGTGGACATCCTAGAAATTAGAGTCATTATCTTTCTTTCTCTCTTATTCTTGCTTTTTTCTATATCCTCCTTCCTTGGAACCTTTATCAATCTAAAAATAAAGTCTTGTCATCTTTCTTCAGAGATTATAATAGGGCAACCCACTTTCCTTTGGGGCTTCTGGTTCTATATGAGCAAGTCTCTGAGACTCACTCAGCACAGTGGTTTATGCACAGGCAATGGTTAGGTCAAGCGTTTTTTCGATCCTCTTCCTCTATGCCTTTCATCTGGCATACGTCACTTATTTTATAGGTATATGTACACACACCTCTTTTTCTGAATGTTGGGCTTATGAAAAGGAGAGGAAACAATTCATTGTTGCCCATAATACAGAGCAGTTTTTGGCATTCAGTGACTCAAATATAGCAAATGATTAAGGGAGGGATATTTGAGTTTGGGGAACTCTAACTTGAGTTCCCCAAAGGGAACTCAGTTTTAGAAAACGTAATAGCACCCTCATTGGCTGCTTTCACACAGCTGATGTTGGATCTAGGACAATGTCAGAAAGTATCCTAAAAACACTAAGGGACACTGGGATACAGTGGGTAAAGATGTCCAATAGGTAGCGGAGGATTTAAGGTGCAATTCTGGCTCAGATACTGATTTTGCAATATAATCTCACATCTTCATCTATATAAAAAGTAACTAAATTAGCTGACCCACAATGTCCCTTTTAACCTTAATATTCAGAAATTCTATGGAAATGGTTAATCATATACTGTCTTCTTTCTGGCTCACTCTTTGACATGCATCTGCGAAATAAAAGCATTTACCTTTGAAGAAATGTTCAGAAATAAACATAAATAATTTTGGGTAAACAGATCTCAGGTAAGATTTTCCACCTTTTGATCTTGATGGCTGACTTACCTAGAAGGTGATTCATTTCAAAATCTGATTAATACAAGCTTTGGTCATTTAAATTTTAAACTTAAAAACATTTATTAGTAAACAAGGATAAACTGAATTGCAAACACACATTAAATATGCAAAAGAGGAAGCAAAGAGTTTAAAAGGCTGAGAAACTAGTCACCTTATTCAGCCAGTTCAAAGCACTGAGAGTAGACCCTCCATTGCAGCCATAATTATTGTATGAACAATCAATGACCTGCTGCACGCTTAGGTCTTCCAAAGGCTTTCCTTTTATTGCATACGCCGATTCCACTGCCCCTACAACGCTGAAGGCCCAGCACCCTCCACACTGTTTTAAAATAGAAACAAAATAGTATTTTTTATCAAACTGTTCAAACCGGGTTTGCCCATATTTTTCAATATCACATGTTATCAAATCAAGTGAATCGAGTCTGGAGGCCTACAAGAATGTAAATCCCATCCTTTTGGTTTCCAAATTGAAAAAAGGAAACCAAAATTCTTTTAAGTATCAAAATCCAACGATTAGTTAAAGGTAAATTGGCATATCACTAATGCAAAGTAGATAATGCAAGATAAAAGCTAATTTTAGAAACTGAGAAAACAGATTGATGGTACTTTTAAAGACCAGTCAGTTCATTAAACAGATGATGTCTGTTTCTGAGACATTCACCTATTTCACCCCAATCTCCAATCCCTGGTGTCCCCTGACTCTGTGCTTCTGTGTCACCCACCATCTCCCCCCAGGGGAGGTGATAAGGTGAGGTGGGGTGAGGATGTGTGTCATATGTGTTGTGCTCATTATTTGATGGACACAGGAGCTGAATGAGTTATGTTTTAAAGTCTCAAATGCCAGCATGTGCATATTATGAATGCACACGAAATGTCCTAATGATAAGAACCCATATTCATCATTCTTCACTCAAATATTGGCTGGCAATCTTCCTGATTGTGGATCTATTAGCTTGCTTTTATTGGACAGACTAGAACAAAAGAGTGAAAGATGGGTCCTGAAAGAAAGGGAGGAAATGGAGCAAATGGAATCAAGGACCATGCACAAGAAAGACAGAACCCCACAAAAGACAGAGGTGAGCATGGGATTTGGAATTGGGTAGAACTGACCTCATCACGGGTCCATGTGTTGCAAAATTAGGCAAAGAAAGAAAGCACAACTTGTTGTCTTCATGGAGTGAAGTTTTGAACAACTTTGTGGATTAAAGTGGCCTTTTATGTCTAGATCTCCAGCATAGTAAAATATTTACTAAGGGACTAGGCTGCAGAATCTTCACGTGCTGAGGAATGTGAATACATGCTGCTGAGACCATATCTACAGCCAGCTTTAGTTAAGCTCCCTTGGGCTTCCCTAGGATGGCAGTGCCTGCTCAAAGACTTCTCTCCAGTAGAGTCCTTTAATTAAAGATTCCTAATTAAAAATTCCCCTTTATTACAATGTAGACATTCCTGGGAGGATTAGATTTCAGACTATTTCACACTTGATGATGAATCCAATAACAAAGCCCATGATTTGGTGGTAAAATGCAATTTACCGAAATAAATATAGAACTTGGGAAATAAAAAGGATCACCCTAAATCAATGGTGACTAAGAAACTGCAGGGTCCAGAATACTTGCCATATTGTCAGACGGGTACTAGATTTATCAGGATGATTACTTCATAAGTTATATAAATGTCTAATCACTATGTTGTATACCTGAAAGTAATAAAATATTGTATGTCAACTATAATTGAAAAAAAAATTAGGAGAGGCTGAACTTCCTGTTGCGGTATCCATTGCAAATAAATTGAGACCACAGCCACATGGTTAGGGGATTGGCTGGTCAGCTGACATTTCCTGTGCTGCAACTTCTACTGCCCTCTGTCTTCATTCCAGTGTGTCACTAAGTGTGACACATTTTTAAATGTACTCTAACCTCATTTTCCCCATAATCCCTTTCATTTTTTCTGTACAGTTTTGCACAGGTGGTGATTTTTAGGAATGTAAATATATGTCACATTAGAGGAAAAATGACCACATTTCTAAGGGTCATAGATAGAAAGTGTATAATCCTTTAGAGGGTATGGTTTTCTTTTTCTTTTTTTTTTTAAATTTTATTTTAATTGTTGTTCTTGTACCGTTTTCTGTCTTTTACTCCAGGGTAGGGTTTCCTGTTGGAGCTCCAGGGGTGAGGCCTGAGAACCCAAGAGACCAGGTTACACTGTCGCTAAGTGTACCTGGTAATGTGTTATTTTTTTAGTGCCATTTCCCTTTCAGTAGTCAAATTTATTTTCCCCAGCCTCCCATCTGCTATTCTAAAGAATCTTTGGTAACTGTCACACAGCTGCTAGGAAGCACCTCTGAGCCAGTGTGCTGGTGGCAAAGGTAATTAGTGAGAGAACACATCAAAGATGGTTTATCTCAGAATAAAAGTCGAGCTTTGATGTCTGCCTTCCATTCCACCGGAGTCCAGTCTTACTGCCATGTTTTGAATGATTGGAGTGTGATTTTTACCTAGGGAAATGATGGCTTCCCTTACAAATTTGATTGAACTTGACCTCAAAGGTGACTTCTCATGCTAAGACGATAAAAAAACAAAAACAAAAACACCCCCCAAAAAAACTTACCGCCTGCTGGTTTCTCACTAGTGTTACAACATGCTTGTCTCTCCAGTCAAATCTTAAAGGTAAAGACATGTTGGAGATGGGCTCTGGCACTTCTGCTGCGTATTTTGGGAATGTGAAAGGTTTGCTTCTTAAGTAAATAGCTGAGTAGAAAAATGAAATGAAAACACAACAATATTAGATTACAGGAAGGACCTCTGAAGGTTCTTTTTGGAGGAACTTTTCAAACAGAAACAGTAGCTTTCAAGTAGAGCCTGCCCTTTGTGATTTTTCTATGTGCTTTTCCATAACATGAAATGCAGTCAAATGAAAGCTATAAAAGATAAGAATTCTTACAATAGAGATGGAACTACCATATAAAATGACTTGTTTGAAAGAACCAGGACAATAATAAAAACGAGTATAATCAGTATCATTTGTTTTATCAGAACCTATGGAGCCATGGGTAACTTGAATAGAAACAGCACTAAAAATTATGGAAGGAATGAGGCATTCGCTGTCCCTTACAGCCACATGAAAATGTCTTGTATCTGTAATATTTCTTATGCAATAATTAGAAGAGGGGCCATGCATTTATTTTTTCTGTCAGCACCTAGTACATGCTCAATACTTAGTATTTAATAAATTGTTAACTATTACTCAATTTTCTAGGTTCACAATTCAACAATTCCTTAAAAGTTAAGGAAACAAGTTAAAATAAAGAAACAAATCAACTAATAGCACCACTACATCATACCTTTAAACTCTTCAGGAAATAAATATGAAAACTGATTTACTCCATAGATGGCAGAGGAATTTTCACTAGGAAACAAAGAATTCAAATATTGATGTCTATTAAGACTTTCCTAAAAGAAAAGAAAAAAAGGTAATTTATATCACCTATGTTAACTTTCCAAAGCAATTTGTGTATAACTAACTTGGAAATATTCTCCAGGTGTGAAGGTCAAAGCTTCATTTATTTCCAGCAGATCACATTGGAAGATCTGTATAAGAAAATGCGATCATATTTGTAAATGTTTCGTATTAGAACTACTATCTGCTTTCAGGTATATTTTTGAGGCTGGGGAAGGTATGTCTAATTTATTTGTAACTCGTCTTCACTAAGCCCATTGAGAGCACTAGATATGTTTTTTAATATAGTGAAAAAAATTGCAAATAAGCGTTTAAACAGATTTGGTGAAAAATAATTATCTTTACGTATTTTTTGTTTTCGTTTGTTGTAACTGAATGTGTTAATTGAATGAGTTACAATAAGACATTCCAGATTCTTGTCTGGAAGGGGATCCAGGACCAAAGAACTTGAAATTATCTTATGATTATAAAACTAGGGAAAACAAGTCGTTTTGACATTAATAGTTCGTTCTAAAGCTCTCTAACCAGCCTAATTTATACTTAGCCAACCGGTCTGCTCCAGAGTTTTAATGCTGGGGTAAAATCTAACCGTAATTACGAAGACATTTTTCAAAATGAACCGAAAAAGAAATGAAATGTTCCCTTTCTCTAAATCAGTCTCCACCAAGGCTCTGGCCTGGTGAACTTTTAAGGTTGGCGCACGAGTCTAAGGAGCCCAGTACACGAAAATGGTAAACTGGCAAATTCTTCCAGCTTGCTCAATCAATGCAGGGTCTTTCACAAAATTCTGATTCCAGAAGCTGTTTACCAGCGCCCTCCTTTGGAAGAAAAAAATGCAGGCTTCTTCTGCTTATTTCTGATCCCTGCCAAGCGGCTCTGCTCAAAGTGGGAGTTTCTAATAAAGAACAGTTCGGACACATCCGTTGATTACTTGGGGCGTGTCTTATAAATCCACGGCGGCAAAACTTTCATGGAAAATCAAATATTCGAGTTAGCAAAGGCACAGGAGAGAGCGAGACACAGCCACATGGGGGAGGCAGGGAGAAGTTCGGGGGGTGTTATCCTAGCTCTGAAGCCCCAGCGCGTCACAGAGCTGAGGGCACGGGGACCCACGGGAGTCGCAGGGCTCGGTGGCCCCTCTCCCCCAGCCCAGACTTCGGACAGGACAGGGCGAGAAGGAAACAAACAGCGAGGCGCGCGCTGGGTACCCGGAAGGCGGCCTCCTGTCGCTCGCGGCTCCGCGGTCCAGTCGGGGTGAAGGTGGCTCCGGAACCGGGTCCGGGGCCAGAGCCGCAGCACCACCAGCAGCAGAGGAGCCAGAGCCTCCGGAGCGCCCGGAGCTTCATGCCGGCGCCGAAGCCCGCCAGACTCCACCCGCGCGGGTTTCCTTTCGGTTCTTCTGCTCCTCCTCCCGGGGTTTGCCGGGGCGAAAGCGGCGGAGCGGGGTATGTGGTCCTATAGACTGTCACTCCCCATGTCCCTATTGCCCTGGGCCTGGGAATGCACTTAGATGCAAACTGCTGAGATTCTCGCTGCTGTTTTGGGGAAAGAAGCATCAGACACAGGACCACGTGCTTTCCGGTTTCATCCCCTATCAATCAGAGAAAAGTTTTCTTTATACAGGAACACGAACCCACAAGCTACTGAGAGGTCTGCTCTTCCAGAATTAAGTCCTTATTTGTCTTTTATCTCAAATGGGAAGATTCAGGCAGTAGTTGAATTTAACTTGACCTTAATCCTGCTGTTGCTTCTACGATGGTCCCTCACGTTCAGAAACTAACTCTGAAATGATGTCTGCGAATTTACACGGAGATATTAATTCAGCAGGTGTTTGTTTAGCAATACGTTAGAAAAACGTATGGTGGTGGAAATAGTGCACAATTTCTCGATGTATTATATTAGGGCCATTTGGAAACTCTTGAAGTCTGTTTCTTCACTTGCACAGGAAGATAGAGATAGCACCTATTTCTTAATCATGTGGTAAAATTTAAATAAAGTAATCCCCATAAAACACTTTGTATGATGCCTGGCACATTTTAAGTGTTCAGTATTACTCAGTTGTTTAATTTTTAAGTTTACCCCCCCCCATTTTATTGTTACATTGTTTTCCATCTATTCAGCTTAGCTCATAATATCCCATTTTCATGCTTTCTTCTTGTTTTGATTTTCTTCAAACATTTTCCTTTCGTAGTACTCCAATCCTAGAGAATGGGCCTTAGAAGGGACAAAAGTAATGTTTAAATAAGTTAACATCCTGATATGGCAGCATCTGAAGTTAAGGATTTAACTTAACAGGTGGAAGGGGAGAAAATCCCCTTTGGAGAGACTGGGGGACTTCCAATGTCCACTATCACAGGTCTGGGATGACTCTTGGAACTGTTCAGCTGTTTCTCAAATTTAAAGTGCACGGGACACCTAAAACTATCATAAAAATAGTATTGAGTGTGAACTATAATTAAAATATAAAATTTTTTAAAAAGGAAATAACATAAAAATAAATGCACAGGAAATGCAAATTCTGATCCAGTAGTTCTGCTTTTCTAACAACCTCTGGGGCTGTTGCTGCCTCTGGTAACACAGGCCACACATGGGGTGACAAGCAGTGCACCACTGTTACTATTTCACCAGCTTTCCTCCCTCGGGGGTAGCTGGGAAGATGGCTGGGGTAACTACCTATCTCAGAGAAAATTCCGTACACCTTTCTGGTCATTCCATCTCTGCTTATTTCCTGGAAAAGAGAGTAGTCAGTACTCAATATTCCTGGGCCTCAGGATCAGCATACCAAGTGTAAGATGGGGGCCCCTTCTTCATGTGTTATTAACAATTTCAAGACAGGAACAGTAGGGCATTAAATCAAGAAGCACAGGGTCCTGTGTGACTGCACAGACTACGTACCCACAAAGGAAGCTCTACCAGGCCTTTCTATAATAACCTTAACCATACAGTGCTTCCGGAAGACTTCAAAATTGATGTCATAACCCTCATAAACTTTTTAGAACTACCATTTGATTTATGTCTTTAGTTTTTATCTAGGTACAGTGAGTCATGCTATTCTCTACGCACAATTGGTAATAAAAATAAAATACATCTGTTCTGGGAACTAAGAGTAAAGACTTGGAAGCTTTTTTACGTGCATGCTTGATGAGATATATTACTTTTGGAATATATGGTGACAAAGATTTCATTTAGACAGTACGTTCAATGATCAATATTGATGTCAGCCTCGATAGTACTTCTGCACCTAGCCCTTATTTATAAATCACTCAAGCTAATACTTCAGAAGTTTGCATTCAGATCACAGCTACTGTTTATAGACAGCTTACTGAGTCAGAAAATTTAATCATAGGCAGTCGTCCTTATCCTAGCATAAGTGGCCATGTAAAAAATAAAAAAATACAATAAATGTGCTTCTTAAGCTCCCATCAGCAAATATTTATTAAGCACCTGTTAAGTGCCAGGTATTGTTCTATGTAATGAGGATCCATCAGTGCATAAATGACTAAAGAGATGAAATTTACATCCTTATGGAACTGACATGCAGTGAGAAAAGATGCACAGAAAAGTTAGGAAAAAATGTTATGGGGCAATAAAATGGTACAGGGAGAATCCGGAGTGTGCAGGACTGGGGTTGCAATTTTAAGTAAGGTGCTCAGGACAGACCTCCCTGAGAAGGAGACATTTGAGCAAAGGCTTGAAGGAGGTGAGAGGGAGATATCCTGATATTTGGGGAAGAAAAACTAAGAAAGGATAGTTAGTACAAAGGCCTTGAGGTGAAAGTATGCTTGCCACGTTCCAGAAATATAAAAGTCAGTGTGGAAGAAGTGGAGAGAAACAGGGAGAGAGTAGAAGATGAGATAAGCAGGAAGCACACAGATTACACAGGTCTTCGGAGGTTAAGGGGAGGGGGCGGATCAAAATTATTTATTAAATAGTTTTTTAAGGTTTGAAAGGTTTTTATCTCAAAAGTGAGGGTCACAAGTATTTGCTAATTTTCAGAATAAACACTATAAATTACATCTACATGGGAGGTGTAATTTTTTTCATTAAATTTGCAAAATACCACACTCCTGTATTAATTTTGTATTAATTATCTGTTATTACATATCAAATAACCCCCAAACTTAGTAGCTTCGAAATACTGACATTTATCATCTCACACAGTTTTGGTGGAGTGGGTTGGGAACAACCTAGCTGGATGGTTCTGGCTCAGGCTCTGTCATGAGGTTGCAGACAAGCTGTTAAAACAGCTATAGTCACCTGAAGTCATCACAGGATTAAAGAGTTCGCTTTCAAGCTCACATGGCTGTTGGCAGGAGTCCTTGGTTCTTCTCAGGCTTTGGACAAAGGCCTCAGATCCTTACCATCTGGGTTCCCCAGACCTGCTGTGGCAAGACAACCATCTTGCTCCAGAGTGAGAGATTAGAAGGACTGAGAGAATGGGCAAGGGGATGACTAAGAAGGAAGCAGCTGTGTCCTGTACAGTCTGATCTTGAAAGTGACCTATCATCCCTTCTGCTCTTGGTTGCACTGACCCAACCTGGTACAATGTGGGAGGTGGGGATTACCCAGAGCGTGAATAACAGGAAGTGAGGTTTCTTGTTTGCCATCTGGGAAGCCAGCCACCACAGACTCATCTTTGACTTGAACTGCCCAGTGAAAACATGATCACTTTCCTTTTTGTATGAAAATAATCCAGCCCTTCATCTACTTTTGCAAATACTTCGAATCCTCTATGATATTAAAATCATTATTTGTTTTTGTTTCTACCTTGTCATGAGTCTTTGGATTTTCTTCAGTTTTGAGTCATCCTACTTCAGTTTAAATGGCTTTGCTATGCAGTTATTTTGTTGTTTGTAAAATTTTTTGCTTAATAAATACCCGTAAATTTATTATGATTTATCAAGCACTGTATTAAGCACTTTATAAATATTACCTTTATTTAATTCTTATAACAAATCATTTCAGTAAATGGTATTATCATTTTCGTTGTATAGATGGGGAACCTGAGGCAGAGAAAAGTTAAGATATTCATGCAAGGTTATACATTTAGTAACTTGTGGATCTAGTATTTGAGTAAGTAGAGCCTAGCACTAATCTATGCTATTTCTCTCTCCAGTTCTCTATGATCATTTTTATGTGTTTCATAAAATTCTGTGCCTTCTTAAGACACGTATTTTTAATTCATTATCAATTAGCACTACAATTGCATGAGATATTATAAACTTCAAATAATCAGCTAAAGATCGTCAAATAATTTGCGGGGTTTTTCTGTCAAATAATTTGAAACAAACCAAGAAAGATGCTGGTGTTGAGGCAGGGGAAATGTTCGAAAGGCTATTAATTTTAGGAGATTAGTTCTTTAATGCTTGTTTTCCTGGTGTGAGGAATTGTTCATCCCACACTACTTCCTGCCTGCAGGTTTTCAAAGCAATGAATGCATTGATAAGAAAGGATCTTGTCCATTACCTCTAATCCTCACAAAACCCCTGCAAGGTAGGAATTATCCTCCCTTTCCAAATGAGGAAACTGACTTGTATAGCGATTTAGGAGTTTATTCAAAATCCTAGGCAGCAAGTGGTCATGGCAAGATGTAAAGTGAGCTGTCAAATGTCAGAGCCCATGCAAGCTCTCCAACCAGGTCAGCCTGCCCTCTGTTACTCCAAGGCATAGCTGTGGTTGTTTTCTATTATTTTCCTGTTTTGTGTTGGCTTTTCTTTATTAATCATACCACTTGTAGCCGGTGACTGCTCTGTAGTCCACTATTCACTTTCCATTTTCTAATGTAATTTACGGGAAAGCATGACACCCGGCAATACACTTGAGTCATTGTATTACCTCTGAATTGAAGAGGAGTTTTTTCTTTTTCATTTCTCTCCCTATGTTATCGCAAAAGGATCTTATACCTTTAGGCAATTAATTCGTTACTGTCTGGATTAAAAGATTTAATTATTTTTGGTCTAGGAGTTTACACTGAAAACTTTACTAACACCCTCCCCTTTGGTTATTGTTGATTGGGTTCACAGAGTCATTGCAATTGTTCTTAATCTCTTGTATTGGCATCATTTCATAGAGTCTACATAAATCCTGATATAAAATTGTGTTACATAAATTTCTAGGTCCGAGGCTTTCAAATTTCCTTTCTGGCCAAAGAGAAGCAATTTTGTCAGAACAGCCATCACTAATGGGCAGGATTTGTCAGGCTTTTGAAATAGCTCATTCCAGTTTCTCAGCTGGAGGAGAAAGGCTGTGACAGAGGCTGCCAAAAATGCAGGAGAACAAAGGAGAGTGTGGTACTCCACTGACCTGCTGCTTAGGAGGAGGGAAAATACCATTACCCTTGAAACCTACGTAACCTTATCAACCAATATCGCCCCAAGAAATTTAATAAAATTTTAAAAATAAAAACTTTCAAGAAAGCCATAATATATACCTTCTTACTCGAAACAGTTAATGGAACAAAACACCCTAAGAAACACCTGAAGCTAGGAGTGGTTTCTATGGAAACCTCAATCCATTTCTATTCTGCTGACATTTGAATAAACGTGAACAGAGGAACGCTTTAGCTCTGCCGTCTTGTGTGCACTGTGGAGACAGAGCTAATGGGTTTATCTTAGAAGAATTATTAACTACTCGTAGCGGTTGTCTCTTCATAGATAAAGACTATTCCATAGTCCTAAGGCACTTCAGAAAAATCTATCATCAGTAGGTAAAAACAACACATTTTGCATGCTGATAGTATTTTGCAGGAGCTTAAAGTGCTCCTTCTCTCTTATATAATAATTTTAAATAGTGGAAATTTTTATGATCTAAGAAAAAATCATGGTACCCTTTATTCTGAGTATGCCATTAATCCAAACATACATGCTGTTTCGAATAGCTCTCAATTCTCCTTTAGTTAGATGGAGCCTACAAGAATTATATACCTCTAGGCCTCTATTGCCTATGTAAAATCACAGTATCCCAAAGATCAGATGTAAGATGTAAGAAAAAAGGAAGTCTCACTGGGAGTGGAAACACAGAGAAAAACCAGTCTTTAGGTGCAATTCGTTTAAATGAGGACAACTCATCTTGGCTGCAAATCTAGCCTTACATTTAACAATTCTAGAAAACTCTATCACTCAGGCAGCAAAAGGAAAAGGTCACTGCTTGCTGCCAAACCAGAGGCAATTTGCTGTAAAATGATTTTGTTTCATTGCTTTGAATGATTGCCTGGTTTACATGATTATTAATTAATCACCATTTAAAGAAATTGATAAGCTTTAGTTTTTAGAGCAGTTTTAGGTTTGGAGCAAAATTGAGCAAAAAGTACAGACACACACATCCTCCCCCACTATCAGTGTTCTTCACCAGAGGGTTGCAGTCGTCACTATTGATGGCTTACACTGACATGTCATTTCCCAGAGTCCATAGATCACATTGGGTATGGAATATGCCACTTGTTTTGTAAATGTATAATGGCATGTATTCACCATTATAGAAACACACAAAACAGCTTCGCTTCCCTAAATGTTCTACGTATTCTCAATCTTTCATCCTATCCCCTGACCCCTATCAGCTACCAATCTTTTACTCTTTCCATAGTTTTGCCTTTTCCAGAATGTCATATAATTGAAATCATACAGTATGTGGCCTTTTTCAAATCAGTTTCTTTCACTTAGTAATATGCCTTTAAGTTTCCTCCATGTCTTTTCATGGTCTGATAGTTTATTTCTTTTTAGTGCTGAATAATAATCCATTATCTGGATGTACCACAGTTTATCCATTCACTGAAGGACATCTTGTCTGCTTCCCAGTTTTGGCAATTCTGAACAAAGCTGGTGTAAACATCCATGTACAGGTTTTGTATAAACATATGCTTTCAATTCCATTTGCGTAAATACCAAGGAGCTCAGCTGCTGCATCATATGGTAAAAATATATTTAGTTTTGTAGGAAATTGTCAAATGGCCTTTCAGAGCAAGTTACCATTTTGCATTCCTACCATGAATGAATGAGAGTTTCTGCGGCACCACTCCCTTGACAGAATTTGGTGATGTATGTGCTTTGGATGTTAGCCATTTTAATAGATGTGTGGTAGTATCTCCTTTTAATTTGCAATTCATTTTTCAGATGCTTACTTGCCACCTGTATCTCTTCTTCCATGAAGTGTCTGTTAATGTCTTTGGCCCATTTTTAAAATCCAGTTGTTAATTTTCTTATTGTTAAGTTTTAGGAGTTCTTTGTGCATTTTGAAAAACAGTTCTTTATCTGGATGTGTCTTTTGCAAATATTTTCTCCTTATCTATGTCTTGACTTCACATTTTCTCAATATTGTCCTTCACAGAGCAGGACTTTTCAGTTTCAATGAAGTCAAGCTTATGATTTATTTTTCCATAGATTGTGCCTTTAGTGTTGAATCTAAAAAGCTATTATCATACACAATGCCATTAAGGCTTTCCCCTATGTAGCTTTTAGGATTTTATAGTTGCATTTTTTACGTTTAGTTTTAAGGTCTATTTTGAGTTAATTTTTGTGAAGGTATACAGTTTCATTTTTTCTTTCATATGAATGTCCAGCGTTTGCAGCACCATTTGTTGAAGACCTTCTTTCTCCGTTTAATTGCTTTTGCTGCTTTGTCAAAGATCAGTTGTTTGTATCTCTGTGAGTCTGTGTCTGGTGTTTCTATTCTGTTCCATTAATCTATTTGCCTGGACTTGCGCTGCTATCACACTGTCTGGATTACTGCAGCTTTACACTGCCTTGAAGCCAGGCAGTGTCAGCTCTCTGACTTTGTTCCTTTCCTTCAGTGTTCAGGTGGCTCTTCTAAGTCTGTGCCTCTGTGTATAAACTTTAGAATCAGTGTTTCAATATCCACAAAAAATCTTGCCAGGATTTTGGTTGGGATTGTGATAAAATTCACAGATAAAATTGGTAAGAACTGACAATACTGAACCTTTCTATCCATGGACATGAAGTATCTTATAATTTAGTTACTTCTTCTTTGATATATTTCATCAGAATTTTGTAGTTTTCCTCATATAGATTTTGCACATTTTTGGTTAGATTTATTCCTATTTAAATTGAAAGTCCTTATGTAAATGAGACTGTGTTTTTAATTTTAAATTCCACTTGTTTAATGCTAGTACATAGGAAATAGATGGACTTTTGTGTGTTAACTTTATATCCTGCAACCTTGCTGTGATCACTTATTAGTTCCAGGAGTATTTGGTTGATTATTTCAGATTTTCTACTTTAGTTGATTCTTTCAGATTTTCTACATAAATGAGTTTGTCATCTTTGAAAGAAGGCAGTTTATTCCTTCTCTCTAAGTCTATATAGCTTGTATTTTTCTTGTCTTATTTCTTTAGCTAGAATTTCCAGTATAATTTTGAAAAAGAGTGGCAAGAGGAGACACCCTTGCTTTTTTCTGATGATTACCATTTTGAACCTCTTTGTGTACCACAAAGTCTTGAAGGTAATTCTTGGAATAAAATCCAAAGTGTGATGCAATACAGTGGCTAAAACACAATCTTAGTTTTGGATTAACATGAGTTTTTATTCTTGTTTCTTATTGACTATGTGGCCTTAAAATTATTTACTCTTCTTGAGTCTTAATTTTATTATATATAATTTGAAAATAATTTCTAGTTCTAATGATATAAGGATTGGGGAACGTAGATAGAGTGCTTCAATCATAGAAGTTGACTTGTAATCATAGCTACAATTGCTCAGCTATAAATTTCCCCTAGGGACAAGATTCAGAACCAAAATTTGTAGACTTTACTCCCTTCATTGTTAAATCCTTAGACAAAAATAATTGTATGTTTGAAGATTGTAGTCTTTCCCTGTCTTTTCTGCATCTTAGTGATCGTCTTTACTGATGTCATATCTGAGTTAGTAGTCATAGAGTACAAGAGCTAGCTATCATTATCAGGGAAATTGATTTTATAAATATAGTCATCATTTCTTCTTATTCTCACTGACCCAAAAAACACAGAAAATTTTGGTGTAAATTTATATTGTATTTCTGTGCTTAGAGGTATTTAAAAATAAAGTTCTTTTTTTAAACATTTTTTTATAGTTGTCAAGTACAGTTTTTTTGCCTTAAGAAAATAGACTTCTTGAAGTTTGTAATAGAGAGTAGAAGGAACATGAACAGCAAAGCTGGAGGTGTGATTTCTACATGGCCTTTGGGGAGAGTAGGTGTTGTATGAAAGTGAATCGCTAGCTTTCTGTATCTGTTATAGCACCTGCTTTTTCATTGCCTTATAATGAGCAGAGATAAGATCACTCACTTTGATTCTTAGAGTTGGTTGAGAAATAGCTAAGTAAGTGAAATAAACCCTAACCAAACACAGATCTGTCTACCATGGGGGTTTCTGAAACTTAACCTATACAGTCAAGGAATGACTCAGACATTATTAAACAAAGCAGGCCAAAGATAAAGGTGGATCTGAACCCAAAACTCTTTAAAACTGCCAGCATAATGGACTATAGAAGCTAGTAGAGCATATATGAATCCTAGAGCTTTCCATTTGTATCTAAGAAATGTCCTAAGGAGATGAAAAATCTCTCCATAATGGTGCATCGCTAGCCCTTGGAGAGCCAGAAGTGAACATGGTATCCTGACTCCTACTCTCATACTTCTAGTATCTTGTGCTGCCACTTTGAGTAAATACGCCCTTTCCACTTTAAAAACAGTAAGTGACTCTTTTTTTGTGACTTCAAACATATCCACTACTGATCTGCCTGAGGTCATCCAATATAGCTATAAACCTAAACATAGTCCCCTATTATTACAACATTTCTAACAGATCATTTCATATTCTCAAGCAATAAAGTTTAGAAAATGGTTACTCTGTTGAGAAAATGGTTCTTGGTTGGTGTAAGATATTTAATCTCTTTATTCATTCATGTCACAACTGAATGATAGTGAATATATAATCATTAAACAAAAACAGTATTAACAATAAGATAAATAATTCATAAATAAGTTAACATTCTCTGTACTCCCATTTTCATTTCAGGCATTGTACTGTGTAATTTTCGCTTGTATTTTCTCATGAAATTTTCACAAATTCTTTGACCATCTCCTTATAAATTTCTCCTGAAGCACACGAGTAGTAGAAAGTGAGGAACGAGACTAGCTTGGTGGAAGGATTTGGGCTGTGGAGTTCGACAGCTGGACTGAGACTGGAAGTCCTCGGTAGCCGTTGTGACATCCCAGAACATCCCCCAGCTGTGTTTTTGTTCCCACATCTGGAAAATAATATATTAAAAAACAAACTTGTCTTTGAAAAATCAAATGAGATGACATATGTAAAATATTTATAGTGCCTTACCCTTAATGAAAATTAATGTTAACTAATATTTGTAGTCATCTTATTCCTACATGAAAATTTTGCATCACTAGGAATGGGTAAAACCCCAATACTTTCAGTGGATAGGTGGTTCAAGTTGATTTTTTACAGATTATTTATGAATTTTAATTTAAAATAGAGGATTCCACTTGCCATTAATGAAAACAAAACAAAACGCATTTACTGATTTCAATAACTATTATTTCAATGCTGACCACATGAGGGCAGCATGGTACCTTTTAAGAAAAAGAGGTGGATTGGCTGGAGGAAAAAAAAATCGAGTACTAAAGCTATAGAAATCATAGATACATAAAACCAGAAGACTCTATAATGATTCTTTAATCCAAACTTTCATTTTACAATGGAAGAAATTGAGGTCCAAAGAGGCTAATCCACAAGTCCTGTCACGCAGCTGATGTCTGATGGTGGTGGAGCAAAGAACCAGTTTACAACATTAACAGTAACAGTAATTGCATTATCAGAGCACCCAGGTACTCAAGAGACTTTTATTATGCACTAATATTTTGTGTGACGGTATTTTAGAGGAAATCGAACATTTCTTATAATGAATTAGCCACAGAATGTGCCTTCCTGGAGAAATTGAAAAATAAAATGAATCTCATTTCTGGGAGACTTAGGAATATACTTGAAGGCAAAACATTGAACTATACGACTTCTCAAGGTTGTCATTAATATTTTGCTCACAGCCACGTGTTTGCCAGTTGCCCTGAAACCGCAGCACTCTCTCCAAGAAGCAGGAGCTAACAAAGGCAGAGAACACACCCATTTTCCTAGTTAATGTCCTTGCCTGTGTTTTCTTAAATGTTTTTCTCAGCTTCTCCTTCCCTAGTGACATAGTCACACAAACATATACAGATAGAAACATGCAAAGCACAAAACACATTCACCAGTGTCAGTACCATAGCGGGGGTACTTGGGTGGGGCAAGATGCTTTAATTTTGCACTGATCATATGCATTGTACATACACCCCTTTTCCAAATGTTGTTGATAAGCATCAGACAATGTGAGTCAAGATAAGCTTGCTATACAACTTCACTCCTCCCATTTCTCTCTACCTCCCTAGTATCTTTTAAATTTTTACAGCTTTTCCTTCTGCCAAAATTATTGCTCATCTACGTTACTCCAGTCTCAAAAATTGGACATTGTGATAGTTAATATTATGTGTTAATTTGACTGGGCCATGGGGTCTTAGCTATTTGGTCTGTGAGGTTGCTGTTGGATGAGGTTAGCATTTAAATAAGAAGACTGCACAAATCCTGTTGTCCCCCGTAATGTGGGTGGGCCACATCCGACCTGTTACAAGCTAACTGGAAAGACTAGAACAGAATGGCTAACCCTCCCACATAAGGAGAATTCTTCTTGCCTTCAGACTAGGATGTTGGCTCTTTTCCAGCCTTCAGACTTGAACCGAAAGGTGTACTCTGGGTCCCGAGCTGTCAGCCTTCATTCACTACTGAATTACCTCATCAGCTTTCGGGGTTCTCAGGCCTTCAGGCTTCAAGCTATGGACTGTCGTCTGTCTTCAGCTGGCTAATTCACCCTGCAGATTTTGAGACTTGCCAGCCTCCATAATCACATGAGTCAATTCCTTATAATAAACATCTCTCTCTCTCTCTATTTTTACACACGTACACCATACTAGTTCACCCTATTGGTTCTGCTTCTTCTGGAGAAGCCTGACTAATGCAGACACTTTGGCTCTTTTATGTTTTCAATTGAAACCAGTGTCATTTTTATAATAATTTACTGATTAGGATTCTTCATCAATTTAAAAAATGATCTATTAAATTTTAAAGCCTTAAACCCCTACCTCACCCTGGGCATTGGCCTTACATCCTCAGTGGTCATCATGGAGTTTGGCGTTCAGCTGTCATTTGATGAAAAAAGTTAATTTTCTGAATTCTATTCTACTAGTTATCCTGTAAAATCTTGTTTCTCTCAGAGATCTAGCATTTTTCCTTTCATTTATGTGTGAGCATATTAAGGTTATTAGCTTAGTGCTTATTTGTCTGTTGCTAAGATACCTCTTTGCCAGTAATCAGGCATGCATATTATAGTTTAGGATGAAAGATATAATAGATTTCTAGTATGATTAACATAAAATACAGAGGCTTAATATAACCGTGTTAGTTGTCAATTAATATTGGAGCATTAGATTTTTGTTCAGTTTAATTTATTAAAGCCTATAATGGCACTTTTATAGACTCCTACATTTTACAGGTAAGAAAAATGAGAGCCATAGAATTAGTTTGTTGGGCCAAGCTTATAAAGTTTGTGAATGAGAGAGTGACTATTAGAAATCAGGTTCTCAAATGCCCATTTCTTGCTTCTCTTTGTCGGCCTGCATGTGCAACCCTTCGGAAACCACCATTGTCCATGTCAAAACTCCCTCAGTGACCTGCCCCTGTCCACCACACTGAGCCCACCAGGTACCATATCCCTCCTCCTTGTTCACTGGGCATCAGTATCCTACACTTCCTTCCTTGTGTCTCTTGGACATGACAGAGCTCCAGATGGCTGGACAACCACATTCCTTATCTCTTTCTTCCTTTAGATTTCAGTGCAAATGTTTTCCCTGACCTTTGTAATTCATGTAGCACACATATTGGGAATACTTTTCAGATTCATTTCTCTGTTTATTTTCTTCATATAACAATAAACTACCCAAAGGGGTGTGTGTGTGTGTGTGTGTGTGTGTGTGTGTAATTTTAGATTTGTCCTTTCTTGTCTGTATCCCTGGCTGGTATTTGTAAACTAGGATCTTTAAGACAGAAGCCTGCCTATACTGTTGGATCATGCTTTGTAGAGTACACAATGCCCAATGCATGCTACCTGGTCACTGACTAGTTTCTGAAATGAGCAACTCTGATTCAACAACAGCAACAAAATAGTATGAAGACATGGTTCACGAGAATGAGACTTCTATATCAGATGTTCATCTGAAAATGTGGTTCAAGCTTAAATAATGAAGTCAAATTTCAAATGTATATTTAAATGCAGTCTAAATAAGAAATTGCATTATTTAATTTTATTTGTTAAATTTGTAAGGAATTTCTAAACTTTCAATTGAAGAGATTACAGGTATGTGATTGGGAATAATTTTGAATAAAATATATGCATGTCTTTAATAAAGAGAATTTCATGACATTGTCTCGAATATTTAGTATAGTTTGAGTAAGATTATTTGAAAGCTCACACTGCCATCATTTGAATGAGGTTAAGAGATCAAACACAGAGATATATATTTTGTGAAAAGTAACTTTGAATCTTAACAGCAGAGGCAAGAATAAAAGCGTAAACTGTCTTATTCTTCCATATTTTATGACTTCTCTGTTATTTAGAAAGCCCAGCAGCTTACTATTTGCTCTTTTGTTTTAAATAAAAATAAAATATGTTAAATCTAATCACAGTTGTCTTTGTATTATTAAGTGTTAAGTTCATAATTATTTTCATTGATTTATAACTTTCCTATTTGGAGAATAAACATTCTTGATAAGAAGTTTGATCATTAATTTAAAGGGAGAACACACAGTCCGGAGTCATGGTTGTTCGGTGCTGAGTGCCAAATGCCTATG
This sequence comes from Glossophaga mutica, assembly GCA_039655065.1. Classification (NCBI taxonomy): domain Eukaryota; kingdom Metazoa; phylum Chordata; class Mammalia; order Chiroptera; family Phyllostomidae; genus Glossophaga; species Glossophaga mutica. The sequence goes on from CM077311.1 coordinate 87,757,844, forward strand.
GTGAGGACGTGGACATTGGGAATAGCTGACTGGAGTCGAGTGAATAAGAATGAAGGATTTGATATGAGTGAATATCCAAAAAAGAGGTCAGAGCTGAACCCAGAAGAAAAGCTGTCATTTGGGAAATCAGTGCAGAAACATGAAACCAAATGAAGGTGGAGATTGTGTGCTAGGTAACTGAGCCAGGGAAGCATCCACACCAGTGCCTGAGAGATGCCCAGATAGGTATGGAGCTGCTCTGAGGCTGGGTATGAACCTGAGTCATCCTTTTTAAGTGGTTTAAATTGCTACATCCTGATTTCTGTTGTAATTGTGTTGTTGTTAGAGTTGTATTTGCAGGTTATCACTGGATACTAGTTTTATTATCTAGCCCTTTACTTACATTACTGGGGCAGACTGTACTATGCATTTCTAATTCTTCCTCACTCCCCTGCTGTGCTGTTGCTTCTCCATGAGTGGAGTTTATTTTCTTACCCCATTGACTTTGGGTTTGGCCAAGGGACAGCAGCTTTTGCTAATGAAATATTCACCGAGCAGAAATGAGAATGTGCCTGTTCCAAACTGATGCCTTAATGGCACATTTCAGCCAATGTCCTTGAACCCTCTAGCACGAGAGGAGCGTAACTCAGGCTGCTATTTCTTCTTCAGCCTGGATCCTGAAACGGAGACACACCCCATACCAAAGCCTGTGATCCAGTCTGGCTCCAGAAAGACAAAGCAAGTTCCACTGAGATCAGCCAAATAGCCGATCACCCACCAACATGTGAATAAATGAAAAAAATGATAGTTTTTGTAAGCCATGGGAATTCAGTGGGTGTCACACAGCATTCTTACAGCATTAACCTGAGTAATTCACCCACTGATAAAGTACATTTAACAATGTAATGAATTTACTAATGAGAAGATAAAATGATTAATTGGAAAATGCTGAAAGGAATTGAAAATTATATCCAATGTCCTTGACAAAAATGATACCATCGCGATTTATTGAAAGAGGCCTAGCAGACCTCTTTAGGGTGACTCCAATAATTTACCTACCACAATGTCTGGAAACAATCCAGATTGGATAGGGCAACTCTGGCCTTTGAGTGGCTGTATCTCTTTCTTCAAGCTGGAAAGCAGTGCTGGGGCACGGCTCTATTTTATGGAAGAACCAGCAGGAAACTTGCGCTGGGGCACTGTTATCTCTGCACCATGATTTTCCAAATTGGGTTTTCCCAGTGAGCTCTTTAGAGGAACACAGTGTTATCACTTTGACTAAACCATGCACCCCCCACACAAAGTAATGTATGATACTGCTGATTCCTCTAATGTGGAAAGTCTGTGTTTATTGCTCTGTATCATAATTGAATGCTCCTATATTATTTGCACCTTACTTTTCCTTCATTTTTTAAAATACTTTTTAATTTTCAATTACAGTTGGCATTCACTGTTATACTAGTTCCAGTTGTATAACATGTTGATTAGACATTTATATAATTTACAAAGTAATCATCCTGAAAAGCCTGGAACCCCTCTGACACCATGCATAGTTATCACAATATTATTGACTATATTCCCCATACTGTCCTTTACATACCCCGGTCTGTTTTTATAACTGACAATTTACACATCCGAATCCCTTCCCCTTTTACACCCATTCTCCCAACTCTCGTTTCATCTGGCAACCATCAAACTGGTCTCTGTACCTATGAGTTTTTTCCTGTTTTATTTGTTTGTTTATTTTGTTTTTTCAATTTCACATATAAGTGAAATCACATGGCATTTGTTTTCCTCTGTCTGACTCATTTCATTTAGCACAATATAGTTTCTAGGTCCATCTGTGTTGTTACAAACGGCAAGATTTCACTCTTTTTTATGGTTGCGTACTATGCCATTGCATGTATGTGCCACATCTTTATCCATTTGTCTATTGGACCCAGCAACTCCACTTCAGGTCTTTATCTGAAGAAACCCAAGACACACATTTGAAAAGACATATGCATCTCTCTGTTCATTGCAGCATTATTTGCAATAGGCAAGATATGAAAGCAACCTACTCTTCTTTCTGCAACTGTGCCTGTTGCAAACAAGTAAAACGAATTAGCAATATTCTCATCTCTGAAACTACGTGTGCTACAAAAGAAAGCTAATACCTACTGTACTTGTTTATATGTTAAGCTATTAACATATTTATTCATGTAATAGATGCTTTTGAAAAATATTTATTATTTAATTTTAAACACTGTGAAGGTAGAGATTATTGATTTTTGAAACGTTATCCACAGGCATATTAGGAAATTTTGTGAAAAGTGAGTATGCAGTAATTGTTGCTAACTACCTCTGGTTTACACGGCATTTTGCTTCTACAGACCTGGCCAAAGACTCTGTTTGAAAGAATCCCACCATTGTTCCAGCTGTTAATCATTTCTTTAGAAGACTTGAACATTACTATTTATAACAAGGGGTAAATATTGTGATGTTTGGAAGCAAAGCTCCAGTTAACACATGAACAAAAAATGCAATCCAGTTTAAAGGACAAATTATTCTATTGATCTGAATATTCAAAAAATCCAGAGTTTCTGAGACATTTTTATGTGATTGGCTTAACACATATTATCATCATATAAACCCATAACTGATGGCTTTATTTTTTTAAAAAGTGGCAAAACTGATTCAAACCTAAAACTTTTTAGTAACATTAGAAGGAACCATTAAATTACCTAAGCATATTTTAGAAGGTAGTTTTAGGCATAAATACTTTTATAATCTACTCCAGCTGAAATGTTGAAATATTTGTTTGAGGCTTTTCAAAGTTATAAATGACAGGGTTTACACGGCAATGTCAATTAAAGAGGCTGGGAAGATAATGGAACTAGTTTTATTTTAAAATAATTTTTATGATATATAATAGAGTTCTTGGGGGAAAAGTAACTTCCATCTCAAATGTGTCATTTCCTAGATGTTATGTACAATTATCTATTTTTTCAACTCTCAAATTATAGGCCATGCATTTGAAAAATCTAAATGATATTAATGTATCTTTTTCAAAAAGAAGCAAACGTCTGTCAATTATGGAGAACTGTATATTTTCTTCAGTAATTGTGACTACTTTTAAGTGCTACTTCTATTCTCTGTACCATAGAATTCTATAATATGTACCTATCCAAAAGCCCCCTCCACAGAGAAGACAATGGTAGCATAATTGACAGTTTTATTGTTATTGAAACTTTTTCCTCCAGTATTTATCAATCTTTAATGAAGGCAATAAAATCATATTACAACATTATAATAAGATTTTAGTTTCTCTTAAATTGAAGCAACAACTAATGCTACAAAATTCATACTGGAAATTACTGTGTAAGTAATGATGGCTTCTTTCTTCTATAAATTACACTGGAGACAATGATCATTTTGAACAATCTCACTAAACTAAATATCTGGTAGTTTAGTCTCTTAACACAATGATTATTGGAATTTTCCAAAGGAAACTTAGAATTGATTTTAAAAGCATACTGTATGTTTAAAATCATCCCACAGAAGACAAAGGAACCAGTATTCTCATTAAGGGTTGGAATAGGATGGGTAGATATAAAGGTTCTCATTGGCACTGCTAATCCTACTTGGTTCCCATATGGGTGGATGCTGAGTAGAGGACCAGTGGGCCTGTCATGGCACCCACCCAGCTGGTGGTGGGATGAATTTGCCTTAAAAGCTCTAACGGCCAAGCCACCTGGTAGAGAATGTAGGGTATCTAGCTCTGGACAGCAAAGTAAAGGCTGAGCCTGCAGGCAGAAGTAGCTTGCCTGAGCTAAGCACTCGTAGCTCTCTAGTTAGTCAGCTGCTGATTCAGCCACAGATGCTCTCAGGACACCCAGAGATGGAATCATGCAGGTGCACCTCAGGAAATATCAGGCTGGCTACTGTCTAGCCAAGACTGGCAAGGATCTCAGGGACACTGTACAGGCCTAAGAATCTACTCCCCATGCACTTTCAAGATCCCAGGAGTGTCCTTGCATTCACCGTGTCTCACACCAAACACTGCCTTACAGAGGAACCTGAAGACTGAGTTTTACCTACCGTCCTGCTTGGAAGCTTTGAAGTGAAGAAGACATTTATTAAGTTTAGTTGGAGTAAGTCTGTGACCACACTACAGAGGGAAAATCAAATTTATGCATACACTACATATTTGTGTTTCCTGTTATTTATTCAGCTTCCGTTTCTCAGACTTTGATTTTCTTTATATTTGTGATGATAATGCAATCCAACATTGATTGACACTTTTTTCTTTACCCTAAAATTGGTGGCCTGTTTCCACAGCTGAAACATAACAGCACATTTTATTTATTCATTTATTTATGTTTTGTTTAAAGATTGTATTTATTTATTTTTTAGAGAGAGAGGAAAAGAGGGAGAAAAACATCGATGTGAAAGAGAAAGATTGATTGATTGCCTCTTGCACACCCCCAATCAGGAACATGGCTTGCAACCCAGGCATGTACCCTGCCAGAATTCAACTGAAGACTGTTTGGTTTGCTGGAGGATGCCTGACCAACTGCACCACACTGCTCGGGGCACACTTGCCACATTTCAAAACAAACTACCAACAATTGCAGCCAGACATGTGCAGAATCAGCCCATGACACTGAGGAATCCTGTCTCTCAAAGAAGCCTGAAGAGGTGAAGAAAAATTCATCAGCTTCCTGGACAGTACAGTGTCAGTGATGAAAACTGAGTACCTCCTTTCCCAGGTAAGTAAGAGTCACACCAGTCCCACTCTGAGTGTCTGTTGACAGCAGCAATGGTTAATAGGTAGGACCAAAATGATGGAGGGCTGGTCTGTGAGAAGTAGGAACAGGGGAAGCCTGGCATTCTCATCTGCAGTTGGATGCCTGCTCAGGCAACACTCCTACCTCTCTGTTCAATGCTCCCCTGAGCAGGGGAAAGGCAGTCTGGGAGAGAAAAGGCAGGCAACAGAGAGGGAGGAGAGATGAAATCAGTGGTGCCAGCAAGGCTGGCATGGCAAGAATGTGTGTTTCTCATGGATCAAATAGTTACTTCCAGGGGGCGTTGAGGAGAGCTCTCTTTCTAGTATGTTCACTCCATAAGGGGATCTTAGTATAAGTGGGCTAATGGTGGACTATCAGGGGCTGGAGCTGGAAGTTACTGGAAACAGGAAACTAAACCAGACCCAAGTTCCTCATTTCAGGACCTCTGCACTAGGAGGCTCTGAAGTGCCTTCCAAGGACCTCACACACATGTGCAAGAAGGGGCCAGCACTGGGGTGTCTGTCTCATAGAGGCACTGACAGCTGGTCAGCATCAGCTGGAGGAGCAGTAACAACTCAAAATGGGAGGACTGCCACTGACCCCTGTGAAAATGACATCTGCCTGTCCCTCCACCATCCATCCTCCTGATTACGGTGACCCGGGCTTGAAAGTTATGAGGGCACAGGGAGTGGACCATTTCACAAGCATAGCCACAGATGGCACAAGGGAAAACATTGAACTAGATATGAGACTGGATTGTAAACTTAGACTGGACCAAATTGCGATAAGAAAAAAATATTCAGAAATTTACAAAATCTGTCTGAGGTGACGACATTCAGGGATAGGAAAGGGGATTCAAATGAATATGGCTGAAATTAGTGACTGGGGAAAAAATAAAGGCATTTGTGTTTATAGCCTCGATAATCTACTTTGACAATGAATGAACAATTATAACTTTAGATCAAAGAAATAGAGATTATGTTATAAGGAAAACAGACAGAAAACTAAGATTTGTTGAGTACACATTAGCAGGTAAATAGTTTGCTGAGTCAATATTTATTATCTTATTTATTCTTACAATGAGTTGCCTATATTTCTTCTCATTTAGACGGTGAAACTGAAGCTGAGAGAAATTAAATAACTTACCCAGACAGACACAGAAAATGAATGATGGGTTTGGGATTAAATTTAGGTAAATCGGACATCAAACTAGTACTTATTCTGATGCTCTCCATCGCCATCAACGGAGGTGCATGGTTAGACAAACTCCACATTAAAAATTCCTCAGTGCCTTTCTTTGTTGCCTGTCTAATCTAGCATGAAAATCATTCACTGAGGTACAATATACTTTAATTGGACTCATCAAATGTATAGGATGATTCATTGTCAGTTCAAACACTAATTCCCTATAAAAGCATACAGTCTTGCCTTTATTGTAAATTTCCATTGTTTGGGTGGTGTACTTGGGTGCCATGGAGATGACAGTCACAGACAGATGTTAACATGTCATTGTAAACACTGCCTGTTCTTGCTCTCTGCTGAAAATAAGTAGTTCTGTTAGCATTTCTTGGCCCATTGCCATTTGGATTGGCTTCAAACCTTCTCTCTTGACACATTTTCACTTTGAATGACTAGTTTTCTTTTCTGTTGGCTTCTGGTTCCTATTTCTGAGGTTTCAATTTCCATTTTGAAGAGTGAACGATGGAGAAGGAAGAAGTAAGATGAAGAACTGGGCAGAAAAGATGGCCGTTTAAATTATTTTGATGCTGGGGATTTTAGTAGAACAACTCTGAAGGCAAGCATTGACTGAGTGGTTTACTCAGGTTTCCTGTCTTAAAAATTCCAAGATCCTAAAATCACATATTCATATTTCTGATACTCAATTTCTCAATTTGAGAATTTCTTTTTGACTCTGTGCTTAGTATTTAATTAAATTTACTAGTACTTTCATGTTTGGCCTAAGTTTACTTAAAGTTATACAGGTTTTTCATTGGAGCTAGGACTGAATTAATATCAAATCCTTCTTTTCCATCCTCTATTTTAATATCTTCCCCTTTGGAACCAATCAGGAACATTTCTTTTATAGTACAGATATTCTGTAGTTTCTTATCTTAAGACCTCATATACTGTTAGCCTTAACATTTATATATAAGTGGAGCTTATTTTTTCTAATTGCATAATTAGAAAATATGCATAATTATGCAATTAGAAAAAAAATCTATGGCAAATATCTATGGCAATTTAAATTACCTGGGAATTATTCTAACCAGTAAATAGCTAGTTTCATAGCAGTAGGCAAATCATTTGTCTCTCATCAACACACAGAAAGTTATCTCTAAGTTGAGGAGGAAAAATTTATTTAAAAAAACAAAGACCTATACAGACTTTCTTGATATATTCTAAATGGAAAGGTTTAATTAACTTAACTCTCTAGACAGTAAAAAAGTAGATAAAATCTCTAATTATACATGGAAATGTTAAGATGCAAGATTTGATGATGTATTTTCAGGATTGCATATATGTCTTACATTTCGACCTCTACTTTCACAATTGCATTCAAGGTCGGCTAACAAGGCCAGAAGGACTTATTGAGGCAGATAGCCTGCTTAATCTTATCCCTCCTCATTAGGTTTTTGAAACTATACTTTTTATAAGCATCAACACTTTTATTTTTGTTTTCTACCCTATGTTTTACAAAGTGTTAAGAGCAGATGCTCTATTATAGTCAATAAGCAAAAAAAGTATTCAAATAATAGCTTAAATACCTCCTTATTGTTAAAGATACTGGTGTCCTGAAATTAAGTTGTTGGTCAGAGGACCATCCAAAATGAGATATCCCAAAATATTTAAATTGCCAGATGCCATCTAAATGCCTGAATTTGGCAACTGGAAGGTGTTAGGGTTACCAAGGAACAATATTTACAAGTATAGTTTTCATAAAAGTTGAACTTAAAAAAATCTAAGTTTTACATTTGCATTTCATGACAGTAAGTCTAGGTTTTGCTATGTGTCCAGAGGAAAAAAGTTACAAAGACCCCATCTGGATTATCTTGAATGCCCATGTTACCAATTTAAGAGCCATTTGTGGTAGAAGGTGAAGTTTAGAAGGTCAGAGGCCATTGTCAACATTGGATCATATGTATAAAAGGGGAATGAAAAGCATCAGTTGATTGATACAGAGAAGTAGTTATTTAAAAGCTGTTTGAGAGCATCTATTCCAAATTCACTTCACCAACTAAGTGACCATGTGATTATATTATCTTTAGCACCTGTTTACTCTTTTAAAGTGAAAGGACAGAAGCAATTGCCTGGATTCACTTTTAAAAAAATGATGATAGATACAAAGTTGTCTGAGTATTCCTATGAGGCTTCTCTTCAAAGCACTATGTCCATCCTACTGAGTGGATATTTGAACAGCTCGGTGGATAAAAGCTCTTTTGATTATATTTTTCTTTATAGCTGTATGAGAACGTCTGCAAGTCCATCTCCCATTTTCTTTCATTGACACTAACTCAGTTTGACAGTTTCTACCCAAGAGAACTGTATATCACATTGTGAGCTAGAGTTGGCCAGACATTTAAATGCTCTTCCAGCTCTGAACTTACAAGGCCATTTTTAACTTTTATTTTGTTTGTAGACTTCTGTTCAAGGTAAGTTTCCATGTAGTAACTGCCTTTTTTCCATAGGGAGTTCACTTCTATTTGTGAGACAGGCAATCGAGTATGTTCTTCTTTATTACATTGCAAAACATTTTAGAAGCTCCAGAAAGTAAGTTTGCTTTCTTCTCCCTTCAATATTCCTCCATTTGTGAATTTATGACAAACCAGATGTCAATCACAGCCATGAAATTCAGATAATATTTGATAAATAAATATAAATTGTGCACATAAAACTAGATGCAGTTTTGTATATGAAGTAGAATGCACATTTAAGCCTTCAAACAGTTCTGTCTTAAATCAGTCTAAATTGAGGGATCCCATTTTCCCAAGATTTTTCTTGATACTTTTAAAATTGCCCCAGAATGGAATCCATTGCCCTTTGGTACCATTACGATATGAAACCTAGAACTTCGATTATGTATATGTTACATCATTCAACTTACTGGAGGAAATCACACATAGAACAGGCAATTTACATTCTTATTTTGTATTTCTATTCCTGATTACATCATGACATTCTATGAATTTCCAATTTCAGCAAGTAGTTGTAGGCTGATGAAACTATCTTTGGTCTTTCTGTTTTTTAGTGCTTAACATTTGAATCTTTGTTGAGTGAATTGATTTGCTAAAGCAATACGAGCTTTGGTATAACATCAGCTTCCAGTCTAAGCAATTGTTTCTATGCAAAGCCCTTGAATTCTCTATTTGAAAACACTTTTTTTGTATCTTAATATATAAGACACTGTTTGAATATACACGGCTTCTGCTGCTAAAGAATTTACCTTCTTGTGGGAAATGAAAAGCATGTGTACAGCACCACAGTCTATGAAGTCCGTGTCACCAGGAGGCAAAGGAAAAGCGTTGGAGGAAGGAGAGACTTTGGTAGGTCTTTCCTAATTTAAGAGAATGTTACTTTCTTGAAAAATAGTTCAGAATTTGATATGCAGAAATGAGATTGAATATGGAAGTGGGCAGAACACCACAAACATTCCAATGGCTTGACTTTTCTCCTGGAATAAAAGTCAAGCTCTTTTCTCCAGCATGCGAAGCCCACATCAGTAATTTTCCACTTTGGCTGAACTTTAGAATCTAAATCCTGACCTTTATTCGCAAAGATTCTGATTGAGTTCATCTGAAGGTAATCTTAATTTAGACCCAGAGTTGGGACTTACTGAAGGGAGTGAGTTGGCCCCTGCCTCCCTTGCAGACCTCATTCCCTACCATGCTTCTCCTTGTTCACTTAGCTCCCACTTTCTGTGAGCCCCACCTTGGCTTCTCTTCCCCAGTGACCTCATTCCTTCTGAGGGTAACACGTTGTTACCTCTACCTGCACTGCTATTTCTGAGATGATTACAGCAGCTAACATTGCCTGAGTACTCACAGTGTCCCAAGCACTCTGTAGTACATGCACTGGGAAATGCATAACCCATTGAACCCTGCCAACAAACTTATAAGGTGTCTCAGGTTTACTGTAGAAGGCCTGAGGCATCAAGATGTCATGTACATGCCTGTGTGTGGCAGCACGAGGATCTGAGCCATTGTAGTTCAACCTGAGAGTCTTGACGCTGAACACTGTGGAACCACCTCTTTTTTTATTTCCTTCATGTCCTTTCAGCCTTTATCCAAATGTCACCTTGTCTGAGAAGCTTTGCTGGACCAGCCCATCTGAAATATATCCCACCTCACTCTAATTACTCTCTACTCCCTTCCCTTGCTATTATAATGTTTATTTATATATTGTATGTTAAGCCTTTCCTCTACTAAAATGTAAACTCTGCAAATCTGACTGTATCCATTTTTTGATCACTGCATCTCTAGCACCAGAAAAATGGCACATAGGTTTTCAAAAAATATCAGTCAGAGGAAAGAAAGAACTTCCTGAGTAATAGCTATTCAAAGGAGGAATGAACTTGTTCCAGGCATTTTTCTTGCCTGGTGTATGTCTGTCATAATGACTTTATAATTTGAAATTCCAGAGGGAGGGCTAAGGCGAAGGACTGATAATTTCATCTATTCAACCCACATTTCAACATTACTGGAACTGAATTTTTACAGTGGGCACCTGTAGCAGACACCTGGTTGTTGGGCCCGAATTCATCGTCCTGTGTCCTTGCTGGCCAGGACGTGTTGCCCTGGTTTTCTTTCTCCGGGAGACTTCAGGAGCGCCAGGCTACGTCCCATCCCCATGGGGCGCTTTGGGAGAGTGTGAGCCCATCACGGTGGTCCTGTTGCACTTGCTGATGGTTCAGGTCAGGCAACTATGACAAATCTGGCAGGAGAGACCAGAGAGAAAGTCTGCAGAGGGGCTCTGGCCAAGCGGGGATCTTAACAATAAAACCAGAAGAGTGACCTCCTGCTCTGCTCTGAGACACGATCACGTGTGAGAGGAATTCCTGCAGCTCTTGGTGCATCTCACCACAATGAAGTCAGCCAGGCCACAGATTAAGAGGAGAGGCTTTGGAGTCTGAATGCTCTGCAGTTTTCCCCTCTGCCACTCACTACCCATGTAGTTGTGTGCCTCATTTCCCTTCCCAGTAAAATGGGTAATAATGGTGCTGATTTCATAAATATTTTGAAGACAAATGAGTTAACATGTATCTAAAGTTCCCTTATCTGTAAAAAGAAGAATAACAAGAGGTCTGCTTCATGGGACTGCGGCGAGGATTACGTGAAATGAAACACATCCAAGGCACTTAAACCAAGGCTGGCCTGTAAAAGAGCATTAAGAAGTGTCAGAAAGGAAACAAAGCGGCAGAAAGGAAGGCCGGGCCAAGGCGGAAGCAGGACTGGAGCACTGAACTCGGAGCTTTTTTTAATGTAACAACTTAGCTTTGTAATGCTTTTATATCGGAACTTTCAAAATTCTGATATACAATAACATGTCAGAATCTGTGCCAATAGAATTAGGGTTTTCTGTATCTTCCTTTGAAACTTATCTTAACTGACATATTGCCTCTAAGTGCAGAACGGTGGAACCTATGTCCATCATACCTGAAGTCACAGGAGCTTGCTTTCTCTTCCGGACTTGGTTTGTGTAGAAAGGAGAAACTTACTACTTTACTCATACTGAACACTCTGCTTTCACAAGGGTGAATATGAGCATTTTAATTCAATCTCCACTTTTAACCGTTCTGCACTTTTGTGACCAGTATAGCTAATAACAGCTGTAAGGACACAGTTCTGAATGCAGGCACTATTAAATGTCATAGAATCATACAGGCTTTAAAGAAATCTTCATCTGGGGCTAAAGCAATAGGAAAAGCTTCACATGTTTGCTTTCTTCTGAATCCTGCTCCCATGGCTAAAATCCTAAAGTCCAGAACATGCACTGTTTAATTATCTAACAACTACTGAATCTCACTGGAGCAAAAACAGTTTGATCGATGGGTCCAGCTGTGACCATTGTGCAGCATAAATTTTCTGATCGCCTTAAAATGTTGGCTCTGCAGCTGTCATCTGGAACTTTAGAATGCAGTAGCATTAAAATGCCAAAGCTATTTTGCAGGCCTGTCTGTATCAATGGGAGAGATGACATTCTTCAAGGGAACTTCAATATGCAATTTGTTACATATTCTAATGATGCTGTAATCAGTGTTAATGTTTTGTTTCTCTTAAGTTCTTGTATTAGTGTAATTTAGCGGTTTAGAACAGGGTTATCTTGGGATAGTTTTTACCCAGTAAAGGACTGTTTCTTGAAGTTTTATTTTGCTCTTCTTACACAATGCTGCTTGTTATGCCTAAAACTGTGGAATGTGATTTCTGCTTATTCCATTTCCACAACTTGTACAATTTATTAGGGAAACTGTCGGAGGAAGGGTCAATCTGCTGTCTTCCTCACCACGGCTGTCAGAGTGAGAAGGAGAGACAAAGGAAGGGCCAGATGCAAGAAAACCTGTTTCTCTTCAAGTCAGGGAAGTATGGAGATGATGAAGTCACAGGCTGCAGGCTTGTTTCTGAGTCATCTCCGATTGTTCTTAGGGCGTTAATTGGGGTTATTCTTATCTTCCTTCAAAACCAGCTGCCAGGTCCCTCACAGATGTACAGGGGTGGAATAGAGATGCAGTTTCTATGACAACTTTAGTGAGAAGGAGGATCTGGAGTTTTCAAATGGCCAAGCATGGAATGACAACTTTTATATAATGTCATTTTAAGTAAAGCTTACCTAATCCCTTTCTTTGCTGTGCTGCAATGGCATGCCTACTCCCCAAAACTATAGAAAATAAAAGCAATCACATGTTATTAGGGTGTCTTGATGTTCAATGTTTATTAATGCATTGTTTATGTGATTTCAGAGTCACCTTTCCCATTATTAAATCAAAGGAGAGAAAAATGATCACTTTTTTCTTAAGTGGAAATTTCTCTTTTAACATTATAGGAAGGTGAAAAAATTTCTTTTGGGATACCTCTCTTTGGAGTCTATAAACATTAATTACATTGTCCGTTATAGAGAAGTGTAGCTTTCTCTTCTTTTTTTCTTTAAGGATATTTCTGCTCTGAACCCACTTAGGTATGTTTAGCATAAGAATGATTTGTGACTTTCACCACACTAGGTTCTCAGCCAATGTTTGCTGCTGTTTTTAGCAATGCTAAGAAAGAGAAGCATTTATTGTAGCTATGTGAAAAACTTGATAACATATTTATTATAGTAAGCATTCAGGTATTTTGTTTGGAGACTATTCCACATAAAGCAGAAAATTTTCTACAGCTGTCAGAGTTATTTATCCACATAAAATATCTTGACCTTTGTTTTCTTTTAGCTGAACTGAATTTTCCAAGTGTGGCTTCCCTCTGTTCAATTGAGTCTCCATCTCTTCTGGCACACAGCATTTAGCCACTAATGATTTCAGTTCTTTTGGTTCAGAAAACTATTATGTGCTTTTGCCACTTTTCCATTTTAAAGGTCAAAGGTTTAAACTTGTTCACATTTTCTATTGATTAGTAGGAAAGCAACCCCACTGCAATACAGCTAAAACTGATCTTATGAGAAATCCTGGTAAAAGGGAAAAACGGAATGAAATGGCGAAGCTGTCAAAAAAAAAGGATCATATGAACATGTAATTAAGTTTGGCTGGTATCTCCAAACTTCGAATCATGGTGGTTATTGTAGGAATATTTCAGGGGTGAATGAAATGGACTTTCCGAAACTATTCTGGTTGTTGTTGTCTTTTTATTTCAGGAAGTATGAAGAGAAGATAGTAAGAAGTCGCAAATCTAGGTAGAAAATTACAAAGCTTAGAAATATTATTAGATCATTTCTATTTTGTATAACTCTTCATGCTATGCTTTACCATTACAATGTTAGGATTTTTCTTAACTAACAACAGAAAAACCATGTGAATATATATGTTTTAAACAAAAGAGCAGTAATCTGCTTCATTCTCAAAGTGATTTGCATTGAGAATTTTTGTTAACATTCTTACTTTAAAAACAGTTTTTTGGTCTTTGCCATTGAAAGGATTGTTCATAATTTATCTGATACAGACAACCTTTCTTGTCTACACATTTGAATTGTCAGTTTGTACTATATTTATTTTTATCTATTTATAGCACCTTTTATAATATTCTGTCTTCTGTATAAGAATCTTTCCTTCTTGTTGGTTGAACACAGAAAAAAACACAGACTGAATATATAAAGAGGTTGAAATATCAAATATACACTAAGAAAAAGGTAACATTATGCCCTGGCTGGTGTAGCTCAGTGGATTGAGCGCGGGCCTGCGAACCAAAGGATCACGGTTCGATTCCCAGTCAGGGCACATGCCTGGGTTGCAGGCCAGTTCCCAGTGGGGGACACATGAGAGGCAACCATACATTGATATTTCTCTCCCTCTCCCTCTCTCCTACCTTTCCCCTCTAAAGATAAATAAATAAAAATATTAAAAAAAAAAGAAAAAGGTAACATTAATCTCATGGGGGTTTCAACAGGACAGACAAATAAAGATAGAGAAGAAGCAAAATTGGAAAGAATAATAAGTGATAAATAAATAATCCCTCGGATTGTAGAAGTGACTTAAATCCTGATCAGTAATAAAGCTCAAGAAAAATTATGGAAAAACTGAATAACAACCAAGATAAAGATACAATTTTTAATGAGCAGTGATAAATCGCAAAGTATAAAAAAATAACAGGAATTATAATTTGAAAACAATTATCACAGTAGCAAAAATTGAGTGCAGAAAAAAATATGACCCTGAAAATACTGAGAGAAAATAGCTATCAACCAAAAGTATCCTTCAATAGTGAAGGTAAAACAAAGATATTCAACACAGCCCTGGCTGAGTGGCTTACTTGGTTGGAGCATCATCCCATACAACAAAAGGTTGTGGATTTGATCCCAGGTCGGGGCACATACGGGAGGCAACCAATGAATGTTTCTCTGTTACACCGATGTTTCTCTCCCCTGTCTTTCTCTAAAATCAATAAACATGTCCTCAAGTGAGGATTAATAAAATATTCAACACAAGAGTGAATTTTTATTACTGATAGGATTTTGCCAAAAACCCATAAAGGATAACATGCCTTAAAAAAAAAAAAAAAAAAAACTGGACCCAGAAAAAATTTTTTATGTGGTAAATATGTAAAATACAATAACAATTTAAATGATTATAAAAGCAAGTTTAGAATTTTTAAATATAAGAGGGAACTAATATGCTCAGAAAAATATATGTAATGAAGGTGAATCAAAACTTTCTAAGTCCCTTATGTTATTTAGGAGGAAAAGAGATAGTAATTAATGTATACCTTTATTAAGTTAAATGCACACATTATAAATTTAAGTGTGATTGATTAAAAACATTAAAAGCAATCAATACAAAAATAGAATCTTTAACACACCTAGAGAGAAGATGAGTGAACTAGAAGATATATTTAATGATATTTAGAATGTAGTACAAAGAATAAGTATATGCAAAAATAAAAGACAGTTTAAGTTACAAACAGGTTTTAGTATTTAAGTGACAGAGGTTTTAGAAAGTCTGCTAAACCACTAATTGTAGAAGAGTAGAACAATGAAGAAAATATTTGAAGAGCGTATTTAAGAAGTGATAAAAATTATAATTTGCATATTCAAGAAGACAAATAAATAAAAAGAATATCCACCCTGTGTGTTATTATTCCTAAATATTTCCTGCTCCTTCCTAAAGAGGAACAATATTTCTCTCCCTAATTAATATTGAGCTTGGCGATGTAACGTGCATTATAATGAATGAAATGGAGGTCGAAGCGTCATGGGTGTCTTACGGGCTGAAGCCTCAAGGTGTTTTCGTCAGGCCTTCCTTCTTGTCCTCCATGATTACTGAAAATCTGCCTGGATCCCAGACAGATGAAGTCTTGGAGCAAAGCCACACTCAGCCCACAATGAACATCTAGTATAGGTGAGATATGACCATTTGTTGCCGTAATTTATTGATAAATTTTGAAGTTTTCTTGTTAATGCAGTCTAAAGCAACTGAGCAGTTCTCTGTAGGGAGTGATTTTGCCCCCACCCCCGGCCCTGGGGGCTATCTGTCAGTGTCTGAGTCATTTGTGGCTGACACAATTGGAGGAGGGGTAGCGGTGTTGCTGTGGACCTCTATTGGGTAGAGGACAGGAATTACGACTAAATATCCTTTATCTTGTCCTACGGACAAGATAAAGGACAGCCTCCACAACAAAGAATTACCCAGCCCCAAATGTCAGTAGTGCTGAGGTTGAGAACCTTGGACCATGTTTATACAAACAGTTCCATACACAAAGGCATTTTATAGTGCACTTGTAGATAACCAAAGACAGAATTCTTAAAAAGAAGCACAAAGAGTTGACTGATTGCAATTCAAAGTATAACAATTGGACTGTCAGTTAATTTTCCAGTAGAAACTAGAAAACAATGAAATAATACTTTAAAATTATGAGAGGAAAAATAACTATGAACAAAGAATTGTATAATCAACACAACCATCTTTTAGACTGAGAGCAAACTAATGTCATTTTCATTTAAACACACCACAGCATTTGCTGCAAATGGACCCAAGGTAAAGAGTGTATCGCAACTTTTCTCTTCCACCCAAGTAATCCTCATTGAGAGGTCTAATACGTAAAAACAACGATGAGCAAGCAAAGCAGTAAATATGAGGGCATTTTAAAGTAAGCATTGAGTATACAAAACAGTATCTTATAGAGTAAAAAATGAAAGCAAAAGTATAATATTAAAATTAGAGTAAAATTTCCAAGCTCTTTGTACCAATTGAAGTTTAGTATAGTTTAGTAAAGAAATTAAAATTTCTAAGGCCTCTTTGTTTTAAAATATATAAAACCAAACTTGGCAGAAATACATGGGAAATTGACAAGTCTACATGTCATAGTAGATTTTCACTACTACATATGAACCCATGCCACTCCTCAAACCCAAGGTATTTGCTGAAATGATATTGTAAAACAAATCTTGGTAAACTAAAAAACAAGATAAGCTTATTTCAGTACTGTGATATATACATACTTTTTTGACATAGGGACAAAAACTGGGCCAACGCCTAGGTGGAAAACTGTCAGTGAAATGCACATACATGTATTAAAACATAACAAAGAGGACTTTGCAAATTTATGTCTTGATATTATTTCTGAGTCAGACAGTGGCTACTGTGTGGATTGATGTGGCCATGATTGCATCTAAAATTAATTGTTTCCTTGTAGTCATTGGTAACGTGCAGTCACAAGATAAACAAAGCATTTTAACTTATTTTCTGTTATGTGACAGTTAATATAACTTTCATTATGTAAAATCACTGGGAACATAATTAGATACCAGTTACATACAAAACAAATGGAAATTTAAAAATATATTTTTTCCATTCACTCCCTATATATCACTCTACGCTTTAGCCAAAGGTGAGCAACAGCCAGACAGAGTTAAAGATTAAACTTATAATTGTGATATATGGTTTCTAATTTTAATATCAAGGTCTGTGGAGAAAAGATAGAGGACAAATTAAAATTATAAAGAGAACATTAAACATGCAGTTCTGGCAGGGCACAAATTGGTTTCACAGAGTATTTTAGTGTAGAGGTTAATGAGAATTTGTTGGACTAGTTTCATTTGTAAAATTAATAGCACTCATATATTTATTATACTCTCCATTTATTTTTCCATGCACAGGTATCGCACATTTGATGAGTTGATGCATCGGATACCTAGCTATTTGTCTCAGACATGTAGTCTAAATGTACTTTGAGATCAATAATAGCTGGACATACTACTCATTACATTCTAGTGCAATGTGAGAAAACAAACAAATGAAAAAAAAAAAACCCTATTTTCTTCCAAACTTGAAAAAGTTAAAGTAGAAAAACACTTCTTTGCTCTGTATTTGAAACTTGCAATCACTTTCTGAAATATTACCCCATGTTTTTCCAAGTGTATTTTCAACGGCACTCTGCTTATAACAGGCTCACTTAGTTTCATAAATTATTATTTCGTATTTTGATTTTCACACGTAATCTGTCTTGGGAAAAGCAGCTGGAGATGAATTTTGCCAAGTCTTCAAGGTGACTCCTAGGTAGCTCCTATCACTCCATCTGCAAATATATGTCCTACCAGCACTTTATTCTGAGAATTGAACTTTAAAAGCCCTTGCATGAAGTTGTCAAAGGAGTAAATGAATTAAGACTGGCAGGAAAAGAAAACATACTCATAACAATAATAAAACACAACACTTTTGAGAGTTCACCATGAACTATACAAGTTTTTAAACTATACACTGTTAAATAATCACTCTGGCTGCTGTAATGGTGAGATACAAGTCAAGAATGGCCACTGCGATACCAGCTCTAAAGCCACTAGTAGGGTCCAGGTGAGAGATGATGGTGAGAGGCTTCGATACTTTGAAAGTGTGGTCAGAGGAAGCCTCTCTTAAGGGTCAATGTTTGAGATCAAACCAAAAGGATGAGGACAGACACATGCAGGGCCAGGAATAGAACTCTCCAGACAGACACAGGTACAGGTGGGTGGTGGTGAGCTGGAGGAGGAGGTAGAGACCATGGCTCAGGAAAAAGGCTAGAGAAGTAGCCAAGAGCCATATTGTGTGTGTCCTTGCAAACCTTCTAAGGGGTCTGAGATGCACTTGGAAGCCACTTCTGCTCAAAGCCTATGGTCCATCCACACAAGTAGCGGTTATAATAGGAAGAGGATGAAAGAAGGGCCAAAGAGAAGGACAAACAACTCAGTGTCGTACCAGAGAGAAAAGAACTACCTATTTGACTTTAGCATTGGAATAAATCTTTTTTGAAAAAAAAGTATTTGTGCCTTTTTTGTTGTAGAATGAGTACAATTTCAGTAAATTGGGAGAAAGGAAATGAGCAGTTTTCACACTTTTTAGACTAATAACTATTTCCAGTAAAAAGTTTGCTATTGGGTGGCATATTAAATTATATTAAATAAATACTCTCCCCCACAAATAAGCATATGTCCCCCTTCAGAAAAGAGTGTAGTGAACGCATGTTAAATTAGCCCTCACCCACTTCTATACTCGTGGATGATACATGACCACCTTAGAAAAACTCTGCTGGCAGCAATTATACTCACTTTATCTTGAGAATTAATTCGTATAAACAGAATAGGGAAAATCAAAGAAGTGGATGCCCCTTTTTTGGTTTTGTGGCCCTATTACAGAGTAGTAAGCACAATGAATGAGTGAAGATGTTAGCCACAATTTACTGATATATAGTATAACAATAATCATTGTAATAAAAATAGGATCTACTATAAATTCCTGCTACATCTCATATATCAGTATAACCCTTTGAAATAGGTAATACCATTAGCTCCAATTTACGGATGAACCCATTGAGGCTCAGTGAAGTTCAGGCCACATTCAAAGACATCCATCTGTAAAATTGCTATACTGGAGTCACCCAAAGTTTGGTTGGCCCTAGAAGCCAAGTCTTTGGTTATTATATTTTACTGACAAAGTCACTGTTTTACTGACTTTAAGAAATCTGTATTTTTGAATTCTGCCAGTATTATTAACCAGATATTTCAAGACCTCTTTGACCTCTTTTCCTGGCATAAATTTTGTTTCCTAGACATTTCAAACAAGGTTGAAATGTCCCCCAAATAAATGGATAAAGCATATTAACACAACCGGAACTGTGTCTTCAGGGGCTGATTTAATATTTTCGTAAGTGCTATCATTTTAGTGCAGATGATTCTGTTATGGAGATAAGATTCAGCTTTGCCGTGTAGTTGCTTAAAAGCTAGTTGCATGCCATTTTAAAAGAAGCCTCTGTGTAATGTTGTTTGTTTCATTACTTTCAGATTAGCTGATCAACAACCTGCAACACAACATTCAATTTTGTTCCCTGTGAAAATGTTCAGGCTAATAGGTTTCATACGTTGTTGTTCAATTTATCTGCCTTTTAGAAGAAGTCATTAAGTAGAGAAAACCAGCTTTTAGAAATAATGAGTTTTTCATTTACTGGTACAGGCATTTTCTTTAAAAAGACATCATTAATCATGTAGTTAAACCACTAATTAAAAATGTTTTACTTTGATTTGCTTTATTTTCCTGAACCACATTAAATGCCAGTCCGTCATATGGATGGCATGCAAAGATCAAAGACCTCTCTGCTCCCATTTGTCATTAAAAAATTAATAATGGCTCTGCTTTGCCCTTCTTCTGGCGCGCGCGCGCGTGTGTGTGTGTGTGTGTGAGAGAGAGAGAGAGAGAGAGAGAGAGAGAGAGAGAGAGAGAGAGAGAGAGAGATTCCACTCAACCACATGTGTGAGATACTTTCCATTGATACAGAAGCCACCTTGCGAAATATATAAAATTGGTTAACTTTAGAAGCCAACTACCTAAATACATAAATGCAGCAAATGCAAATATTTACCATATAGTTGCTGTAATTTTATTTTTATTTCTGTTGTGTCTTTTTGTTGGTTTAAATGAAAAAAAGTTTATTTCCAAACATTCCATTAGACATGGGTTGTGTTGTGAGGAAAACTGTGTTCTAGTTATTCTTTTATTAATAAATTTTTGAGCAGCTCTAGAAGATAAGAAGCAGGATGTTTTGGTAGAAAAAGCAATAGAATGGAAACTAAGAGACTTCTGCTTTTGTCTTCAAGTAAGCCACTAACTTGCTGTATGCTGGGCAGATCACTAAAACTCTTTGGGCCTAAACTTCCCACAACTGAAAAACATCAAAGTTAAATCTAATGATTTTATGTTTTCATCTAGATTGAATGTACTATGATGTTAAACTACCATTTTGTTTTTTAGGTGAAGAAACAAAATTTCCATGAATATAGATGAATAACATAAATTTTATTTCCTCATATATATTATTCATTTGTAATATTTATATTGTGCTATTTAATTTGAAGGTTCTGAACCACTGAATTCAAGTCCTATACAAAATGAAGAAAACAATAAAAAGGACAAATGCCTTAGTATCATTTCCTTCGTTCTTCCAAAAGATAAAAACTTATGAAACTGTATCAGCGTGTTGCAGGAACTCATGGTAAAGACAAAGACATTACTTTTTACTTAATATTGGACTGTATGGCAGTGTTAACAAAAGTTTTGACATTTGCTTACATGGCAAATGCAATTCAAAGTAGAACCTTGTTCTTGTTCCCTTTTTTGCATGTTAGAATTGAGAGCAATAAAGAAACATGACTGACGGTATAAAGAGATTATCTCCCTAACTCTGATTTATTAGTTAGGTTGGTAGCTAAACTGCCTTTGGCAGGAACTAATAAAAGGAACCATGGCAACAAGTGACACAGGGAAATAGAAAGGGACACAACATGCCATGGTTATTTATCTATTTTTTCTTTCCTCTTTTCCTTTATGAAAATGTCAAATGTAGTGTAACAAGCATGGGTTTGGGCATCAGGCTGGTTCTACTGGCATCTTGTGCCCCAGATGTCCACATATCATATTTGGCCTACTTGGTTTTTTTTTTTTTTTACTTGGTACCTTGCAAACATCAGAAAAGAGTTCCTAAGCTCTGAAAAATCTTAATTATAAAAATAAGATGTATTCTATTCAGTAGTGTAAAATTGTACAATTAGTGTATGCGTATTTATAACAACCACAAGTAATATACATGGGCATTCTGATATTAAGCTTTCCATTTCTCTTCATTAAATACCTATAATAAAAAGAAAAGTGTGAGCCAGGGTTATTGGAAGATAAGTTCAGCCAGATTGCTTTTTGTGTGATCAAGTTTTCCTTGTGCTTGTGTGTGCTGGGAGATCACTTTCTTAGGTCAAAGGCATTGACGTTCGGTCTCTGCTCATGCTTCTGCCCCAGCGAACAGGCCCAGCGGGTTGCTTCCTCTGGTCATTCTTGCCACATATACTCCTGACCTCAGAACTGTGTTTTTCTCTCATTTATGAAGACCTGAGACTTCAATGAGTCTTTGGGGGTCTAAGAACTTCATATCTTAGTCTTCATTTTGCTCTATTTCATTCTTAGCTGTCAACTAACATTGTGCCTTATTAATATCCTTTACTTCACAGTAGGAGAAAAAGGATTTTTAAACAGTTTGGTTGGCAAAATGTCTTCTCAATTGAGGCTTCAGCTTGAACAGAGTTACTGATGTATTGGCACGTTCAATAATGCAGCATTAAACATGCCTTTCAGTGATAACAATTTTAGAAAAGCTTCCACTAGAGCACTAGAAGACATTTAGAAAATTAATATTTGGCTTCAATTTGCTTATATTCAAAGAATATTCAGTAAAACTTAGTGATTAAAGCAATTCTTTCTTTTGTTCCACTCTCTAAAAAGTGAATCAGAAGTTCAACTAGCATTAACACTCATTAGTTAGTGTAACAATTCTATATGCTTGTTCATCTGAAAGTTGAATAAACATGATTTAATGATGACACTCTCCATGCTCAGAATTAAAATTATATGTGACATAGATGTAATTACTTGGGAATTCATTTAAGATATCATTTCATCTACATTCAGTTTTCATGTGTTTATCAATGCTTTTAAAATTAACTTTTTTTAATTCTGAAATGATTGCAGATTCACATGCAATTGAATGAAATAATACAACGAGACCCCATGTGCCATTTATGCAGTTTTCCCTGATGGTCATAGTATTTCGTAAGAGACGGTGCTTTACCACAACCAAGAAGCTGAAGTCAAGGTAGTCAAGATACAGGATGTTTTCATCACCACAAAGATTCCTCTAGCTGTCCTTTATAGTCACACCCACTTTCTTCTCACTCACCTCACCCTCATCCTTCACCCCTGGAAATGACCAATCTGGTCTATATTTCTATAATTTTTTCATTTCAAAAATATGATACAAATGTAACTATACTATGTATAATCTTTTGGGGTTAGCTTTGTTCACTCAGCATATTTCTATGAAGACTAAGAGACTGTTGTGTATATCAATATTTTATTTTTATTGTTAAGTAGTATTCTGTAGTATGGATGTACAACCATTTTCTCAACCATTCTCCCTTTGAAGGGCATTTGAGTTGTTTCCAGTTTTGTGGTAGTATGTGTAAAGCTGCTGTGAACGTTTGTGTACAGGTTTGTGCGTGTGTGTGTGTGTGTGTGTGTGTGTAACATGCCTTTATTTCTCTGGAATAAATGCCATAGAGTGCATTTATTTATTGTATGGTGGTTGAATGTAATATTCATTGCCATTTTACAAATATAACCATAGAGTAACACAGCAATATGGAAATTATATAGGAAAAGTTTTTTTAAGTTGAATTTTCATAAATTAAATAATATTTTAATACAACAACATAGCTCTGTATTTTGAAAACTGAAGAATCTGTCCTGATTAGCAATAACTATTCCTATGACCAACTATTCCTTCATTCCATAGCTCCCCAAACACTAGCTTCATCATGCACATTGACTTTTTAATCAACAGCTTCAAATTTATCTGTATAGCAAGTCATCATTTCACAAGAGTAATTTTTGGAGTTAGCTTGATGTCATTCTCTTGACCATTTTGAAAATTAGTTACTATCATACCCTCAGGTTTCATATTTCCATGATCCAGGACTGAAAATGATTTTAGATAGTTAAAATTTCCCCTGTTTGAATTAAAACAAAGTTTCTTTTCCTTCTCTGCATTTTTCATTCTGTAAGGGCAAAAGGGTATCTCAACACAAAGCATTTAGGAATACAAGGAAGAAAAAAGGCATTGGAGGGTCTTGGATGAATAAATTGTCTGTTGTCTTCTGAGACTTTGACAAAACATTTTTTTACCTGAAGTCACAGACTAATGTAATATTTAATGTAAAGTAGATAATTGACTTAGATTTTTTCTGAACCATGATAATATCATTTAATATAATGGCTGCCTTTTATACCAAGTTGTTTGATCCAGCAGGAATTATATTATCAGACAGTAGAAACACAGTCATTATTTGCAAGGCAATCTAAAGAGAACACTATTGTTATTTTTTATTAAATTTATTATGGTGACATTTGTTAATAAAATTTTATAGGTTTCAGGTATACAATATGTCATCTGTATATTGTATTGTATGTTTACCACCCTAAGGCAAGTCTCTTTTTGAAAAAATATATTTTATTGATTATGCTATCGCAGTTGTCCCATTTCCCCTCCACCCTGCACATCCCCTCCCACCCACATTCCCCCCATTTTAGTTCATGTCCATGGGTTGTACATATAAGTTCTTTGGCTTCTACATTTCCCAAACTATCCTTGCCCTTCCCCTGTCTATTTTCTACCCACTGTCTATGCTACTTGTTCTCTATACCTTTTCCCCCTCTCTCCTCCTCACACTCCCCTATTGCTAAGCCTCCATGTGATCTCCATTTCTGTGTTTCTGCTCCTATTCTAGATGTTTGCTTAGTTTGCTTTTGTTTTAGATGTGGTTGTTAATATCTGTGAGTTTGCTGTCTTTTTACTGTCCTATTTTTTATCCTCATTTTCTTAGTTAAGTCCCTTTAACATTTCATAGAATAAGGGCTTGGTGATGATGAACTCCTTGAACTTGACCTTATCTGAGAAACACTTTATCTTCCTTTCCATTCTAAATGACAGCTTCGCTGGATAGAGCAATCTTGGATGTAGGTCCTTGCCTTTCATGACTTGGAATACTTGCCAGCCCCTTCTTGCTTGGAAGCTGACAGTCTGATGGGAACTCCTTTGTAGGTGACTGTCTCCTTATCTCTTGCTGCTTCTAGAATTCTCTCCTTCATTTGAATCTTGGCTAATGTAATTACGATGTACCTTGGTGTATTCCTCCTTGGGTCCAACTTCTTTGGGACTGTCTGAGTTTCCTGGACTTCCTGATAGTCTATTTCCTTTGCCAGATTGGGGAAGTTCTCCTTTATTATTTGTTCAAATAAGTTTTCCACTTGTTGCTCTTCCTCTTCCCCTTCTCGTACCCCTATAATTCAGATGCTGGGATGTTTAAAGATGTCCTGGAGGTTCCTAAGCCTCTCCTCATTTTGTTGAATTCTTGTTTCTTCCTCATTGTCTGTTTGGTTGTTTCTTCCTTCTGGTCCACTCCACTGATTTGAGTCCCAGTTTTCCTCCCATCTCTATTGGTTCCCTGTACGTTTTCCTTCATTTCGTTTATTGTAGCCTTCATTTGTTCATCTAATTTGTGAGCAAAATCAACCAATTCTGTGAGTATCCTGATTACCAGTGTTTTGAAATGTGCATCTGATAGGTTGGCTATCTCTTCGTCACTTAGATGAATTGGCTCTGGGGCTTTCATCTGTTCTCCTGTTTGAGCCATTTTTATTTGTTTGTTTGTTTGTTTGGTCTGTTACATAGTGAGGGGTGGAGCCTTAGGTGTTCCCTAGGGCGGGGCAGCCCAGTTTCTGGGTTGTGATGCTGTATGTGGGGGCAGGGGCTGAGAGGGAACAATGGTGCTTGCTCCGAGCTCTCTTGGATTCTTGTCCCTTCCACTGGTTTCCCCAAGCAAATTGGGCCCTTCTGGTGCTGATTTCCACATGGGTGGGTTTGTGTATGTCCCAGGACAGTGTGGGTCTTTTCAATGAACTCTCTTATGAGGCTGAGAGTCTCTCCTGGCACCTCAACCCCCACAAGTGTTTTCAATCGGTGCTTTTAGGCCTCACTTCCTGGCACTGGGGCCCTAGGTTGCGCAGTCTGTCTCACTGCCCGTTTTCACCTGGTTTATCTGCTCTCGAATGTGTGACCGAGGTCAGCTGCCTTGTGCGCCTTGCTGGGTCTGCTCGTTGCCTCCCCGCGCCTGGTAACTGCAGCCTGTGCGCCTGGGGTGTGCCAAACGCTGCCTGGGCATCCGGGACCACTAGTCACTGATTTTTCCTTCCTTGATCCCTCTCCACCAGCTGCCAACTCTGCCCCTCTTATTGGTCTGGGTGAATTGTTGTCGGACTTCCATACAATTCAGTTTTCTATGTGTTCTGAATGTTTTTTTGGTTCTAAATTTTTGTTGTCCTTCATCTTGGTTGTGACAGGAGGCACAGTGTGTCCACCTATGCCTCCATCTTGGCTGGAAGTCCTCCTTTTTTTTTTTTTTTTTGAGATGGAGTTTTGAACTTAGTAATTGTTATTCATGAGGAAGGTGAAAAAAGATAATCACACCCTGATCAATCAAATGCAGTTAGGTTTCCCTTCTGAATGAATCCCTAAAGAATATGTGAATGGGGGACAATCAAAGAAAAAAATAATTTCTAATCACTGCCGAATCTCAAATATGAATCTAATCCTCTTATTGTGGGCTATTGAGCTGAGCTGTGTGTAACTCTCAGGGACATTTTAATTTAAGGCCAGGAGGGAAGCTGAACTGTCTCATTGCTTCTTTTCCCCAGATCCATCCTGAGGAGCCCCCTTAGTGAGAGGCCACACCTGACTCTCTCTGCACTCGATTGAAGAAGACAGTGAGGAAAAACACATAAAAGAACAAAGCAACTGACCTCAAGCAGTTTTATTAATTATTTTCTTCCTTGTGTAAACTGTCCTCCTTGGTGGCCTATTTGTGCATCTCTGAGGACTGAGCATTTTGTTTGATAGCAGAACATGTCCTTCTTGAGTCCAGGGAGAGGAATGCATTGAACTCCCATAGAGGACAAGCTGTGTAACCAAGAAAACTAGAGATCATCTCACTTAGTCTCCTGATTTTATAAAGGAAGCTTGAAGTTTGGAGAGTTTTACACACTTTTCCAGTTTCTCAATGCTATTTTAATTTTAATTCTTCATGTTGCTCAATTGTGATATATTTTTTCTCCTATCATTTTCTTACTCGTTCCCTAACTGAGGCTCAGTTCTTTCAGGGCTGTGAGGTCAAGTTCATTAAAATTGTTTTTAGGTTCTTAAGAGAAGTCATGGAATTCCAGCCTCTGATAAAGAAGGGAGGAAATAGGATGACCTACAAAGTTATGTTTTGGTTAAAATCATTGTATTCTACCACTCAAACAGTAAGGTGCTAAGTATATCAACAACTGATGGGGTTTCCTTGGGAGGCCCAGGCCCACTTGCTGGCTCTGGGCTGTTACTAAGCCATCTTGCCTTTCCTTCTCAGAGGTTCTTTGGGATTCAGTCTTTTCCTCCTTCCTTTGCTTTGTTTTAATGAGGTTCTTTTCTCTCAAGACTAGCAATAGAGCAGAACACAGTCTTTACAAACAAAAGTAAACATACAATATATTTTACTCTTAATTATAATGAGTCGAATATGGGATAAAAGGAACACAAAATAATAATCTTGGACAAGTTACAAATAGTTTATAACTAATTCAACAGAGTCCTCAAAATCATAGTCCAGTGATTCTCAAGGCCTGGTGTACCTCAGACTCACCTGGAGTGCTTGTTAAAAGTCTAGCCCCTGATCACTTGTAGAGAAGCTGAGACTCAGACATGTGGCTTTTGAGTGGCAACACCTTTTCACTGACCTCACTGTGGCAAGCTAGTTCCTAGATGATGGTCTGAGACAACTTTGAGAAATGCAATATTTTTATATATTAGTTGCAACCCCTCTCTAACATGAATGATTTTTGAAGCCATATGATATGGCTCATATGTTAATCTCTAGGTAGATTTGGATCATCAGAACGACAAGTTCTGATGGAATTCTTAGTTTCCTCCAAAGCCTTCTTCCAAATTATTCCTCTGGTTATTGTGCTCTGTTATTATCATCAGATCTTTATTTTTCCAAGCAGATCATTCAACATTTTAATTTGTTTGTCTCACCTACTATTTCAATTCATTTATTATAAAGTACTTGAAACAGGTGATCTTGAAACATACTATTACCCTATTATGCTGCAATTCTAGGATTCCATGTAGTCAATGAAAAAAATGAAATAGTTGACAATGATGAAACAGTTGGGATATCACAATAGGTCAGAAGTTTCCAGCTCTACAAGGAGAGTAAGAACCACATACAAATAAGGATATTGTTTCATAAGCAGAGAAATCTTGATTTTATTCTATCAGTAGCCATTATTACCGTTATGTCATTGATTACTCATACCAGAGTTCCATTTGAGTAATGAAATATAGAGTTGATGCATTAGAGTCTATTTATAGAAAACATTTTGTATGATTTATTTATTTTTTTAAAGAGGGATACTTTATATTCTTTTTTTAAGATTTTACTTATTTATTTTTAGAGAGAGGGGAAGGGAGGGATAAAGTGAAAGCGAGAAACACTAATGTGTGATTGTCTCTTGCATGCCTCCCACTGGGGACCTGGCCTGCAACCCAGGCATGTCCCCTGACTGGGAATCAAACGAGTGATCCTTTGGTTTGCAGGTCGGCACTCAATCTACTGAGCCACACCAGCCAGGGCTGATTTTTTTTTTAACTTCAAATCTATGTGAGTAGAATAGGGAATTACACAGATAGTACAGATTTATAGATTGGGAAACAAAGACACAGATGGCTAAATACATTAGCATAATTAAAACTGGAACTGAAATTATGAGTATTTATAGTCTGGAAGGGCATTTTCAAGTGCCCTGATGGAACACTGAATGAGGTGACAGTGGTTCCCCAGGATAGTCTGGATATGTGTGTGGATGGAGAAGGAGCAGGTTGTTCTGCAATAGTATCTGGAAGGCACTGTTTTTATGTAGTGCATGGAGTCAGCCTGCCAAATGCACTGTAATGATCAAAATACCGTGCACACCCTAGGACTGCTTCATTCCCGGAGCCACTCGTGCTCACGTTGTGAAACCCTGCAGGAGGTTAGAAGTGCTTCCATCCACAGACGGACTTTATTGCTCTGGTTCTATGATTTTTAGGGAAAAAAAAGGTTACATCATGTCTTTCATGGTTTGTTTTCTATTGTGAAAAATTTAAGTGATATATTTTGGTGAGACCAACTTTGTATGCTCCATGCCACATAACCATGCCAACTCAAAGGAAATACTCTATTAAATCCATATTACATTAGCTTCTTATCTTTTTGGAATTATAAATAGAACCCATCCAGTTTTACTTTTTATGTACATGCTGCAATACATTTTTCTTATTAGAGAATTTTCCAGGGAGAGGTGTATTAACTTTGTAGCACTCATATGAGCATTTAAAGAACTATGGACATGTTCATGGTAAAGGACCATAAGTATTTAAGTTAGCTGTGAATTTCAAATGACAAAAAGAAGAGAAAATAGAGTAATTAATGATCATCACCAGGTATTTGGCTAATGGTATTAAAATTTAATAATATATATATTTAAAAATAAATGTTGGGTTCTCAGAGTACTATAATGAGCAGACTCTATAATAACTCTTTTAATATAGTGCACTTATTGGTAATATCTACAAGCTAATTTATAATTTTCCTTCTGTAATTTGTTATAAACACGCATATAGCATACGTAAGATTATAACACCATACAGTTTATAACCATTTTAACAGTGAAAGTCATAATATTACGCCTAGACAATTCTCTATGTTTTCTGTTGACTTCACTGCCTGTGCCCATCATCCCTCTGCCTTTCACCCATATATTTAGGGACAGTAATGACTCCCGCAGCATTAGGAAGCAGCGGAAACCTCCAAAACAAACACATTAAAAAGCAATATATATATATAGATATATGTGCAAACTTGTTCTATTGGTACAAGTGCTCCTGTGTTTTATTCAAAGATATTGTGTGAGGCGAAGGGGGGTACAACATGCTTTGGCAGTTTCTCAGCAACACTAAACTGATGACGAGGCTTAGCAATTCCACTCCTGAGCGTTCCTCCCAGAGAAACGAGAACCCACGCACACACAAAATATGCGTCCAAGTTAGGTTTTTTCGCTTGTTTCATTTTTTCACAACACTTTTATTTTATGTTTTAACTTTAAAATAAATTTATTGGGAGAGCATCGGTTAGTAACGTTACATACAGGTCAGGTGTATAACTTTACGATGTGGGGTCTGTTTCCTTTACTGCGCCCTCCCCACCTGAAGTTCAGTCTCCTTTCATCACTGTGTATTCGACCCCCTTCATGCTCTGGCGACCACCACTCCGTTGTCTGTGCCTATGAGTTCGCTTTTTTGTTTGTTTGTTGCTTTCTATTTTTTTTATCCCACCTCTGGG
This sequence comes from Glossophaga mutica, assembly GCA_039655065.1. Taxonomy (NCBI): domain Eukaryota; kingdom Metazoa; phylum Chordata; class Mammalia; order Chiroptera; family Phyllostomidae; genus Glossophaga; species Glossophaga mutica. The sequence goes on from CM077311.1 coordinate 87,787,768, forward strand.
TAAAATGATATGGTTCTTGTCCTTTTCGGACTGACACCGGCAATGGCCAAATATTGGAAATAGCTTATATGTTCTTCAGAGAAGTAGTGATTAAACACAGTGTGCGGCACCCATCCCACAGAATACTACTCAACACTACAGAAGAATAAACCATTAACAATTCAACAAACAGTCTGGATGAATTTCAAGAGAAGGATTCCAAATGAAAAAAAAATTGCATCTCAAAAGATCACAGACTGTATGATTTTGTTTATATAACAATCTCAGAATGGCACAGTTATATACTGGAAGAACCAATTTGTGGGTGTTAGGCTAGGGGTGGTGAGGGGAAGGGGCTAAATAAAGGGGTATCGTGAGGGAGATGAAACACACACACACACACACACAAAGAAAAAATATTGTGTGAAGACAAAAATGATCAGAGAGCTCATAAAACTTAGTTACTATCCAATCCCTAAGGAGATAGGTTGTCATTGGAAGGGGCTCAGGGGGAACAACTGGCTTAATAACAAGGTGGGATCATTTTTATGCCATTCCATAAACTATTCTTTTTGACTCACAGGGTAGAATAAGAATGCTTCCTTTCTTCTTTGCCAGCTGGTTATCATTAATATGCATTTCTTAGCACAAGCGACACTCTGCCTTTTAAACCCATTTTGCTATTGTACATTTGGATTTTTCGTCCCAGTTAAAAGACCAGAATAAGGGTAGTGCAGGCTGCTTTATATTGTCTTGCACGCCCTCCCTTTCTTCTCTCACCCAATAAAAAGAAAATGTAGGAGTAAAATATCTGGCATGCATCATTGTGGTTTGGCTGTGATGTATCTTTATTTTATTCTAATGTTTTAAACATGAAATCCCAAATAAAAGGAACAGCCCATCTAGTGATGCGAAGTATCAACACTTAGCATCAGCATTACTTAACTGAATTGAATCTAGCCCCTCGTCCTGTGTGCAGTATGCTTTCAGCTTATGCTGAGTGATTGGAAAAGAAAACTGACTTAATATAATTTTATTCCCTATGTATTTATATGAGTAAGGGTATGTTGATTAAACATGGTTTCAAAGAGCTAGCAGTAAGCCTGACTTTGCCATTGTTCCTCATGGAGATAACTTTTATTTTTAACCTGTAGTTGGTAGAGAATGAAGAGACCATTTATTTCAAACCTAGTATGTGTTGACTAGTTCATACACATCATTTCATTACTGCTTAAACTGATTAGGTTAGGTATTATCTCCCTTTGCAGAGGATGAAATTGAACCGCAGAGAGATAAGGTACACAAGATCAGCTACCAAGAGCAAACAGGGATTTCAACCCAGGTGCTTTACTGTAGCCCGTTGTTGACCTGCAGCTGGTACCCTACATTTGCTACTTGAAGTCCATTTGTAGATGTTCTGGAAAAGTGACTAACTGCTCTCTTTGCCCAGGACTGATGGTTTTCCCAGGATGCAGTACTTTCGGTACTAAAACTGACAAAGTCCTGGGGAAATCAGCACCATTAAGCTCCCTAGACTTGGAGTTTAAAACGAAGTTATTCTCCTGGTTTCTAAACACAAACAATTATTCAGCCAGTTAAAAGAATATTAAGATTTCAACTGGTGTCCCTGATGGCAGCTTGAACACTGTCTACCAGACACGGCCACTTTTAGTTCTTTTTCCCAACTAAGTCACACCTGAGTGCATGATTCTTTGAGAATAGGAACAAAAACTAGTGGAGACTTGTTTTTTCTTGTCTTTATCTGTAAAGATATACATTTATACGCAGTATTTCAAATATAAATGAAGTCCTGTGTATACTAGTAATATTTATGGTTCACCACCATTAATTTTGAAATTATTTTAAATTACTGTAGTGAACACTGTTGATAATGCTGTATCTGCCACAACTTCTAACAAGAATAACATTTATTAGGGAATGACTCCCTTCAGTTTTGATATATGGCTACACCATGATCGTATTTTGAATGGCTAAGACCCGCCTTCTGGTTTTGAATGCAAACTATACTCTTCTAAAAGTACTAGTTGAGTTCCTTCCCCAACTCATACAAAAGGTAATAAAACATTTACAGACATAAAACTATTGCTTATGTCACCCAGAACATTAGAAAGCTTAACACAAACCCGCAACTTCACAATAGCCATTTTATGAACTTGTTTCTTTTATTTTCCTCTGTAAAATAATGTTTCTTATTTCATTGTTGTTGGAAATTCTCATATGATATTAAGAAGAATTTTATATGTCAAAGAGGAATAAAGACTTGGGCCTTGGTCAGTTTAGTCTCTTTGTCATAGAAATAATCTACAAGAAAGTTTGCTATGTAAAAAGCCTCCTGGCTTTTTGATTTGTGGCAGTGCTGTTTATTATGATGAGCTTTTGATTTAATTTTCAATGGTGCAGTGCAGGTGTCAGTGATATGCATCCACTTGGTTAACATTCAATTGAAGTAAGGTCAATTATTTGCTACATCTAATCTATTAGATTGTTGTTTATGTTCAGTAATGACAATAAAATTATTATATGACTTTTATTACACGAAAGCAAGCGCTTTCCCCCCCAGGTGTTTGTTGTAGAAAAGAAGAAGCATAAATACTTGAGACATAAAAAAGATGTCATTCAGTGATTCATGTCTACAGATCACTCTAATTAGGGATTAAAAGCAAGGGTCTCCTCTCCAACACCTCCAAAATATTTTCTTATTGTGCTCATAATATTGAGTAAAAATGTGTCTGATGTTTTTCTGACCTAAGGGGATAATTGAAAGGTAGTTCAAGGAAACAAGCTGATAGCTGGAGCAGATGCAAAGTAAGTGAGAACATCTGTATTTACTTCCAGTGAGTCTTTCATAGAACTGAATGGCAGGGCAGAACATCAGGGACAGTAGATATGAACGGTTGTCAACATCCAGTCGAGCAAAATGTCAACCAAGTATGTTATCTGAGATCTCCTATTGGCAAGATCAATTTTCACTTTTAATTAAAAATGGAAAACCCAACCTTCTCAATGAGGAACTTTTGCAAAGAAAAATACCTTGTTAAAGAAATGGATCTTAACTGCCTCTGCTCATGGTGGGTGCCTGTTATAATGGGGGAGAGGTTATACTAAATCTTCTGAGTGAACTACTTTTACATATGTGTGTGTGTATACATATATACGCATATATATAATATAAAATATATATTATGTTTATAAAATATATGTTTATATATTTAAATTAAATCCTAAGAACAGAGTGGTTTTGTTTAATGTAGCTCTGCCTCAGCATATTTTCAAGATTGACTACAATGGGTGATGCAACCAAAGGTGTAATAGGGATTGTAGCTTCCTTGATCCATAACACTGGGCACTCAGGTCACTGCTTTATTCTCCATGGTATATGTTTGTGCTGTGGAGCTTTGCAAAGGACAGGGCATAATCACAGCTATTTGACAGCAGTGTATAGGGACAAAAAGGGTTTTCCTTCTTGCTTGCCTTAGGAGGACCCATTGTTGTTTTTAACTCAGTCTGAAGGAAGGGATATCCATGGGTCCCATTTTAAATAGGGTCCTATTGCAAAGTGTACATGAAACCCCTTTGTTTCTTGGAGTTTTGGTGAGAGCTGTCATTTGCCTTGTAGGGACACCACAGTCTCTTAATACTGATTTGCAATTTTTGTTTGTTTTTTGATCAGTAGCCTTACCTGATTGATCTGCTGCATATTTGTATCATGGAGCTAATAAGCCTACATAATAGGAGAGTCACCCTGTCCCTTGGTGATTAAGGTAAGGCTACCTTGGTCTCCAGATCCACAGCCCTGGGCAGGTCAAGGCCCTTCCTATACTTTCCAAGACTTAGTACTTCTTGCTTTTTTTTTTTTTTCCCATCTCCAATTCTGAGACATTGTGGACTGCACAATTACACCCAATATATTACTAAGATATTAAATTTTACTCTCCATTTTCTCCCAAATATCAGATCCCACAGTATTTTGAAGATTTACAGTGGCATAGGGGGAGAGTCATCATATACTACATGAATAGTCTTCCACAATTTTGAAAATTCAATTTGCTCCCATCCCAACACTTCCAAAAATATGGCTGTTGAAAGAGACCCTCTTCAACCCCTCTGGACAATGTGGAACACTTCTCTCACATATCACTAAGCCAAGTGTTCTGGAATTTTGGAGAATAAATTTTCTCCATAGTAAATTAACAATGTCTCCTGATAAAGTTGAACTCATATACATCACATGCAAAAGTATAGCTTTTATACAATGAAGTTGCTCATCTTTGTAGACTTCATAAACAAGGTCCTGAAGAGAACTGCTATATCTTTTTCCATGTACTTTTTGTTTTGGTTAATTAGATGAAAGACAGAATTTATTGGGAAGATAGTGCTGTCATTGCAATTCAGTGGCCTTGGAAAGGTCATATGGAATATAAACAAGGCTTACAAGGGCAAAGATGCAAAACCTTCTAAGACAAAAATCATATGACAACCTCAAAGGAAACAGAACTGAATGTTAAGGAAGAAGGCATAAGGCACCCAGAGCAAGAGCCAGTGATCTCACTAGGTTAAATTTGATTATTATTTATAGGTACTGTTATATTCTGTTTTAAAAAATATTGTGCAATGCATCTGAAAGTTGAAGAATGAAACTGAGTTGTTTTTTGACAGAAAAAAACAAATTAATTAAAAACATCGGTCACTAATTTTAAAATACTGCAATATCCAAATGCTTTCAATGTAAAGATATTTTAAAAATTAAAAGCACTGTCTCTAAAAAGTGGGTATAGAAGGATGTTATTAGTTGACATTGTAGAAAAGCATTTACAGATGCTCTTTTCATGTGCAGATAGAGGGATGGCCTGAGGATACCAGGCCTGAAAGAAGACAGTAAATGTTTAGAGAACAGAACCTACAGTTTGAGTGTTTTTTATTATTTGTAGAAAGCCAATTGCAGTATATTTGTCATTTTATTTAATTACAATTTTTTGACTAAACTCTTGCCAGTCTTTTTTTTCTTATATTGCTTCCTGTTGGACTTTTAAAACCAAGGGCTATATTCATTTAGTTTCAACATTCAGTTAAATAGAGTGAGTACCCCTATTTTCAATCCAGGGAATGTGCCTTTCTTGAAGTTGTCCTAAATTCTGTCATTTTTGAATCATTGGAATTCTCAATTCCATTTTGACTATATAGAATTTTCTCCAACTGCTCTCCATACTGGCTTAATATGCAGATGCTTGTCTGTTCAGGGCAGTCTCTCGAGGGGAGACTGTAACTCCTAATGTAGCAGACCAAACATAGGAGACCACAGGACAAGATGCTGCCAGAGATGGAGGCCTACTTCATGAAGGAGTTCAAATAAGTAGGAGAGACAGGGAGAGAGAGAGAGAGAGAGAGAGAGAGAGAGAGGGAGAGGGAGAGAGAGAGAGAGAGAGTTGGGGGAGTGCAGGGTAAAGGGGATAAAATACATGACGATGGAAGATTTGACTGGGTGGGGGGCCCACAGTGCAATATACAGGCAGTGTATCATGGAGTTGCACACTTGAAACCTATATAATTTCATTAATCAATGTCACCCCAGTAAATTTAATTTAAACAAAAGAAAAAGAAGCAGCTTCAGTTTTCTTCTCCTTAAATTCCTTGATTGAGCACCATGTTCTCTGTAGCAGAAGAAAACATCACTGCAGGTTGGCCCTAAGGCCAGAGGAAAAAACCCACAGAGGCCCTGAAATGAAAATAATTGAATTGCTGCATTTAAATGTCCCCTGAGTCTATCGCCTTTGTCTTGGCCTCCCACACTGGGACAGGGTTCAGCAAAGCCTCAAAGAGCAGCAGTCAATAATGCGTTAGCAATAGCTCTCTCTGACTCACATTGGGCGTTCTCTTTGTAGGCCTCTAATTCAATAAATGATTCACCCTGACTCTGCTGAATTGATAAGCCCCATGGGGTATTACAGCTCAGAAGTAGGCAGACTGAGATCTTTCTAATGGCTAAAAAACATTGAAAGAACTTTCTGGAAAGGTTCGCTGAAAACTTTTCACCACATAGAGTCACAATCTTTTGAAACAGACCTCTACTTCTTTCATAGTATTATACTTTACTGAAATTTGCTCGTTTAATTATCTGAAAGTTTTCCGTGGGCAAGAAATATGTCTATCTTTCTAGTCTATTGTCAAAGCTTAGTACAGTGAGTGCTTAGCCCTTAGTAGCACTCTATGTATCTATTTGCATATCCTCTACATCTGTGCTTATACTCATACCTATATTAATTGAGCACTTACTCCATTCCAGACATTGTTATGCATCATGCATATTCAGGTTGCTTTTAATCCCTGTACATCCCTGTGTAGTAGGTATTACATCACAGAAATTAGGCATCTTTCCCAAAGATACAAGTTTGTGCTTGAACTATAATTGAAGTCACATTCTACCTGGATTCAAAGCTATTCTACATCAAATTCTGCTCAGTGCAAAAGTGTATTTACTGTTTTTTACACTGTAAGGATATTTACTCATTATATTTATTGGTAAAAGATGACATTACAGAGATTTAATGAAAGCTTGTGTTCTCAATTCATTTTTCTAGGTGTAAAACACTTGCAAATCTAATATAAATATGAACAGCTACTATTCAACATTCTTAGACACTAGTCTCTCCTTACTCCTAATACTTAACTAAAATGACATTAAAAAGTTACAGTGAAATAAGCATAAAAGAAAGGGAATTTAAGGAGTGTGGGGACTGGCTAAGTTATGAACTCTCTGGAAGGAAGAGAGATGAGGACTAAAGTATGAGGAAGCAATAGCCCCAGAGACGAACTGCTTGATGTTGGCCCCACCCTGAGACCATAGAGCTGAGGCAGTTGTGTCTCACTCCTACCAACAAACACACACATTCTATGAGACTTTTCTATAAGGAAACAGAAGGAGTTTATTGGAGAAAACTATTGCCACGGAAGCTTATACCAGAACCTTAGAGATAAATGTGGTATTTTGATAAACCTTTTTCCAAAGACAGGTATGACCGACCACACACTGCTTATCCCACAAAGGGACTGCTGAACAGAAACATGGACTTCTCAGAGTTTCTTGGGAATCTTAGCCAAGGATATTCACACAGCTACATGTGTGTAGCTACCCAGAAGTCTGTTTTTAAACATGAAATGAAAACCAAAGCTAACCAAACTAGGAAGAAACTTGAAACATGAAAGAGAAGAAATAAGGTAAATAAAATGGTATATTTTATTACAAGGTGGGAAGGAAAGCCCTAGATAGAATTGGGGAAGAGAATATTAAAAAACACACACACATTAAATTAATACAAAAGGATGAGAGACTAAGAAAGAGTGATTAAAAATAAGAAAGAGCTTTGGATTAAAAATTCAACATAATTGATAATAAATACAATTTGCCTGGTGAGTGTTATGTGTGTGTGTAGAAACTAAATATTTGAAAAATTGGCATTTTGCAATAATGAGGAACCACACTAATTTTACTATTTGAATAGCAGAGTATCATTCAAAAAGGCATTTAAAGGCCTTCTGTTTGTTTGTTTGTTTTGAAAATTGGATCAAAACTTTAATTTTATATATTGTCCATATTTCCTAAATGCAGAGCTCTTCAACTCATCTCTGAGTGGAGGGCAATTCGCTTGGACGTATTGAGAAATAGTGCTTCGTAGACAATATTGTTGTTTGGCAAACATAGCTAAGTGACATTAGTCATTTACATCATTGCCATATTTAAAAACATCTCTATTTGTGTCACCTAGCTGTTCAAAACTCTTGGCTCAAATTTTTCACAGACCTAGAGAGATTCCAAGAAAAATCTAACTATATCCCTTACCTGCTAAAAACTCTTCAATGGCTTCCTTTTGTCCCTAATACCCCTGTGAGCTGGCACTATCAAATTTTGCATCACTGAGTATTGTTTTAATTTTGGAATGAAAAAATAATCAATTACTTTAAAAAATAGTTGATTTGTACTCATCAGGACTCTTTGTGATTGATACCACCTTCCTCAGCTTTACCTCCTAACTTTTCCATAAACGGATTCTTAAAATGTTTCACCTGGAAAAGCAAGGAATTGAAAAGGCCATGCAAATGACTGCCTTTGTTACTCACTCTACCCTACTCTGTGGGACTATTAAGGGATGGAGTGCCCTAGTTACATCACAGAGTAGATGAGAAATGCTGAACTGAGAGAAGGGTTCATTATCGATGCTTTGAAATGGATGGAGCAAGGGGCAAGAATCCAGGAGAGAGAAAGTTAATGTTGTGAGTGAAGGAGAAAGAAAATAAAGATACAACCTCTGGCAACTTCATAATACCATCCAGCTAAAACCCTCGTTCTATCATTTAAAATAATCTTCATAGCAGCTTCACACACATGGTACACAGATTGCTGGCCCTTGTAGTACACAGCAAAGGGGCATCCCATTTTTTTTTAAAACAGTGAGACAATATGATAAAATAACATTAATAGAAGATTTATGTGTAAACTAGACAGGGATAAGGTGATGGTGAGATTCATAATAAGGAGTTACAATAATCAGGATAATTAGGTCTCAGATAAGAATGATTTGGGAGAAATACAGTACTATAAATATAAACATCATTAAGCCTTAACCTCATGTAATTGCTAGAAATAGGATATTTTCTTCACTGCTCTTCTGCCTCTAAAGTTATCATGCTTCCAAACTGAATAGCGACATTTAAAATTTTTCTCTCCTAAAATTTGGTCTGAGAAAACTATTCAGGTTCATGTAAAAAGATTATTGCATCTTGTCAAAATAAAGTAGACGAGGTCAGATGAGGTTAAAATTTGTAGTTTCTTTTATGTTTTTCTGAGATTTTAAAACTCTTGATTTTCTGTTAAGAAAATAATCTTAAAATAAGATTACCTCATATGTGTGATAAAAATTATATCCAGTAATTTTACTAACATGAGTAATATTTACTTTTAAATTCAAACACTATAATATTCTTCAATACATCACTTCCCCCAAAACACTTTTTTTCTTCTGCTGCAGTTTTTCATTTAGCGACTTAATATAATTTGTGAGTAAAAGAAATGTACTGAAGCTGACATTTGATTGGCTTAGTTTTCCCTCAGAGCCTCCCGCTCCTGGCCCCCTTGTGGTATGGCAGACAAGGCTTTGAAATGAGGTTTTACAGTGGAAAAGATGACAGAGCATTAATTGAAATGTACATGTGAATTAATTGAAGTTGGCTTATTTATTGAGATAAATTACTTTCAAGTACACTCAGAACTATTGTCTCTCAGACTGATCATCAACTCTTCCTTTTATTCTACCATGATTGGTATAATTAATTCCATGTCAGCTGTGTGTGAGAATTTATTCTAACCATCAACCATGATGTTATGTGTGTGAAAATGAGTATCATGGAATCCGACACATAGTAAATGTTCTCTCCTTTATCATTCTTACATGAGTTGTTTCTAAAACATCCTCAGTGGTGACCTAGCTTCTTATGAATAAATCCAACAAAGAAACATCTTATTTCATTATTAAACCCACTCATTGCTAGAGAAGTCTTCCTTTTTTGAAGTCTTTGTTTGATTCTGTCATTTCCAACTGATTTAGTTCTCTAATATTGAGAAACTCAAGTGAAATATTTGAAACAATATATTCTCTAGTTTTGTCTTTTTCTAAACTAAATAACACTAGTTTCCTTTAAATGATCCTCATAATACAATTCTCAACCATCAGATCTCAAATCATCTTATAAGGTATAGTTATTAAATGTTAAGCTAGAACTGGGTGATAAAAACATACTGCATTTGTCACTAATTTCTTAATTCATAGGATGTTTCCCACTGTGACAAAATGTGACTTCATAATCTCTCCAACACAGCGTTGCCCGTATACCGTACAGGGTAGGGCAAAAGTATGTTTACATTATTTGTATGAAAAAATAATACAATAATTGAAATAATAATAAAAGAATAAACTATGTTTTGTGTACTCACAACTATAAACCTACCTTTGCCACACCCTGTATATATCTCCACATATGGGAATATATTTTTTATAATAATTAATATTAAAAAATCATTTTCCATTGAGTAATTTGTTTTCTGACTCAGCGATCGTAGTTAGGGTTAGACTTTCACAACCCAAAATTCCATCATCATGGATTCACTTAAAATTTTTTTAGGTGCAATCATAATGTGGTTCTAACTTTTCCCTCTCCCCAACGGTTAATGACTTGTCCTAACTTGATTTTTCAGATACTATATATTTTACCATAAAGTGCAAATGCTATTTTATTAAACATCAATAACTCAACACTATTTTTAAAATGGTAGTCTCTTGTCTCATTATGTGAGACACTGATTCAGTGTGGTTAGTTTTGGTTTTTGTTAAGCATTTAGGTCTCTTGGATGACTGCGTGCTTAATGGTAACACAGTCACTTGAAATCATAATGTGTTTGTTAAATACAATGAATTATGTCTGTGTCAGTCTCTGATGTTTAGTACTAGGATGGATGATGCTGATTTACTTTTTGATGGACCTAAAGAGCAATTTAAAAGTTTATGTAGTATACAGACCTAAAATGTGTATTCCAGATTCATTATACAGAGTCTCTGAATCACATTTCAAACCTCAGTTGTAATTTGACAGTAGTTTCATCAAATATTGGGACCCCACAACATGTGACTGGCATCTTAAGGAAGTGTTCTAAAAACTGTCTCTTTTGCTGAATTCCTTATAATTTTTCCATAAAGAATTTTTTTTATATATGGACTTTCCATGGGAATAATTTTGGTTAAAAAAGAAAAATTAGGAGGGAAGGAGGGAAAGGAGGGAAAGAAGGGAGGGAGAGAGGGTATGAAAATATGAAAAGGAAAATGATTCACCAAATTCTATGATATTATTGTTCATGTAGAGCCCACTATAGTAGGTTAAGGGACTACATAACTCAATTAATCACCCTTTTTGGAAATGATGTTACAACAAAGAAATGTCAAATTTCTACTTAAGGGTTTTCAGCTCCAGAGAAGTGAGGCATTGACAACAGTTACTATTTTACTATATCCATGAATTCTAAATGTATAAATATTTTCATTCTTGACATTGTGCTCTTTAAGTTTTCAAGGGTGAAAATATGTTTGTACGTTAACACCTTCTTTCATCTCTTTCTTCTCATTTACCCTTTCATGTATCCTGAACTAGACACCAAGTCATGTGATATGTTTATAATTATCGTAGCATTTCACATGCTATTGTAGAAAATAAAATGTTTAGTTTTTTTCTTGGCTAAATATGTAAACACATCAAATATATATAATTTGAGATGAGGTCATGTCTTTTTGAAAATTTAATAATGCCTTTCCTCTGAATGTATGAATCAAATATATGAGCCAACAACCTTAATATAGGTAAATAAGATAATTTTTAAAAGCTTCTATTTCTTGCATTTTATCTTCTAAAACTGTAAGAGTCACAATAACCTTTGCTGTACTCACTGTCAAATAATTTATTGATAAACTCATCTTTTTACTTATCCAAATAATACAGAAAATGCAGTGTTGTTTATTTTCTCAAATGTGGAGTTTAGTTTGAAAATCACAAGAAAACCACTACTAAGGTGCAACAACTCCCAGTTTGCCTGGGACCACTCTTGCTGTCCTGGAATAATTATTAACAGCATCTCCTTTTACTCTCGAAGTGGCTTGCTTTATGATAATAATTACATGGTCACCCTACTCTGACTCATTCTTTTGATTTTAAACTAAAACTGTTTTCAAAAGGACACCTTGATAGATTACAAAAGAAGTTCTTTTCCAGACATTCATAAACACTTGGTAGTTGCAAAAATACAGGGAGGGAAGCTGACCTCGGTCATTCCAGAAACCAACAAGATTGTGATTACTGACAAGGCAAAATCTTTAGTTGCAATACTAGCTTTAATCGCAGGTTTTCTGGAAATCAAATCAACCTTTGGAAGTTGTTTAGCCAACAAAAATCACTTAACCATTCAAAGGGTGCTTCTGCTAATGGAAATGATAAATGGAGCTTTACCATTCAAAGGGCAACAACAGTGCTTTTGCCTCTGACAAAAGGAAACTGAGTTTAATTCCACATCAGCCCCTTAAGGAATCCCTTATAGAAGCAAGTTCTTCAAAAGTGCTGGGCTTATTTCCTTATTTCCGAAAGAGTTGGTCCAGATTAGAAGTTTCAAATGTTGGTCTGCTAACCACCACTGGTCAGCATGTAGCATCCACTAGTCTGTGACATAATGCAAATAATAGTTTTTTTTATGAAGTTAAATTTGTTCAACATAAGCATTTGCATTTTACTCCGAGGTTATATATTTAATATATGTTGATGCAGAAATAGTATTAGGCAGTTGGTAAAATTTTTTATCTGATTCACATAATGGATGCATTTTATTAAATTTATATTTCATGTCCTAACCCAAGGGAATAATTGTACAAAAGAGAATTATGCTAAAATGATAGGCATTGTGCTTAAATGATTAATTGCTCCATTACAATGGGTGAGAATCAGCTTTCAACTCTTTACATTTTGAATTATGTCTTCTCATTGACTCTACTTACGTTTAATAAGAACTGATTGCACAAAGGAAAATTTAAGAATGTTATGCCCCAAACAAAAGACTTTTAGTATTTCCTAGGCCTAGTTATACATTAGGATTTGTGGAAATTCGATAAGTAAAAATTGTAACAGAAGTGAGCTGCTATTGCTTAAACTCTACCTTACCGTAGAAGCAAAGAAGAAAGAAAACAAATGTGTTATTCCATTGGGAAAGACATTTCTTTTTGTGAGTGCCAGGTGTGCTTTTTAAACTCAAAGCAAAATTTCTTAAGATGTGCTTTCTTTTATCCTGTTGATTGTTCTTGGAATAAACAGAACAGCACTATGGGAGGCCATCACACCGGCTTTAAAGAAGAAGATGAGAGAGCGAGAATAAAAGGAGAAAAGCTTTTATAATACTAGAGGAAACCACTTCAATTCACAGGCAAAAATAAAAGACATTGAAAGCATGGAAAGATATATTATGAGTTCTATTAATAGTAAATTTAATGTATAAAGATGGGAGAAATGCCCAGGAGAAAGAATTAATATATTATGAACATAATCATTAAATCTACTTAAATTCTTGAAGCTAATTACTAGTTTAGCATCCTTTTTGAAAATAATGTAAGATGTGATGGCTGATCATCCTTTTGTCTGAGAAAAAATGCTGGCAAGCAGAACAAACTTTTTAAATCCAAAAAACTTAGGAAGTCAAATCAATTTTGTTTGCTAAACTATGAATTACTAAATATTTGCTGGCTATCCACTGTACTCAGGTTGTGGGGCAACTGAGAAGTCATTGTTTTGGGTATCCTTCTAAAGAACATTACTATCTACTGCCAAAGTAGGAGGTAGCAGTGGACACTGTAAGATACCATATTGTTAAGATAAGGTCTGTGTTATGGATTCTAACTGGGGTAAATACAGAGATTAATAGTTCACTAAGGGCAATTATTCATTAGAAAAAACTGCATGACAGAAGTGAGCTTTGAATTAAGTTACAAAAAAAGGATTTGGATATATTTGGGGCTGAGGAAAGACACCTAAGCAAAACAAAACAAAACAAACAAAAAAACACAAAGTGAATCCAAGGAACTGGGTATGAGAATAACTGACAACAGAAGACTGTAAGGAAAGTAGCCTAGTTTGAATAATTAATGCTAATCTCTAAAATCATATAGCTGTTAAGAGCTAATGCTCGCAAACTTTCTCACCCATGGCTCATTCTCAATTTGTAGCCAGTTTTGAGTTTGTCTTTCGGATATTTTCATTGCCTTTATGGGTATATATACTATGTGTCAGCTGTTTATAGACATCATTTTTTATATTCTGTTTTGTAACTCTATTAAATATGCTCACCAATATATAATAGTTATATATTCTTGTGTTTTATCTTGTGCCTTTTAACAACTACTCAATATTCTTTTTTGTAGATGTCTTCCAACAATCAACCTGTACCCCAGTGATAAACATTTAGGTGTTTCTCAGGTTTTTTCAATACCAACGATATTAGCATGAGTAAAAAAAATGCACCTGTGTGTGTATAGGCAACTGTGTGAGTATAATCTTAAGTAGATTTCATAAATCAAGGCAATTTCCAGTAAAGTGTGATAGGTATTGCCAGTTGTCCTCTCTTCTGTCCCAGTTCTTAATCAATCAGCAGTGTTTGTTGGAGAGGCGTGCATGTAAACAGTTTCAGACATTAAAAACGCATTGTTGAGAGAAATGCTAGAGTAAGTAACTGGAAGACTGGTAGGGAAATCTTTTGAATCTCTTCACTGGGACAGACCCAGGCAATTATAGGGCAGCTTTGGGATGCAGGTCTGAAATAAGCAACAATCTATGACAGCCACCTGATATTTCTGGAAACATTTTTCTTTAAGTTCACAAAGTTATCTTTGACATAAGGAGTAATTGTTAACGTAAACTGGACAGACAGTGGGTCCCTGGATGAGGTGGTGGCCCTACAGGTATCCACCAGTGTGACTCTGCTTGTGAATGACTAATTTTTAAAGAGGGACTGAAGCCGAACAGCCATTTTTACACAAGCGGTCCAGGCTCACAACAGACAAAACATTTGCTTCTCATTCAATTTTTCCCCATTATCCTGGCTGGAGATCCTGGCCTCTCAGTTTACTTTGTTCAGTTGCATAATGATTTTTCCACTTTGCATTCTTAAATGAGTTCTCTAAAATGGTTTAAGTGGAAAGTAAGAGTATCTGAGAAGTTCTTCTCATCCTGAGTCTAAGGAAATTTTGGTTTAGATAGTTTGAGGCTAAATAAATAAAACTAGCAATTAAAAAATCATAATGGAATCCTCCATAACAAAGGAAGAAGGTACAGAAAATAAAAGACTGTTTTAGGTAGTACCTGCCTTTTACTTTGAACTTCAAAGAAATAAGATTTCTGCCAGTGAAAATAAGAAATTGATATTAGACAACAAGGAGGAATGAAAAAAAGACTGGAGAGAGGCAAACAGAAATTAAAATTAATCCAAAAATGCAATAAAGGAGGAATGCCTTATGACCTACAACATAATTATAATTTTTAAAATGTGTTCAGAACAGAGGAAATTAGGTAGCAAGTGGTTTTAGGATATCCAGTTTACAGGGCTACCTATTAATCTACCAAAAACTGATTTGTTAAAAGGACAGAACCACTTAGTTAAACCAATTTCTTCTTAACAATTAAACAGGAAGAAAATTCATGACTAGTCTAGATTTTTTTTCCTGCTGAGAGAAATGTTAGCCTTGACAGAACATCAAAACTGGTTTCATGAAGTTGAATTAATGGAGGTCAAGTGCATTTGAGATCCCTCAGTGAAAGGAATAATAAAACTCCCAACTACAACGTATTCTTTATTCTTATTTTTTTGAGAGATTCCTGAATCTGCCAAAAAATAAAAATAAAATAATTGCAACTGTTGACTAACAGGTTTGAAATTGATTATTCTTGATTGTTATCAAGATTTATTCATTACAAAACAAAGCTACATGTTCTGAAAGTTTAGGGTGTTTTTACTCAATTTTACTTTACCAAATTGTCAAGGAAAATGAATCACTTATTGTCTTACTTGTTTTTGTCTTTTTAAAATTATTATTAAAAGATGTTTGTTTAAAGATGTTTGAATAAAGGTAGTGACTTTACAGTTTTTCTCCCTTTTAGTAAGTCTAGCGAAGGCCTACTGGTCTAAGAAACAGCGATATTGTAAGAAACACATTCCATAGTGACCACAGGCTAACCTGGAAGCTCAAACACATGACTGAACTGTTTTCTGTCTTCCCTTCTCCCCTCCTTTTTTGCTAAGGTTATTTTTTATTAATAGTCTAAGCCAAACATAACAAATCCTTAAAAATAAAATTGTATTAAGCTTCTGTGGCTCAGTGGATTGAGTGTGGCCCTGGGAACCAAAGGGCCCTCGGTTTGATTCCAGGTTGGGGCACTTGCCTGGGTTGCAGGTCAGGTCCCCAGTAGGGGCGTGTGAGAGGCAACCACACATTGATGTTTCTGTCTCTCTCTTTCCCCTCCCTTCCCTTCACTCTGAAAATAAATAAAATCTTTTAAAAATTGTATTAAGCCTCTATAAACATAGAGGAATAGATAGTATGAGAAAAATGGTATTTTAGAGTCTACTTAGGCAAAAAATTGATTTATTATAATTATAAGAAGAATCTTTGAGCATGAGTCTTTTTTTAAAATTTTATTTTAATTGTTGTTCTTGCACAGTTTTCTGTCTTTTACTCCCATCCCAGCCCACTGCCCCAGCCCTCCCCACCTCCCTCCCATTTCCACCCCGCCCCTCATTTTTGTCCATGTGTCCTTTATACTTGTTGCTCTAAACCCTTCCCCTTTTCCCCTGAAATTCCCTCCCCTCTCCCCTCTGGTGACTGTCAGCCTGTTCTCAATTTCAGTGTCTTCAGAATGGTCATCATAAACAAGGCAACAAACAACAAGTGTTGGAGAGGTTGTGGAGAAAAGGGGACCTTAGTGCACTGTTGGTGGGATCGCAGACTGGTACAACCACTATGGAAAGCAGTATGGAATTTTCTAAGAAAACTAAAAATGGATCTACCTTTTGACCCAGCAATTCCACTGCTAGGATTATATCCTGAGCATGAGTCATTAAATTTCATTGGCAAATCTATTGTCAAAAACTAATCAGCTACAATTGAATCAATTTGTTTCTGGACTTTGATTTCATTCCATTGGTCTATATGTCTGTCTTTATGCTGGTGTGTTACATTGTTCTGATTACTTTAGTTTTGTAGTAAGTTTATAAATGGAGAAGTAGATGACTTCCAAGTTGTTCTTTTCAGTATAGTTTTGGATTCATGACTCTTTGCAAATTCCATATGAATTTGAGGATTGGCCTTTTCATTTCTGCAGAAGAAAAGGCTGTAGAAATTTTGATAGGGATTTCATTGAATGTGTTGGTTGCTTTAGGAGTATTGTCATGTAAAAAGTATTAAGACTTTATTACATGAATAATGCATATCTTTCCATTTACTTAGATACTATTTAATTTCTTTAAAAATATCTTGTAGTTTTAAATGTACAAGTCTTTCAGTTCTTTGGCTGAGGTAATTCCTAGGCATTTTATTCTTCTGGATACTTTTGTAAATAGACTCATATTTATTAATATTTTTGGATTGTTAATTTTTGGCACATAGGATCACAATTGCTTTTTATGTGTCAATCTTGTAACTTGCACATTTTCTGAATTTATTAACTCTAGTAGTTTTGACATGTATTATTATTATTTTTATATATAGGATCATGTTATCTGTGAATGGAAATTACTTTTTTTCCAGTTTGGATGCCATCTATTGTTTTTTCCTGTGCTCTTGTTCTGTCCAGAACTTTTGGACGATGCTGTTTAGCAGTGGTGTATCACTGAGGGCATCATTGTTTTTTCAATGCCAATTGAAATAGCATGTGGATTTTACGCACCCCCCCTTTATTTATCTATGTGTTGCATTACATTGATTGATGTTCTTATATTGAACTGGCCTTATTTTTACTGTGATAAATGCCATTGGCTTATGATGTTATAATGCTTTTAATATGTCATTTAATGTTTTGCTAGTATTTTGGTGAGAATTTTTGCATTAATATACATAAGAGATATTGACTTTTCTCAGAAATTAGTTCCTTAATTCTTTAAAGTAAATTCTAAAGAGCGTTCAAAATTATGAGAATACTAGCAACATCATTGACAATTTTTCAAAGAATATGAACAGTTTACACAAAATAAAATAAAAATAAATCACTGATATAATTTTCTATTGATCCTTAATTATAACAAGAGAGATAAAATTCAGCCTTTACCAAGAGACCACTTTTTCAAGCATCATACTGAGTTACTCCAGAGATAAAAATTCAGTCTTTACCAAGGTATCACTTTTTCAACCATCATATTGACTTACTCCTAAAATTAAAAATGTTTATTGATGAAATGAGGGGAGTGATTGTAACAGACATTCTTATATATTGGTGATATTGTTATAAATTGTTAAAACTCTCATAGAAATCAATAGGTAATTTTTATCCAAAATGAAGTGAATAAATCCTGTGGCCAAAAATGTTATGTCCATGCATTTATCTGAAAATATTTAAGAACACAAATAGAAATTTTGTATGCATAATTTTACTCACTGTTTATAATATCAAAGATCAGTAACAATATAAATGCATATTAATTCTTGGTCAATAAAATATATTGACTAACAGAATTCAATGTTATTACCAAATATGTAGATTTAAGTTCTAAAGAGCAAAGAAAAAGATGGTCTATTATCCTGCTACTCTTGTGTAAAATGAAAATCTAAGAATTTAAATTGTCTTGAAGTTTCTCAAAAATCACAGGAAGCATAAACTACTTAAAAGTCTTTACCACTCATTTGCCCTAAAAGCATATTTATCATTGCAGCTTGTCCAGAAACTCTGTTTCTTTAAACTCTTTTCTTTGTGTCTCATTCCATGTTGCTCTTCATTTCCCCCACCCTGGAAAACAAAAAGTGACTCTGCATGAAATTTTAATTATAAAGAACCAGTTGACTTTCTTCTTTCAGTTTTTAATTTTACTCATAATACTCATAAGCATGGGAGCCTCAGGAGTACAGGCAAGAGGAAAATATCCTTAGGGCTGGTGGGCTGGTGATGCTGGTCAAGAGGAGGCTGTGAACTCTGATAATGTGTTGTGATGTTTTTGTTCTTATTTGCTATGGTTGAAAACCAAAGGAACTGGTAAAAAAAAACAAAAAAACCCTGATACTATTAGCAAAAGCCATAATTAACCAAATTTGAAAAGCTATCAAGAACCAAGAGTATTTATTTCTGTAGACCAATAAAATTGAGCCAGAAGATAAATTAAGAAAAAGTTCATATTTGCTTTAAATACAAATGTTAATTACATAGTAATACGTGTTTGAAACCTTTATAAGTTTAACAGAGAAAAGGCCATGATGTGTTTACTTCAGCAAGAAGTAGGTGTCACCTGACTAACTACAAAGATGGCTTCAGTGCCAAACTTTCATCTTGTTGCCAAATGTTGGGAAGATGCATATTTTTCTTGTAGAACCTGGTGGTTGAGCAGGCACATTCTGGTACCTGGACTCCGTCTTCACTAGCAAAACACACACACACACACACACACACACACACACAACCTCAGCTGGGAAATCTCAAACATAAAGCTGCTTCCCTACATGTGAGACTTAAAGACACTGTACTGACAATGTGTTGCTCTGGGAAAAACCATCCAAGAGAAGACTTTAATTATTCCAACAATAAGCAAAATTTCTATGTAAAGAAACTTCCCAAAAGGGTAAAATAAGGATGAGAACGATGTCATTGACCGTACTTTTGCACAGGTATGGGTTGAGCCTGTCCTGTTGCTGTGAAACATTGCTTGCAGGCCAGAGATACCAGTGGTTTGGTGTGACTAGCTGCTGACAAGATGTCAGAAATGAACTAAAACCAAAAATGTATTTTTTCTGCAAGCAGCTTTGGGAAATTAGCATGAGTGGCATTACTTCTAATCTCAAGTGACAGTTGGTACAGTAATGGGGAAAAATCCATTTTCCCCACTATGGTATGATACCTAACACTACTCTTGTCACTATAGGAATGACAATTTTGGAAGATGGTTGTGTAAACACTCTGAATGGACTTTGGTGTTCTCAGGGAAGGCTCAGATGAAAAAAAAAAACAAAACAAAAACTGAAAACAAACCCGTCACATAGAAGTTAAAGGACATAAAAGGAGTTTGTTTGTGTTTTTTTCCTGAGCATATGTGAAACTCTCATACTTAACTTGCAGCACTTTAAGAATCACTGAAGTTCAAGGAGTTGGATCCTCCAAATCCTTTTATTTGGGGGTATTATATAAATCATATTTCAGTTTATATTCCTCAATATAAAACTTGTCCCTATGGATCAAATAAAGAAGATTACAAAATTATACATAGGCAATAAAGAGAGTAGAAAAATGAAGAACTGAACTCACCAATCTTAAAATGGACTACCACTTATACTAAAGATCTCTATTATCCTTAGCTCATTGTATTGATTTAATAAAATGCAAATCACAGTCACTGTTTTTTAACCAAGAAGGTTGTAAGGTGAAAAGTTAAGTTATGATAATTATTTCTCTTTCTGGTTACACTTTCTTTTTTTTTTTTTAAGATTTTTATTTATTTATCTTTAGAGGGGAAGGGTAGGAGAGAGGGAGGGAGAGAAATATCAATGTATGGTTGCCTTTCATGTGTCCCCTACTGGGAACTGGCCTGCAACCCAGGCATGTGCCCTGACTGGGAATCGAACCGCGATCCTTTGGTTCGCAGGCCCGCGCTCAATCCACTGAGCTACACCAGCCAGGGCATGGTTACACTTTCTACAGACAAATAATGTCAATCATTTCTTGTGTATGATTTAGAAAATTTATATGACAACATAAATGTTTTTAAGCAAATGGTATTAGGTTATTCATACTAACATATTTTGCTTTGTCACTTAATATGAAAATCTTTTTATAGCAACATGGTTAGATTTATTTATTCTTTTTAATGGCTGTATTATATGTTTTGTATATATCCATCATAATTTATTTTTTGAGTCCTATTCATTTCCCTTTAGGTTTTGAATTGAAAATAATTTAAAAATACATTGGATCCTAATTTACAGCAAAAATGATCATAGAAATAAATAAAAATGTATGTATAATAATTCAGGGTTAATGTATTTATCAAATCTAGGGAAAAATAATACACATCTTATATTGAAACTGTTGTTCAGTCATAAAAGATTGACATATTCAAATTTTGTATAAATCTATAATCTATATTTTACAAAAAATTTAAGTGACATTTGAAAACACCAATATTTGCAAAAAATAATTATGGATGCCATTTAAAAGAATAATAGCATTTAGACAATATTATAGCAAATGTTTAAGTAAATAAATTAATCTTAGGTTATTTGAAAGACTCAATGACATTTAAAAGAAATAAAAGTTCCCTAGAGACAAATGGACAAAGTACATTTCCCAAAAGAAGACACACTTATGGTAAACACACATTAACTTTAGTAGCAATAAAAAATGCAAATTAAATTATGGCAGATCGACATCAAGAAAAACAATATGAAGCCAATGATATGATAAATGTAATATTCAGAAATAATAGAACTTTTATGATATTATATAAAGTAACTGAATATAAAGTAGCAATCATTCAATACTAGATCTGGGAGATAAAATGCAAAAAATAAAAACAGCTGTTTTCAGATGTGGTTGCTTGCAATTATTTAAATATTTAAATATTAATGTTGTATCTTATTCTTAATTTAAAAATAATGAGTGGAGACATTTAGGCATGAAATTTCTAGTTCTGTCATTTACCTTTAGTGCTTTAGCATTCTATAAGAGTTAATTCTATATTCTATCTATATGCTGTGAAATTTGACATTACGCAAAATTCGATTTGATATCAGAAAGCATTTCTAATTCATTTTAGTTGTCTCAACACTGCACAGAGTTCTAATTTGTAATAGAAGCAGAATACAAAGGTACTAAACATAAGGAAACTAATACATTTGTCAATTAAAAAATGAATCCATTCATCTTTTGGTTTCTAAATACTGTGGGGGTTATTTAGGGACAATAAAGTAAATATATAGCTTTTCAAGGGTGAATGACTTCCATTCTGAAAAATCCCTGAATATTAATAGGAAGTAAAGAAAAAACAAACAGAAGAGAATACATGTTACGCAGTGTATTGATTTGCTAGGGCTGCCTAACAAAATATTACAGGCAGTTTGGCTTAAACAATACAAATGAATGGTCCCACAGTGGTGGAGACGAAAAGTCCAAGACCAAGGTGTGTCAGCATTTTGCTTTCTCAGGAAGCCGCTGTCCTTAGCTTATAAAGATGGCTGCCTTTTTCACTGTCTCCTCACATTTTTTTCTCAGTGCATGCAGAGCCCTACTCTCTCTCCCTTTTCTTATAAGAACACCTGTCCTGTTGGATTAGGGCCCCCTCCTTACTACCTCAATCTTAATTGCCTGTTTAGATGCCTTATGTTCAAATAGCCACATTGGGGTAAGGGCTGCAACCTTGCTTTTTTGTAGGGGACACTATTCAGATCATAACATACAGTGTATTTAAATGTTGGATTCAGTAAATTACCACTTTCAATGAGCATATTTTATAAAGAAGTAATAAAAACTTATTAAAATTTTGTTTGAAGATAACATCAAAAGTTAAGATTTCAGAATCTTTGTGAACAGAAGTGCCAGGCCAAATAACCCTACTGCCTCCTCTCTCTCCCTGTGATACCCCTGATAATTTAAGACCACTAAATATCTTGAGTTCTACTTTTCACCAGCAGCAGCCCCTTTTCACCATATAAGCACTTTTCTTCAATCTGACAGTCAAGTCTCAGCACTGCCCAGATGGGTAAGTACAAGCTCAAGTCTGAGAAGAAATTACCTAAAAGGGGAGCATGTGCAGAAGTGGATCCTGGGGGTGTCCAACATGTGGGAGGCTGGCTACAGAATATAAGGCTCGAGAGAGGAGAAAGTTCATGGAGAATGTGGACCTAGAACTACTGATAACTTAATTTAGATTCCCCATAAGCAGAGACTGAGGCAGACTTATTTAAGTAGAGGGTTTTTGATGTTTCCTGATTTTCCTGTAAAGGAGCGAGGGAATGGCATGAGCCAACCAAGGATGTGGTCTCAGGCAAAGCCTGCACTTGGCCTGGTCCACATAAATCACCCCACAGGGTGCCCTTCCTTGCATCATTGGGGTCTAGTCTTTCACAATACCCTGTCGGTCTTTGCTGTGGGTTCTTGGGGAAGTGGAGAGAAAGGGAAAATCACCTGCAGGGAGGGGCCCTTGTCGGCCAAGGGCCCAATCTCCCAGGAGGGTAACACTGATGACTAAAGAGGAGCAGGTGACTCTGAGGGAGGTGCAGCAGCATCTGTTACATCTACTTCAGTGTCCCTGCCACATGGAAGGATATTTTATCTATTCATGTTTTATTTTGCTACTATGATTACCACCATGAAACATACACCAATTAAGGTTTGTGTGTTTGAAATAGTCAATACTACTAAAGTGTCAATGGATGAGTCTTCATTCTGACATAATTTTATAAAAATGTCATGGGGACTTGAAGAATAAATGTTTTAATTTGTTTTTGTATTTATCCTATATACCTTTTAGAATTCAGAAATATCCAAAGTTAGAGAAGGGCTTTAAGTTAAATGACATGATTCAGTTTGCAGTTTTGAGAAATAATATGGGCCAGATAAGTTTGTCTAATTATATAGAACCTTCAAAATTGAACTATGATCCTTCAAAGTAAAATACTTATTCTGTATCTGTAAGCCAAAATGTCATTAATATTTAGAATCTATTGCATCTTAAATTATTTAAAATGATAAGATATTATATATAATAAATCTTGAATATTTGTCCTAGAAATACTAAAAGACATTAAAGACAAAGAAGATATACGTTGACCAAATAATTTTTATGATATTAATTTTTTGTAATTGAATTATGCTTCTTCAATCTGCTGAGATAAATTTCTTTGAATTCTTCTGAATAATAATCTTTATATAAATTTCATAACATATTTTTGTTTTACCACTTCTTCTGGAAGTAATAATAGGAGTGGTTTTTCTATAACATAATAAATTTAGATATGTTTCTATTTATTAAAAATAAATATTTTAACAAATGTCTATAAGCATACCAATATGTGAAAAATTCAGATCAAATAAAGTGAGGGTGTTTTAGTCACTAATGTATTTTTAAACATTTATTTTCTTTGCGATATCTGCTAATAAAAGAGAAATGAAAAAATACAGGATTTCTGCTTAAAATTAGTTTATAAGGTATGGCTGAAGAGATAAGACAGGTTAAAAATATGTAATTGATTAAGAGAATGTTAAAGCTATAAAGAAGATATGGATAAATCATTATGGAAGTACTAAAGAGAAAGACATTTTATTTAGCTTTAATGGATAAGGGAACTTATTGCTTTATTTATTTATGTTTTGCTTTTTTTAGGGAATTTATTGCTTTTGAATGTTTTGTTTCAAAACATTTTCTTTAGATTTTGAACAAATTCACAATTCAGTACCTTAAAAGGGAAGTTGATCTCCAAGTATCTATCAAGTAAATTAATTAAAGTAAATCAAGTAAATTAATTTAGTGTGGTAATTTATTGTATCTATGAATTTAGTTAATTAATTATTGGTAGCATAATTATTATAGCTAAAGAACAGAAACTCATAAAACAATATGATAGCATCCAGATAATTATCTCTTACATAACTGTGTAAGTGCATAGGACAATTTTACTTCCAACCATTTTTTTTAGTTAGGTATTCAAATATCTCTTGCTTGGATTTCTAAGGTATTTCTAATGATTGCCAAGATTGCTAATGATCAGTCATTAGCCATACATATGTAATTATACAGGTATTTTAATGTCAGGCCTGTCTGTGCCTGTCACAATCCTTTGATTATATATGTACTTGACCTTTACTTTATATACTTGACCATAAGATGTTATCTTTTTTTTTTTTTCATTTTGACATGAAGAAATTGTGGGTTTTTTTTTTTTTTTTTTTTGACTACACTACGTCTCCTGTTCAGATCTGTAAAAAATGGTAACCTATCTTTCTTTGCATTCTTAACACTTTTGAAATACTAGCAGTGTACTCTCTGCTGTTTTGGTCTTGTGGTGATTTTAATGTCTTAGAAAAACTCTGAAAACTCAAACCTCAATTTTGGTAGAATTTAAAGCTCTTGCTATTTCTCCTGGGCATTTCCAAACAGTTTTCATTTTGCTACTTTTTCAGTGATGTAATTTTTTTTCACTTTGTCTCAAATGCAGAATATCCCTGGGAGAAATACAGACTTCATACATGTTAAGAAAATTGTTTCTTTAGCAGCAGAAATCCTGCAGGAACATTTAGAAAATTCCTCTGCTTTTACTTTTATTTTTTGTGTGTGCTTTTCCAAAGAGTAGCTTATATGTCCCATTTCAGAAGAATCTTAGGGTAAAGTGACAAATTGTGCCTGCATTTATTTCACTTGAGAAAAGAAGAATGGGAACAAATAAAAACCCTCTGGGTCTCTTTTTCTTGGTGACAATATCATAACTTCTCTGTGGGATACAATTCAGTCACATGTCTGAAAGCAGAATCCAAATATGTACAGTTTATCCCTCTTTCTCATTTAAGGACTGTTTCAAGGACAGTTGTTAACTGCTAAAATACTAACTTTATTCTTAAAATGTAAAACTGAGTTGGGATTACAGAAAATTATCAGAACACAATGGATAATTTTCTGCAACTAATACATTTTATAACATTATAGTCAATGCACTACTGTACAAGTATACAGAAACAGAATGAATCACTATTTAAAGAGGACAGATCAAAATTTAGAACTTGCTTTAGTATTACTATAGAATAATAACTTCCACCAATTAGAGGCACAGTAACAATTATTATTTATGTAAGTACTTTTTAAAAATTGTGCACATCTCTTGGGGAATGCCATACATTGTAAAAAAGCATTATGTTTTCATCTATTATCTATGGACACAAAAATGAACCAAACAAAACAGAAAATTTTAAAATAAACCCACACATTTGTGCTCAATTTATTTTCATAAAAAAATGTCAGTTGAATTCAGTGGGGAGAATGATAGACTTTCAACAAATGATGATAAGACAATGGGATATTCACTCACACACTCACTGAACTTAGATACTTGCACAAATACAACTTATATAAATTGATCATTGACTTAAATTTAAAAGCCACAACAATAAAAACTTTTAGAATAAAGCAACAGAAAATCTTTATGGACTTGGCTTAGGCAATAATTAGATATGCACCCAAAACATAATCCTTAAAAGATAATATAATAAATTGGACCCCATTAAAATTGTGCTTGTTCAAAAATACTAATAGAAAAATGAAAAGACAAGTCATGAACTGGGGTAAAATATTTGTAGATCATGTATTTGATAAGGGACTAGTATCCAGAATATACAATATACTCGCAAAACTTGATATTGTGAAGACAAAAGAAAAATAATTAAAATGGGCTAAATACTTGGATAGATGTGCCACTAAAGATGATGTATAAATGGCTAATAGGCACAGAAAACAACACTCACTATAGTAGTTACTATAGTAATACATATTAAAAGCAGCACAGGAAACCACTTCACACCTGTAAGAGTGACTGTAATCAAAAGGAGAAGCAATCACAGGTCACCAAAGTCATGGAGACTGGAACCCTCAAATATTGCTAGTGGGAGAATATAATAATAGTACAGCTTCCTTGGAGAACAATGGGTCTGTTTCTTAAATAGTTAAAAAATATAATTATCCCCAGCAATTTCACTCCTACATACTTCATCTGAGGGAGATGAAAATACTTGGACAACCATAGACCTTTATGCAAATGTTACAGCAGCCTGAACTAATGAATGGATAGAAATTTGTGAAGCCCTTGTATGATGAAATACTATTTAACAATAAAAAATGAATTGTTCTCTGCAACAACATAAGATAAATGTCAGAAAACATGATGCTAAAAAAAGAGACATGAAAGCCTATATAGGTTGTATGATTTCATTTCTATGAAATTTCCAGAAAAGTTGAATCTATTGAAACAGAAATCGGGAGTGTCTGAGTAAAGATGTAGATGGGAGATAGTGTTGAGTGTAAATGAGCTCAGGGAAACTCTCTGAAATGCTAGAAAATTCTTAAAACTGGATTATGGAGATAGTTGCACAATTGTATAAATTTAGTAAAAATATTGATCTGCACACTCACAGAATATAAACTTTATGGTATGCAAAGTATATCTCAATTAAAATGTTTAAAATTACTCTGTAATAATTCAAAAGAGCAATTGTTCATGCCAAGGAAAGAAATCTCTATGTTTCCCATGTCCCCGGGGTGGTGGAAGTTTGAGAATTGGTGTTCTGGGTGATCGTTACTGGGGACTGTTTTGGAGCACCTAATTGTAACATGAATTGTTTGGAGACAAGGTGAAGAAGACAAGAGCAATATAAACCATCCCTGATTTTGAAATTTTTAGCTTTCTACTAGTTGTATTTAAGCAAATTTACATTAACCACTGTATTAGTTTGCTAGGGCCACCATAACGAAATACCACAGACCTCATGGCTTAAAGGATAAAAATATACTTCTCACAATTCTGGAGGCTGGAAGTCCAAGGCCAAGATATCAGCAGGGTTGGTTTTTTTCCTCAGGCCTCTTTCTTTGGCATATCAGTGCTCATCTACTCCCTATGTCTTCACATGGCCTTCTCTCTGTACTTGTCAGTGTCTCAACTTTCTCGTCTTATAAAGGAATCGGACATGAAAGAGTAGGGCCTTGAAACCTCATTTCAACTAAATTGCCTCTTAAAGACTTTGTTTCCAAATATAGGTATTTTCTGAGGTTGTGGGGGTTAGGACATCAATATGTGAATTTGGGGGAAACACAATTCAGCCCCTAACAACCAACTACCTAAATTTGTAAACTAGAAAATAAAGCAATTAAATCTGAATTTGGTTCTATGTATACTGATCTTGTGCTTCAGTTGATTAAAAATAGCTTGCTGCCCTCTTTGGAGAAGGGACTGTACTATCCCCATTGAGGTTATAAAAATGTACATGGAAGTCTACATGCAGACTTCTGGCTTGTGTGGTTCAGTTGGGTGCAGCACCATCCCATAAATCAAAATGTTGTGGGTTCAATTTCCAGTCAGGGCACACACCTAGGTTACAGGTTCAGACCCAAGTTTGGGCACGTGCAAGAGGCATCCTCATTTGATGCTTCTCTCTCTTTTTCCCTTCTTTCCCCTTTCTCTAAAATCAATAAGCATGTCTTGGGTGAGTGTATATATATATATATATATATATATATGTATATATTTAAGATACACTTCTATGGTTTACACAGAAAACACATGATTAGGTGGGGTGTATATGTATTTGTTTTAGTGAGATGGGAATGGCAGTGAAGGGGGACTATGAACAAATATGAGGGTGAATATGATTTGCCACAAGATCCTACTAAATATTGTTATAGAATGTCATAGGAAAAATATCAACTGTACAAACTAATTACTATTAAATGCTATAGAAATATTCACACACTGAGCTGGTTTTCTTCTTTCATTGCTATGGCCAGGCTTATAATCTGCATGTAGACTTGGTTATTATTTCAGGGTATTCTGTAAATTTTTTATTTAGGTTTGAACAAACAGATGATATTAACTAACACATTATGATGATGATGGTGATGAAGAATGAATATTTTCATTTGAAGAACAATTTTTTTCTGGATGCCATAGGTTCATTTCTATACCATTTTTAAATGACCCTTTACCTTGAAAAATGATAATATTTAAAATACGGATTCTCCTGTGATTTTAAATAGATATTAACTATAGCAGATTGCTGATTATAGGAAGGCAATTTCATTTTAATCTTTCATATCTTTACTTGCAAATATCATTTTTCAATTTTAAATAAGCACTAAGTGCCAATCCTTCTATTCTTATATAATATCAAGAATCTGTTTTGAGTCTATTTTGTGCGCTGTACCTCTCACTGATCTTTAGTTTCCTTATTTCCCTTCAAAAATTGATTATTTTCACAATTATTGTTTTCCATTACACATTTCTGTTCTTGTATAACAATAAAGCATAGTTTTATTTCAATAGCACTGATTTCTGAATAAAAAGCATAGTGGAAAGAAATCACTTTGGACTAGGTAGCACAAAAATGAATCATATCTTATGCAGAATATATTTTAAATGAAGATGTAAAAACTGAATGCAATTTCTAACTCTGTATTTTTCAATAATCTATGCAGGCTCCAGGCAGCACGTTGACTTCTTGGGGTTAAGTATGAACTCACTTGCCATACACACGACTCCTTTGCACCTCTTTTGCTTAATTGTCATCACTTCCCTGCTGTTAAATTCAACTCTCCATCTATTATTCTACACCTTCACCTATGCAGGTGACCGTAGCTGGAGGAAACACACATCATCCGTGCCAACTGCCATCACTTTATATTTAGGATCACTAATCTCTGGTGAACTCTTCATGCTGTTATGCTGTATTTGTCTATACTCACTCCTCAACTCTCCTAATTAGCTATTTTACAGTTTCTCTTCTCTTCTTGAAATCTTTAACGCCTCTTTCATCATCCTCACTCTCAGTTGATGAGCTTAATTTACATTTCACTGAGAAACAAGATGCAATCAGAGATCATACACAAGCTCATTCTATTACATCTGCCCCTTGACTACATCTGGATATATTTGCTCTTTCTTCTTTTGCAATGAATGTACTGTCTGCACTTCTAGACAGGGCAACCCCTCCATCTGTGAATCAATTCTATCCTATTTGCCTACCTAAGGGACATTGCAACAGCAGTTCTTTCTTCTCGCTGATGCATCAGTATTTTTATTCCTGTATTTCGTCTCTCTCATTGTTTATACACACTATTTTCTCCTTTATTAAAGCAAAAGAAAATAAAAACAAAATTGTTTTCTCATTGCCTCTCCTGACTACCATTTTACTCATTTCTTCCACTTGCAGCAAAACTCTTCTCAGAAGTAATATTGACTCGTGTCTCTAACTCCTCTTCTTCCATTTTCATTGGAATCTTCTTTGTTTGCATTTTTCTTTCTTGCCCTCTCCATAATCACTGTTCTTGTCTATGTCTTTGATGACTGCCCACCTGCTTACAGCAGTTCTCAGACCTCCTTGTACTGAATGCAACAGCATCTTTTGACATAATTGATCCCCTCCCCTTTGCTTTAGGGATTCCCACTTTCCTGGTTACTTATTTCCTCAGTCACATTTGCTGATTTCTCCTCAAATCTCTTACTGTTGGTTTGATCACAAGACTCAGTCCTTAGATTTCTCTTTTATATTCAAACTCATTTTGTAAGTTTGGATCCCATGTTTTATTTTAATATGCCATTGACTCCAAAAAGTATATTGCCAGCCAAGACTGCTAACTTTTTTAGGCATTCGATCTCGACATGTTCTAAATTAAACTTTCCATAAAACTGGGTGTCCTGGGGCTTTCTCCAGCTCAGTAAAGATCAGCAACATTTGTACAGTTGCTCAGGTAAAACAGTTTGAATTCATCTTTCACTCTTTCTCTTACTTGCATATCCAGTTTAGAAACAAGTCAGAATATCTACAGAATTTGGTTCTACCACAGTTATTATTCTTATCTCAGCCATCACCTTCTTTTCTTTGGCTATTTATAACAGTTTAATCCTTGCCTGCTTTACTCCTTCACTTTTCTCCTTTGATTTCTTTTCAATTCAGAAGACAGAATAACCTTGGTAAAAAGTCAGCATCTATTACTCTGCTGCTCAAAGCTTTTCAGGGCTTCTCATGTCATTGAGAATCAAACTTAAATTTCTGTACATCACCTCTAAGATCATCCCCTACAATTTTCCTTCTTGCTTGCTCTGTTCCAGTTCATCAGCTTCTGGGCTGACCCTCAAAATAACTGGCATCACTCTTGCCTTAATGACCTTTGCACTTGTTCCAAATACCTAGAACTTTTTCCTTAGATAGACTCTTTGATCATTTCCTTCAATTTTCTACTCAAAAATAACTCTTTTGTGAGGCTTGCTCTCATTATACTATCTTTAAACTTTGTATCCTTTTTTCATGCTTTATTTTTTCATGCCACAAATTACCATCTAACAAATTGTGTTTTACTTAGTTATTTGTTTATTGTCTCTTTCCATTTGAGCTCATTTAAAGTTGTTGGTTTTTTTTGTTGTTGTTGTTGTTAGACCACCAGTATTTAGAATAGTGTCTGATACATATAGCTTTTCAAATATTTGTTGAGTGAGTGAATGCAGGGATGGAAGATACACTGTGGTGTTTAATAGCATCACTGTTTCTTTCCAACTCTAACTCATTCATTTAATAAGTGCTGAGAACTTACTAAACAAAATATTGGGGTTACAAGCATGAATAGTGTACAGACACCACCTGTAAGGAACCCTCAAACTAGTGACAGGTGATACTAAAAGGATGATCATTATAACAGAATATGAAAGATTTTATTAAAGAGACAAACATTTGATAAAACCAATGAGGTTGCTTCTTGAAAAGTAGGTAACATAAATGATAGCATGAAGATGTGGGAGAGATGATTGAGGTAGTGAAACCAGCATAGACAGGAAGCTGGGGTGGTAAAGGGGATGGAACGTTTAAAGACAGCCACTGTGTCTGGCAGTGAGGAGGAGGGAGAAAATGATAATGATCTGGCCTAAGACAGTGGTGGTCTGTGTTTTTATGAAATCTATGCGATGCATCCTACTTTAGATATGAGTGCCCTAAATAATTTAGAGTTAAGCATGTAAACTATTCAAATTACTTAAGATTCAAGTCCAGAATATCCAATTTCCTTCTAGTAAAAAAAAAAAAAAAAAAAAAAACAACTTTATTGTGAACATAAAGGATATCAGAAAACAATTTTTAAAGTACTCTTTTTCAGTTCACTAAAAATGTTTTGGGAAGGAAGTTATGGTACTTTTTTCATAAAAAATGTTCCTTATCTATCTATCTACTCATCCATCTATCTATCTATCTATCTATCTATCCATCTATCTATCTATATATAATCTACTGGATCCTGTATATATGGAAGAGAGAATACATAAAGACTTACTATAAACATTAAATATATACACACTATATATGCACTCATACATGAGTATATTTACATCTATATCTGTGTATATAAATATCTGTATACTCTAATACTTGCAACCTCCATGAAGGCAGATCCTATTATTATCCATATTTTACAGATAAGGGAATTGAGTCCAAGAACACAATATTGGCACTCAGTCTTGCTTTAGAGTCTAGAGTACATAATCATGTATTCTGCTTCTTGTCAAAGAGGGAGTCTCTGATAGTAACTGCAATTGATTAAACTACTGCATTCCACATGGATTGCATGTACATTTATAGTTATTGCAATTAAGCTATAACAGGTGCCTTAAAATATCGCAGCTTTTATTGAACAGAAACCTTGCATCCACATTTAAATTATTCAGTGGATATTTCCTGAATGTTGATAATATGTAGTACTCACTATGATTTAGTTTGAATAAAATGAAGCCTCTGTTCATGGCTATGCATACTAACTAAAGTAATTGCTAAAACATTTTCTTCAGAAGTGATTGGTTCATGACAACTTTCAAATGAGTGATTTAAGAAAAGCCTCATTTGTTTTGGTATCCTTCCATTTTTAAAAAGAGAAGAATGGAAAGCGATCTGTGAATTCAGTTTAAGGCTTAACAACTTGGAGTATGAAAGAGAAAAATAGTACTTTTCTTGTTTTTAGATAGATGCACGTGTTGTGTTATTTATTTAGAAAAGTTCTGTCAGTACACACTCAGGAATGATGCAGATTTTGACATGATGTGACCAGTAGCTGGCTTTCTTCCTCTGTTCTCAAATGTAGGCAGGCTGTAGTTCTTGTCTTCTAGGAAGAGAAAAATTAGGGGAAAATGAGATTTAGAGGAAATAGCAAGGCCTGGTTGAGATAGAGCCTGGAACCCCTTTTTCAAAGCAGGAGACAGTCACTGCTTGAGTCCCAGGATTCCTCACTTAGCGATATATCCAAGCTCACTGCAGTGATTACATCAGCCTCACACTAATGCAGTTTTGCCTTTTGTTTGATTGCATTTTTGAACCATGTTTATTATGTTATGGAGGAATTGTGAATAAAGTATGTTAGTCCATGTAAATCTAAAATATGATAAAATATATATGCAGAGAATAAAATATATCACTATGTACCCATTAACTTAGTCCCGCCTTCATTTCAGTTTTGTTTGTTTCTGACTTCTCTTGTTCTTTTCTCCCACTTTCATGCCATACAAATGACACCAATGAGATGCAAATTTGACTTTTGGTATTCCTTTATAGGATTCTATTTTACTCATCCTTCATCTTTTTGTTGTGCTCTAGCTAGTTTAAGAACAAATAAAAAATTGAAAACAAACAAACAAACAAAACCCTCCCTTCCTCGAATTAACTCCTGGTACCCATCTCTCAGCCTGGGCAAGGGCTTCTCCACTCCCTGTGACCTACCTTGCTTCTCAGACATACCACATGCTGTGCCTTCTAAAACACATCCTACACTTTAAACATATTTGGGTTTTGATGGTTAGTTTTATATGCCAACTTGACTGTGCCATGGGTGCCCAGATATTTGGTCAACATTATTCTGGGGGTGTCTGTGAGGAAGGGCCTTTTTGGATGAGATTAACACTCGAATCAATAGACTAAGTAAAGCAGATTGTCTTCTCCAGTGTGGGTGTGACTCATTCTATCCATTTAAAGGTTTCATTGGAACTAAAAGGCTGACCCTTCTGTTGATAAGGAGCAACTCCTCCTGCCTATTGGGATTGGAACATTGGTCTTTTCTGACCTTCACATTTGAATAGAAACCTTGGGTCTTGAGTATTCTGGCTTTCAGACTTGGCCTTTTTCCATCAGCTTTCCTGGTTCCCAGCCTTGAACTACCCTTTGGCTTTCCCAGGTCTCCAGCTTGCCGACTGCAATCTTAGAACTTAGCCTTCATAATTGTGTGAGCAAGTTCCTTGTAATAACTCTCTTTCTCTCTAATACATAAAATTATGTATATATATAATGTTTTACAAAAAAACCTTAAGTAATACATCATCTTGTTCTATTTGTCTCTAATTATGGGTTTATCTATATTATCAAAATCCTACCAGTCTTTCAAGGTCTTGATTAATATTGAATTTGCCATAGAGACTTCTCTACATGGATAGAACAATGTTTTATGATTGGATACTATAGGCAGTTATTAGTTCTAAGTATACATTTTTAAGAGGTGGTACTTGGAAAAGGCTTTGTGAAATAGGTGGGCTCTAATTGATAGGCTCTGGTAGAATTGAGGAGACACAATGTTTGAGAACCTGTGATGTACTGATCTTTGCAGTCAGGATTCTTCTTGCAAACAGCAGAAACATGTTCTAATTTACTTAAACATAAAAATAAATTCATGTAAAGACAAAAATAGGCAAGAGGCAAGGTCAATTGTCTGGGCAAAACCACCACCAAGGTCATACTGCTGGAACACTGGCTTGGCACTGACATGCTGCCGATCAACAGATGGCACCAGTAAACAGCTGTGCACCATCATGCAAAAGTAGATATTGCTTCTGCCACAATGAAGTCTGAGTCATTCTTGATTTTTTTTTTTTTAAGTATGATCGCCCATCTGGGAAAGCGCCATCTGATTGGTTAGGATTATGTCAATTGCCCATGCCCACTTTCTATTATTCAGATAGAATAAGCATCTGGAGTTTTGGGGAGGAGCCTTATCATTTCCCGGATCTCAGTCTCTAAATACATAAGAAGGAATTCAGATGTTGGGGAGCAAAAACATAACCAGACCAAAGAAAACAAGATAATAACTTACTATGGCGACTTTAAAGATAATTAAAAAGTAAATATCAGAACAAATATAAACATGGATATTATTATATATACTTTGCATATGATAGTCTGAGTATCTAATAAATTAAATTACTTTCTAAAATGTATACAAATGTAACTATGATTAAGGGATTGAGTTGTTGTATGACAACTGTAGAGAAAATACATTTTGGTAACTCTGGGCATCATGGATTCAGAAAGATCTCTTTAGAACTATGACCGTAACCTGTACATTTTCATAGAACTCTATTTATCAAGTGGTTTGAAATTTTACTGCAAATTATAATGCATAAAAAACATCACTCTTAAGAAAAGTTTAGACAATCACATAGTTAAGACCTAAGATGTTAATTCTTTTTTAAAATCCTCACCCAAGGATATATGTATTGATTTTAGAGAGTGAGGAAAAGAGGGGGAGAGAGAGAGAGATATCCATCTGGGAGAGAAACATCAACTGGTTGCCTTTTGTATGTGCCTCGAGATTGAACCCACAACCTAGGTATGTGCCCTGACCAGGAATCAAATGCTCCAACCAACTGAACAATCTGGCTAGGGCTAAGGTGTTCACTCTTATAGGTGACTTTAGGCCACAAACAATACATTTTCCATTGTCTGAAAAAATGTACCTCTCCACAGAATTGAAGTTTATGGACACAGTGTCAATATGAGCAAAGGGACATTTTGGATTATTAGGTGTTCAAGGTTATAGTTGCCATAGTTTAGATATGCTGCATCTGAAAATGGATTAGAAAAGGGGTCTTTTTGGTGGAAGGCACACATGAAAGAGAAAAATTTCTTAACTTTCACTTGTATTCTGAAATAGGGGAAGATCACTTTCACTACTGATATCAGAATTGTATTTTCTTAATTTGTAGTGAAGCAAAATGTTGAACTTCCATTTATTTTAATCAGCAATTGGAGATTATACAAAGGCAATTAACTAGTGTATAGCAAACTCCATTTTTCAACTTTATTAAGAGTCAGAAGTTATCTAAGACCCTTTATCAGGGATGTCAAACTCATTTTCACTAGGGGCCACATCAGCCTCTTGGTTGCCTTCAAAGGGCTGAATGTAATTTTAGGACTGTATAAATGTAACTACTCCTCAACAGTTAAGTGAGAGCTTGGCGCTGCCACCGGGTAGAAACAAGGTAGAGGGCTGGATTTGGCCTGCGGGCCTTGTGTTTGCCACTTGTGCTTTATGCGATTGAAAGGAAATTAAAAGATTGATTCTTACTGACTCAAAGTTTAGAAGCAAGTCATAAAACCTGAATTGAATCTGCTGAACAACTTCGTTAGAAATGGTTTCTGAGAAGCAGGTTAGAATAGGATGCAGACCTACCCACCAGGAATAGCAGGGAAGAAGAAATGGAGGAGAGGTGAGTTGTGTAAACCTTTTTCTGTCCATAAAGTTATAAAACTGACCCAAAGATGAAAGACACTGTCATCAGGCTTGTGCTAAGGAGTAAAGGGTGATTTTACTTCCTCCAGGGTCTCTTGTTAAAACAATGAGAGTAGAAAAGGAAGGACTAAAATAACACCCAATGGCTTCCAGTAAATGCAATATTGTGCTGCCCCCTCATTGGTGCAGCTAGAATCTGTGATGCTCCTGGGCCTAGAACAAGCAATCTCAGTCCCAAATCCTGGAACTGTGGGCAGAAGCTCATGCAGGGGGACAAGTTGGCAAATAAACTTTCAAGGGGTCATGTGGTCAAGGTTGCAAATGCTCAAGTACAGCTCTTCAAGCAGCTATCATCTGTGAGGAAATTAAATTTGAACCTTACCATTTTCATGTCAGCTTTCTTGTGGTATTACTATCTATTGATTCCGAGGGTGGGGGGATAAAGCAAAGAGGTTTTTATCTCTTCTGGTAAGATATATTAACTCTATGTCAGGATCTTAAAATCATGTTTGGAGTTTTATTTTTCATTACTAACAAAGAAAACATTTTGTTAGTGAAAAAGAAGCACATGACCGGATACCATATTTTTAAAAAAGCAGCTTCCAACAGCCCAGTGTACGAATCTAGCCACAGACTTTAGGCATGGCTATGAAGAGTTATACAAATGTGGTTTATATTTCATGTATACAATTCTTAGTCAAAAATTACTCAGTTTTGTCCTACTGAATTTAGTGATGGTCATAAGGAGGGTGTAATAAGGTATTTGTGTCTATTGGAATTTTAGTTCCTTCAAGGCAAGAACAGTATTGTATGTCTCTATAACCTTCTACTATAACCAGCCTAGATCAGGGCTTTATATCAAATAGATATTTAAAAAATCTTGACAGTGCAAACCCAAATTGCATTTCCAACTAATGCTTGCTTATAGATTGGAATGTTTCTTCAATGCAGTAATTTTCCCAGGGTCTCATATCTCATATTGTTTAGATATGGAACACATAGCTAAGCAATTTTCAGGTGCTCTCACACTACCTATGCGGTGGAACACATACTGAATTCAAACTCAACTGATATGAGCTTTGAGCCCTTAAGCAATATTTCTATCTTATTTTGGCTACAGTTTCCTCATCTGTAGGAAAAAAGAAATGAGAGCCAAATGATTGTTGTAAGTTTGTTCTAGGTCAGAAACTCTATCTTTAACTTGTTTTTTAAATAGAAGTTTTACTGAGGTATAATGCTAATACCATCAAATTAGCTTATTTAAAGTACATAGCTTAGTGATTTTTAAAATGTATTCACATAGTTGCACAACCGCCTAATTCAATTCTATAACATTTCCATCACTTCATTACCAATCATACCCATTCCTCCCTCCCCTCAGCCCTTGGCAACCACTAGCCTACTTTCTGTCTGCATGGACTTGCCTTTTCTGGACATTTCATATAAATGGAATCATGCCACATATGGTATTTTGTGACTAGCTTCTTTCATGTAGCAAAATCTTTTCAAGGGTCTTCCATATTGCTGAATGCTCTAGTACTTCATTCTTTCTATTGCCAGATACATGTGTTCACCCAGTCACCAGTTGATAGATAATTGTGGTTTCCACTGTTTGCTTATTAAGAATAAAGCTGCTATGAGAATTTGCATACAAGTATTATGTGAACATACGTGTTTTTTCTCTTAAATATACATCTAGGATTGAAATTGTGGGGTTATATAAGAACTTCATTTTTTAACATTTAGAGAAACTGCCAAACTTTTCTTGTAGAGTAGCTCGGCTAGTAAAGAATTCTAGGTTTCTGCTTACCTGAAATTGTACCAGTTTTCTCCTTCATTTTTGAAGGATAGTTTTGCTGGACATAGGAATCTTGTATGACATACCTCTTATTTCATCATGAATATGTTATCCTGTGGCAGACCCTTCTGCGTGGCGTGGGCCCAGCTCCCACTCAGAGATGCACAGGACCCACACCCACAGATAGGTTCTCTCATGGGTAATCAGATTTGCAATATACCTAAGCTGCTTTTTGCTAAAAAATCCCTCATTCTGCAAATGCTTGTTGTAACTTCCTAAAATCCATGCTAAACCTTGCAGGGACCAGTGTAACCAGCTCAACCACTTTTGCCTTTTCATTTGCTAATACCCTTCTTCTGTGATGTGATTAGGGGCATTGGCTCCTTTTGTTGTAAATGGGGCATAGTGAGTGAGGACCTTCTTGTAATGGGGGTAGATATAGAATAAAGGCCTGGGGTGTCACGGCTTTTGCTCCCCTTGAGAGAAAAGTCACGCTGTCATCCTTTTTCCTTCACCAGACTTGGCAGTCTGTGTGTATGTTTTTATTTCATCCATAATGATGCGGACACTGCTAGCCGGTGTCCACATCATTATCCTATCATCTTTTCACCTACTTATTTCTGTTGAGAAGTTAGCTATTAATCCTATTGATGCTCACTGGTACTTAAACTGATTTTTTATGATTAAATTGTTAATTTTACTAAGCTTTGGATCTATAAAATGTCACTGTTCATAAACAATTTAACTATGGCATCTGACAAGTTCTTAATACTAATTGTAATTAAGATATAAGATTTATGTACTCATTGCAGTGCTTTTTAATTACTAAGTTGATTCTTTAAAACATATTCACATGGGTGATAGACTCATGTTTTTAGATTCCTTATTAGGTGACTTTTAAACACAAGCTGAAAAATTAAGATGCAATACATTTTATTTTATTTTATTATTTATTGAATTTATTGGGGTGACATTGATTCACAAAATCACACAATTCAACAAAAGATCATCTGCACAATGCATTGTGTGCCCAACACCTACAGCACAGTCTCTTTCCATCCCTACTTATCCCTCCTTTGCCCACCTCCACTTCTGCCCACCCCCTTTCCCTCCAGCTATCACCACACTGTTGTCTGTGTCTGTGTGTTATGTATGTATATTTATGTATATATATATATTACTGTATATAAATAACATCTGTATATATACATTCCCCCACTATCTACCATTACCCATTGTTTGTTGTTGACCCATTTATTAGTGTAATCCTGAACATTTCTTTTAATCTTTCTAAACATAAAATTCTCATTTATGAAGTATGAATCACATGGTTATTGTGAGAGTTAATAAGATTTTGCATGTTAAACATTTAACACATTACTTATAATATAAAATGTGTATATTTAAAAATAATTTACAATACATACCATAAGCATTTTTGAATGCTTATGTGCCAGTCCTGTGTTAAATCTTTTATACATAAACACAAACTCCTACACTGCTTCCTTTACTGCTATAATATTGCTACGTTTCCATCTATACCTGGCTATTTCAGAGGGTTATATAATGCTACTACTGGGAATATCTTCTCTCATATACTTGCCAATGTAAGTTGCAGTGATCTCTTACTCAGCAATTGTTATTTTTCTTATATTGGGCTGATCTTCTGATTTCTAGGATAGAAAAAAGACAGTGTTTACAATAGTCTTGCTTTTTATAGAAGGAAGCAGATTCCAGAAACAGCTGTTGGGAAATAACAATTCCATTCTATGCTCTGTACATATTTTATCATACATTATCCACTGAATAAACTTATGTGAATGCATAATCCATTTTGCAAATAGAGAAGTGGAAAGTCAGAAAAGTAAATTAACTTGCTCCAAAAATTACACAATTAAGAGGTAAGAGAAGCATTTACAGGTTTTGCTTAGTTGCTGAGCCTCTACTTTTCCCACTACTCCGAGAACTTGTAGATGTGTGGGGGACTGAATCCCATTCTCATGTCATACTTGGCATGTAAATCGAATGACTACAGAGTTTGGTTTTGTGTAAGGCCCTGTCCCCAATGTCTAGGACAGTGTCTGACACCTGGTAGGCAGTCTTTGAATGTGGATTGGAATATTAGCGCCAAGAATGAATTTAACATCTCACTCTTTAATTTACCTTTAAATTCTACTTCATAAAGTAATAGCCATAATAACAATCAATTTTTCTTTACAAGCTGCTGACACAAGTTGTTGATTATTGACTATGGTCATTTCTTAAAATGACACAATATTTCAAGAATCACTAAGCAAAAGAAAAAAGTATATATATATATATATATATAGCATGTGTATATATTTCATATATATTGCATATATATATTGCATATACTCTATAGCAGAAAAAAGATAAAGTTTTATTAAGGTGTTTTATACTGGCTGATAGAGAAGCTTCCTTCTAAGTGATTGCTTCTTCTTAATTAGGCTCATGGTAGATGCAAATTAAAATAATGCATCAGTGAAGTCACAAAATAATGAAAAATCAAGGCCCTGCAAGGTTATTTGCAAACATTAATCTGTCC
The DNA here is from genome assembly GCA_039655065.1 of Glossophaga mutica. NCBI lineage: Eukaryota > Metazoa > Chordata > Mammalia > Chiroptera > Phyllostomidae > Glossophaga > Glossophaga mutica. The sequence goes on from CM077311.1 coordinate 87,828,169, forward strand.
TTTTTGGGAACATTAAGGGTATAACTATATCATTCAAAAAGGACACATGGGTGCTATATCGATTGTAATGGAAAAAAGCTAGGGAATTACAATGTAAAACAGGTCTTTTAAGAATGCGGTTTCTATGGTAACTGTGGCCTCATATACTGTATTAAACGTTAGAATTTATTTCAGCATAATACATAGTCTTTTCATGCATCTCCTTCCATAGGAGACAATGAACCAATGTAAGATGGCTACACAAAGAAAATTATCCTTAGAAAGGATTCCTCCTTTTGATATGTGCGATTGAAGTTTGAATACCAGAATTTGATATAAATTTTTGGGGGGTAGCCTTCAGAGACATTTGGTTAAAACATTCAATGTAAAAATCTAAATATATTCATTTCTGTGATCTGAATACAAATAAAAGATGGTTGTGACATCAATGAGTGCTGTGCTTTTTCTAAAGGATCATGAAATCATAACCCTTAGTTTTTCAAATAAATTAAACTTTGCTCCAACTGCTAATTAAATTGGTATTATTCAATTATCATTTTTAACTTTCCATTTGTGAGCTTCCCTTAGAGATATTCAAATTCATAGCATTCACTGCAGAATGGTCACACAGCTTTTCTTCTAATTAGATTATTAATAGCAAACTTGACAATTTTAAAACTAATGTTAAAGGGTACCTTTATCTCTATTTTCACCCTGAAGAAGAAAGTTTCTGTTTTCACAGTGAATGAACTTTTAAAATCCCAGATTCCAGTCACCAGGTGCACATTATTCATAAACGATTGTCCATGGACCAAAACCTTATAATTATTCTGCTGAAAGACATTTTTGTCACTTGCTAAGAACAGAGTAGATCAAGAGCATATCTCCTTCTGGCGTTTATGCCGTCTGACATCTTGCAATATGTTTTGCCGACAGAAGGAGCTTTTCACAGAAAGGTGAAGCTTTCCTTTTTTAGTGCAATTTAAGTAAGAATAAAGCACATCTCAGCTTTGATTTAGGCATCTGGAGTTTTAACTTCTGCCCTGCCATAGACAATGAGAAGTTCAGCCAGTTGCTTTATCTTATATTGGATTCTCCACCTAAAACTGATACCCAACTATCTATTTCCTCTCCCCTAACTGAGATGATATGTACCATAATATGAGATTTGCCCTCATAAAATAGGCTTTCTGTTAAGTTTAAAATGTCTATTGGATTTAAATATTATATTATGCTATTAACATGGATCATCGGGAACCCCAAGAGAAAGCCTATAATTCTGAATTATTTAAAGTGACAGAAACTAGGCCCAACACCATTTTTGCTGAGTCATCCCAGAGAAAAATGTGATGGGTGAGTTTTAACCCAGTAGGGTAAATTGCCAGTGGCATAACCTTGAGAAAATTTGGTTACACCTTATTGCCTCAGATCCTGCAAAACGGGTGCTTCATCTCTGCCTCAAAACAGTCTCCTGGACTGAAAGTTCAGGGTGGAACCGGAGGGAAGACGGAGTTGTCTTAAACAGATGAGGCAGGACACGTGGTCCTGTGTCTTAAATCAAGCTCCATCCTACCCTGTTCCTTTTCCACACATGAACAGAGCACATAAAAAGGGATGTGTAGAGTTCATATTCACATCTGTTTTTGCCTCTACCTTGTGAGATGGCAGTATCAACCTTTAAATTGCACAACACTAATCAACTTGCCTCCATACAAGCAACTTCCGAGTTCACCTGCCCTTTAGAAAAGTAGCCCAGCTACTGGCAGGTGGCTCAGGAAGGGCTGCAGATGTGCTCCAGGATTTTTAAAATGTGCAGCTCTATTCACTGTCTGGTTTCTTTTTTGATTCTACACCATCTATAATTTTCAATCTGTTCTCAGGATTTCATTTAACACTTCATTCAGCTACAGCAGGACTATCTGTAACTCTCGGTATGTGACAAACTAGGGGTAAGTGAAGACACTTTGAAAGCTCCCCCCAGTTCCACTCCCCTCCTTTCTCCCTAAAGGACAAGTCTCAGGGCTGCGTACCTTCTCCCAGTCTCGCGCTGCCATTGCTGAGATCCCTGCCCCTTCTCTGTGTTCTTAGCTGTCCGTGGCTTTCTAACTATGCCAGCTGTCTTAATGCTCTCTGAGTGAGGTGAGGCGCAAGTAGGTCTCTTGAACCGTGTCCTCAAAGACTGGCTTTGAGATAGAAACTTCCTTCACTCTTTCTCCCAAGAGAGAAACTATGGGCTCAATGGGATCTCTCTCATCCTAGAGCCGAGGCAGCTAGCGGGAGGGTCTGACACAGATAAAGTAGCACTGATCCTCTTAACACTTCTAAGAGATTCCATGGTTTTGTGCTTCTCTGAGGCGTAAACTCTTAACTGGAATTAGGCATTCTGGCAAAGGTATTTTTAGTCCAGTACTGTTCTTTCACCAGTGTTCCTGCTGAGGGAGACGATGGCTGAGACTCTCCCTTCTGCCATGTTGCCGATGTCACTCTTAAAACTTTCTAACTTATTTATTTGTTTACCACTTTCCTCATTTTCGCTCCCTCCCAGTACAAACTCCAAGAAAGTAGGGCACTGTTGTTCACTTCTGTATTCTCTTTGCTCGAAGAGAATCTGGCTTGTCATATGTTCTTAATAAATGTTGTTGAAAGATGGAATACACTGTCTTTGGAAATCATGTTATTTTTGTTGTTATGCAGCTCTTGCCCTTCACTTGTTTGAGAGGGCATAGAGCAGAGAGCTCCGAAAGGAAGATGAAGACCGAAACAAATCCTCAACCCAAAGTATACATTGACATTCTGTGATGTTTATAGAACAGATAAGTGAACAAAGGTAAGTGAACTAGAGAGAAGGTGAGTAGGGACATGCAGTAAACTTTCTGTTTCTTAGACATAGCTACCAACTATGCAGTTAGGGGTAACAAGGTATAAAGTGCTTTTGAAATGTGGTAGCAACAGCAGGTGTGATTCCATAATTATTAGATTACTTGGCTCATGCGATGAGTTGATTTTTAGAAATAAATTTTCATCAACAGGAGGACACAGCCACCTTTATCACTGGTGCTGCTTTGATTGTTTTGAAAACAGCTTTTGACTTGCTAGATGGCTCCCAAGAGGCTATGAGTTCATTGAAGGTAGGCGAGACTCCCACAGAAACACAGTTCACACAGCACTCAACGGTCCCAAAGTATGTGCTCAGGCAACCTCTATTTCAGCTGTGTTGGTTTAACATGTCTTGCATCACCTGTGTAGTCATCCTGATGATGTGTTCGACCTGAATCTCTTAGTAAGCAAAGGATCAGAACTGTCCAAACTGGGAGAAATTCTCCAAAACTGTTGCCCTTTAGTTTTCAAAATATCGATATCATGAAAAACAAAAAAGGGGGACACTGTTCTAGATTAAAGGAGATTAGAACGATGTGTATCTAAAGGAAATCAGTGGATAATCTTTTATTGAATTCTTGATTGAGAGAAAACATAGCTATAAATGTCCTTACTTGGACGACTAGAGAAATTCGAATAGGGAAATTGGTATGTAGGTAATATTGTCCTATATATGTTAAATTTCTTAAGTGTAGTAATTATAATGTATTTTCTTAAGGAAAATATCCTACCAGATATTCAGGAGTAGAGTATTATGTGTCTGTATTTCTCCCAATGACTCAAAATCTTCTATCTACAGCCAAATGGACAGAAAGTGAAAGAGTAGCAAATGTTAGAATATGATTAATTTTGGCAAATAATATGAATATTCATTCTATACTCTTCCAAGATTTCCATGATTAGGAATTTTTAAATAAAAAGTTTGGGTGGAAAAGTAAATAAATATAAAAAATAAGATAAAAGTGTGTTTAAGAGGGGAGAAAAGAGAATTCACTATATTTTGTAGGCTGATGGTTCCAATAGCTTGAAAATTTCCCAAATATAGTAAGTTTCAAACCAGTATTTAATATCTTGATTATTTAAAGACATTATGAAATATGAGAGAATGTGTCATATTTAGCAACAGAACAAGAGGGTTCTGTTCCTTTGGAATTTGTAGGACATACTTTGGGAATTATAATTCCTATTAAGAATGTAACACATAAGGGATCAATTACATTTTGAACAAATACATTATGCAGGTTTTCTATCAGTAAAGGATACTTTCCTGATGATTAAAGGCCATTGAAATTGCTATATGAATATACAGATTGAGATTTATATTAAAAGTTTCCATTTAACATATATAAACATGAGTCATATTTCCTGGAGTTTCACTTAACATATTTAGGTCACTAGAAAGATATATATTTTAATAGAGATTCCTTAAATAGAGTACATATATCCATTTCTTAATATAAATTCCTCAAATGAAGGTATGCAGATTAAAGAGGTGTTTCATTTTTGAAAAGGCCAACTCTGAAAAAGTACATACTGAAGGACATAGTCTCAGAGCCAGGCTATGGGCTCTTTGAGGTCTGGAACTCACTATTTTTTCCCAGAGGCTTGGGAAGGGCCTACCATAGCAAAAGTACTCAATAAATATCGGGTGATTCACCTTGAAAGCAGTAGTATTGTAATTATTGCCTTTTATACTTTAGTACAGATTTAATGCAAGCAATAAATAAAAGAAATTACAAAGATATAAATGTAGATAATTTCTTGGAAAATATAAATGTATTTTCAAAATCTTTAAAAGATATTTTGAGAATATAGCAACCGAAAAATAGAAATTTCACAAAGATGCTCTGGTAGGAACATTCAGCAAGTAATCATTAAATGCCCATCACATGCAAGGTACTATTAAAAGTGCAGGGAATAAAGCAGGACTTGGAAAAAATAAAATCCATGTATTTATAGGGATTTAAAAAAACACATGAATTACATTTTTAAAAATGTATCAATTGGTGATGTGTTCTTGGGAGAAGGGTAAGGAAGTTACCTGGAAACACCTGGGAGGGTGTGGCACATGGGGAGGGTGGTCACATTTTTAATAAGGCTCTTAGTAAATTTTCATTAAAAATGACATGCCAATTAAAACCTGAGGGTAGTAAAATGAAAACCACGAAGCACAAAGGCCCTGTGGTGGAACAGGGCCTGCCATGTCGGAGGGAAGATGAAGAGGCAAGTTAGCCTAGAGCAGAGATGACAGCTGTTCCCCTTCGCCACAGTTTTGCTCTCTGTGGTTCCAGTTATCCATGATCAACTACCATA